>JALPQD010000781.1:21920-607710 GCA_023101885.1 Typhlomys cinereus
TTACTCTTCAGGGAACGTTCCAGTACTCAGCAAACGTTCTCGGCTCCATTACTTTGCCTATCCCTGAGGGGGGATGTCTCTGCGGTCCCCCAAACATTGCGCTGCCGTTCGAGTTATAGCTACACTTCCCTCGGGTGTGGGATATTTATTGACATTGTCCTCCGATCCGACTAAAGGCCCCAGCGCCAGCCCACGTCTTGGATGACTCAAGACTCGTCATTCCTCCGTTTTATTGTCTGTGTCCCCACCTAAGGACCCCACCCCCGACCCTTGTGAATAAAAGATTTCAGCCCAAAGCCTTGGATGTACTCCGCAGTGTACAGGCTCGCGCGTGGGGAAGAAGCTGTCCAGCAGGCCAATCAAGGGGCAGTAGGGGCAAACCAATGGCCTGATGGGGAGCCAGCGGAAACATAGCCCGACGAGTCAAGCGGGAGTGGAAGAACTGAAGGGCGGGGTTAAGCATCCAGCAATAGGACAGGAGGGAACGACCTACTCAGCAGCACCGCCTCATCCAGCTGTGACCCAGCTGTGCTACTCAAGCGTGAAAAGGGGCTGGTCCGCTAGTGGCGCGCGGCCATCCTCCTCCCACTGCGCCTGCGCAGGCCACGCGCATCCGCTTCTGGAGCGAGGCTCCAGAAAAGTTGCAGCAAACTTTCTAGTCCGGTTTCCCCCGCCCCACCACGGAGCCGGGAATTCCGAGGGCGGATCTCGGCTTGGAGATTGGGGGGGGCCTTCAGAGACCCTGGAAACCTGGCGCGCCGAAGTTCAGTGTCCGGCAGAGGTGGCTTCGCGCCCTTAACTTTCTCCGCCGGCCCGTTACCTTCTCGTTGTCCCGATGTGGAAACTGAGACCCTGAGCAGAGGCACACGGGGGGAGGCAGAAAGGCGGCCAGCGGCGGAGGAAAAAAAAGAACCACAGACAGACAAGGACGGGGGCGGATACACACAGGGACCGACACGGAGACCCGAGTGCTAGCTGGGGTCTGGCCTTCGGACGGGTGGGAGAGCCAGAAGATCGCCAAAGGCGTGAGTGGGGAGGCGGGCGACAGGCGGGAGGGGGCTGGGAAGCCCGAGGGAGGCGAGGAGGGAGGAACTTCCAAAGTTGCAAACATGGCTACCTTGCCTGCCGAGCCGAGCGCTGGGCTGGCGCGTGGGGGGGGCGTGGCGGCTGCAACAGAAGAGGAGGAGGAGGAAGCGCGCCAGCTCCTGCAGCTCTGCAGGCGGCCGAGGGTTGAGGCGGCGGCCGCGGCCGGGCCGGGGCGGGCGACGCGGCGGCGGGAGAGGACCGAGGTCTCCAGGCGTCCCGGGCCCCCCCGAGGCCGCTGCCGCGAACCGCCCACGGGCTCCGCTTCTCGCCCGAGCAGGTGGCGTGCGTGTGCGAGGCGCTGCTCCAGGCGGGCCACGCTGGCCGCTTGAGTCGCTTTCTAGGCGCACTGCCCCCGGCCGAGCGCCTACGTGGCAGTGACCCGGTGCTGCGCGCGCGGGCCCTGGTGGCCTTCCAGCGGGGCGAATATGCCGAGCTCTACCGGCTACTCGAGAGCCGCCCTTTCCCGCCGACCACCACCCTCCTGCAGACCTCTACCTGGCGGCGCGCTACCACGAGGCCGAGCGAGCCCGCGGCCGTGCGCTGGGCGCCGTGGACAAGTACGGCTGCGCAAGAAGTTCCCGCTGCCAAGACATCTGGGACGGCGAGGAGACCGTCTACTGCTTCAAGGAGCGCTCCCGTGCGGCGCTCAAGGCCTGCTACCGCGGCAACCGCTACCACACGCCCGACGAGAAGCGCCGCTTGGCCACACTCACCGGCCTCTCGCCACGCAGGTCAGCAACTGGTTCAAGAACCGGAGGCAGCGCGACCGGACTGGGACTGGCGGCGGTGCGCCCTGCAAAAGGTGAGGGAGGTCCTGGGTGACCACCCCTGCCTTCTGGGGACATTAAATACCCGACCACTCCATCTCCCCCATTCCTGTTGTCCACTGCTGGAGTCAATGCCCCGAACCCTTGGCCGTGGACTTCACGTCTGCAGGGACTGAACATGGCACGCCCTGGGTATTCATCGCCGTTCTACTAGTAAGGTTTTTTGTGATTGACCCCAGACTCCACCTCAGTTCCTTCTGTGTTCAGGACGCAATGCAGGGGGAGCAGTGAGAGGGGGAGAGAAAAACTAGTTTGGAGAGAGACAAACTAATTGGAGAGAGACAACTAGTTTGTCTAGGTCCGCGAGACTTGCTTTCTTCCATACGCGTTACTCTCCCCACCCCCACGCCCCCTCCGGGCCCAAACAGCGTGGCCGTCGCCGTCTTTGTTGTGAAACGTGAACCTTCGCTGCCCGGTTTCCCTGTAATCCAAGCCTTCCCCTCCCACCGTGGCCCAGCCTTTTGCTCTCCTCCCTGACGCCCCAAGGGAAGGACAAGGGAACTGCTGCGCTCCAGGCCACGGCCGGTGACCCAGAACTTGGGGCAGCTTGGGTGCTCGGCTGCGAGCCAAGACGGGCCAAGCAAGGCGGTTCACAGGACTTCACTCCAGCTTTGTGCTTCCTGCCGCCATGTCGAGCTACACAGGCCTTGTAGAGGTCAGGGTCCCTGGGTGGTTTGTGGCGACGCTTGTGACCCTGAAGGCAGAGGCAACTTCAGGACCACATCTTAACAACTTTTTCTGTCACCAGTAGTCTGATGGCAACCCCCACACTGAGAGGAGTCCAGCCGAGTCCTGAGGATCTGGAAAGGGGCATGGCCCCCGTGGCTGTGGAGGCCCCCACACCAAGCCATCTCCTGGCCGGGGCCTCTCCTGTGCAGTGCTCCACCTCCTCCTCCTCTATCCTGGTGAATGGGAGCTTTCTGGCGGCCAGCAGCCCTCGGCAGTGCTCCTCAATGGCGGCCCCGTCATCATCAATGGTTTTGCCTTGGGAGAGGCCTCGGGCCTGGGGCCCCTGCTGCTCTCACTGGAGGAGGAGGTTCCCTCCACCTCAGCCCAGTCCTCAGGGGCTAGCGAGACCAAGAATTCTCTAGTCTTGGACCCTCAGACAGGGAGATTCGGCTGGAAGAAGTGCCGTCTGAGGCCCCTGAGACCAAAGGGGTGCTGGGGGCTACAAGGGCCAGCAGGGGGGATGTCCCAGGGCCCCTACCCCAAGTAGTCCCTGGCCCCCACCTACCTCCACCTTCCCCTGACCCCAGGAGCCATGCCCTGTTGCTGCCCCCCAATTGGTACCACTTTCTCCTCCCTCTCGTCTGGGTACCCAGCAAGTCGGGTCCCACTCCCCGCTGCTGAACCTGCCACAGGGTGGTACCCACCTCCAGGTCTGACCCTGCCCAGGGAGTAGGGCCACTCCAGCTACTGGCTGGACCAGGCAGCCCCATAAAGGTGGCAACGGCAGCAGGCCCTGCCAACGTGCACCTGATCAACTCTTTGTGGGCGTGACTGCTCTGCAGCTTCCACGGCCACTGCCCCAGGTACCCCTCGTTTCTCAGGCCTGGGGGGCCGCAGGACAGGCGTGTCGCTGTGCCAAGGGGCTGATCGTTCGCTGTCTGGTAGGTTCTCTCTTCCAGCTCTCAACCATTTCCTCCCCACAGGAAACTCCTCCTGGCCAACCCCGTGCTGGCAGCCCAATCGTCACCGGGGGTGGCTGTGCAGACGGGCAAGATCATCCTCAGCTACCTTCCCCCACCAGCATGCTGGTCTCCCAGGTCCTGCCACCGGCCCCGAGCCTGGATGCCTTGCCCCTGAAGCAAGAGCCAGCTGTCTCGGTGTCTGAAGGAGCCCTTCCAGTGACCTCCAGCCCTGAGGCCCCACACCCTGGGCACTGTGTCTGCACAGCCACCGTCTGCCGCAGCCATCACTTCTGCCGCCAGCCTGCCCTTCTCCCCGGACTCTTCAGGCCTCCTGCCCAGCTTCTGCACACCCTGCCAGAGGGTCTGGTGCTGTCACCTGCAGCTGTGCCCGTCTGGCCTACGGGGCTGGAATGAGCACAGGCGTAAGGGGCTGGACAAGAAAAGGGCTGGGAACGCAGGCTACCCAGACCGTGCTGAGGCTAGCAGATCACGACCCTCAGGGCTGCTGCTGGGGACTACCGCAGGGACTGAGGTTGAGGAGGGACTGGACGCGGAGGCCAAGGTCCTGACGCAGCTGCATCGGGCCCGTGGAGAAGCCTTGGAACTGTGAGTGCTCGGCCTCACCTCTCAGCAATGGTGCTCGAGGCGCAGGGACGGACCAGAGACGCTCCCCAGGGGCTGCCACTCCAAGGTCCTACACTACACACCCTGTCCTGGACTGCCTGCAGCCCGGAGAGCTGGGAGTGGGTTGTCCCAATCTGGGGCACTGCCCCTTCCCCAATGGGTCCCTTGTTTCAGTCTTCTCCTTCTGCTGCCTGCCATGTCCACGGGGGGACTGGGGTCCCGATGGCTCTGCCCTTCTCAACATGGTACTAGTGTGAGCTGAAGAACCCTGCCAAGTGTCTGGCGGTCAGCCCAGCACCCTCTGCCTTCCTAGCCACTATTAATAGCTCCACTGATACCGTGTTCCCAGAACTGCCTGCGACTCCGAGAGGGAATGAGCAGTGGCCTGAGCTGACAGTCCCTCCCCACCTTAGCCCTTCCTGCTGAGAAGGACAACGGTAATGGGCAGGAGCTTTTCCTTGCTCCCCTGGACTGAGCCCTTAGATCACCAGCAGCCCCAGACCAAAGATTCCCTTAATCCCCAGGCCTGACTGCCAACCCCCATGTTTAGTTTGTATGGGAAAAGTTTATTTTTCTAGGAGTGTTGTGCCTCCGTTTCAGTAAAAATAAAGTTAACAGACAACAGTCGTCAGGGGTGTGGGTTCCCTGCCACAAGGCCCAGAAGAGAACCAGGACCAACTAGCTCAGCTGACCAGTTGCCCCCCCTTGGAGAGGGGGAGAGGGTCATGCCCTGTAGCCCAGGTTAGCCTCAAGGCCCATCCTCCTGCCTCAGCCCCCCGAGTGCTACAATCACAAGCATGTGTCACTCCCTGGGGACTGGCTTCCTGAGGAGAGGGGCTGACCAGACCTGTGGTCAGGGAGGTTTCTCGGGCCCATGAGCCGAGGACCTCCAGCTCTGACCAGAGCCCAGGGACATAGAACTCTTAACTCCCTTGCTGGCAGCAAGGGTCCATGTGCTTTATTTAAAACAATAAGTAATTCATAAATAGAACAGAGAGGGAGGGGGAGAACGAACAGGGCCGAAGGGATTTCATTCTGGGGCATAGGGAGCCGCTGCTCACCTTGTGCTGCTTGCAATTCTCTGAGGCATCTTTCCCGTGATAACGGAAAGGGGGGAATAATAAGAGAACACCCAGCCTTGGCCTGGTAGCACTTCAGTGCTGGGGAACGACAGCAGCGGGCACTGATCCAGGGAAACGAACGGCCTGCTCTGCTTTCAAACAAGCATGGGGGAGCTGGTGGCCTGGCCCCTCTCACTGGAGGTGAGGGGCCAACAGTGGGGCTGTCTAGAGACGCTAGCGGGGCCATGTCTAGAGACGTTAATGGGGCCATGTCTAGAGACGCTACTGGGGCCTTCTCTGCCAGCAACTGTTGGAAGGACTTGGGGATCTCCCAGTCGTCGCCCTGGTCTTCGCTGCTGGAATGATCCTTCTTCACAATGCGGTTGTGTTGGCGGCTGAACCTGCGTGCCTTGGTGCTGCAGACAGATGAGCGGGGTTCCTCACCAGCTGTCACACAGCCCCGCCCCTGCTAGTCCTCCATTGCCGACAAGACAGCCTGGGCTCTGGGGAGGCTGAAGTTTTGGCCTTAAAGGGCAACCTTTAGGCCTCTGGGTCCCTGTCCTTAGCTAGTCAAGGGCTCCTCACATAAACACTGAGAGACACCAATTTGGAAGTGGGCAAGGGAAGCTCCCTGGAGTTGGTGGAGAGGCAGAGTGAGATTGGGGAAAGGTGACAGAGAGAAGGGCTAGAAGCCGCAGAGCCACAAGAAGGTAAAACATGAAGCTCCGTATGGCAAAGTGAGAAACCGGCAGCAGGGCGCGATCCTAGCAAAGCTTGCCTCTTCAGGCACACCTGTCCTGTCAGTCACTCCCTTCTCTTTCATCAAACCCTCAGCCCAGCAAACCCGCAACCCATCAGCAACTCCAGGGAGCAAGTGTGAAGTTCCGAGTGAGGGAGGAAGGTCAAGGAGCCAGGACCCCTCTTCCTCCTGCCTTCTGGAAGGGGTTTCTCACCAGTATGGTCTTCGCTCTTCTGAGGTCATCACCCGCCACAGCTGTGCCAACTCCTTGGTGGCAGCTGTGGATGCTGTCCCGGGACAGGCCCTGAGCAGGAAGGAGGAAGATCAAAACTGGCCTGTCAGGCACACAAGGGTGACTAGTCCATGTGAGGACTTTCATCCCGATGGCGGCCAGGCCCCCTTAGAGTGCTGGTCAAAGGGAGACACTGGTATCCCACAGAGTGTTGGTGACCTGCAGTCACGGCTCTACAGACTTTTGCGCAACCCATTCTTCCAGTGAAGAAAGCTGCTCTTTCCACCATAGCTCCACCAACACCTAGTCAACATCACCCCAAAGATGCTGGGAGACAAGGCTGCAGGCCCGGCAGAACTGAGCCTGATCATCCTGGCGGCAACCTTCCCCCCACATGGCCCAGCATGCTGCTGATGACGCTACTGGGGAAGACAGGGACTGGACTGATCCAGCCCAGAACCAACCCCTTCTGAAGGTGGCCACAGAACACCTTTTGTTTAAGGTAACTAAAGCAGTTTAGTTTCCTGTCCCTGGGCATCTGTACTATTCATGCCTGGAAGGTGCACCAATGGAGTTATATGGTCTGGGGGTGCACAAAGATGGTGGGGTCTTTTATACCTTCACTTACCGAATATACTGCTTCCGGTTCATTCTGCAGAACATGATGAAGCCGTTGACACACTTTTTCTTCACCTGACTGGGACAGGAAGCTTTCTTGCTGTCCTTGGGTTTCATGGGGCCTTTGCTGGTCTGACTCTTCTTGGTCTTCCTTCTAGGTGCAGGCAGGCTGGGGGACCGCCTGGTGGGTGTCCACGTGTAGTCTCTGTCTTCATCACTGGAGGACTGCTGGTCCTCGGGGTTAGCCTGATTGTCCTGGGCAGGACAGAGAGACTGAGAAAGGAAACATCCATTGCCCCAATCCCCAAACGACGACTGGGAGATCCCCAAGTCCTTCCAACAGTTGCTGGCAGAGAAGGCCCCAGTAGCGTCTCTAGACATGGCCCCATTAACGTCTCTAGACATGGCCCCGCTAGCGTCTCTAGACATGGCCCCACTGTTGGCCCCTCACCTCCAGTGAGAGGGGCCAGGCCACCAGCTCCCCCATGCTTGTTTGAAAGCAGAAGCAGGCCGTTCGTTTCCCCTGGATCAGTGCCCGCTGCTGTCGTTCCCCAGCACTGAAGTGCTTACCAGTCCAAGGCTGGGTGTTCTCTTATTATTCCCCCCTTTCCGTTATCACGGGAAAGATGCCTCAGATGAATTGCAAGCAGCCACAGGTGAGCAGCGGCTCCCTATGCCCCAGAATGAAATCACTTCGGCCCTGTTCGTTCTCCCCCTCCCTCTCTGTTCTATTTATGAATTACTTATTGTTTTAAATAAAGCACATGGAACCCTTGCTGCCAGCAAGGGAGTTAAGAGTTCTATGTCCCTGGGCTCTGGTCAGAGCTGGAGGTCCTCGGCTCATGGGCCCGAGAAACCTCCCTGACCACAGGTCTGAGTCAGCCCCTCTCCTCAGGAAGCCAGTCCCCAGGGAGTGACACATGCTTGTGATTGTAGCACTCGGGAGGCTGAGGCAGGAGGATGGGCCTTGAGGCTAACCTGGGCTACAGGGCATGACCCTCTCCCCATCTCCAAGGGGGGGCAACTGGTCAGTCTGAGCTAGTTGGTCCTGGTTCTCTTCTGGGCCTTATGTGGCAGGGAACCCACACCCCTGACGACTGTTGTCTGTTAACTTTATTTTTACTGAAACGGAGGCACAACACATCCTAGAAAAATAAACTTTTCCCATACAAACTAAACATGGGGGTTGGCAGTCAGGGAACCCTGGGGATTAAGGGAATCTTTGGTCTGGGGCTGCTGGTGATCTAAGGGCTCAAGTCCAGGGGAGCAAGGAAAAGCTCCTGCCCATTACCTGTGTCCCTTCTCAGCAGGAAGGGCTAAGGTGGGGAGGGACTGTCAGTCTCAGGCCACTGCCTCATTCCCTCTCTGGAGTCGCAGGCAGTTCTGGGAACACGGTATCAGTGGAGCTATTAATAGTGCGCTAGGAAGGCAGAGGGTGCTGGGCTGGACCGCCAGACACTTGGCAGGGTCTTCAGCTCACACTAGTACCATGTTGAGAAGGGCAGAGCCCATCGGGACCCCAGTCCCCCTGTGGACATGGCAGGCAGCAGAAGGAGAAGACTGAAACAAGGGACCCATTGGGGAAGGGGCAGTGCCCCAGATTGGGACAACCCACTCCCCAGCTCCTCCAGGGCCTGCAGGCAGTCCAGGACAGGGTGTGTAGTGTAGGACCTTGGAGTGGCAGCCACTGGGGAGCCGTCCTCTGGGTCCCGTCCCTGCGCCTCGAGCACCATTGCTGAGAGGTGAGGCCGAGCACTCACAGTTCCAAGGGCTCCTCCACGGGCACCGACTGCAGCTGCGTCAGGACCTTGGCCTCAGCGTCCAGTCCCTCCTCAACCTCAGTCCCTGCGGTAGTCCCCAGCAGCAGCCCCTGAGGGTCGTGATCTGCTAGCCTCAGCACGGTCTGGGTAGCCTGCGTTCCCAGCCCCTTTTCTGTGTCTAGCAGCCCCTCTACGCCTGTGCTCAGTTCCAGCCCCGTAGGCCAGACGGGCACAGCTGCAGGTGACAGCACCAGACCCTCTGGCAGGGGTGCTGAGAAGCTGGGCAGGAGGCCTGAAGAGTCCGGGGAGAAGGGCAGGCTGGCGGCAGAAGTGATGGCTGCGGCAGACGGTGGCTGTGCAGACACAGTGCCCAGGGTGTGGGCCTCAGGGCTGGAGGTCACTGGAAGGGCTCCTTCAGACACCGAGACAGCTGGCTCTTGCTTCAGGGGCAATGCCAGGCTCGGGGCCGGTGGCAGGACCTGGGAGACCAGCATGCTGGTGGGGAAGGTAGCAGTGAGGATGATCTTGCCCTGCTGCACAGCCACCCCGGTGACGATGGGGCTGCCAGACACGGGGTTGGCCAGGAGGAAGTTTCCTGTGGGGAGAGGAAATGGTGAGAGCTGGAAGAAGAGAACCTACCAGACAGCAGACCGATCAGCCCCTTGGCACAGCGACACGCCCTGTCCCTGCGGCCCCCCAGGCCTGAGAAAGCGAGGGGTACCTGGGGCAGTGGCCGTTGGAAGCTGCAGAGCAGTCACGCCCACACCAGAGTTGATCAGGTGCACGTTGGCAGGGCCTGCTGCCGTTGCCACCTTTATGGGGCTGCCTGGTCCAGCCAGTAGCTGGAGTGGCCCTACTCCCTGGGGCAGGGTCATGACCTGGGAGGTGGGTACCACCTGTGGCAGGTTCAGCAGCGGGGAAGTGGGACCCAGACTTGCTGGGTACCCAGAGGGAGGAGAAAGTGGTACCACTTGGGGGGCAGCAACAGTGGGCATGGCTCCTGGGGTCAGAGGGAAGGTGGAGGTAGGTGGGGGGCCAGGGACTACTTGGGGTAGGGGCCCTGGGACATCCTCCCCTGCTGGCCCTGTGGTAGCCCCCAGCACCCCTTTGGTCTCAGGGGCCTCAGACGGCACTTCTTCCAGCCGAATCTCCCCTGTCTGAGGGTCCAAGACTAGAGAATTCTTGGCTTCGCTAGCCCCCTGAGGACTGGGCTGAGGTGGAGGGACACCTCCTCCTCCAGTGAGCAGCAGGGGCCCCAGGCCCGAGGCCTCTCCCAAGGCCAAGCCATTGATGATGACGGGGCCGCCATTGAGGAGCACTGCCGGAGGGCTGCTGGCCGCCAGAAAGCTCCCATTCACCAGGATAGAGGAGGAGGAGGTGGAGCACTGCACAGGAGAGGCCCCGGCCAGGAAGATGGAGCTTTGGGTGGGGGCCTCCACAGCCACGGGGGCCATGCCCCTTTCCAGATCCTCAGGACTCCGGCTGGACTCATCCTCAGTAGTGGGGTTGCCATCAGACTCACTGGTGACAGAAAAAGTTGTTAAGATGTGGTCCTGAAGGTTGCCTCTGCCTTCAGGGGTCACAGCGTCTGCCACAAACCACCCAGGGACCCTAGGACCTCTACAAGGCCTGTGTAGCTCGACATGGCGGCAGGAAAGCCAAAGCTGGAGTGAAGTCCTGTGAACCGCCTTGCTTGGCCACCGTCTTGGCTCGCAGCCGAGCACCCAAGCTGCCCCAAGTTCCCTGGGTCAACCGGCGCGTGGCCTGGAGCGCAGCAGTTCCCTTGTCCTTCCCTTGGGGCGTCAGGGAGGAGAGCAAAAGGCTGGGCGCACAGGGTGGGAGGGGAAGGGCTTGGATTACAGGGAAACCGGAGCAGCGAAGGTTCACGTTTCACAACAAAGACAGGCGACAGGCCACGCTGTTTGGGCCCGGAGGGGGCGTGGGGGTGGGGAAGAGTAACGGTCATGGAAGAAAGCAAGTCTCCGGGGAACCTTAGACAAACTAGTTTGTCTCTCTCCAAATTAGTTTGTCTCTCTCCAAACTAGTTTGTCTCTCCCCCTTCTCACTGCTCCCCATGCATTGCAGTCCTGAACACAGAAGGAACTGAGGTGGAGTCTGGGGTACAATCACAAAAACCTCTACTCTAGAACGGCGATGAATAACCCAGGGCGTGCCATGTTCAGTCCCTGCACGACGTGAAGTCCACGGCCAAGGAGTTCGGGGCATTGACTCCAGCAGTGGACAACAGGAATGGGGGGAGATGGTCGGGCGTATTTAATGTCCCCAGGAAGGCAGGGGATGGTCACCCAGGACCTCCCTCACCTTTTGCAGGGCGCACCGCCGCCAGTCCCAGTCCGGTCGCGCTGCCTCCGGTTCTTGAACCAGTTGCTGACCTGCGTGAGCGAGAGGCCGGTGAGTGTGGCCAAGCGGCGCTTCTCGTCGGGCGTTGGGTAGCGGTTGCCGCGGTAGCAGGCCTTGAGCGCCGCACGGGAGCGCTCCTTGAAGCAGTAGACGGTCTCCTCGCCGTCCCAGATGGTCTTGGGCAGCGGGAACTTCTTGCGCAGCCGGTACTTGTCCACGGCGCCCAGCGCACGGCCGCGGGCTCGCTCGGCCTCGTGGTAGCGCGCGCGCAGGTAGAGGTCCTGCAGGAAGGCGTGGTGGGCGGCGGGAAAAGGGCGGCTCTCGAGTAGCCGGTAGAGCTCGGCATATTCGCCCCGCTGGAAGGCCACCAGGGCCCGCGCGCGCAGCACCGGGTCACTGCCACGTAGGCGCTCGGCCGGGGGCAGTGCGCCTAGAAAGCGACTCAAGCGGCCAGCGTGGCCCGCCTGGAGCAGCGCCTCGCACACGCACGCCACCTGCTCGGGCGAGAAGCGGAGGCCCGTGGGCGGTTCGGCAGCGGCCTCGGGGGGGGCCCCGGGGACGCCTGGAGACCTCGAGTCCTCTCCCGCCGCCGCGTCGCCCGCCCCGGCCCCGGCCGCGGCCGCCGCCTCACCCTCGGCCGCCTGCAGAGTCTGCAGGAGCTGGCGCGCTTCCTCCTCCTCCTCTTCTGTTGCAGCCGCCACCGCCTCCCCCCCAGCCGCCAGCCCAGCGCTCGGCTCGGCAGGCAAGGTAGCCATGTTTTGCAACTTTGGGAAGTTCCTCCCTCCTCCGCCTCCCTCGGGCTTCCCCAGCCCCCTCCCCCGCCTGTCGCCCGCTCCCCCGTACGCCTTTGGCGATCTTCTGGCTCTCCCACCCGTCCGAAGGCCAGACCCAGCTCAGCACTCGGGTCTCCGTGTCGGTCCCTGTGTGTATCCGCCCCCGTCCTTGTCTGTCTGTGGTTCTTTGTTTTCCCTCCGCCGCTGGCCGCGCTTTCTGCCTCCCCCCGCGTGTGCCTCTGGCTCAGGGTCTCAGTTTCCACATCGGGACAACAGAGAAGGTAACGGGCCGGCGGAGAAAGTTAAGGGCGCGAAGCCACCTCTGCCCGGACACTGAACTTCGGCGCGCCTAGGTTTCCAGGGTCCTCTGAAGGCCCCCCCCCAATCTCCAAGCCGAGCTCCGCCCCTCGGAATTCCCGGCTCCGTGGTGGGGGCGGGGGAAACCGGACTAGAAAGTTTGCTGCAACTTTTCTGGAGCCTCGTCCCAGAAGCGGATGCGCGTGGCCTGCGCAGGCGCAGTGGGAGGAGGATGGCCGCGCGCACTAGCGGCCCAGCCCCCTTCTTCACGCTTGAGTAGCACAGCTGGGTCACAGCTGGATAGAGGCGGTGCTTCTGAGTAGGTCGTCCCTCCTGTCCTATTGGGTGGATGCTTAACCCCGCCCTTCAGTTCTTCCACTCCCAGCTCTGACTCGGGCTATGTTCCGCTGGCTCCCCATCAGGCCATTGGTTGCCCCTACTGGCCCCTTGATTGGCCTGCTGGACAGCTTCTTCCCCACCGCAGAGCCCTGTACACTGCGGAGTACATCCAAGGCTTTGGGCTGAAATCTTTTATTCACAAGGGTCGGGGGTGGGGTCCTTAGGTGGGGACACAGACAATAAATACGGAGGAATGACGAGTCTGAGTGCATCCAAGACGTGGGCTGTGGCGCTGGGGCTATTTAGCGGATCGGAGGACAATGTCAATAAATATCCACACCGCGAGGGAAGTGTAGCTATAACTCGAACGGCAGCGCATGTTGGGGGACCGCAGAAGACATCCCCCCTCAGGGATAGGCAAAGTAAATGGAGCCCGAGAACGTTTGCTGAGTAATGGAACGTTCCCTGAAGAGTAAGAAGGGGGGGGCGACTCAAGGAGGATGGGCTTGTGGGCACCGAGTGGAAGTGCGTCAAGATTGCAAATCGGACGGCTTAGCCCAGGTCTGCTGCCTTCGCAGGCTGAAGTTTGTCTATCCACGTCGGGCCTGGGGGGGGGGAGTGGCCGGAGATTCCCCCCAAACAGAGCAGCAATAGCATTCCTTAAGCCTTCCAGGAGCCCCACTCAGGTACACGGGCCCTACTCCTCCCTCCCCGGCCGCCAGGGGGCGAGCCTGGATCACGGGTGTGGAACTAGTAGCTCCGGTTACTCGGCCCTTTGGGGTTCTAGGGTTCAGGGGGTGAAGGTGGCTCCCGGGAGGCACCAGATGGGGGTGAGATGGCCGGTGCAGGCCACCAACCCAATGCAGCCCAGGGTGGCGGCACCAGCCAGAGCAGCGGCGAACAGGAGCAGACAACGCGCCTCGGATAGGCCAGGCCTAGGGACCTGCAGGCAAGAAGGCAGGATCAGTGTGGGGGCCCCTCACTGGCTCCCGGGAGTCCCCTAGTCTATGTCCATAGATGGGCCCGCAGTCTTCTGCGCTCATGCCTGGACACAAGCGCCAGCAGGCAGCGGTAGTTGATGGCCTTGCAAGCCTGAAAATCCCGTTGGAGCTCATCATTGGCTATCTCTTAGCTGGCTGTGTTGATTGGCTGCCCGAACACCCTCCCCTCCCGGTGGTGGGCCAAGCCCCGCACAAAGGCGCTTAGCAAAGCGGTGGAGGCACAGAGTAGGTGGGGCGAGGCGGGGCAGGGGGAGGGGGGCCGCGGCGGGAGGGCGTGGGACGTACCCTGGCAGGGAGCAGCAGGTGGCGGCGGTGCATGGGGCCTGGCCCCACCAGCGGGCATTGGCCCAGAGCCACGGCCGGGGGGCCATCTAGCTGGAGAGAGAAGGGACAGGTGACCCGATCGGAGCCCAGCCCAACCTGGCCCGGCCACCCTTGGCAGAGGGGTGAGAGACCGTGTAGGGAGTCGTGGCCGGGTAGGATTTTAGGGGGGATCCCAGGGAGGAATTTGGAGAGAAGGATTTGAAACCAGGGGAGATGTGGACTGAATAAAGTGCGTCTGCTTTCTGGAGCCTCCAAGGAGGGTGAGCCCTAAATCTGGACCGGGAGAGGAGTAGATAGCAAGGGAAACAGAGGGGTCTTACATGGGAAGGTGGATCCGTGGCCCGGGGACTGGGGACCCCCGTGACAGCTGGAAGGAGAAGAGAGAGCGTGGAGGGGTGAAGAAGGGCAGTGGCGCGCGGCGTGCCCCAGCCTGGCACCTCCCTTCCCTAGGTGGTTCAAACACCACAGCGCGCCCCACCCCTCCTTCCAGCGTCCTCCCTGGGGAGGGGAGTAGATGAGGGGCTTGCCTGCAGCCGCGGGGACCTGCAACGATTCCATCCGCTCCTGCAACTGCCTAACATGAGCCTCTAGATCTCGGTTCCGGGCCTCGGCCTCCTGCAGTTGACTGCGGGGGAGATGTGAAGAGTGAGCCCTCTGGTCGGGATGCCTGGGCCGCCAAGGGTTCAGTGTCCTGCGCCAGGACCGACCTGGCAAAGTTCTGGTTGGCTGTGCGGATGGCCTCCAGCTCGCGGCTAAGGCTCTGCCTGGTGAGCACCTCCTCCTCCAGGGCTTCCTGGAGCTCCCGCAGCGTCACCTCGTTCCGGGCCTCTCCCGCGGCCCCCAGGACAGTCACTGGATCCACCACTTCAACCTGTGGGTGGGAACTGGATTTAGGGCTGTAATACTCCTGTAATACTGGCCAGCCCACTTACTTGGAAGCTCCACAACTCCTGGTCTATTCTACCGGGGGAACCCAAGCACATCCCTCCCCTACTCCACATTCCCCCAGTTCTCCAGTGTCAAATGAGAGAGAAAAATTTGGTTAGGTAGCTTAGGACAGTAAAAAGGTCACTGGGAAAGTCTTGAAGGTATCACTAAGTAGAAGCTGGCACCAACCCCCACAGAGATAAGGTCCCAACTTCCCCCAATCCTTTGTTTATGAATGATAGGGATATGAGCTCCCACAAAGCAGATGGAGAGGAGCTCCTCAGATCAAATGAAGTGAGTTCCTCAGTTCAGTCACAGAGGTCTGGCCTGGCAGAGGGGGGGGGGGAAGGGAACCAGACCAATCAGGTTCATAGAAACTAGAACTCACCAATGACAAGTCACTTTTCCAGGCATGTCCAAGTTGACAAATACCCCTGACCCTGCCAGCTATCTTTGGTTCCCTTGACCCTATGGACTCCATATTTGGAGTCTGGGAGTTTCTTTTGGCTCTCTTGCCCCTTATGGACTCCATGTCCATGAGTTCTGTTCTTTCTCTTCTCTGATAAAATCTACCCTAATCCTCTATGCTCAGTCTTAGGCTCCCAAACATAAGAACCTATACATTAAAAACAAAAAAACCCTGCAACATCCAAGGCCTGCTCTACCCAAGGACACTACTTGCCCCTCCTCCAAGGACCCACCTGTGACTTTTTAAAAATTAGCATTCCACCTGGGGGTGTTCTGCTTTTGAGATCTCTTACTGACCAGGGAGCATCCCCCTTCTGGATGCTCAGACTCCCTCTGTCCTCCCTCCCTGAACAGCAGGACACCCTATTCTGACTTTCTAGGTGTCTTCCCCCTTCCCAATACTGGGAATTACACCTGGACTTTGTATGCACACTAGGTATACAAAGTACTCTGAGCAGCCTCTTTTTAAGCTTTTATTCCATTTATCTTGAGACAGGCTCTCAGTATATAGCCCAGACAGCCACAACTTGAGATCTTCCCTTTTCCGCTTCTGGAGTAGCTTCAGTTACAACCTGTTCTGTCAGACCCAGCTGCAGGGCTGGTTCAGCACTGGAGGTATGCCCCTCTCAGGGAACCAACAGTTCTCTCCTCACCTTACTCACCACTTCCTCTGGAGGAGACAGCAGGGGCTCCATGCTGGGCACTTGTACACAAGCCTCAGGCAACTCCTGGACCTCCAGTTCCATGGGGCTGGGGTCCGGGACCTCATTGTCCCTGGGGAGAAGAAAAGGCTGCCAGTCAAGGCCTCTAAGACCCCATGTTTGAAGAAGTTAGGAGGGGGAAGTGAAGAAACTCCATTGCCAAGTTGGTTGACAGGCCCACTCCTGGCCAGCCAAGCCCCTGACCCTGACTTGGCCTCACACCCTTGGAAGCTGCCTTGCCGGCTGACCATGCACGGCAGTCCTGACAGTGGATAGGTGATGTCCTGATGTGTGTGTGTGCAGGCCATCGAAGTTTAATGTATTGCCTTGCAGGAGCACAAGACTGCAAATCAGAAAACTGTTCTCACAGCAACAATCCAAATGGTGGGCACATACATGTTTCGTCCTGATCCATGCTTGTAATTTACATGTGAGAAACACCACCTATTTAGTCATTTATTCATGTTTTTGTCAGGAATATAATTTATTTTATTCATGTTTTGAGACAGGCTTTCTCTAGCTTAGTCCAGCCCTAACCTTGTGGCGATCCTCCTGCCTCAGCCTTCTGAACGCTAGAATTATAGGCAGGAGGCGTGCTGCCTGGCAGTGATGGATGTTTGCTAGTTTTCTCTCTCCTGTCTTCCATTTCTTGAGACAGGGTCTTATGTAGCCAGGGCTGGCCTGAGACTCAGTATATAGCGTTGAACTTGTGCTTCTCTTGCCTCTACTTCCTAAATGCTGGAAATGTTGGTATATGCCATCATACCTAGAAATCATGGATACTTTTTTTTAAGTTTTTAAAAATTTTTTTTATTATTTATTCAATTGTGCGTGTATGCATGTGTGCGCGTGTATGTATGTATGTATATGTATGTGTGTGTGTGTAGAGCCATGGACGAATTTGGGAACCACCATGGACGCTTCCACCACTTCCTTGTTTACTTTGCCCCGGGATTCACAGGCTCTATCCTACCAGGACCGGAAACGCAGGCCACCCCCGCTTCCGCTGGCGTCTATACGTGGGGTCTAGGATTCGAACTCAGGACCTTCTGCCTGCAAGGCAGAGGCTTAACTCCTGAGCTACCTCTCCAGCCCCAAAATCATGGATACTTTTAATGGGCTTAATAGTGCATGCTTGTAATCTCAATACTCCAAGGAGAGATTGGGCTATAACAAGGAACCTCTTCCCCACAAAAAACAAAAGAAATTAAAAAAAGGTCATGTGGTTTAATGTGCCTGTGTTTATTATTAATTTTATCTTTGTGTGTGTGCATGTTGTGTATATATGCACTCATGCATGTATGCACTCATGCATGTATGTGTCTGTATCACTGTGTGGTTGTGGAGGCCCAAAGTTGACTTTGGGGATCATCCTGGATTGCTCTACCTCCTTTTTACTTTGCTCTGGGTTTTTCCCAAGCTCTGTCAGAAGTGCAGGCCACTTGATCTTTTTGCATGAGATTTGGGGATTTGAACTCAGGTCCTTCTGCTTGGGAGGCATAGACTTAACTCCTGAGCCATGTGTTCTTCAAAGTGACTGTAAATTCCAGGCTAAGATTCTGGGGTCCTATGACTGCACTAGAAGGGTAAAAGTCAACAGTAGAAAGATTCAGTTAGGTCAAGTCTAAGGTCCTCAGGTTTTACACCAGGATCTAAAATGTTAAAGCACGCATGTATCCTAGAGAATCCTTGATTCCGAGACTGACCCTTGGAACCTCCTGACTGAGGAGTCCAGACACAGCAGCCCCAGCAACCCCCCCCCGCAAACCCTCCCCCGCCTGCTTACCTGAGGGCCATGCAAGAGTAGGAGTAGCCCACGAAAGGCAGGTGGACCCCCAGTGGCATATCTTCCTGCATGTCAGACAACGTCTCCTACACAACAGAAACACGACTGGGACCAGTGGTGGTCAAAGCTGGCCCCTCTCCCCCTTCTGGCCAGGGCTTAATTTCCCCCCTAGCCAACCCCATCATCTAAGATAGCCCTTCCATCATTTTTTTCCCTTGTATCTCGTGGGCTTCCTTTCAGGACCTGCCCAACCTTTACTGCACTGTATGTGGGCCAGGGCAGGACCCAGGACTGAGCACGACTTGGGGATTATCAAGTGGGAAAAGGGAGAAAGAATATGAATGTGAACTCGAGCCCTCTGGGCTTCGGTTCAGGCTCCTTCTCAGCAGGATCGGTGGCTCACTGACTGCACGCTTCCTCAGCCCTCCTCACTCGGGCCTGGAACATAGGTGTCCACTGTGTCCACAGCATAATTCAGGCCTCCTGAGGTCATTAACCCAAACTTATGGAGTGGGGATAAGCAGAAGTCACAGGTACGTACCCCGCCCCCGCTCACCATGGCAGTGAGCCGGTCCTCCACCACGTCGAAGTTGCATGTGTCGGTGGCACCCTCGAAGTCGGGTGTAAAAGGGGGCATGCTGTCCCGAAGACCTTCCCAGTCAAGGCCAAAGAAGAAAGGATGCTTCCGGAAATCCTCTGTGCCAGCCCTGCCTAGGCGGCTCTCGGCAGGGCACAGCAGCCCCTGGATGAGGTCTCGAGCCTCCTCGGGAACACCTGTGTCTGCCAGTGGCAGGGACAGGTGCTCCTGCTCCGAGAGAGTGGGAGAGCACAATGAAGGCCTAGAAGTTTCTGCCATCAAGGACCGGCTTTCCCCATCACTGGACTCACCTTGTAGTGCACAATCTTGGCGTATGTCTCCGCAGTGGAGTCTGCGTAGAAGGGCGTCTGCCCATAAAACATTTCATAGGCGAACACGCCCAGCGCCCACCAATCACATTCAGGCCCATAGCTGCCTATCCCAGGCCCACCGCCCACGGCCTGCAGGATCTCAGGAGACAGGTAGTCTGGGGTACCCACTGCCACCAGCGACCGCACCTGCGCGCCCAACAGATACTGTAAGACTCTGCCCTGCCGGTTACTACCAGCTCTCCATCTAGCTCCGCCTGCCCCCAGCCCCTCTTGCCCCTTCTCTGCGGATTGTCCCAGGCCTGCCCAGGTCTTACCGTTCCATCTGCACGCAGCTTTAGACAGGAGCCAAAGTCGGCCAAGCGAATGTGGCCGCAGCGGTCCAGCAGAATGTTATCGGGTTTGATGTCCCTGAAAGAACCCGAGATTTGGGGGGGCAGGGGGGGCGCTTGAACTTCCCTCCTACCAACTAGACTAGACTCCACCTTTCTAAACAGTCTACTCCCCTCACGGGATTCCACACCTCCCGTCCTCTGGCTGCTGACCCTCCTTGGGCCCCACCCTCAGCACCTGCCACACCTACCTGTGCACGTAGCCCAGCCTGTGCACAGAGTCTATAGCCATGACAATCTCCGCCAGGTAGAAGCGTGCCATCTCGCCAGGGATCCGTTCCCCAAACTTGCTCAGCAATGTGAGTAGGTCTCCACCCACGTAGTACTCCATCACCAGGTACTGGTAGGGGGTATGTCACTGGAGGTGGGTAGTCCCCTAGGTGCTGATGACCCATCTCTCCAGGGACTATAACTCCCAAAGACATCCCATTCTCCAGAAGTGGAACACCCCACAGTTCAGAGTGCCCAAGAGATCTGCAAGGCCAATAGACTTCTCCCAGGAAAACAAAAAAAGCCCTTTTCTCCCAAGATGTCACTGGACAGAAATACACATGCACACCATCTAACCATTCAGGAAAAAGAACAAAGTCCTTCTAACCTTGGATTGCAGTCAGCGGTCCCCAGGAAGGGGCTTGCCAACAGAGAGAGGCGGCTTCATATGGGGCTCAGACTCAGGCCAGGGAAGAGCTATCTCAAGCATCCCTTCCTGGCCCAAGGTAAGGAAGGACCTTTCACACACTTGGAGGCTCCTACCAGCTCTGACTTCCTGTCTGCTGCAGTCTCCTTTGACTGCAGCAGGGGGTTTGTCTGTCTGTCCTTCCTAGTCACCAGGGGCTTGGGGCTCACCAGGTAGTTCTCATCCTGGAAAGCAAAATGCAGCTCAGTGATCCAGCGACGATCCCCGTTTACCAATACATCTCTCTCTTCTCTGAAGCAGGACACCTGTTCGGTACAGGAAGGAGGGATGCTAAGGGGGTGAATGAAGTGGGTGCTGGGCCCCTGTGGCCCTGCCCTCACCTCGCCTCTCTTCAGCATGTCCCACTTATTCATAATCTTCATTGCGTACACCTGGCCTGTCTGCTTCATCTTCACCACCGCCACCTAAAAGGCCAAAATGGGGGGGGGGGTGATTGTGGAAGTGGCAGGGAGAAAACCAGGAGTCTGCCTAGACCAGACTCTACCCAGCCTTGGTCCCACCCATGCTCACACCACCACACCCATGGTTCCAAGCCACACCCACCACCAAACCAACTTCAGTTCAAGCCCATTCATCAATTTCAAAGGCACCGCCCCACACTATGCCCCACCCACCTCAAGGAAAGTTCTGTTCCTGCAGCCACTTAGGACTCACCTCACTGAATGCCCCTCGACCTATCACCTTCAGAATCTCAAAGTCATCCCTCTGTAGTCGGACTTCCTTAAGCCTCGTTGCAATGGGCTCCACTGGGGATCAGTAGGGAGGAGAAGAAAAGCCGAGGGTGACTAGGACATTAACAGCAAGGGTCACACCCTGTCTCCCTCTCTGCCTGTCTCTTGACTTCAGGTCTCTGCTCCCCATATATACCACAGGAAGTTTGGAGAACCCAAAGCTGTCTTCTTCTTGGAGGCAAAATGCCTGGGAGCAAGATAGGAAGGAGGCCCAGAGGGTCTTTACAAGGAAGGAGACCAGCAAATGCCGTCTGGAACCTACTTGAGCCCAAGGTCCTCCATCCCTACTTCATGGGATTGGGGCAGGGGGGTGAGGTGGGGGGGATTAGTTACGTCTCCACTTGTGAATTTCTCATTGAATTTTGTGTGGTCTAAGTCCTCACGGAAGCAGTCTGAAGGCGGTCAAAGCTCCAGAGGAGGAGCTGGGCAGTTTAGCAAGGGGAGCCGACTTGTAGCAGGGACAGAAGCTGTAAAGCAAGAGGCTGTGGGCACAGAGGGACTGGGCTCTGCGGGTGTAAACAGCAAGGACTGACTGGGCAGCAGGATGAAGGGGGAAATGAACATGTGCAAGGGGAGGAGATACGGTGGGACAGGGAAGAGAGGGGGGTTCAGGGACAGTGGGCCGCCAGGAAAGAATCGGCCAGGGCCAAAGATGGGGGGAGGGAGGACAAAGCCAAGACATTGAGCCCTTTTAAGGCAGCGGGAACCTAGGCCCCCTCCCCCGCCCAGGCCTGACAGGGGAGGGACCTCGGGATGCTGCTCAGGCCACAAAAGGACAGCTCCTTTCCTGAGTACCAGACCCCTGCCCCCACTCACAGCTCTCAGTTTACCCCATCAGCTCAGTCCCACCCGTCTGCAAAAGGAAGCCAAGGGGAGTCACTGAGGGCCTGAAGAGGTGAGGAGAGAGGTCTTCCAGAGGCTGAGTGGCCTGGCCACCGCCTCCACCTCCCCACCTGTAAATTGTGGTATGAGGGGTACCAGATGTGGGTCACACAGAAACGGGCACACCCAGACCAGGATCAAGGGTGATGACTCTGAGTGGCAGGCCTGTGAAGCGGGACCGCAGCAGTGTCAGGGTCCCAGAAGCTGGGGGAACTGGGTGTGGAACAGGTGGCCACTGGGTGTGGAGCAGGTGGCCACTGGGTGTGGAGCAGGTGGCCAGGCTTCCAGGCCTGTCCACAGACTGAGAAGACCTTTGGAGAATGGGATATATATCAGAGGGGCAGTGGGAGGGGGAAGTGATGGTGGAAGCCCCAATTAGGACCACTAAAGGTCAGGTGTCAGAAAAGCTCCCTAGGCTGACCCCAACAGGCTGGAAGGAGCCTAGTTTTAGAGGTGGATACATACAGAATTCCAAGTTCTTCTTTCTTAATCAGGGATGGGGGACTGACAGAGGGGCGCTGGATGGCGCCTGTCTGCCTGGCCCAGTTCTCCCACAGAGCCTCCGTGAGTCACTGCACCCTCATAATGCCTGAACACCTGTCAGGGCAGCTGGGGAGGTTGGCGCCTAACACCTGCCTGCCCAGCCGCACCCCTGGCAGCTGCCCCATGCTGTCCTCCCCTGCTTGCCTCCCATCCCGGGAAACTAAGGAGGGTTGTTTGGGGGCCAGAGTTGTAGTAGAAGGGGCTACCAGCATGATCCGGGTCTTGGCTGTGTCCAGGCGGGCCTGCCCTGGCTGAGTCACGACTGCTCACGGGGTGTCCACTGACCTTAGTCTGCCCCACCAGGGGTGTTTTGGGGGCATAAAGCTTGAGCTCTAGGTGCCTTAAGGGAGGATCTCTCCACGCCCTCCTGATCCCCCCACATCTGGATCCCAACATACACAGACCCACCTGTCTTGCTTCCCCCCAAATATGGCCCCCAGTGCACTCACCCCATTGCAAAAAGTCGGCCACATACTTGTCCTGGGCCAGATAGGAGGTGCCCAGCTCCTGGTGGACGCCCAGGAGAAGGTCGAGCAGGGGCTCCAGCCCCAGGAAGCCGGGGTCCAGCACCAGCTGCTGGAGCCGCCTCAGCCGCACTTCGGCTGACATGTCGGGCAGGCAGCACCATGGCCCCTCCCCGGGCCGGGGCTGGGGTCTTCCTGTCAAGGGGTCTCGCTGCCCCTATCCAGGCCCTGAAGCCCTAGAGGCATGTCTGCCTACCCTGGCTATGCTTTGGGTCTCTCTGGTCACTTCTGTACTGCTGAGGCCTCCTCCTCTTCTCCCCACCCCTTAGCCCTGCCCCCTCCTGCCTCCCAGTTTTAACCCCTTCCTGAACCAGCCCCCCAAACTCCTCCTTCCAGGGCCCTCTCAGAAGCAACCCTTCAGTGCCAAATGGTATTAGAGGATTTAAACTCTCAACCACCCCCACCCACCCATAAAAAGATCGAAGCAGAGTTACAGGGGTGAGGTGAGGTGTCGGTGGTGTCTGGAGGGGCCAATCGAGGCTCAGAGTAACCCAGTGACTACCCCACGCTCCTGCCAAGTCTCAGGGCTGGGAGGGGTGGAGTGAAGAAAGGGGCTAATGCCCTAGAGGGCCAGGGTGGCTTCTCTGTGACTCAGCAACAGATTCTGACTTTGGAACAGTTAAATTTAACCTCTGGGTCCACTGCGCCGCACTCTGTCAGAAAGTGAGGAAGAGGTGGCAAAGCCAGGGTCAGCAGGGGACTTGCTCAAGAGCCAGGGCCAGGGGTGACCTGCTGGCCCAAGCCTGGGGGAGGCCAGTGATGGAGCCAGGCCCTCCCAGGCCAAGGAGACCCCAAAATAGCTCCTTGGCCTCAGGCCGGGCAGTCACATTCCTGCCTGGGCTGGGATTAGAAACAGAAACATTGGGGGGAGGGAGGTGGAGTGGGAAGATGCAGATCCCCGAAACCTAAAAGCTAGTCAGGAGAGTTCTTAGCTTCCTTCCAGGGTGGCCAGTGCTCCAGAAAGGAACTCATGGCCTCCAGCTGGCACTGGACCCATGCTCGTGACAGGGCCAAGCCCTGACACTGCAAAGACTCGCCCCTAAGCCAGCCGAGCTCAGGTCCCAACTCCAGCCCCAGGGGAGCGCCCCAATGGCAGAATAAGCAAGAGCTGACTTGGACAGTGACACTTAAAATAACTTTAGCTGAGGACCCTCCAAGAAGGGCCTGTGTATTCCCTCCCACTGTGAAACTGGAGGCCATATGCTTTTCTCCCAAAGGGCTTGGGCTCAGGGCTGGAGGTGCCTGTCTTCTATCCTGAGCTTTCACCTTCCCCTCCCTGGAAGGTGGCCTGCATTCAGCTTCCTCTGGTTATAGCAAAGATCCTAGGCCACCAGCCAAGCACATACACACATTTCCTCCCGTCTTTACAAGGGAACAGAGCCGCTGTGCAAACAGGGAACTTTAGTATAAATAAGAGATCCAGGGGACAAGGAAGGCCCTGGGACTTCCATAACTTAACACTTTTCAAAAGCACAGAAGATAGCAAGGGGTGGAAGGGGTGTGGGCTGGGAAGGGTGGGCCACCTGACCGCCCACCCTGCCCTCTCCACCTGTTGTGCTGTGGAGTCGGGTTCTTGTGGGTTGGGAGTTTCTCCCAGGAACGAGCAGCCACATGCTGGGGACAGGGATGTGGGTTAACACTGATGTTTCAAAGGAAGGAGTCACTGAACTTGGCAGTGGGTGGGGGACGAGGCCAAGGCCACACAGGCTGCTACATCCCCATGGCTGGGCCAGGTTGGGGAACCCCCAGTATTTGTGCAGGACAGGGGCTTGGAGCAGTCCTTTCAGCATTAGTCTTGTTAATACAGCAATCCATGAGGTCATTGGGAGGGTTATGGCTAGGAGGCTGGGGGTATGAGGTGAGAGACCCCAACATCCACGGCTTCACACCACTGTGCCACTCGGGGAGTTGCTCGGTTGGGAGGAGATGCCCTGGGGAGGATGAGAGGGAGAGGGGCACGTCAGACACCACCTCAGGCTTCCGCCAGCAATTGGAATCACCTGGAGGCCTCAAGGCTACTACTGTGCCCAGCCCAGCTCCTGTTCCCCGAGACTGAGAAGAAACAGTTGGGTGGCTTCCCTGTCCTGGGGGATGCAGGGAGGGGCTTACAGAGAATTAAAGGCCTCGGATAATCCTGGACAGAGGTGGCAGGGGCAGATGGAGAGAAGAGGAAATAGGGGACCTCTTCTGGCTTGGGGGATGGGGTGGGTGCAGCTAAGATATTGCATAGGAAGAACTCAGGTATAGTCCTACCTCTACCACTGACTTGCTGGGTGACCTGGGCCAATTTGCTTCCCCTGCCTGGGCCTCGGTCTCCTCGTCTGTGAACTAGGGAGACAGAGGGGTGCCTTTTAGGATTCAGTTAGACTCGCCCAACCATCCTGTCCTGACCTCCAGAGAGACTGCCCTGGGCTGCAGGGCTGTAAGCTTTGGGAGCAAGGACCCAAGGAAGTGAAGACCATGTGAAATCCCAGGCACTGGCCCGAATGCTAAGGAACACAGATGCCCGAAGCAGCTCCAAACTGAGCAGATGCTTCACCTAACACCTGCTGAACCCCACAGCCACCCTGTACAATCCATCTGAAAGGCACCCTGACCCAGGGTTCACACAGGAAGCACAAGTGCAGGCCTTTGCACTGGCCCTGGTAGCTTCCCATGAAGGTCTCCTACAGCAGCTAGCTCAGAAACTGGGAGCACAAAAGCCAGGCTCCACCTCTGCCTCGTCCCTACAATGTGGGTCTAAAGCACTCCAAAAGGTTTCACCATTTAAAATGCAGCCTTCCCATAGAAAGAGGGTCTGCCCTGGGTGACAAGTGCTGAGAAGCCCAGCTCTTGGACTCACCGCCTTGCCGGGCCGGGCCCAGGTGCAGATGAGCCCCTCCTGGCAGGCGGTGATGATGCAGTCCTCGAGGAAGAGAAGGACAGTCAGCCGCTCCTGGGCGATCTTCTTACACACAAGGGGCTCCAGCAGCGGGACCTCGTGGATGCGTGGGCACAGGGCCGTGCCCAACACCTTGGCAGGATCCAGGCGGCTGCGAGGGGCCAGGCCACTGGGCTTGTCACCACTGCTGCTACTTCCGCTGCCACCTCGGCTGATGTTGCCCAGGCTATGGTAGCGCTTGTGTTCCTTCTCCGTTGTGCGGTCGCGCCGCTCCTGCAAGGTGAGCGTGGCGAAGCGGCCAATGCTGAACGGTGTGCCTGGCTCTGTCGCTGCACCTGGCCCGCCGGCCTTGCCGCCTGCCGGGTGTGGGAGACTGTTGGAGCGGGACAGGGAACGGGGCAGGGGGCCTGGGCCTGGCTCACCAGCTCGAGAGCTGGTGGCTGGTGGGGTAGCACCTGGGGTGCCTGGGAGGGTACGGGTACGGGCCAGGGGTGGGTGTGGGGAGAGCACATCTTCGGTGAGGTCCCACAGGCAGAACTGTGTGTCCTGGCCAGCCGAGCCAAAGCGGTAGGTGATGGAGCCAGCTTTGGGTAGAGGGGACAGTGGAGCTCCACCAGAGCCGGTGCCTACAGCCTCAGGCTCCTCCTCTTCTCCACTGCGATCTCCGTCACCACTGGCTGCCGCCGCCTCTTCTGCTCGAGTGGTGTATGGGTCAAAGGCCACTGCATTGACCCAGGATTTGTGGCCATGGCCTCGAGCCACCACACGGCCCTCAGCGAAGGACCACACAGTGACCAGGTCATCCTCCCCTCCCGTCACAACATAGCGACCGTCAGGGCTCCAGCACACACACAGCAGACCCCCAAAATAGCTCTTCATGAGGCCACGCAGGAGCATGGAGTCGAAATGGAAGACACGCAGACAGCCATCCTGACTGACACAGGCCAGGTGCCGGCCATCTGGTGAGAATGCAAACTCATTGAGAGGCCCTTCACCCACTGCCCACTTGGCCAGTGGGTTTCGGGGCGCCTTGCTCTTGGCAGCATAGACGGCGAAACCCTCGCCCTGCTTCAGCAGGCTGTACTGGGGTGGGGCAGAGGCGCAGGGATGGCTGACATTGTACAGGTACAGGTGGCCACTGGCATGGGACGCCAGGAACAGACTCTCTGATTCAGGCAGCCACTTCAGATAAGTCACTTTGGTCTTGTCAATCAGCCGCTGCAAGGGAGACAGAATAGGATTGGGAGAGGGTGGTTATTCCTGGTGGGCCACACTCTAGCCCTGAGGACAGTTCCCCGACTATGGGAGGGAGGGGGTAGCCCGGCACAGAAATGCAGGGAGAAGGAAGCTCCAAGGAGCCTCATGTGCCATCTCTGGCGAAGGGAGATGCCTGCTGAAGGACTCCCTATATTCATCTAATTGCTCCTCCCATTTGTACCAGTCAGACTCAAGGCAAGAAATACACTGCAAGGAAGTCAGCTTCCCCTAGGAAGGGACCCTTTCCATGTGGCCTGACTGCTCTAGTCCTAGCAGAGGAAACAGAATGCAAAGGACACACCCTAAGGTAGTCACTCCCACTGTGTCAATCATCCCCTGCGTAAACCGAGGGTAGCTGCATGGGTCAGAACCTGCGGACATCTTCTCTTACCCTCTCACAGCTCACGTCCAGTCCTCCAAAAAACTCTTGGGCTCCACGTGCAAAGTACACCACAATCTGATCTCTCTTCAGTGTCCGCTCCAACCACCCTGGCCCTGCTTGCCACTACCAAGGCCTCTGAGCTGGCACCAACACCCAAAGTTATCAGTCCTATGGTATGGTTGGAGACATGGTCTATACCAGTCAGCCACCTGGCACTGCCCTGTCCAGAACACTCTGAAGCCTTTACCACAGGCAGCCCTGCAGCCCCAACAGCCACTGTGATACCAAAGCCAGGTTGCTTCCCATGCAGGGAGCCTGGAAACCCCTAGCTCCCCACTCATGTGGGCCTTGAACTTGGGGTTCCTCTGCTTCAGCCTCCCAAGTGCTGGGACCTCCAGACCTGGCCCATTCTTTGTACTTAAGTCCTCCCCTAGAGAGATAAAGGGCTGAGACCTTTATTTTGATGTCACCTTCGGGCTGTACTTGTGCTCACTGGATTTTTTTACCCCATCAGGCATTCGTATGTTCTGACTCTTCCCTGTTGTTTTATCGGGTTGAACAAGGGCTGCATGATACCTGATGTAACCCAAGTGCCTATCTCCAACCTTGACTGAAAGCCCGGCTAGGGCAGGCCTTGAGTCTGTTTGTTGAGATGTTCCTGGAAAGACGCCTGGCCCAGGCTGGGCAATCACTGTTTTGTGAATGGAGAGCTAATAAATTTTTAATCCACTCACTACGCTCCTGGCTCCCTCCAGCCATCCAGAGAACACTTATGGAAAACCTCCCTTAGCTGGCGACAAGAAGATACAGCAGGAGAATTCTCCCTGCCTGGGGTAAGTCTGTTGGCATCTCTGCTTAAGCCAAGTAAGTCCAACCCAGCACTCTCCTTGAATGAGTTTGCAATAGTCTTCTGAGACAGGGACACAAATCTTACTTGGCAGAAGAAGAAAACTGAAGCTCAGAGACCAAGTCACCTTCCAAAGCCACACAGGAAATAAATGATGCAATCCAAAGCCCCAAAGGCCCAGAATCTGAAGTTAGCAAGGGCATCAGTCAGCAGTGACCCTCAATCCTTTAATCTGCGCACAGCCAATGCACAAGAAATGAAGCCTGCCCTCAGTAGGGCTCACACACAGCCCCGGACACTGTGAGCACAGCACAGCGGGTCATTCATTCTCCTCCTCTTCACTCTGCCCCCTCAGCCTGCATGTGTGGATGTGGGGGTGGGAAGGGAGCAGTCCGGGGCTGCAATCACCTCCTCGTTGAAAAGCTTGCTAGTGTCCTTTTTGATGAGGTCCAGGTACTGAACCTGGCCCGCGGAGAAGCCCACCAGCAGGGAGATGGTCTCTGTGGCAGCGGTGAACTGGTTGAAGTCGTGGCAGGTGGGCTGGGTCCCCTTGTAGATCCGCTTGTCGATGGGTTTGTTGAGGTCAATGGACTTGGGCAGGCGGGAGAAGATGGAGTGAACAGGTTAGGCCAGAGGAAGAGGAAGAGTGTACTGAGGTTGAGGAAAACCACAAAGGGGAAGCCAGGTTAACCCTAAGGGAAGTGGGAAGGCGGGTGGGGAGGGACTGGCAACCACAAACAAGAAGAAGGACCCAAAACACAGACAGAAGAGAGGAACCAGAAGCCCAGCCTCCCTACTCAAGACCACAGTGCCTTTCCAGAATTGGAAATTAGGGACGCCCATCAGGGTTCAAAGTCCCAATGGGGCTGGAGTTTGGATTCTTGTCCAGTCCTCTCAGTTACCACAATATCCTTGGCAACTCCTTTGGGACTTGGTACAATATTCCATGATCCCCAAACAACAGGGTCCCTCCCAAGTCCTCAAGGACTCTATCATACTTCAGACACCCATCGACTTCGCACTTTTAAGCACATTCATTGCTACTGGGCTCCAGATTTCCATTTCTTCTAGGTCTTGCCTTTCTGGAACCCCACATCACTTTAGAGACACCCATCATATCTAAGGACAGCCCCTCCTAGGAATCTCATCAACTCAGACTTCCCATCACCTCACAGAGTCTCGCTGCCTCCAAGACCTCATTCTCTTAGGCCCCAAATTCTCTAGTATCTCATCCCTGATTCTATTATCTCATCTCTGATTCTATCTCCCCACAGTACTGAGGATAAACCTAGGGCCCTGAGCATGCCAATCAAGCGTTCTAACCCTGAGCCATTCCCCAGTGCTCACCCTTCTTTAATGATCCCATCACTTACAGAATATCTAGTCCCAAGACCCCCTCTGTCAACGCCCAGACTGCAGTCTCTCTCAGTTCTCCATCTGCTTTGGGCCTGCATCCTTGCTGGCCTCGCCATCACCTCCAGGCCTGTCATCTCGGATGCGAATCTAGGACCCCCCACTCATAACACACACACACGCACAGACACACACACGCACAGACACACACACGCACAGACACACACACGCACAGACACACACACGCGCACACGCACACGCTCACCCGTTGGCTCCCGCGGCGGCAGCAACCCGGATAGAAATAAAGCTCGCGGCCCAAGTTGAAGCAAACGCGGTCTCCACCCGCGCCCAGCCCGGCGGGCGTGGCGGGCGGCTCCCCGGCACCGTCGGGCTCGCCCAGGCGCACGAGGCTGAGACGGACGGCAGGCAGCGCGGGCCCGGGCCCGGGCCCTGCGGGCTGCGGAGACGACGCAGGGCCCGCAGTAGCGGAGCCGGCGGCCGAGGCGGGCCCGGGCGGGGGCTGCGGCGGCTGCGGCGGCTGCGGGGTCTGCGAGCAAGCGGGTCCCGGCCTGCGCGCCGCGCCGTCGCCCGGCAGCAGCTTGTAGAAGCCCTCGCGGGTGCGGAACTGCGACTTGATCTCCGCGCAGTCCCCCATGGCGGCGCTGGGGCCCGCGCCGCCTTCCGTGCCGCCCGCCGCCATCTTGGCGCCCCCCGGCCTCCGCCGCCGCCCGCCCGCCGGGGAGCCCCCTGCCGGAAGCCGCCCGGCGGGGCCGGAAGAGCTAGGGTCGTCGTCCCGGCAACGCCTCTGCGATTGGCACCAGGGAGCCAGAGGCGGGACGAACCCGGACCGTCGCTGGGTAACAGTGTAGGTCTGAGGGCGGGGCGAGGAGGTGGGCGTGGCTTTCGCGGCAGTCGCGAGCTTGTGGTTGGCTATGGAGGCGGCTCCCGGGGAGTAAGAGGGCGTGGTCACCGGGAACGCCCAAGTTCCCCTTGGGAACCGTTTGCCTAGCAACCGAGTAACTCTCAAGAGAAAGACTAGTCCGAATCTTTATCATGACGTTCCAGCTGACTTCAGGTGACCCTGTGTCTTCTCATTTCCTTGGAAAAGTCTCGTGTAGGCTAAGCTGGTCTCAAACTCATTATGTAGCCTAGGATGATTTTGAACTCTTGATTCTCCTCTCTATAAACTCCGCCCCCTCTGGGATTACAGCCGTGCACCTCTACGCCCTGCGGTGGGGATGCTTAGGGCTGATAATGCCGAATATCTTCCTGGTTTCCCCAGCTTCCGTGACTTGTGTCTTCAATAACCTTGTTCATTCTCCAAAATTCACCACTGGTTCAAAAACTTTGGAATCCCGATGATCCACCGGTACCTCCAAGTTTCCCTTTCTGCTGAAGCCACAACTTCCCCAACACAGATGTCCCAGACTCAGTGGTTTCCCAAATCCTTTCTTTTCTGTTTTTCTTTTAAATGTACATATATGACTTCTTTTTTGTTTGTGATAAAGACTAGCTTAGGCTAAATTCAAACTCATTATGCGGTGGAGAATGACCCTTAACTCCTGATCCTCCTGCCTTCATCTCCTAGGTGTTGGAATTATAGATGTGTAGTCATGCCTGGTTTATGTTGTGCTGAGAGGCTCAGACCTAAGACTCTATGCATGCTATGTAAGCAGTCTATCAACTGAGCTACATTTTGGTCTAAAGGGACTTTTCTAAACCCTGATGTGAGCAGAGCCCTGTTCTCCCTCAAGACCACCTGTGGCTCCCTAATGATAAGATAAGTCAAGCCCTCTGTGACCTGCCCCCTACCACTTCTTCTCTGTTGTTGGTTTGAGACAGGGTCTTACCCTGTAGCACAGGCTGGTGTTGAACTCACAGCAATCCTCCTGCCTCATTCTCCTGAGTACTGAGATTACAGGTGTGTTCCACCATGTTTGGTCCTTACCACCTTCTCTTTCCAATCTGATCTCTTATTGTTATCGTTACAGTCTGAGTACTTAAAATGATATAAGTTGCAAAAAATGCCTACATTCTCATCCCATAGTGCATTTTTGCCCTTGACTCTTTGTGCATGCTGTTTCTTTTCTCAACCCTTTACAAGTTAGGTGCTGGCCGGCAAGATGGCTCAGCAGGTAAGGCACCTGCATGCAAACCTGGCGACCTGAGTTCCATCCCCAGAGCTCTCATGGTAGAAGGCAAGAATTGACTTCTGAAAGCTGTCCTCTGACCTCCACATACACTCTGGTGGCACCATATACCTCCTCCCTTCTCTCTCTCTCTCTTTCTCATTTTTTTTATTTTCATGTGAATGTGTGTATGCTAGCATGTGGGTGGGAAACATGTAGAGGGATGCATGTACACGTGAGAGCATATGCCCATGGAGGTCCAAGATTAATACTGGGAATCACATTGATGGTCTTCCACCTTTCTGTTTTGAACCTAGAGCTAATGAAACCTAGAAGTCACTCATGGAGCTAGTCTGACTAGCCAGCTCGTACTGGAGATTCCCACCCACTCTGGTATTTTTAATATGGGATCTGGGGACCCAAACTGAGTTCTTTTGCATGCATAGTAAGCACTTTAACCGCTGAGTCATTTCCCAAGCCTCAAATATTTTTTGAGGGATTCTGAGGATCTGTAGATAGTTAATGGTTACTGGAGGAGGGAGAGATTTCTTCTTTACTGTAGAGTTACTGGTAATTACCCATGTTCTTGTAAATAACTCTCAACTCTGTTGTAAGCAACCCTCAATTAAATTCGTTGGGTCACTAAAATAACACATAAAATATCTTATTCATCAAAAAAAATCCATGGTGGCAATGATAATTTTTGATTAGGTGGCTGAATGAATGAGTAGGTGAATGAGTGGGTGAATGAATGGATAGATAGATGAATGAATGAAAAACACAAGAGCAACTCTGACAGGCAATGTCTATGTCCCAGGCAAAGCCCAACAGAATAGCTTCTTGTCCACATTAACTTGAAAAAATGACTGTTTTGCTCCTTGACTCACAGGGAGGCTTTTAGGGGGTTTTATTTGGAGCCACTGCTCCTCTCCTACCCATGCCCGGCAGGAGCAGGAAGCAAAACCAACAGAAAATATACAGACTGCAACTGTGCACTGGGAGAATGGCCGAGTGCATACTTTGGGACAAGGGACTCTGGGGACCTCAGTCATCCGGGTCCTCGTCCTCGTCCTCCTCCTCATCTTCTTCCTCTTCCTCAGCAGCGGCCAGGGCCTGCTCCTGCGCAGCCTTCAGGGCTTGTTCCTCCTCTACAGTGGGGTCACTCATCTCCATGATCTCCGGGCCACTGGGGTACTCCTGCTGAATTGGGACTGGCAAGGGCGGGTTGAAGTTCTCGGGACTGTATTTATGACCCCAGCCAATGTAGAGGTTCTCAAACTTCCTAGAGAGAGGAGAGACATTTTCTTTGAGGAGGGGACTAAAAAGAGTGGAGCATGCCCACAGTCACCAATGGTCAGGAGCCACTGGCCCACCAGGTTTCTTTGTCCCTCTGTCCATTCCACAAAAGTTTCCTGAGCTTCTGTTCATCATGCCAACAGCCCTAGTAGGTGCATGCATTTGAATGTGGACAGGTGGGGCTAGAGAACGGAATTTACTCTGTGTGTGTGTGTGTATGTGTTTCTGTGTGTGGGTGTTTGTGTGCACATGTGCGCAGAGTGTGGAAGTCATATGTCAATCTCAGATGTCTTCAAGCATTCTTCATTCTCTATCATATTCTTTCCATTTTCATGTATATGGGAATTACGTGCAGATATGCATGCATGTTCATATATGTGCATGTGCACATGTGTGTGTATAGATGTGCAATCCCTAGGTTGATGTTAGGAATCATCCTTGATCACTCTTCCAACCTTACTCTTTATCAGACAAGGTCTCTCATCAAACACAGAGCTACTGATAAGGCTAATCTCACTAGCCAGGTTGCTCTAGGGACTCCCAGTCTCTGCCTTCAGAGGTTGGAATTACAGATGGGCCATCACACCCAGCTGCATCTTATGTAGGATCTGGGGGTTTCTCAGCAAGCTCTTTAATCAAAGTCATTTCCCCAATCCTCTATCTTATTTTTTTAGGCCTGGAGTTCATCAATTAGGCTGATCAGAGAGCTCTGAAAATTCACCTATCTCCACATTCCAGATCCCATAGTGTTGGGGGTTCTAGATGGGAGTATGGTGCCAGGTCCTGATACTTGCACAGCAAGCACTTCAGCCACTGAGCCATCTCTCCAGCCCCTGATACCTCTTTTATCCACTCATGTTCTCTCCTATTGTGCGTTTCCCCATCTCCTCCTCTCATCACTTTCTAGCTTCCTTCCCAGAGAGTCACAGAACATATTTGGTAGGATTTCAATCCTCTCACAGTCCCTGGGACTTGTCTGATGACTCAGTCTGTAATCTTTCCTGGAGTGTTTCTGTGGATGCTTGAGAAGAATGTGTGTTCTGTTGTTGTTGGGTGGAGTTGTTTCTATTTAATTTTAGTTAATTTCAATTTCAAAAATAAAACTGATACTTAATTTGGTTATTGGAAAACCTCCAAGTATTCCTGGAACAACTTGGAAACATGAATCTTCTTTTTTTCTTTATTTCTTTTTTTTTTCTTTTTTCTCTTTTAGGAGTGTTCTCTCCAGGTAGCCCAGGCTGGCCACAAACTTAAGATCCTCCTGCCTCGGCATCCTCAGTGCCGGAATTATAGGTATGTACCAATATGCCTGGGTAAGGTCAAATGTGTTTTATTTTTGTGGTATTAGGGATTGAACCCGACCAAGGCTACTCACAAGTTAAACAAGTACTCTACAGCTGAACCAAGCCCTCAGCCCCTCACTACTGCCCTGAGCCACACCCCCAGCCCTCACTGCTAGATTCTAAGCAGGTGCTCTGTCACTGAGTCATGCCCCCAGCCTTTGATTGCTGGATTCTAAGCAGGTGCTCTATCACTCAGCTGTACCCCTCACTGGCTCTTCACTGGTAGACTCTAGGCAAGTACTGTACTGCTGGAACCACGCTCAAGCACCACAGTAGGGCATACCTAATTTGGGTAAAGCCCCGGCTTCCGTGCCTAGCATCACATAAACAAAAATGCTGAACCTAAGACTATGTCCTAGACCTTGTGTTTTCTAACAAAGTATTTGCTGACAGCTGTAGGAGCATTGTAGAATTGATGGCTGCGATTCCCTCTATCTGCTCCCAGGGATAGATGCTTGGCAGTTCTCCCAATACAGGGCCTTCGGTCTGGACCATGACTGAAATTGACAAAAGTCTTTTGTACAGTCAAGCATGATGGTGTGTGTGTGTGTGTGTGATCACAGCACCCCAGAAGCATAGGCAGGAGGTTTGGGAATTCAAGACAAGTCTGGGCTACAGTGTAATCTCAAGGTCAGTCAGCGGAATAAAGAGAAACCCTGTCTCAGCATCAAAAAAATAAAAGCTCTGTAAAAGAGACCTAAGATGGGTGGATAGATAGATGGATGAACTTATAAATGAATGGGTGGATGGGAGGAAATGCCGGTAGGACGATGGATAAATGGATAAATGGATGGACATGAAATTAGGTAGATAAGAGAACAGGTTGGGGGAGAAGTATGGATGGGCTAACAAACTAAATTTGACTTTCTGAAGATATTAGTGCATTAATTGTGGCTAGAAGAAATGAGTTTGAAAAAGTCTATTCTCAGGTTATGGACCAAAATCATCATCATCATCATCATCATCATCATCATCATCAAGAATGTAATTCAAGGATTAAGTTTCCATAAATCTCACCAAGTAGTGCCCTTTCAAATTGGGAGGGATGTTCCACTGTGAACAAGCGCCCTGCCCTCTGGTGGACAGAGACGGTAATGCAGTCGGGCTTGGCTCTACCACGCCAAGCTGCTCCCGAATTCTTGGGTCCCAGGAATTTTTCGTACCTCAGCTTCCCAAATAGTTGCAATTACTTTGATTTTTTTTTTCTTGTTGTTCCGGGATTTCGTATAAGAAGTATTCTATTTTTACCCCAGTGGACTCCCTGGGAAGAGGCGAGTCTTACTTGCCACTGGCGTAGGCGTAGGCCCCTGGCCAGAGGTTGGAGCGCACCACGGCCAAAGAGTACTGCGGGCTGAGGCTGCACGACAGGCGGGTGGTCCAGGGTGACAGGTGCATGATTTCTGCCATGGGGAAGAGGAAAGGGGCAGCGAGATCAGGGGGTTCCCCATGTTCTGCTCTGCCTCCTGGGGGTTCAGAGAGCAGGAAGTGAGGGAGCTGGCCTCTCTCATCTGGGGTAGCCCCGGGAAACCATTTCATCTGTCTGTGCCTCAGTTACCATACCTAGGGATGGGTGCTCATCTTACCTCCTTTGCAGGGTGGCCTCGAGGGACCGCCACTATTCTGACAGCAGTATGGCATTCTCATCTCTGGTCAGCCCAGAGTTAGGGCTTGCTAAGTGCACATCAGGGGTCCTGGGCTCACACCACTGGGGTCCACCCACACACTCCCTGACCTCTCTTTTCAATTCTCCCCAGGTATCCCAGACTCAGTAAATTCCTGTCCATTTATCCAAACTCCAGCTCTGGGAGAGGTACCTAACAATCTCTCCCTCAAGCCCACTTAGGAATCAAGAGATCGCATTCTCCTGATCTTTTTTTTTTTTTTTTTCACAGACAAGCCTTAATTTTTATTATTTAAAAAGTTTCATGTTTATTTAGCTTTTTGACTCTGTGCTTGTGCCTTCAACACTTTCACGACAATTTTCTGCTCCTCAATAAGGAAAGCGCGCTTGATCCTGTCACGGACACACTTAGCACCCATGGACCCCCCATAGGCCCTGCTGAGATGTTTTTTTGTTTTAGACAATCTCATAAGGACTTTAGGTCTCACAGCACGAACCCCTCGAAGACAGCCTGGACACACTCCACATGCAGACTTGGGTGCTTTCCTGACCTTCTTAGTATAAAGGTAAACAATCCTATTACCAGGGGTCCGGGACAGCCTAGTTTTGTTAGAGGCTGTGTTGTAGGAAAGCCTACGATGGTATGTCAAGCGCTGGACCATTCTGAATGTCTCTGGGCACCGTCCCCGGAATTCTCCTGATCTTTAGGAGTCCTGAAAGCATATCTCAGGAGGGTGAGATGGATAACTTGTGACCTTGAGCCCAACCCTAGCTACATAGTGAGACCATGTTTCAAAGGCCACATCTCCCAATAAAACAGGAAAAAAAAACATATTTCAAGGTCCAGGCCATTGCTAAGTGCAGATGTGGCTCATTGAAAGCCTCAGGAGAGAGGCAGTGGCCTGATGCTCATCCGTGCTTTTGCTTGTTTGTTTGTTTCTTTTTTTGGACACAGTCTCATATAATCCAGACTGGCCTCAAACTTGCTGTGTAGCTGAGGATGAGCTTGAACCTCTGATCCTCCTGCCTCTACCTGCTGGGATTAGGTTTTGATGCCTGTCTAACACAAGAAAGATACTCCAAGGTTTGGAGGATGAGTGACATCGATGACTCTCAGGGCCCGGCTACCCTCCCTTCTCACCAACCTCCCAGGCCAGTGCTGCACCTATATCTGAGCGACTGCCTCTTACCTGCATCTTCTGAGAGTGGGGTCAGCAGCGGGGGCCCCACCTCCTGCTCCACCTCCTCCATCCCCTCATCTGCTTTCTCTTCCTCCTCCCCTAGCTCCTCTTCTTCCTCTGTCTTCTGTAAAGGGTTCACCCATGTGCAGCGGCCCTGGTGGGGGAGGAGGATTGCAGCAGCAAGGTAAGAAGGCACCTATGGACACAGCCCACCCTCCAGGGAAGAAGTGAAGGGTTACAGATAAGGGGACAGGAATAGACCAAGACCTTAGAGGGGGGGTCCTGTTTCCCATGATCACAGATCAATAGCACTGGGGACTGGATACATCCTTGGGGGAGAGAAACCTCAGGCAATTGCCATTCAGCAGACAGTAACTTGTGATTGCTTCTCTGTGGAATGGGAGGTCACTTCTGCAGCTCTTCCAGAGCCAACACATACACCTGGTGGGTTTTGTTTTAGTACTGAAGTTCAAACCCAAGCTTGGACCATGTTAGGCAAGTATACTGAACTTCAGATTGGGTTGGGACACAGTCTTGCTACATAACCCTGGCTTGTCTGGAACTTCATGGTGTAGATTGCACTGGCCTTAAACTTGCAGCAATCCTTCTGCCTTGGCCTCCTGAATGCTGGGCTTGCAGGCATGAACCACAATATGCTCAGCTTGTGTGTATGTGGGGGATGCGTGTTTTTTTGTTTGAAATAGTCTTGCTCTATAGCCCCGTTGGCTATGAATTTCCCCCAGCCAAAAAATGCTTCTTGAGTAATGAATGGAAGTGAAGTAGTTCAATGGAAAAGTGTCTGCTCCCAAACCAAGTGACCTGAGTTCGATCCCCGTATTTCCAGAAGTCCACATGGTGGAAGGAGAAAATGGACTTCCAAAAGTTGTCCTCTGCCCTCCACTCATATGAGATGTGTGTGTATGTGTGTGAAGGCCAGTGGATGACTCAGAGAATAAGATGCCTGCTTGCAAACCTGGTGACCTGAGATCCATTCCCAGAATCACACATGTAGGAGAGAACTGACTTCTGAAAATTTTCTCTGACCTCCACCTGTGCACCATGGCATGCATGTACTTTCTCCCTCTCTTTTTCTCTCAAATAAATAAATAAGCAAGCAAACAAGTGTGTGCCACCATGCTTGGCTTTTATAAAGAAAAGGGAGCAAGAGTTATTTTCAGTCAGTAAACTATTATAAAGTTAGTCAATAGCCATTGGGTGAATGGTTCAGTGACCAGTGAATTAAAAGCCCTCAGCAGCTTCGTCATTCAATGACTGAACCTGTAGCTAAAGCCGGGACCTGGAAAGCACACACAGACTTTTGTTCTACGAAAGGAAAAAGTCACTATTAGTCACAGTGTCTGCTACAGCCAGTTTTCTGGCAATGTCCCTGACCTGAGCTGATGTGTGTTTATTCCAGCTCTGGGAAATAGTCTTGTGTCTGAATGCTGATGGCAGGACCACATTCACCTGACTGCGGTGTAGCAGGTGATGCCTGTGTGCCCAGCTTCCTTTCTACAATCGAAAGATCCAGACCCCCGAATGCATCTGACTCAAGGAGAGGTGAGGTGGGGAGGATATAAACCAATTCCTATTCAAGGGAGGAAGGGAGACTAATAGGGAAATGGGGGGGGGGGGAAGGAGGCAAATAGAAAATTGCATGGATGGATGGATATGTGGATGAATGGATGGATGGCTGAGGGGATAGAAGGTTGGTTGGATGGCTGATTGAATGAGTGATGGATGGTTGATTGGAAGAGTGGATGAATGCTTTGGAGGAATGCATGGTTGGGTGGATGGATGGAGTGGTAGGTTGTTCGTTGATGAATGGTTTCATGGATGAATGGATGGATGAGTGGTTGCATCCATCGATGGGTGGATGCATGCATGTATGGATGCTTGGATGGATGGATGTTGGTGGATGGCAGATGGGTGGATGTGTGGACACACATCGTGGGGTACCGCGGCCAGCAGAGGGCAGCAGGCCCATCTCACGGGACTCCCAGAGCCTTCTTGGGGCACGTGGGGAGCCGCGGTTCTCACCTGCGGTAGGATGTGCTGCGTGTGATGCACCCAGTTGGCCATGGAGTCGACCAGCTCAAGCACGGGTATGCCCTCGAAGTCGGGGTTCTCCTCGAAGGAATCGCGTCCGGCGCCACCCTCCTCCTCCTCATCTCCCTCCTCCTCGCCAAACTGGTAGAAGCCGAGCGGGCTGATGTGTGTGGCGGCTGAGATGCGAGCGATCTGCGCGCGCAGGTAGTTGGCCTCGTTGCCCGGGAAGGGAGGGTAGCTGATGACCGGCGTATCCAGGTAGCCGGTGAAGAACTTTTTGATCTTGCGGGCATGCACAATCTGCGAGGGCGTGACGTGTGGCAGCCGCGTCCACGGCCGGCCCGGCTCATTGCACACGAAGTACAGGTATTTGTTCGCGCCGGTGCGGCTATCCTCTTTGGGGATGACGGGCGGAGGCTTCCACTGGGGTTTGGGGATGACATCTACCACCTTCTCCTCGTCCTCCTCGCCTTCCTCCTCACCGTGGCCTTCCAGGACCTCTCCTCCCTCCAGCAGCTCCTCCACCTCTTCCTCCTCCCCTTCCTCCTCCCCCTCCCGGAACTCCACCTCCGCCACCAGGTAGCTGCGGTTCAGCCCCAGGATTTTGCCCCAAAAGCGGCACGTGTGGATGGGCTGCTGCTCCACCAGCTGCCGCAGGGCCAGGAAGATGCGAAAGCTCTCGTCTGAGCTCAGGCCCACGCCGGCCTGCTCGAAGTAGAAGGAGGTCTCCATGATGTTGGGCACCGGGCTGTCCGTCTGCAGAAGGATGAGCAAAACACTGAGGCCGCGCTCTTCAGCCTGACTCAGAGTCAAGAAACAGCTTGGGCGATGTTTTTAGAAAAGACATCACAGGGGCTGAAGAGTGGCTCAGGGGTTAAGCCTCTGACTTGCAAGCGGAAGGTCCTGAGTTCGGATCCGAGACCCCACGTATAGACGCCGGGCGGAAGCAGGGGCGGCCTGTGTTTCTGGCCCTGGTAGGGCGGAGCCTGTGAATCCCGGGGCAAAGTAAACAAGGAGGAGGTGGAGGCGTCCATGGTGGTTCCCGAATCCGTCCGTGGTTCTACACACACACATACATATACACACATACATGCACACACGAGCACACACGCATACATGCAAAATTGAATAAATAATAAATAAAAAAATTTAAAAAAAAAGAAAAGACATCACAATGAACCTATGTGATGCAAGCTGCTTGGTCTCCAGCGGCATTGTAGGAGTTGCCTTATCTACCCCGACTCTCTGGTTTTATTGAACAACAACAACAAATTGTCAGAGTGACTGTTACTCACAGCCTAAGACACTCCTAACAAAATCTTCTGAGTCACACAGCAAATTAAGGGGAGAGACAGATTTCAAGCAGAGGAATCAGCGATGTTCAGGATAGGAAATCATGTCCTCACTGTCTCCCCCTCCACTATGTGTTCTCTCTCTTCAGTGAGAGGTCGCATTTCAAAAAGTAAGGTGGAGAGTGACTGAGGAAGACACTTCCCTTGATCTCTGGCCACCACCTATATATGCACACATTTATACATCAGAAGAGAGGGTTGAAGGCTGAGATGAAAATTAAGGGTCAGAGGCTCCATCAGGATGGAGCCAAGGGCAGTGCAGGAGCAGCAAAAATGAAAAAAAAAATCAACAAATCATAATTCAGAAAATCAGAGACTCTACATCAACCACCTGGAACCAGGCCAGCCTAATTTCCCCCATCCTAAAGCTCAGGAAATTTGCGGAAGAGGGGTGGTAAGATTGTAAGAGCCTAAAGATGGGGAAGAGGACATGCAAGATACTCCATACAAGTTAGGGCCGAAGTAATCAAAATAGGACTTTGCATGACCTGCGGAATGACCAACATATCACTGAACCACCAAAGTCTAGCATGGATCACAGGCACTAGGATCCTTAGAGGCAAGGGATTAACAGCCACAATAGTGTTCCCATACTAAAGGGGAACATGAAAAAGAGCTCTAGGCAATGCCACTGAGTCCTTACACCTTATCAGAGAGGAGAATCCAGAGGGAAGTTTGACATGCACACTAAAGGATGCTCCAGGAATGGGGGGGAGCACTGGGAGAAAGGGAGGGAGGTGGGAAAAGGAAAGGGAAAGGAGGGAGGGAGCAAGGGGATCCAGGGAGGGGTGGAGGGAGAGAGGAGAATGGGTACTTATCAACTTTGTATGAGTGGAAGAAATAAATTAAAAAGAAAATAAAAAGCCTAATCTCTCCCCATCCTGAAGCTCAGGGAAATTTGCAGAAGAGGGGGCAGTAAGATTGTAAGAGCACAAGGATGGGAGGAGTAATGATATGCAAGATACTCCACACAAGTTAGGGCTGAAGCAATCATAATAGGACTTTGCATGACCTGCGCTATGTCCAACACATTATTGACCCCACAAAGTCTAGCATGGACTAAAGGCACTAGGATCCTTGGAGGCTAGGGACCGACAGTCACAGTAGTGTTCCTAAACTTAAGGGGAACACAGGAAAGGGTTCTGGGAAATGCCCCTGGGTCCTTGCACCTCATCGGAGAGGAGGACCCAGAGGAGAGTTTGGCATGCACATTAAAGGATGCTCTGGGGATTGGGTGGGGAGGCACTGGGGAATGGGGAGGGAGAGGAGAGGGGAGGAGGGAGTAGGAGAGTTGGGGGAGGTGGAGGGAGGGAGGGGACCAGTGTACCTGTTAAGTTTGTGTGAGTGGAAATAATAATAATAATAATAATTAATAATAATAAATCTAAGGGTCAGGGCAGAAGTCAGCAAAATAACTGAAATCTGAAATGGAAATCTGGGGAATACAAGCCACTAGCCAAGACGCAGTACTTTTATGTGGGAAATCCACGTTGCTGGCACACCTGTGGGGCCACAGGCTGTCCTCAACACTGTCAGCAATCTAGAAATCTCTATAACACATCCAGTGGCTCCATCCTTGCCTAGATGATGAGACATACCAGAGCATCCAAGGGACGATCTACCCCAGGGTTCCCACCTTCAGGCAAGCTATCTTTGGTTGGCGACCCCTGGCTTGGTAAAGCAGCACTGCACTGTGTCTACATGTTCCCATGGTGCCTCCTTGTGTGTGTCTACATGTTCCCATGGTGCCTCCTTGTGTGTGTCTGTGTGTGATTTTCCGATCCCTTTTTATTTATTCTTAAACATATCCCATAGTTATTAATATGCCAGAATCTCCGTATGTAACCCAGACAGTCTCAAACTCTGGGTCCTCCTGCCTCAGCCCCCCCCCAGGGCTGGGATGGCAGGTATGCACCACCACTCTAGCTTCTGTAGTGTTCAACATGAGAATCCAGAATGTTGGCCTAGCCACTGTTAGCAATAGCTCCCGGGGAACACAGTCCACCTAAACCAAGGACTGCAGAAATGGCTAGGTTTCTAAAGTACTTGTGTGCAAACACCAGAACCTGAGTTTGGTCCTCAGAAACCATGTAAAAAGCCAGACATGGTGAAATAACTCAGTGGGCATGGCGTCTTCTCAATTTATCTCCATGGTAGAAAGAGAACTAACTTCCAAAAGTTGTTCTCTGACTTCAACCCCTGTGCTATGGCATCTATGCATGTGCTCTCATTTTATCACTCAAACAATTAACAAATCATATGAATAACTAATTTTTTTTTTTAAAAAAGCTAGACATAGTAGTCAGCATGGGGAAGGCAGAGACAGTGGATCCCCAGGGCTCTGTGGTCAGCTAGGCTAGCCTAGCAGATGAACTTCAGGGCAATGAGAGACCCAGTCTGGACGACTTCTGAGAATATGTGATGTCCTCTCACCTCCATGCACATAGGCACATATGCAGGTGCAAACACACACCACACACACACCATACACACACTACAAACACACCATACACACACACATACACACACACACATACACACCACACACCACACACACCATACACGCACCACACACACACCACACACACCACATGCTACACACACCACACCCACACCATACACACACCATACACACACCACACACACCACATGCTACACACACCACACACACACCACACGCCACACACACACCACACACCATACACACACACCACACCATACACATACACCACATTCACACACCACACACCACATACACACACACCACACACACCACACACGCACCACACGCTACACACATACCACACACGCACCACACACCGCACACACCATACACCACACACACCACACACACACCATACACCACATACACACACACCACACACACCACACACACACCACACGCTACACACACACCATACACATACCACACACGCACCACACACACACCATACACACACCACACACACACACACCATTAAATCCCCAAACTCACCATCAGAGTTATAGGTGGCCAAGAGGGAAAGTTAGAGAGCAGAATGGGAAATTTTGCCTGATAAAGCTAATAGTCATTAGCTTTCTGAGATGGCATCTAATCACACTGAGTTTATTTATTTACTTTGATGGAGGAGGGGACACATACCATAGCACACCCACAGCTAGAGGCCAGAAGGCAGCTTCCAGAAGTCAGTTTTCTCAACTCAGGTTACTAGGTTTGTGAACAGAAGCTGAATTATCCCCCAGGCTCTGGATTACACCATATTTAAAGATGTCAATATCATCCAGCCTTCCCAGCCACCTGTACTGTACATCATATTGATACATAATTATTTGCTATTTGAGCTCATTGAGAAGTTGGCTTCTGGAAGTGGGGCGCACACACCATTTCACATGCATGCATTTGTCTCAATGTGTCCTCCAAAACCTCCTGTGCTTTGTGCACGCCAGGCCAGTTCTCTACAAGTTGAGCTGTAGCCCTAACTGCTCATTGCTGAATCCTAGTACTACTGAGCCACACCTCCAGCCCCTTACTGCAGGATTCTAGGCTACCACTGAGCTATATATCTCCAAGTTTTTGCTGTTATTTTTGTTTTATTTTGTTTTTCCTTCTTCAGACAGATTCTCCTACAGTTGCCTAAGCTGGTTTTGAATTGCTCTCCAAAGCCTAGGTAGAAGTGGTGGTCCCACTTCTTCCCACACACTGGGGTTACAGGTGTGCAAAGACACAGCACAGGGAATCTGGAAGCAGCCCCAAGTCCACATAAATATGAACTAGTGGATCAAGACACATTTCCAGGCAGGGGAGGAGCACTCAGTTATTCTTAAAATGTTCTTGGAAGTCATGGCCAGCCTTTTGGACAAACAGAAAATGAGAGGAAAAAAATCAATACACAATGTTAGATCATGGCTTTCTTTATGAATCTCTTCCTAGGAACGCACACAAACACCCACAATTTTGCCTTAAATTCAGAACTCCAGGGTCTGGGAGTTCAGCTTGGTTGGTAGTATGTGTCAGTAGCATGAGACACTCTAGGTTTAACCACCGAGCCATTCCCCCCAGCCTTCACCCAGTTTTTAAAGTTTTTTTAAATGGGAAAATTAATCTTTTATTTATTATTTAAGAGAGGGAGAAATAGAGAGAATGCACATGAATGCCACGGTACATGTGTGGAGGTCAGAGAACAGCTTTTGAAAATCAGTCCTCTTCCACCATGTGGGCTTCTGGGGATTGAACTCAGGTGGTCAGGTTTGCAAGCAGGTGTCTTAGTCACTGAGCCATCTTGCTGACCCTTCTGTGATTTTTATTTATTTTTTTAATTTTATTATTTATTCAATTGTGCGTGTGTGTGTGTGTGTGTGTGTGTGTGTGTGTGTGTGTGTGTGTACATGTGTGTAGAATCACGGGTGAATTCCGGAACCACCATGGACCACCTCCACCTCCTCCTTGTTTACTCTGCCCTGGAATTCATAGGCTCTGCCCTACCAGACCAGAAACACAGGCCGCCCCTGCTTCTGCCCTGTGTCTATACGTGGGGTCTAGGATTCGAACTCAGGACCTTCCGCCTGCAAGGTAGAGGCTTAACCCCTGAGCCACCTCTCCAGCCCCCTTCTGTGATTTTTAAAAATGATTTTTATTGTTGAGACTGAGTCACTCTGTAGCCCAGGTTAGTTCAAATTAGCAATCTCCCTTCCTTGGTCTCCTGGATGCTGTGTCACCATAACTGGCTTTCACAACGTTTGTTTTGATTCTATTTGTTTATTTGAAACAGTGTCTCCTGTAGTCCAGACTGATGTCAAACTTATTAGCCAAGAATGACCTTGAACTTTTGATCTTCTTGCCTCTACCTCCCACTTCCCAAGAGCTGGGGATGACAGCTGTGCTCTGCAGTACCCAGCTTGTTCAGTGATGGGGATAGAACCCAGGACTTCATGCATGCTAGGCAAGCACTCCACCACATTCCTAGCCCTCCCCTCAAATGTTATGCACCACTGTCTGGAAGCATAGGATGGTGGACCTAAATGTTCTGAGGACGTTACAATGCTCTTGAGAGGCTGGAGGGGCTCAGAAGTTAATGCCTCTGCCTTGCAAGCAGAAGGAACTGAGTTCGAATCCCAGATCCCACATAAAAATGTAGGGTGGAAATGGCAGCAGCACGCATATCTGGTCCTGGAAGGCAGAGCCTGGGAAACCCCAGAGCAAAGCAAAAAAAGAAGTAGGGCAATCCATGATGATTCATGTCTTCCCTTGGTCCTCTGGCACACACATCCACACGTTTGCTTTCTTTTTCTTTTTAAAGAATGGTCTTATATTGTGGGTGGAAGTGTTCTTAGCAGGTCTTAACTTATGAATGGGGAAACTGAGGTAGGAGGAAGGGAGATGATTGATTCAGAGACTCTGAGAGCAGCGAGTGTCCCAAGAAAATTCTGCAAGGTACAGTTAGTAGAGACCCACCTGTCGCTTGGTTCCCAAGCTTTCTTGGTGATCACAGATACTGCTTTTTAGGGATTCAAAGCCCCCTGCTCCCACCCCCCCCCGACACACAGTGAACAGAGGTGGCTTCACCCTGGGTGCTGCAAAGGCTGTGCTGTACCACCTTGCCACCCTCCTCTCTCTGGCTTACTCACCACTTCCTCTTCCATCTCCTGCTCACCCTCTCCTCCGCCACCCCTGCTGAACAGAGCCTTCTGCTTCTCGGCCATCTCGTAGGTAGGCTGCATCTCGGGGTCATCCCGCAGGGTATCCAGCTTGGGATGGAACCATTCCCACTGTGTGGTACGGTTCAGAGACTCCAGGATGGACAAGGGGTCTTCAGGCCGCTGGTTCAGGATCTTGGTCAGCAGGTTCACCAAGTGCTCATATCTGCCTCCCAAGAAGAGTGGGAGGAGGGGGACATGGGTGGTTCAGTTCACTGAGCCCCTCACAGCTGTGTGCCTGGCTCTGTGTCTGGTATGGGGAATATAGGAAGGACTGGAAAGTGTCCCTGTCCTGGTGGAACTGGCATTCTGATAATGTAGATAGACACAGAGATAGAGGCTTAAACATGTGCTGTCAGACATGGAGTGTTAAGTTCTTCCTCCCCGTACCTTCCTCTGTCTTGCTGTCCATCTCTCTCTCTCTGAGGTAGGCTAGCCTCTCCCAACATTATCTGCTCACTATCTAGCTTAGTGCATGCTGCCAATGCAATAATACAAGAAAAGGATTATCAGAAGGCTGAGGCAAGGCTGTCAGGCCTGGGGATGTGGGAGGGCAAAGGACAGTACTGTGCCTGACATGCTGGGACGTGGAGAGTCAGTGTGGCAGGGGTAGAGTAACATAGGAGAACACGGTAATGACACCCACCACTTTCCTGATGTGCAATTCCAACCCCAGGTGAGAAAAATGAGAAGGCAGCAGATCACACCGTGGTGGCCAGTCCACACCTGCTCCCACCTGCCTGGTTCTGTCTGGTTACCTGAGCCCTTGTCATCACTTTTTGCCTTTTAGTGTCTATTTTCCGGAATGTGGACCTAATGGAAGGTGAGGGGTAGACTGCAGTTCAGTGGCTCTGGCAAGTCCCTTCCCCAGGGAATGTTTGGGGGCCAGAACAGGTCCTCCAGAGTCAGAATCCTTGTTTTAGAATGTCAATCCTACTGCATCCTAGTCATGTTATGTACAGTGACAGACACAACCTCTCTGGTTCAGCCTCTTCCTCTGCAAATAGGCTAACCGGCTGTGCTAATCTCAGATATGCATTTTTGGGTTGAATATCCCAACAGGCTTGGTTAATACGTGCTAGTGACCAGTGCCTTTCCCTCCTCTTTACTGAGTTAGATGTCCAGAGCCTCCTGTCCTCCCCTCCCCCCAAGTGTGGTAAGGAACAACGCCTTTCCACCTGGGGCAGGGACCCAGGAGCCTGAGGGAGCCTTGACTGTAGTCCCACCCCATCTGGGTCCCCTGCTTTCCCCATTCCCCACCCCTCTCACAGGCTGAGGTCACAGTTCACGCTGGTCTGCAGCAGGTAGGCCTTGGCATTCTGCACTGCCAGCTCTCGGGGCTCTGGGTCTGGAAGCTCTCTTGCAAAAGGCATGAAGCCCATTTCCGAGGGTGAGAATTGGAGGGCAGGGTCGTCCTTCACATAGGGCCCATGCTGGGTGGCCTGGGCGATGGGTTGCTGGTCCTCTCCTCCATACATGTTGAACTGACCCATTGGGCCAGCACCTGAGTCCTGGAAGTTAGAATCCAGCTGCTGGAAAAAGAAGCCCTGGCCCTGTGGGAACTGCGACAGCATGCTCCCCTCTTCCATGTAAGCTGGGTGCTGATACTCCAGTGAGTAGTCCATGCCCATGGGTGGGTACTCCATGCTGTCCTCCACCAGATTATGATGGTCGACCAGACTGGACCTCTCTGCCCAGTGGATGCCGACCCTGGGCATCTGCATCTCCTGACTGCCCTGCTGCTCTCTCTGCAATCCATCATCAGGGAACGCCCCCTGAGGCTGCCAGGCCTCTCCACTTTGCTGCTGCCCTGAATCTTGGGATGTTCTTTGGCGGCTCCAGGGGTCAGAATTGGGCGGCGGCTCCCCCATGTCTTCAAAGGGGTTGTTGATGTCGAGGACCTATTTTTGCTCCGCAGCAGGCAGGACACAGCCAGTTGCCTGGCGCAAGCTCGCTTGAAAGTCGCGAGCTGGCGCCGGTTCCAAGGCACTGGGAGAGCCAGGCCGTTAAGGGGGCGCGGGGAGCTTGCGGGTGAGAACGGAGTTCGCGCAGACTCTCCCTTTGAATACGTTTTGGGGATTCCAGTTGTCAACCAACACTCAACAGCCACACCCTGAGCGCCACCTCTTTTATTTAAGGCAAAGCTCGCAGCGGTCTCCCACGCCCTCCCTCCCCAAGTCCCTTCAGCTGTCAGCTGTTGCCCTTGCTCTCGGGCTCCCGGGAGTCCTCCACCGGGCTGGTGGTCTTCACGGCATCGTCCCCGGCAGGGGCGAGGCTTTGGGGGCTCCGCTCTTCTTTGGAGGTCGGCCCGCCCACTGCTGCCTCCTGGTGGCAGGAAAAGGCAAGAAACAGCAGATCAATCTAAGGTTCACTCCACGTCCCCTCCTCGGGCAGATTCTCCCTTTTTTTGCAGCAAGTGCTGTCCCCCATTACCTTAGGCAAGGACCCCTCGAGACTAGAATCCAGGAGTGCGGACTCTGTCAGCCCCGAGTCGTCGTCCATGCTGATGAAGATGGCTGGGGTTTCGCACTCCGGCCCCTCTTCCCGGAAATCCATGGCTTCCTCAGCTGGGGGAGGGCCTGCGCGACCAACTGCTGAGGAAGGGGGGGTGGGTACACTCACGCCCGTGGGCTTCAGCTTCTGTTCCTCTTCTAGTTGCCGCTTTAAGGCCTTCTCCTGGGCCAACCGCAGGCCGATGAGGTCCTGAGGGGGCCGCGGGGCTGGGGCCGGGGCCAGAGCCAAAGGCTCCAGGTCCTCCTGGGGCAGGAGAGCACAGTTCAGCGGGTGCCCGCAGATGGGAGAGACCCAGAGACCATCAGGCTGGGGCAAGCAGCCCCTCTACCTGGCCGCCTAGAAAGCCGCAATCCCACCCTTTTACCATGCATGCATGCTTGGGAAGTGTGGGTGCTTCAGAGCCCAGCTTCTTGGGCACATGCTGAACACTGGTGGGTGGGCTGCAGTGCCCTCACCTCTTCCAGGGCCCTTGCAGGCACTTCCTTGACTTCTGGCTCCTGCTTGCCACTGGCTTCCAAGATGGTCATGATGGAGTTAGGAATGTGTGCTTGCTGGTAAAGAGCAGGAAGGGGGGCTGTAGAACTCTGGCTGGAAAGTTCTTCTGGAGGACCCCAGAATTTGGAGCCCTGACCCACCCGCCAGTGCCAGATCTTCTGTAGCTTCGCAACGTGCCTTCTTCCCACAGCCTTGGGGTACCTGGTGTGGGGTGAAGGAGCGCACGTGGGCCAGCAGGGGCTCCCGGAGCTCCGGGCATTTATCAAAGACGGCACCCAGCTGTTGGGGTGGCAGCTGCAGGATGACCTGGAAACTCTGGGGCTTGGTGCGTTGGCAGCACTTGATGAAGCCCTCCCACACTTTGGGATACTTCCACACCTGGACCAGGGAAAGCAAGCCATTGGGAAGGAACTTGTAGATATCCCCTCCCCACCACCAAAAAGACCTCAGACCAGGGACCACATCCGTTCCACAGCTACTTCTCGACTACCCACATCTGCCCTCTTTTGGACGATTTTGCCTTCCTTACCCCACCAACTGAACTAGGAAGATAATCTGGGTAGAGAAGACTCCCTCCTAATCCCCGCAGCAGCGATCCTAAGAGCTAGAAACACTCACACATTGTTTTCACAATCGCCTCTAGAGGGCACCACCAACCATGCTAAGAGGCTGGAGGGCAGGGCTGTTTGGTCACATGAGCAAGCAGTAGGGGTCAGGGGCAGTATTAGAATGCTGATGTCTGATTCAGCGGAGAGCCAGGTGCTGCACATAAACCGTATGTGCTGAACCCAGCCTGGGCTTGCAGGTGTGACAGTGTTTCTGCAGGTCTTACTTTCTAGTCAGGCATGGTGGTGTGCACCTGTAATCCCAGCACTTGGGAAACCGGCAGGAATCTAAAACTTGCTTGGTCTGTATGCTGAGTTCCTAGCAACTTTGAACTACATAAGGAGCCTCTATCTCAAAACAAAACCACCAAACTCACCCTAATGTCTAATCTCTGGAAAACCCAGGTGTTTTGGGCTATATGCCCACTGTGGTAGGAGGAGAAAGTAGTCACTCCTACCATCCAGCTGCCTCACGGAGTACCCTGTGACAGCAGATCAGAGGCTTCCGGGTACTGCTTTCTTGGCAGGAGTGCTGGAGGCTATATCCAGCCCCCAGCCCCGTGGGATTGGCTAGGGGCAGTTACCTGCTTCATGATGAGACGCGACAGGATGTTCATGACGAAGCCCCCCAAACGGGGGTACATGGTCAGGGACTGGATGACGGTCCTCATGAGCAGCATGGGCAGGGGGCTCTGCTCCATCAGCTGCTGCATCACCACGGCCAGCACCTCCGACGTGTACACATTTCGCTCCGCAAAACACAGGTTGGTGGCTGTGAGGAGGTGGAGAGTGGGCCTGTCCTCTCTGCCCAGATGCCTCCTGGGAGGTGGGAGCTCTCTGCCTCTAAGCTTTCTCCATTCACCCTAAATGATCCCTTATGGTCTCACCACCTGGAATATCGTGGCAGGTGTCCAACCCCTGGCCACCCCATACTAGTTTGGCCAGATCTTAAGTCTCTACAGAGGACATCCCTGAGGCCTCCCTTGGCCATGACACAAGCAGTAAGCCAACTGTCACCCTTTAGAGGGGTTTGGTGGGTCTCATTAGAAGGCTGGACAAGTGCTTTAGGGTCCGTGCTGGTGTAAGGCTCACACAAACACTTGAGAATAACAGGGGAGGAAGGAACAAGAGGCGGGGCAAGGCTCAGAGGAGCAACCAACTGCACCAGTGCCAAAGGATGCAGAAAGCAGGAGAAAATCCATAAAGCAGGGCATGGGGTCTATACCCTGGGAGTGGATGGCAGTGCTCAGGCTGGCTATGACAGGGAGATCCCAGAAATTGCCTCAGAAGCCCTTCTTCCCCAAACACCACTGGTCATGTAAGTCTGTCAACCAGAAAGTCTTTATTGAGCCAGTAGAGTCCCAGCCCCCAAATCCTAGAGAGGATAGTATGGGGAAGAGTGGTTTTTTAAGGAATGTGGTCACAAAGACAGAGGAGGCAGAGGAAAAAAAAAAAAAAAAAAAAAAGGCCTGACAGAACTTGAGGAAGCACCAACTCCTCTGCCAGCTTTGCAGAGCCCACCCAGCCTTCTTCTTTCTGTTTGGTACCCTAAGGGGTCTTCCAAAACTAAAATTCCTCTTTCCCAGAGGACCACAAGTCAAGGTAACTTCTCCCTTGGACCCAGCTCCAGCCAGGCTCAGTGCTACTGCTGCTCTCTCCACCACTGCCTCACCCTACACACCTATTCTCCAGAGATGGTCTCTCAGGAAGCCCTCCCTGAATCTTGCAGAAGGGCTGGTTGGTCAGACTGCTGAGTTATTCTGGCCAGAAACGGCTGTACCTCAATCTTGTATACCAGGGCCAGGGCTGCCACTGTCCCCATGCCTGCACCCAGGACAAGGCTGAGCGGAGGTGTTTGAGTGTTTTCACAGCTGGAACCGACAGCTAGGCTGGGTTACATATGGTTGTGCATGGCAGGGTGGTTGGGGCTCCTGGACAGTTCACCTATAGTGTAGACAGCTAGCCCGGTAAGGGGAAATAGTGGGGTCTGAGTTGGGGGACAGACGGCAGGAACTAAGTGGTGCCAAGGCCTAGAAGGCATGGGGGTTAGTACACCTCAAAGGGCCAGAAGAAAACATTGGGTGTGGATGCTAGGTCTTGCTGATACCTCCGACAGTCTGGCTTTCGGCCTGTGTGACTTCTGGTAATACCTTCCTCTTCCCTCCCAGGGACACATGATAGGATTGGGCTTCTACTCTGGTCCAAGGATGACTTGAAGGTATTACTGAATCCCTCTGAATTGTACACAAACTATGAACTGGGAATATTGCCCTTGGTTGGCACAGAACACTCCTCAGTGGATCAGAAGAGTCAAGACAGAGTGATGGGTATGTGTAGGGTATTTGTGTGTGGGGGAGGTATTAGGGAGTCCAAACCACACTCGTATGACCTGCCTTTGTGGAGTCTTCCCCCATAGGCCTGGTACCTCCTTGGTCCCATCCTCACAAGCCTGTCTCCTGCCTGGAATTGCCAAAGAAGGCTAGGAGTCACTAAAGTCACTTCAGGCTAGAACAAGAAAGGCAGAGGCAGAGATCAAAGGAGGAGACTGTAGGCAGGGACCCCACCTTCTGGGACAGGTTATTTGGGCCCCCGAAAGCTTCTAGGAGAGGGAAAGGAGGGCTCTGGGGAGGTGAAAGGCAGTGGTTTTCCAAAAGAAGTCTTATGATGGGCAGACCCCTTCTCGGCCTGGGTCCACTTTACTTCTGATTCTGTTTCCCATTTTATGGCATAGTTTCTGTGCAGCCCTGAGCAGCTCATTTAACTTTTGTGGAACTCTGTTTTCTGGATACATCACACTTACCATGAGCCATGTGGGGAGTGGGAGAACACGCTGTGAGTAAAGCAACAAGCACCTGACCCAGAGCGAGTGCTTGGACACTGGTGGGCACCAAAAGCTTGCCAGCTTTTGTCACCAACCCCCTGCCACCCAGGCCTTGACTTGGGCCTGGCATTCACTTGTGTCAGCAGATGCCCTGGTGCCTGTTTGCAATAGATTCTGCTTCCTTCTGTTCTTCCAAGCTAGGCGGGAGAGGTGCCCCTCGTTTCCTAGGACCACCCAGTGCCAGGGCACAGGAGGTGCACCTGTACCTTACTTGAAAAATTAAAGGTGGGATCACAAAGGGCAGGTGGGTGGATGGGAAGGGGCAGGTACTTGGGCAGGTGAGACTTCAGTCTGGCAGATTCCAGGGGTTCATGTGGGGATTGAAGCTCTAGGAACAGGCACTGTGGGGATGGGGTACCTCACCTTTGATGATGGACTTCATGTCACACTTCACCGAGTCAATGTTGTGTAAAGCGATCAGGAGCTCTCCAGGGTTCAAGGGGGATAGGGCCGAATTCCCTTCGCCTGCAGTGGGTGGCAGTGTGCATGAGAGAGATAGTACACTAAGACCTAAGTCTTGCGGAGCAGTGAGTAAAGATGAGGCACCTTCTGCTTCATGAGGGTCATGGGGACAGACGGCAAGGATAGAATAGATGGACAAGGTAGCTAGAGGTCTCTCCCATTTCCCTGCGACACTGCAATGCCAGCACCATTGCATTCCTGATAAAGACTGCTCAGCGGGCAGTCTAAGACAAGGCAGATGAGGCAGGGACTGGAATGGTCTTCCGTTGTGTCAGGGAATGGAGGTGTAGACAGAAGCAACTGGCCCCTAGTGTTGTTTGATGGACAAATGGATTGATTTGGGAGGCGTGGGGGTGGGGCAGGAGCAGAGAAGGCAGAAGATGCTATAGAATACATTAAGAGTTTTTCTTCCTTCACTTGTTTCTTTGCCAGACCAAATGCCCCTTGTTCATGGACTGAAGGATTCAGGCAAGACCTAGGTAGGACCAGAGCCTCAGGCTCTGGTGCTGTGGCACACACTGAGCCAAGCTCTCTGGGGACACAGAGGTCCCTGGAAGGAAGCTGACGGTGGGCTGGGTGCACACCTACCGTGCTGGGTGCCCAGCAGGCGGTTGAAGACTTCTTTTACCACGATGGGGTTGAGCTTGATGAGCTTGGGTAGAGCCTGGATCACCTCTTTCTATAGGGAAAGGGCAGGGGTGGATGTACCCATCACCCTCCCTGCCAAGCCCTCCACTGCCTGTTCTCCCTCCCTCTCTAATCTGTTGCTTTCCTCCACAAGTGGAGAGAGTCACCCTCATCTCCCTCTAGATGGCCATGAAGTCTCCCTGTGCCCCAAGCCCAACAGCCACAACCCTGTCAACACCCAGTGCAGAAGGGATGTTTCCCACAGGGCATGCTGTGTCTGCTGCCCTGTGCATGCCTCGGGCAGTGTGTATGTACAGCATGCACAGCAGGATGTTCTTGAGATCCTTAGCCAGCGATTAAGAAAGCAAGTGACCTGCTTGCAGTCAGGTCAGAATGGGACAGGTCCCCTGTGACAAGCCCAGAAACACTTTCCAAGAAACTGGGTGCCAGGATGGTTCCCACTGGCTCTAAGTCTCTGGCCCACCTAATGCACCCTTTACCCCATCCATCCCCCCAGGTTTAGAGGCAAACGGCTGGGAGGCTGACTTCCTACCTTCTCTAGCCCATTAAGCACTGGGATAAGGAAGCGGACATCGGGCAGCCGTTTGTGGTAGAGGTCCCGGACCCGCTTCACCAGCTCAGGGGAGGGCGGCACTGCAGGGCAACGAGCAGCAGAGTTGGGGAGAGGATACTGAAGTGAGTTCAGGAGTAGGATTCAATGGGCATGGGGCAGGGTTCCACAGCTTCTGGCTTCTCAAAAGCAGCTAGTGCTGCCCTGCTCTAGCCAGAGAAGCTGAGGCCCAACAATGGCTCACCCACAGGGGTACAGCCACCTGAGGACCCAGCAACTTCTACTGTCATGGCCAAAGAGGGCAGGTGGGGAGGGCCCAGGGGCAAGAAGATAGGTGGAGAGGCACCTTTGTCTGTGAGGCTGTGCAGGCAACGTGTGACCAGTGTCTCTGCCCCCTTGGGACAGTTTTCCACCAGCAGCAGCAGTTCCGGTGAGTTCATGCCCATTCCTCGAATCTAGATGTAGAGGACAGAGGACCAGACCAGGGTAAGCAGCTGGGGGTGGGCGGAGAGTGGAGGTAGTAGGTACAGCTGGGATGCAGAGATGGCAAGGCTCATGGGGTGCTTGGTCTCTTCAACTAGCTCCCTGGTCCTTGTTCCAGAGTCTTTACCAGTGCCATCCTCCTTGGCAGGCCAGCACCCCAGCTGCCTCCAGTCTTTCACACCCAACCCACACTGAGAGTGCTCCTATCCACATCTTCAGCAACAGCTGCCAATCAGTCTGGCTGAAGGCATAGTGAACTGTAACTAATTTAAGGGTACCCAGGCACTCAGTCTGCCACCACTGCCTAGCACCCAGGGCCTTGGGCACGCTAAGTAGAGTCATGCTCTAGCTGTTCTCCTACTGCTCTTACTGGAAACCTTCCACAATAAAAATAGTCAAATAGAGCTGGAGAGATGGCTTGGCAAGTGTGAGTTCAGGTCTTCAGAAAAGCCAGGCAAGCATGGTGGCCTCATGTTATTCCAGGACTTAGGAGGTCAAAAGAGTTAATCCTCAGGCCAAACTGGCTAGCTGGCCTAGCCTAGCTGACTTAAAAATCTTTGATAATGAAAATGAAGAACTATTGAGGAAGACTTTTGACATCAACCTCAAGCTTCCCTACGCACACATGCACACACATGTGCATACATACCACCTTCATATATACACCCAAAAATAAGTAGTCAGAAGGGGGTCAGTGAGATGATTCAGCAAGTAAGGCATGTGCACACAAATATGGTAACCTGAGTTTCTCAGAGCTCACTTGTGGAAAAAAAAGGACAGATTTCTGAAAGTTGTCTGACATCAACACCGCATGCTAATTATGTGTGTTTGTTCTCTCTCCCAGCCTTCTCAGAACTGCATGGGTGCAGCTGTGACACAGGCTTTCCAATGCAACATTGTTATATTACAGGAAAGGCCAACAAAAATGATGATGAGCTCATGTGCTGATGCAGGGAGTGAAGGGGCCCAAGGTCACAGTGGGAACAGAGGGGACAGAATATGAACCTGTCTGCCTCACCCCAGGCTCTTCATTGCTGGGCTGTCCTGATCCTCTGATGAACTGCTAGACAATGCGAGGATCACCAGGCTGGCAGCTCTAGGTGACAGTCCCTCCCTCATGCCTAGCACTGCTGAGGTGCCCAGGGAGTAACTGGGGTGGGGAGACTTGGCAGAGCCGTATGGATTCAGGTGCCTCACCGGCTGTTCGATAACCCTCAGCACTGTACGCTTGATGTCAGCAATGGCCTCGGTGTACACAGCTGCCAGCTCATGGATCAGCTTGTGGTTCTGAGGCAGGAGAGCCAGGTAGAGATACAGACACTGCTTTACAGTCTCCTCAGTCCAGGGTGCTGCCACCTCTGTGGGGACAGAGTTGTGCATCAAAAATGGCCTATATCCCCTTCCAAACTTCTGCTTCCAGTGTCTGTCCCTTCTCAGTGAGCACACTCATGGGGAGCAGGAACATTTCTAAGCTCCTCTGACCACTACATCCCATGGCAACTAGAAAGTGATTCTGATCCTCTCCCTTCTAAGTTCTGCCACAGTGGTCAAGGCCTCTGCAAGAGGTAACCCATCTGCTGGCTGTACCTGGCTGCTTGCCACCCTTCATACCAGCCACTTCTTATAGTCCCTGAAGGTCTCTTGTCCCTGAACCTTGGAGGTACCATATCCTTTGTTGGGACAATCACCTATTCTCGTAGATGATTTTTTTTTTCTTTTTCCCTGTGCCTCATGCCTTCTTTGGGGGCTTCCCACAACCCAGCAAGGCCTCTTGTCTGTACTTCTGTAGAACTGAGTGAGGACTTTGCTGAAGGATCAGGCCTGGGGGCCACACAAGCTATTCTCCTTATCTCTGGTTTCCCTTCATCACAGCCTCAATTGGATGTCTCAGCCCTGCTTGACAGTTCATGTCTCTGTTCTCCAGTATGCTCCCTAGCAGGCTAGGCAGGGCTCAACATACATTGAATGAACTGGCTCCACACCTGTGTCCTTGTCGGCTCCAAATAGCACTGAAGGAGGGTTGGGGTGCACCAAGAGCTGTAGGTAGTTGAGGGCGAATTTCTCTACATATTCTCGCAGCTGCTCCTTCTCGTACATACGCTTAATGAACAGCAAGGCCTGGGAGCGCACCTGAGGGGACAGTGTCAAGATGGAGAAGTGTGGCCTGGGACACTGATGTTGTGGTCACACAAGTTTCTTCACTGGCGAGTGCCTGAGACTCCAGCCTTTTGGCCTTGAGAGAAGCCCAAGTTCACAAACATGAGTGGAAGACTAATGGGTCTGCCTTCCTTTCAGAGTGCATGTACATTGAGGAAGGGTCAGTCAGGCATGGCACCCGGGTTTCTACACAGTGTCATGTCATGAAAAACAAATTTAAAGGAAAAGGGAAGAGGCTGGCTGGCCATTAGCTCACCTTGTCTTTCTCATGGGAGCTGAGGTCTAGAAGGACATGCAAGTACTGGAACTGGCGAGATGGGCGTTTGAAGATCAGATCTCGAAGTGTGGACATACCCAGGTAGGTCCGGCTCTATGGCAGGAGTTGGGGGGAGGCAGAACTCAGCTGGGTGCAGATTCTCTTGTATCTCTGCTTCGGATCCTGCCACCAGGTCTCATCTATGAGCCCTTCAGACCCTTCCTGGCCCAACAGCAGCCTGCTCACCTCATCCTCACAGTATTTGCGAATGACCTCCAAGGCGCTCTCTGTGATCAACGGAGCCTCCAACACGACCTTGGTGAAGATCCTGCCCAAGAAAGGCATGTCTCATTGAAGAAGCACGACAAGGCAGCCTACATCACAGCAACCCAACCACACACAGAGCTGTGTGCCCCAGACACAGAGTTCTGGACAAAACAGGCTGTGGTTCAAAGCTGCTGGCTGACAGATAGGGGCAGAGATGGAACATCTTAGAGTCCGTTTCTTCCCTTATTTTTTTCAATGTTGCGGATGGAGCTCAGGGTCTCTTGCATGCTAGGCAAGCACTCTACTGCTGATCTACATCCCCAAACCCTCACTGGTAGATTCTAGCCAAGTACTCTGCCACTGAATCATGCCCCCATGCCCAGGCAAGTGACAGGCAGTTCAGAGCAAGTGGTGGAGTTTGGAGCAAGTCCAGGGAATATAACCTCAAATCCGCCTTCACAATATGGCCTGCATAAGCTTCAGAAAGAAAGGAGACATGGAGGGACATGGGAGGACTGATTGGGAAGGCAGTGGGGAGGGAAGGAGGACACAGGAAGGGGCTGGGGCACATGTCTGCCTCCTCACCCATCCTTCTGGTCTGGTTTTTCCTGTAGGCCAGACAGCAGGTGGATAAGACAGTCTTCATACTTGTCCAGGGTGCCTGAGGGCCCAGCTGCCAAGTAGGCATTGTATTCCTGATATAGCCAGGCAAAGGCCAGGTCCAGGCGAGCCCGAACATCCTCCAGGATGAAGGACAGCACCTCTGCCTTGAGGCCTGAATCAAACTGTGTCACCAGGCTGGCCAGGATCTTGATGCGTACCTGGGGGGAAGGTGAGTCAAGTGTCAGTTGAATCCAGAAGAATCTGCACATCTACTGTTAGGCTCAGATACCCACTCTGTCCCCTCCCCTCTCCCTTTCTCCCACCCCTGTGCAGAAAGTAAGGAAGCAGAAGAATGTGATGGCTCCTGCCTATGATTCCAGCATTCAGACTGCTGTAAGTTCAAGGACAGCCTAGGCTACACAGTGACACCTTTAAAAAAAATCAGGAAGAATCTTACATGCAGTAAGACACATATGTGTGGTAGCTGGAGACAGGAAGAACCAAGTCATTGTCACCAAACAACACTGAATTCCCAGGAGGAACTAGCTACTTTAGCTACTTTAAGACTCTGTATGTAGATCTGTACACATGTGTGTACCTGCATGTGCTTGGTGGTTATATGTCAGGTATCTTCCACTCTTTCCATTTTATCTTTTGAGACAGGGTCTGTCTGTGAACTCACTGACTGGCTAGGCTTGACTGGCCAGTAAGCTCTAGGGATTCACCTGTTTCCACTTATCCTGTGCCAGAGATAAAGATGAGTATACATACTTTTGGATCTTTCCCTGTACCTTGATGTAGGTGCTAGGGATTCAAACTCAGGTACTCATGCTTGCATGACAGGCACTTTACTCGCTGAACCATTTCCCTGACCCCAAAATCTTAAAATCTCTCCTCGTTGATCACTATAATGTACACACTGGTAAACTGTCAAGTGTTCATGTTCACTGAAAATTTAGCTCTGAAAATGTGGCTGCCCTCTTCCCATTTCAGATCCAAGCTTGTTTATATGAAGTGTTTCCTAAAGCCTCATTCTAGGCTGGACTGATGATAAGCAGCAAGCAGTTAAGGGCATTAAAGACATCAGGTCCTTGAGAACAGCTAGAAGGGAACCTATTTCCAATATAAGTCAGGACTATCTCATGACATTAAAATGTCTGTGGTAGAATGGCTAATCTGAAGCTGGTCCACAAACAGAAATGAGGAGCTCCAGCTGTCTACCACTTCAAGGTTTCCCTGGCCATTTTTATGGGATATATATAAACCCCAATTGACAACGCTTTGTTACCTGCCTGCTGATTCTGTATTTTCACTTTTGCTTATATAGTTGATGAATTCATTCATTCATTCACAACCGAAAGCTATTGTAGATCATCCTTGAGACAGTAGAAGGTAGTCACTTCTGGGGGAGAGGATATCGGACTATATTGTCTATCTACTGCCTGGAATGCTTTGATACGCTATGGACCCTGTTCATGCTAGGGAACAACTTTACCACCAAGCCACAGCACAGCCTCTATACATAATTTTTAACAGAATGTGTTCATGTGCTACTAGCCAAATAAACATTAACTTCCCCAGGGCTTGGTGCAGCATGCCTGCAATACCAATACTCTGCAGGCTGAGACAGGAAAATTAAGGCTTGAAAGTAAACTAGACCACATAGTGAGACCTGTCTCACCCCTTCCCATCAAAGCAAGCAGAAGATAGAAAAAGCTGCTTCACTGAGGAATCGGCAGCAAACAACAGAGTCAGGATTTAAAACCATGGATAGAGTCTGAAACTCAAGCTGCTAAGGTCAAAAGCCCAGGGAACCAGCACTGCAGAACAGCCCAGGTGCAAAGCACCCACTCCCCTTTCAACCTCAAGAATAGCAGCAGCTAGGCCTGGATGAGCGACCATGAACAGCAGTCAGAGGCTGCAGCCAGAGTCTTTTCACCAGTTGGGGTAGGGAAGGGGCACACCTGGGCTGCCCCACTGCATGCCACAGCCTTCTCAGCACGCAGGATCCGCTTCACGGCACCGAGCTTCATGGCCTCCACCTGGGCATCTGTTAGGGGCTTCAACACATCGCTCAGACGAAAGATCTTCTTGCGCCCACCAGCACCTGCCAGCCTATACAAGAGCAAGGACATGACTGTGATTTTGACATCCTTTCTTCAGTCCTGCCCATCTAGTAATGTCACCTCAGGAACTACTCCACACTGACACAGTCCCTCATGTTATCTCTAATCCCTGTGACTAAGTGAGACCCCGCAAGGTAGGCGGTAAAGAATAAGAATGAAACTGTCATTTTTTTGTCTTTTTAAATTCTTTAAAAATTATTTAGTGTGTATGTATGTGCACTCATGCATGTGTGTAGAGATCAGATGGCAACTTCGGAGCTAGTTCTCTCCTTCCACCATGTGGGTCCTAGAGACTGAATGCAAGTCATGATGTTTGACTGCTTAGCACCATGCTAATCCCCAAGAAGGTGCCACTATTTTTGCCAAGGCACATGGGAAGATTCTCACGAGAAAATAATGTGCCAGAGACCAAAACAAAGGAGGACTCAGGAAGCCCAAGATCTGGGGGGCAGCAGAGCTTCCCAGGCAGAAAAAAAGGAACAGAAAGACTCTGGAGGGGGCTGCTGTGGGCAACTGGAGAAGGGAGCATGCAGGGAAGCAGTGACACTCAGCAGGGAGCCAGCTTGGATGGGATTGTTCAATGGCTGGCTAATCTGTAAATGATGAAAAGGAGGAGGATAATGGTGACAGGGCTACCCTTACCACATGCCAGGATCATGCTAAGTGCTCCAGTGTCACCACAAGTTTTACCCAATAGCTTGATAACTTAGTGACAGGATCCTTATGAGGACATTATCATCTTCCCAAGTTCAGATATAAGAGGGACACACTGTTGCAGACACCCACTATGATGGTCAGTATTGTCAACCAGACACCTACGGGGCAGGATTCCAGGCTAACCTAGAGGGAGTCTCTAGATTAAAGTTGGTCTCTGGGAATGCCAGTGGAGACTCAGCCCACTGTAGTCTGGGTACATCTTAAGGATGGAGAGAGCTGACATGGCAAGAAACATGCATTGGTCTTTGCCCTCTGCTCTTGGTGGGGATGTGATGTGACTGGCTGCTTCAGGCCCCTCTGCTGTGACTTCCCAGCAATAAACTGTAGCCTGGAACTGTGAGTCAATGAAACCCCTTCTCCCCTAGTTGCCTGGTTGGGTGGTTTTGTAGCAGGAGATGAGTCTAAACCCCACCTCTCAGAAGTTGGGGATTAAGGCACTGAGGGGGAAGTGAGTCTCACATTCACACCCAAGTGTGACACATGCTACCACAAGCATGCACACATGCTGAGAACCAAGCCTCGAGGGCAGAAGGGGACTCACCGTGGTTGTGTGACAGGGATGATGGGCTCAGGTCTCCTCTTGGCCTGGGGAGCCTCCTCCTCCAGTGGGGACATGGTGCTCAGAGAGCCCACCACTGAGATGGCCTGGCCCTGGGCCGATAGGCGGCGCTTGATGAGGACGCTCTCAGGTTTCGCTACCTTCTCTTCCTTAGGCTCCTCCTTGCACTGTTTAGTTTGTTCCACACCTGAAGAAAGGCAGCCATGAGCACCAGCATGTGAGCTGTGTTGCTCTTGTCCTTGTTCCTGCTATGCATGCAGACCACCTGCAGTGGCTCTACACCCTTTTGCAACGTGGTCACTGAAGCACAGGCTGGAAAGGCCTCTCAGTCGCGGGGAGCACCCCATGGCACTTGAAGCATTTGGGTTTTTGAAACAGGGCTTCACATAGCCTGGGCTGGCTTCTAACTTGCTATGTAGCAAGGATGACTTTGAATCTTTAATTGTATCTGCCTCTGCCTCCTAAGTGCTGGGATTTCAGGTTGTGCCATCACCAGCTCAGAACAGGCAGGTTTTAAATTTTTTTTAATTTATTATTTATTCAATTGTGCGTGTATGCGTGTGTGTGCGCGTGTGTGTGTGTGTAGAACCATGGATGAATTTGGGAACCACCATGGACGCCTCCACCTCCTTGTTTACTCTGCCCCCAGATTCACAGGCTCCACCCTACCAGGACCAGAAACGCAGGCCGCCCCGGCTTCCGCCTGGCGTCTATATGTGGGCCTAGGATCAGAACTCGGGACCTTCCGCCTACAAGGCAGAGGCTTAATCCCTGAGCACCTTTCCAGTCCCATTAATCTGTGATCCAACAACCTCAATCCTTGGAATATTCTCGGGATAGGATAGATTAATACACTAAAGACCAGTGTAACCAGTCTGCCATGACAAGGATACACCACAGGCCCACCACAGAGAGCAGGGAAAGCCTCAAGTATGTGTATTCACATGAGGAAATACTACTATGCAATGAAAAGTAAACTGGCAATTCATACTACAGACAATACAGATCAATCATTTATATAAGGATACACCCCAAAGGACAGACTCCTGCGATGCAATGTAGCTAATGTTCAAGACAAGAAAATGCCAATCTACAGAGCAGAAAGCAGAGTGGTGGCTATCACTAGTGTGCTGAGAGTCAGGTGATCAAGGGGGAACTTTCCACAGTAGTGGAAACAGACTCTGTCTTGATCTAGGAGGTTATACTGGTGTGCTCATTTTGTGAAACATCAACAGAGTTGAGCATATTCATTACTACTCATAACTTATACTTTGGAAAAAAAATGTAAAGTTGTCAAGCATGGTGGCCTACACTTATAATCTCAGAATTTGGGAAGCAGAGGCAGGCAGACAATGAAAGTCAGAGACCAGCCTGGGCTATATACTGAGGCCCTGACTCAAAAACAAAAGCAAAAAACCACCTGAAACAACAACAAAAAAGCACCAAGAAGCCAGGGAGATGGCTCAATGACTAAAGCCTTGGCTTTGCAAGCAAAGGGACCCAAGCTCAGCTTCCCAGATTTGACATAAAAATGCCAGGCAAGTGTGGTGCTCTACCTGTAATTCTAGCCCTGGAAGGCAGACACCTGGGAATCCCCAGGCTCACAACAATAAGGTAGACGAGTAATGGAAGATATTTCCAATGTTACCCTTGGGCCTCCACAGGCCCAAACAGGTACACCCACCCATAAGAAAACACATACACATACAAATGCATGTACTCCACATACGCATAAGTGAAAGAGAAAAAAAAGATACCATTGAAATAGCAAAAGACTGTAAGTTCAAACAGGCTAAGTCAGAAATCACGCAAATTGTTGGGTGGATGGAGCAGTCTGGTTCATTTTGGACCTTATACCTAAGCTTGTTAAATTTCAAAGCCAAGCCCTGAAAACACTGACAGCGTAACAACAGGTCTATGGCCACTGACACATAAGGCAGTGCAACCTTCTCCAGTGTTCTTCTAGCAAGAACCCAGTGCTGCAGGTTCACAACACTCACCAGGACCCAGTCCCGCCGCTGTCATCTGTGTGGCCATGAGTCTAGCCAGGTGTTTGATCTGGGCTTCGGTGCCTGCTGACTCCACGGGAGTATAGATGGCTTGGAAGGAGGCAGGCATAGTCTCAGGCAAGTACACCATGCTGATGAGGACCTACAGGATGTTCAGGCAGGATCCCCTAAACCAAGGGCTCAGCAGATAATGGGTCATGCACAGGCCAGCACCAGTAAAGTGGCAGGGATGAGGCTGGGCTGGGCATTCAAGCATTCAATGACCTGCCCAACTTTCTATGGGATAGAGTCCCCTTCCGATGGAGAGTAGAGTGAGCAGGGTGGGAAGTAGTTGGGGACTGGGCCACCCAAAGATGGACAGTGGGGACAAATGACCTCTGGAAAGAGTGAAAGTGAGAGAAAAGGTCCACGCAAAGGTGTGAGAGCTCCCAGGCTGACATCATCAAGAAGAGATGGCCAGTGTGAAGTGGCCTTGCTTCCACCTCAGGAATGGCCTCTCCTTCCTCACCAGATTGGCCACATTGTCAGGCGTCAGTAGAGGCTGCAGGAATTCAGCAGTGATGTCCGTGTCAGACTGGCCAGAGAGCTGGGCTGAAGCCTTTGAAGTCCCTGACGGGCCAGGCTCCAGATCTTTGTCCTCATCGTCCTCCCCCAGGTTGGGCTCTAGGATGGGTAAGAGGTTGACTCTAGACACAGCAACGGGATCCCCATGGAGCTGGGCAACCCTGCCTCCAGCCAGCCTTGGCAAGGAGTCTCACAGCAGACAAAGACCCAGGCTGCAGCCTGTCTCTGCTGTCAAAGTGCATCATCAACTTTCAAGAAGCCGATGACCATATCATCATCATCATCAATACTGAATATGGAACTTTGTGCATTCTAAGTAAATGCTCTACCACTGAACCACAGGCGGAGATAACATGACATTCCTATTATTACCTTCTTTCAGCTTAATATGTAGCCCAAGTTGTTTTGGAATTCTTATCTCCTGCTTCAACCTACCAAGAGCTAGAAGAATGGCTTATTCCATCATCATGAGCCTCCTGCACCCCTATCGAGGAGACCTAGGCTTTGTTTCTGTGGTGGTCCTGCCAGGAACGCATGACCTGAATCCTATTTGGGGGCAAGCATGCACAACCACACACAGAGGGACTTCTTACCAAACTACCACCTTGGACAGTTACAAGGATGCTGCCATGAAACATAGGTGAGGCTGGGGAGACCACAAAGAGTGTGACAACCAAATTCGATCTTTTGCTGCAACTTGTCTGCAAGTTTAAAATTACTTCAAAACAAGTTAAAAAAAAAAAAAGTAACTGGTTTTAGATAAACTTTAAACGCACAAATGCTTTGCCTCTGTGATCTCGGGTCATCATATGCAAAGTTGCTGTCTTGGGGCAATGGACAGACAGGGGACAGTCACTGTGTCCATGTGCACCACAGTGGACTTGGCCACCACGGGACATATGTGGTTGATCTCTATGCTCACGGATTAAAAAGTATACCGTAACAAACTAAATGAAAAGAGAACAGGTTGAGACAAGAGATACGTTGCCAAGTCCCTTTAATTATGGAAAAGTGTAACCAGTCTCATGCATCAGAAATTACCAACATTAATTCTATATATTTTCATATGAAAAAAGTTTCATCTGTGTGTCAGAAATAAACATGGATGGCAGTTAAAAAAAGTTGCTGGTATCAAGACTGGCTGCTATGTGCCACACTATTGCTACGTGTCATAAAAGTTGCTTCAAAGCTAGGGTAGTAGCTTACGCCTGTCATCCTAGTACTAGGGAGCCTAAGACACAAGAGTTCTAAGTTTGAATCAGAATTACACAGTAAGATATAATTCCAACAATAAACAAACAAACAAAGTTAAAAAGTTACTGCCAAAAGAAAATCCAGTTATATACAAAGCAAAAGGAGAGAGCTGTAAAAATATCTAATGTCAGGAAGAAAAGACAAAGGAAGTTTCCACACTTAGGGAGTGCTCATTTTTAGGGACAGGGAAAACATAGGCACCACATTCATTTTATTTCTTTCTGTAGTATTTCAATAAATGCATAATGGGTCAGGTATGGTGGTATACACTATAACTCCAGCATTCAGGATGTGGAGGTAAGAGGATCATCCATTCAGTCATGAGTTGCAAGTTAACCTGATCTATATGACTAAAATAAATTTTAAAAAATCATAATTGTTTATTAATAATATATCAGGTACCCTAAAAATTCTATTTTAATACTTTGACTATATGCCATATTATGCAACTTATGATAAGACGATGCAATATCTTAGCCAGGGCCAGTTCTCACAGTCCCTGCTGCCAGGCCCCAGACCCGGCTCACCTAGCTTCATTTTCTTGAGTGAGGAGTCCGAATCGTCTCGGGGTCGCTTTCGGGAGTCCTTGCTGCTGGGCATATTGCGGGCAATCTCAGCCTGTGGGGTGCCCAGGTCCACCAGCAAGGTGGTAATCTGGGCCTGGAACTCCAAGGAGGCGGGGTGCTTCAGCACGCTCAGCAGGTGCAGCTTGAGGTTCTTGCGCACACTGCTTACCTGAGACTTAGCCAGGGTCGGGGGCAGATTAGCTGCGAGGAAAAAGGCAGGAGCTCAGTTCAGGGACAGATCAGCAGATCCTGTCAGGCTCAATTCCAGGGCCCAAACTTAGAGCTCTTCCTGGCATATTGCAGTGAAGTTTCTGAGTCCTCAGGGCTAGGTGGCTTCCTCCCCTTTCAGGTTGAACATACCACCCAAGAGGCCTTCATCCCTTCAAATGAGAAAACCTGAACCTCCAACACACTAAATGGTCTTGGGTCTCCCTATCTCTGGTCTGAATGTAAGCACTTCCCCAGGGGACAGCCGTAACCATCACTTCCACAAACTGTCTATTGAACTCCCACTATGGCTTAGACTAGTACCCCGCCAACTGAATGACTTGCAAGTCACCTTGGTGAGCTAGCTGTCCTTGCTCCACAGTGAAAGAGGAGGCCTCTAACTTTGCCTCCCCAGTGTCCACTGTGTGTCCCTCAGCCACCACCACTCCCATTCCCCCTTGAGGAAACCACTCTGTCTCCATTCTCTGCCCAAGTGGGCGTGAGACTGGGGGCCAATAAGAACACTGAGTTTCCCTAGTCACCGTGATTGGCTTGGAAATGGGCAAGCAACCTCTGCTTAGCCAATCAAAAACAATGAGCATGAGCCCTTGGGCTTTTGATGGAATGATGAGGAAAGAGACACTCTCTTTCCTCTTCTGTTGCTAAGTGAATGGAATGGAAGCCTCCAGTTGTGGGGGCCATCTTTGCTGTTCAAAGGAAAGAGGAAGAGAATAAGGCCAATCCAAGAGAAGGGCAGAGATTGATCCACACCCAGCACCATGCACCACTCAACCCAGACTTTCCAGGTGCATCCATGCACAAAACACAGAAAATATTATCAGCCTCCTCTTCTGAGAGAGCAGAGGATGGGATGCAAATATCTGAATAATTCACAGGCATGCCATTACACTTGTATACACTGCAATAGTAAAGCCAGTTCTGGAGCAGGTTTCTGTCACAAGTCAAAGGTTGGAATTTAAGAGAGAACCTTCTCCCTGGAGTTCCCAGCAGCTGCAGAGAGATGAGCATGCAGCAGCACCATAGAACAGATCCTCAGGAACCGGCAACCTGGTTGGTGAAGAAGGGAAAGAGGGTTCCACCTACCATGAAGGGTTTCATAGGCCTGGATCACCTCGGACATGAACATGGGTCTCTGGCGGGCGATGTTGGCAAGGGAGCCCAGCGCTGTGGTCAGGTTGATGGAGGAGATGGCAGGGTGCACCATGAACTTCAGCAGCTGCTCCAGGGCTGCTTTGCCCTCTTCCCACAGCATATCTAATCAGCAAAAGCAGAGACTCAATCAATAAGGTCTTATCTCTCAAGCCTCTAGAATGAGACCAGTGTTCAGGGTTTAAATGATTAAACACATACATAAAGACATACATACCACTTAACAACCCTTGTAGCTCCACTGCCCCTCAGTCTATCCCCAAGAGTCCATGCTTAAATTTTGGGTAAACTGATTGAGTTCTCTATTATTAGAAAGGAATTCTCTATTATTAGAAAGTGAGTAAAATACAAATTTAGCATTCATCTACTGAGAACTGCTTAATAGAATACAATGTAACAACACTGTGGGAACTTTGTATAGCAACTTTTTGGGGGAGGGAGCAAAAGGGAGAGGCAGATAGGGTCTCATGCACCTCAAACTGGCCTTGAACTCATGATCTCCTGCCTTAGCCTTCTAAATGCTGGGATTACAGGTATGCTTCACCACATATGCTTAAAGGGAGCTGGGGATGGAACTCAGGGTTTCTGCATGTTAGGCAAGCTCTCTACTCACTGAGCCACATCCTAGCCCCAAGCTATGTACTACTTTTACAAACGGCAATTAGGAAACTGGGAACAGCAATGGGCTTGTCTTAGCTGGTTTTCTCTTAGAGCTCACTAACAGCCTGTGGATGGGAGGCTACCATCATTTCCACTTTACAAACAAAAGGAAAATGAAGTTCAAAGACAATTGACTAAATGCTGAGGCTGTTAGAACTCTTGCCCACTGAACCTGATTGTCTACAGAAATTAAAAAGGAACTGAGGGGCTAGAGAGATGGTTCAGTGGTTAAAGTCTTTGCCTCACATGCCAAAGGACCTGAGTTCAGATACCCAGATTCCACAGAAAAATGCCAAGCAGGTGTGGTGGCTCGTCTATAATTCCAGCCCTGGAAGGTGGGGTCCTGGGAATTCCTAGAGCAAGCTGGCTAGCCAGACTAATCCTAATGGAGTACTCTGGGGTTAGTTAGAGATTCAGACTCACAACAATAATATGGAAGAGTAATGGAGGATGATTCCTGATATTAACTTTGGGCTTCCACAGGCACACACACTCAAGTGCACTCATGTATATACTACAGCGACCCACCTGTACCCATTCATATACAAACACATACACACACATACCCCATACTCACATAAACAAAAGCAATTGAGAAAGGTAAAAGGAGTCTGGCATGGTGGCGTAAACCTGTAGTCCTACTCAGCACTTGGCAGATGGAGGCAGGAGGATCACAAGTTCAAGGTCACCTTTGGCTGCATAGTAAATTTGAAGCCAGCAAGGGAAGCTTGAGACCTTGTCTCAACAAAACAAAACAAGGCAAGGGACAAGGAAGATGACAGAGAGTAGGAAGAATAATTGAGTGTAAGCCCATGCACTCTCATGCACACTCATCCTACCAGAAGACAGAGGCACTCACTGTGCTGGATGTAGGGGTGGTCTCGAGGGATGCGTTCCAAGCTGATGTCTTGCTCCTGGCGTCGGGGTACCTCTGAGTCAGCTACTCGAGGTGACAAGGTGACAATGAGACCTTCCACAAACTTGATGGCATGTGTGCGGATGCCATCATTGTCGGAGTCCAACAGCAGAATGATGTCACCAGCCATGGCTGACACCATGTCCCAGCAGGCTTCCTGGAGATCGTTGATAACCCGAGACTTCACCATCCACTGCCAGGGGGCCAGGGAGGGATGGAAAATAGACAGGTGAAGACAATACATGGATCACTGGCATGCTCTGCTCCCACCTACAGATCCATGGACGATGACAAATTCATCCACTCAGTTAAGTTATTGTTTAGTGTTAGGTGAGGCTGGGATAAGACCCAGTGGTGACAAAAACCGATCCAGCCCCAAGATGATGGGCTGCAAAGATGGGGTGATGCAATGATGAAGTGTCACATTCTAAGAGAATAGAACAACCTCAGAAGGTAGTGCTGACAAGCTGGTTTCGTGTGTCTACGAACACCAGTGAGCTTCACAATGGTGTTTTCAGCACAGTCAGTACCTATGTGATCCTTTCTGGTTGCTTTTTTTCAGGAACTTCCTAAGGAGCCCAAGGTGGCCAGGAACTCTGGATCCTCTTACCTCGGCCTCCCAAGGGCTGGGATTATAGGTAGGTGATACCATGCCTGGCTCAGGTGGTTATTTTTTTTTCAAGTGGTTAATTATAGAGTTGGTGTCCCTTCTTGGGCATCCTAAAAACATCATCAAGACAAGGAACTTAAGTGACCTGGTCATGGCTGTGGCCCCAGCAATAGCTCTCATGGTGTTGGACACAGTTTAAGTATCTGGGAAATGTTTGTTGAATGCACAAATGATCCAGAGAGCATTAGATGCTCCTGTCTGTTGCCACAACCATCTAGCTCCTGTCAGGCTATGGTATCACAGGTCTGTAATCACAGGTACTCCAAGAGGCTAAGGTGGGAAGACTCAAGATTTGAAGTCTGTCCAAAGTAGAGAGAGAGTTCAAGGCAGCCCGGAGCCTAGGCAACTTAGGAAGATCTTATTTCAAAATAATGCAAGAAAAAAAAACGGGGGCTGAAGCTACAGTTCAGTGTCTAGTACGGTGCTTACCTAACATGTGCACTGGCCCTAATCCCAAACAAAACAAAAGAAACTTGAACTGTAAGAGAAGCCTGTTGGCTAGGAGTGGCCCTCACCTGCAGGGCCACCTTGTAGAGCTGGGTCATGGTGAGGATGGCCTTCTTCACCACGTTCACGTTTTCATCCCTCAGGAGCATGTTGAGATTGGCAATCAGTTTTAGCAGCAGCTCAATGTCTCGCTTGCTGGAGGACGAAGAGAAGGAGCTATGTCAAGATAGTCTTGGGGATATTTAGTGGGGTACCTAGGATCCAAATGGCAGGAAGGTCAGGGTCCTCAGCTCCAAGGCAGAGAGTGGTGGTACCTGTCTTGGTTTTAAGCATGTCTAGAAGCTGAGGATGACTGTGGCACTTCTGCTCTTGAGCTGTCCCTGGGCCCTGTACCTCAGCTGATCCAGAAGAACCAACTATATGCAGTTGGGCCAGTGACTCTTTTTTTTTTTTTGAGACAGGATCTCATGTAGCCCAGGTAGACCTTAAACTCCCTATATTGCCAAAGGTGACCTAGAACTACTGATGAGCATCCCCAATGCTAGAATTATAGGCATGCTCCACTATGACAGGCTTTCATGGTTTTGGGAAAGGAACCCAGGACTTGGTGCATACTAGGCAACTATCCTACCCCAGCCCAATGAATAAAACAGTAATGACTGCACAGATGGTGAATGTTTCTATGATACCCATGAAATACTTAGAAAGGACAATACACAGGGCTTAGGAAATACCTCACTTTGTTTACTCAACTCGGGAGATTCCAAAAACAGAGACCCTTTTCTACTGCCAGGAGCCAGAAGGATCACTTTGGTTCACAAAATCAAAGGCTCCAATAAACATTTGGTCAAAGAATAGAGATGTGAAAGATGTACATTCCTACTGCTTGACACATAAAAGCTGCAATGAGAGATCCCTTGAAATTTGTTTTTGTATTCTGTATTGATAATAAAGCAAGTTCAAAACTGAAAAAAAAAAAAGCAATATGACACTAAACATTGACAGCATCATCCAGGAGATAGTCAGTTGCTAGAGTGCTTGCTTAGCATGCAAGATTCTGGGTTTGAAGTCAGAAGGGACATGGCTTTGCTGATTGCTGTGTTCTATGGCAGTGATGTACACGGTGTATATTTGCTACAGTGTGTGTGTGTGTGTAAAAAAGACCATTAAAAAGAGCTGATCGGCTCAGGATGTGACTCAATGGAAGAGTACCTGCCTAGAATCCTTCAGTGAGGGGCTGTAGGTAGGGTTCATAGATAGTACTTGCTTAGCATTTGCAAGGTCTTGTGCTTGATCTTCAGCACCACAGGGGCAGGAGAGCTGAGCCAGAAAAAAGGAACCAGTCAATGAAGCTAGGCAGCAGGGAAGTCTCAATGGTAATGGCTGAGAAAGGGTCACTATATTTGCCCATGCTGATGAGGCACACATGAGTTGAGGGAGTAGTGGCCCATTAATCTTATTAGGTATGTGCTGGGGAGTCTGGAGAGCAGAGAGGAATGATGGCCAGCACACTGGGGTCACCTCATACCATGCCTCCTCGATGAAGCCAATGACAAACTTTCGCACTTCGATGGACTTGTCTGCTTGAAAAGCGATGATCTCCTGGCAGTCAGAGAGAGGATGGTTCAGGGCACACCAAGATCTGTCCCCTCACCCCTCCCTAAACACAAGTCCAGTTACTCACATCCAGGAAGTTGTCCAGCAGGGTAGGGTCCTTATTGATGATCAGTTCCTGGACCTGAAAGAAGACAGGGAAGGAGGTACAGGTATGTCAAACAAGGACCTGGGACCATGAGATGGCTCAGTGGGTAAAGATACCAGAGGATAAACCTGATAACCTGAGACCCATATCCCTACAGTCTACATGGTAGAAAGAGAGACCACCCCCCTTTTAGAAAGTTGTCCTCTGGCATGTGTGTGTCCCCCTCCTTCCTTTTTCAAATTAACTATTAAAATAAAATGAAATAAAAAAAATACATCCAGAACCTGCAAAGCAAGTAATGGTGACATGCTTATCATCCCAGGACTTGGGAAGCTGAGCCAAGATTGCTACAAGCTTAAGGCCAGTCTGGGATACATACAGTATATCTCAAAAACAAACAAACAAAAAAAGGTTGAGCTGGAGAGATGGCTCACGGGTTAAGATTCTGTCTCAAAAGCGAAGGACCTGTGTTCAGATCCCAGACCCTATGTAAAAATGACAGCAGTCTGCATTTCCATTCCTAGAAGGTGGGACTTGGGCCTCCATAGGCACACATAGTACCTTCTGATACACACAAAACAATACAAAACACCAAAAAGTAAAATAAAGTAAAAATCACACCAGGGTCCAGTCAACATAGAACAGGAAATAGAGAAAACAAGACAGGCCTGGGCAGTAGGGAAGCTCCACCATTGTTCCTGGCTTGGCATTCCCCTACCATGGTCTGGAGCAAGTGGCACCCTCGCTGAGCCTCAGCTGGCTGTGCTGTAAAATGAGAACCTTACACATCAAGGTTGTCATAACCCCTGGGAGGCTTCACTGAGAACCTATAAGGAGCAGGCACTGGATGGCAGTGAGCACATGAAGCCCAAAAGGACCAAAGAGGAGAGTATAAATGGTATAAATGAAAAAGAAAGGAAACAGAGAGAGTCAGGTCTCTGGGGTCTTGGGTCTCAGGGATGTGTCTGTAATCCCAGATACTCAAGAAACTGAGCCAGGAGGATCCAACTTCAAGACCAGCACCTGCACTGAGTAAGACATTGTCTCAAAAATAATAAATAAACAAACAAACAAAATGAATGAATAAATGAATGAATGAATGCTGGGAATATAACTCAGTAGTAGAGTACTTACCCAGTATGCCAAAGGTCTTATCAACAGTGTAGGGAAAGGTCTGGCCTCCTTTCACCTGTCCATCAATGCTCCCACTTGCCAGGTTCCACCTCACAATGCCACCATCCAGTAAGCACCCTGAGACAGTGAGAATCCCTGTCCGGAGGCCTCTGTACTTGCCACTTGCTTTGTGGATAACGTGTTCCAAAAGACTTCCTTTTCACTGTAAGCCCAGGGCTGCTCCAGGGCCTTGCTCCTGTATCTCCAGATACTGAAGGTAAAAATCAACCCACAGACTACACCTTTGGCACCTACTCTACTGCATAGGAGCTGATTTCCCATGGCCACATGCTGAACAAGTAGAACATCTAGGCAGCCTGGTCCCACAATCTAGTGTTGTTGCCTATTTTTTTTTTGGTGTGGTGCTAAGGATGAAAGTCCAGGGCTTTGTGTATCCTAGGCAAGGGTTTTACTTCTGAATCATGCCCCTGGTCCCTCACTAGTGAATTCTAGGCAAGGGCTCTATTGCTGAGCCATCCATACTTCCAACTTTTGAATAATCTCTAACTCTAACTTGGTGCTCTAGTCTGAAAGGTACTGATCCTCAAAGCTTCTCAGCACTTTGCTGCTTTTATGCATGCCTTAGTGTCTGATTGTACTTGGTACTGATGTTCTCCCCATTCCAGGAAGCTCTTCCTGATCCAAGTGGAGGCCAAGTCAGGAGTTCCCTCTGACTTCTCAACACCAGCCCTGTCTACACTAGGTCATCACTGTCTAGGGACAGGCAAGTCTTCCCCACCAGACTGGAGCATGGTAAAGAGGAAACATAAGGTGGACACAGGACCTGTGACTGGGCTTCAGAATTCAAGTATTAGTTTGTCCAGCAGTGAGTAGAGTGATCCTGGAGTCACTATCTGCACAAAGGACTGCTTTTCTGCATAAGTTTCAGGTGTAGCCCCATCTCGCAGAGCTTTGGGGAGCACTGAATGAGCACGTCAACACAAGCATGTACAAGTGCATGAATGTGTAAATGCAAATATGCCTAAGTGTGCAAGGGCAGGCATCAATGTAATTAGCAATGCTCTCTTGCCAGGTCCTACCCACTCCCCTTGTCTTGTCCAGCCCACAACTCTCACCTGTTTGAGCACTGTAATCTTGGAGTCATTGGTGATCAGTGCTGCTTGGTTCAGAAGATCCACCACCTACAGGGAAGAGCGAGGTACTACGATTGGTCTTGCCAACCCAGGTCATCTCCTGCATTCCTTCCAGGACTCTGATGCTTTGGATGCATTATGCAAGGTAGGAGCCATATATTCCTCTTTCTAACCTCCTCAACACACTTACCCTCTCGGATGTGGTCATGCCATCAATGCCTGGACCCTCCTCTTGTGTGAAAAACTGTGAGGCTACGCTCCGGCGGGTAACGCTGTCTCCGCTGCCGCTTGCCATGGCTGCTGTCAGGTGTGCCCTGGAAAAGAAGCCCACAGGTGTGTTTCTCTGTCCTGTCTTCCTCTCTCCATAGGTTGTGGTGCTGGGACAGCGATGTTCTAGGACAGAGGTGGAAAACTAGGCTGGACTCAACCTCACTAAGTAGACAAGATGGCTTTGAACTCCTGATCTTCTTATCACTGCCTCTTGAGAGCTGGGATTAAAAGTACGGACCACATGGGGGGGGCAGTGGGGGATGGGAGGGGGGTGGAGGGAGGGAAGGGACCAGTGTACCTGTTAAGTTTGTGTGTGGGGGGGAGTGTAGACCACTACGCCTGGTAGCTACTACTTCTTCAGAGGATAGGGAGGGGTTAGTGATTGAACCTAAGCCCTTGCACTAGCTGGACAAGACCTTGACCACTGAGGTACACTTCTTGTCTCTATTACTAAGTTATACCCTTGCCCCCAGTCTCCAATAGTTTACAAACACAGTGGGTGAACCACAGACGTATGCTAAGCAATGACCTAATGACCTAATGAATGTCCTAATTCTGGACACCTCACTGCCCTCGGTCCTCCTGTCTCTCCATTTTTTGGACTGTACTCTGGGGCTGAGCACGAGAACAATTTTTCTAAACAACCTCTGAGGAAATGCAGTCACAACACCCCACACACTGCACCTGCAGAGTAGAAAACTGGATCAGAAAAAGCTTGCTGCACAGCCAGGCAAGGCGTCATAGGGGAGACAGGGGCAGGAGCACAGGCATTCAAGGGCAGCTTTGGCTACAAATCCAATTCAAGGCCAGCCTGGATATACTTAGTGTTAAAAAGAAAAATACAAGGTTCACTATAATGCAACACCCCTAAGCAGTTGTCCCCTGCTCTGAAAAGGAGAGGGAGTCTCAGCAGCAGCCATTATAACATTACAATGGCATGAAACCATAAATGACTCAGAAAAAGATACCATTTACACCACTATGTTTTTTGATTTTTTAAAAACTGATTAAAAATAGACTTATTTTTGTGTGTCGGTGTATATCAGTGGAAACTGTATGCCCATGGAGGCCCTAAGGGTGACATCAAAAATCATCCTGGATTGTTCTACCTCCTTTTTCTTTGCTCTGGGGTTTTTCAGGCTCTGTCTTCCAGGACCAGAAGTACGGGCTGCCTACTATTTCTGCTTGGCATTTTTTTATGTAGGTTCTGGGATTTGAATGCAGGTCCTTCTGCTTTCATGGCAGAGACTTACCCCCTGAGCCATCTCTCTAGACCTAGTTAAAAAAATTTATATTTTTTTTATGGGCTGGAGAGATAGCTCAGTGGATAAGGTACCTACTTACAAATCTGGTAGCCTGAGTTTAATCCTTTGAAGCCCATATGGTGGAAGGAGAGAAATGAGTTCTAAAAGTTGGCCTCTGACCTCCACTCATGTGCCATGGATTGCACACATGTGCACTCTCTTTCCTTCTTGCAATAAAATAAAATTTTTTCTACATATTTATCTTGTTAATGTATGGGAGGAGGAGCACGTACATGCCATGGTATGTCAAGGTCAGAGCACAATTTGAGGTTCTCTCCTTCCACAAGGGCTCAGGGATCAACTGAAGTCATCAGACTTGGCTGCAAGTACCCAAGATGAGCTATTTTGCTGCCCCTCCAGCACTACTCATGATAGATAACGATGTGTTCTCAAACAGGGAAACAGGCGGCAAAAACTAGTGCACAACTATATAAAATAAGATCATGTAAAGAGCCAGCAAGATGGCTCAGCAGGTAAATGTGCCCTTGCATTGAAATTGATCCCACATAGTAGAAGGACAGAACATAGTTCCAAGTTGTCCTCTTAATTCTATGAGTGCCATGGCACATGCATACTTGCTTTTTCTCTCTCTCCAATAAATATTAAAAAAAAAAAACACATAAGATTATGTAAGGTGGGGATTTATGCACAAGGCCCTGGGTTCCATCCACAAATGCATGCATAAGCCAGCACACACACACACAACATAGCTATAAAAGGGAATGACAAAGAGTGCCTGGGCCTCATGGTACACACTTATGGTCCCAGTCCCAGCACTCTGGAGTCCAAGGTAGGAGGATCATGAGTTCTAGGCCAGCTGGCTATATAGTATGGTCCTGTCTCAAGGAGGAAAAAAGAATGTGGCAGGTCTCTGCACAGAAAATGCCTATACAATAGAAGTACCATCAAAGCAGGAGACAGTTTTCACCATAGGCTTCCTTTTCACAAGACAGAGATACAGATGGTATATGAAGGGGAAAAAAAAAAAACCTAGAATGCTGGCACTAGGGAGAATAAGGCAGAGTGAAATCACAGTAAAGTCAAAGCCAGTCTGAAATAGAGATAGCCTCTCTGGGAAAAACAAAGCAAAACTGAAAGGCTTGTACACCACAAAGCAGAAAAGGCAGAAACTGAAATGAAAGCAATTTTGTGGGTCTCAACACATTAGCACTGCAAAGATCCAAGGCAGTCTGGGTTGTAAAACATTCTCTGTGTATGTGTGTGTGTGTGTGTTTTGAGACAAGGTCTCAATATGAATCTCAGACTGGCCTCAATTCCCAGCAATCCTCCTGCCTCAACCTCCTGAGCGCTGGGATTTAGAGGTTGCAGCACACCGGCTTTCCATTCATTTTTGTATGCTTCTATCAATACACATACACACACACATGGGTGCACAGCATGATCTGTAGCAGTTTCTCTGAGCTTCTGTTTCCTCTTCTGTAAAAAGGGGATGGGAGTCCCACTTACCATCCAGGATTATTGAAGGACTGAACAACAAACACCACCTGAGTGAACACACAGTATCTGAGTGAAACTATTTTTGTCCTACACCCAGAAAAAACATCTGAAGGAAACCAGTAAAGCACTAACAAAAATCGTTACAGGAAAGAGAATGGGTCTATCTTTTATTCTTTGAGACAGGGTCTCATGTTGCCCAGGCTAGCTTGGAACTCAGGAAAACCTTGAACTCCTGATTCTGCTTCTGTCTCCCCAATGCTAGGACATCTTAGAAAGATTTACCTTTTCAACAAGATAGATTCTTTTGCCCAGACAGGTGCTTGTAGGAGGGGTCTGCTGCAGACAGGACTATCCAACTGCTTCCAGCTGGTGTCCTATCTTGACCCTCCCCTGGCTTGTTCAAGGATCAGTCAAAATCAGGGCCTCAGGAATTCTACAGGCTGACTTCCCTGTTGTCAGGTGAGTTTGAGTCCCTTCTAGAAGCCTCTATGTCTCTCTCCTGTGCCCACAATCCTTCTCTCCAGAGATCAGCACAGGTCCCTCTCCTGCCTCCCTCTACTGTGAGGCCTTCCTTAGTCACATTTCATCTTCATCTCCCTCCCCACCCATGTCACTTCATTCTGCTACACACACATCTGTTCATTAGTCCAGGGGTATGACTGCCTGATAGTCGCTTGGCTGCCCAGGTGAGAACATAATGTACTTTATTCTTTCCACCATTATGTATCAGGAAACTTCCTTGTCTTCTCCTTTTTAGTATAATGTTCAGATGTGTGTGTGTGTGTGTAAAGCAAATTGCTTATCTTTCTTTTTCTTTTTGGTAGAAAGGTTCTGGTCAGAGTACAAGAGACTGGTCTCAGAACACTTTTCATGCCAAAATACACAGATGCTGGCTGACAGGATAGCTCAGTAGTGAAGGTACCTGCTTGTAAAATACGCAGATGCTTTAAGTCCCTTATAAAATGTCAGTGTTTACATGACACATATACATATCCTCCTGCATAATTTAATGGTGTGTGTGCATATGCAGGTACTTGTGGGGGGGGGGGCAGAGGTTAATGATGGGATAGCTTTCCTCAATTGCTTCTCCAATTTTTTATTTATTCGAGATCAAATATCTTACAGAATATGAACTTAACTGTCTTAAATAGCCTGGCTGACCCAAAAACCTTTACTGCCTCCACCACTCCTATTGGGGTTATAGGCACATGCTGTCACGCCAAGCTTTTACATGGTTTTGGGGATCAAACTGAGGCCCTCATTCTTGCACAACAGCCTTAGTATCCACTCCCCCAAAATTCCCTCAACTTTTCTTGCTTTTGGTGGTATTAGGAATGCCTCCCTCATGCTGAGCAAACACTCTACTACTGAGCTACATCCCCAGTACTCTTTTAACTTTTTCTTTTGGACATGATCTCTCTAAGTTGTCCAATCTAAACTCACTGTGGCAGCCCAGGATGGTCTTGAACTTGTGATCCCCCTGCCTTATAGGGCCTTCCAAGCAGTTGAGATTACAGGTTTAAACCTGTAAGCAAATACTTGCTGCAGTATTGTTTGGGAAATGATATCCAAAAATAAACAAATAAGTCTGGACAGGTTCAGTACGGGTACAACTTTTTCCCTGAATCTGAGGTTGGTAGCATCTACATAAACACTAGTTTCCATTTTATCTTTTCTCCCCATTTAATGTATGCTAGAGCCCAAGGCAGATATGGATTCTGTCTTTCTTTTTTCTTTCCATCATTTTTGTTCCAAAGCTGCACGGACTTTACCATGTGGAATGTATCGCAATTACTTTCGGTCAGTCATCCCACTTTTAAGTCTACTTGGAAGGTTTGCAAGTCTTTGGCTATTAGAAACGGTACTACGGCTTCCCCACTCCGGGTGCCGCAACCCCACCTGGGAGTACGGGGACTCCTCTAATTGCCTCCAAAGAATGGCTCTATGAGTATTTTTTCATTCATTCAACAAACACGAACTAACTGAGCGACTCTTTTGCGGGGAACACAGGACTGGCTAAGACGCGCCTAAGTCCTCACTAGCTCGTGGTCAGACACCGTCAGACGGCACACAAATACAACCCTACTCTTCGTAACAAACTGGACCACGCGTGGCAAGAAGACACCTGGACCTATGAAAGCATCCAGAAGGCGGGAAAGGAGGGCTTCGGAAGGGAAAGCAAGGGAAGTGACGTCGACCTCGAGGCCCCGGCGGATGAATGGGAGGCAGACAGAAAGGATAACAGGGCGTCTCGGGGCCGAGGGGACCAGCCTGCGTAAAACGCCGAGGCGGAAGGCGCGTGGCGAGTGCAGGCAAGGGAGAGGCCCCGCGCGGCCGTGCGCCCGGCGGCGGGTGAGCCGCGACACGGACTGGAGGCCGGCGGGGCCACGCTGGAACTCTGCCCCGAACGCCCTGGGAAGTCAAGGAAGGGTCCCGAGCAGGGCGAGAGAGCAGGGCCCGCGACTCCGCTGCTCCCGGCCCTCCCCGCGGCCTACCTGCCGCTCGCGCCCCGGCCTGGCCGGAGCCCCTCCTCCCCGGCGCCGGGGCCCTCACGCCACCGCCCGCTCACCGCAGCTCCGGCCTCGGTCCCCCTCGCGCCCCCTCAGCAGCGCCTCTCCGTAGCCGCTGTTGTCGCCATCTTCCGCCCGCCGCCGTGACAGAGCGCAGGCGCTGCACGAGTAGGGCCGCCGGGAAATGGAGTTCGGGACCGCAGTCCGTCCCCGCCCCTACGGCGTGCCGCGTAGACGGCCGTCCTCCTTCCTCGGGCGTCCACCGGGGCGGCCGCCATTTCCGGCCCTCGAACGCCATGTCTTCTGGGAAATGTAGTCTCAGGTGCGCAGGCGTCGCACAAAAAATGAAAACGAGAGGTTCTGGGAAATGTAGTTCACAGTCATTCGGAACCTCTTAGACGGCTGGCAGACGGTAGCGTGGAAAGTGGTGTAAACGAAGCTCCTTAGTTTGGAAGTGATCTGTTGCCACAGTGGGGTCTAAGCAGACTCCTTGAGCCTTTCCACTGCTTCTTCTGTTCCTATATAAAGCCCGAAACGTTTGCAAGCGTCACAAACCTCAGCCTTCCCGTCCGTCCAATGAGAATGTGATTTCAAACATCTCCCAAAGTGTGCAATGATGTTAATACGGAGACTTTTAGAATCAATAGAGCTTGGAGCCTCTTTTCCTATGTGGGGTGCCCTCTCGGGCAGAGATGCTAAAACTCCCGGGGACGGAGGGAGAAAGAACTCCCGCGTTGTGCCTTTGGGACTCTTGGGGTTAGCAGTGTGTACCTCCCCATTCCCTTCTTCCCTTACTCCACATCCTCACAGTAGCTCCCCAGGGCTGTCACCTCGCGATCCTGCAGGGGGCGCCCCAATCCGAATTACCTCCCTCGGGGAGGTGGGAGGGGAGCCCGGGGCGGACCAGGGCGGGGGTACCCCGGCTATAAAGCGTGGCCGCCTCCCGTGGCGCCAGGGCCAGCTGGACTCTGGGAGATCGGACGGGCGGGCTCCGCCGCCGCCGCCGCGGTTCAGAACTCACTAAGGGACCGAAGCGCCCTGTTCTCCTACGGGGCGCCAGAGACGGGGCGGGTGGGGGCGCCGGCCCGGGGGATGCTGGGCTCGGTGAAGATGGAAGCCCATGACCTGGCGGAGTGGAGCTTCTACCCCGAGGCGGGCGAGGTGTGTCCTCCGGGATGGCGGAGCGGGAAACGGGGAAGGGAGGGGCAGGTATGAGGTGCAGGTTTACATGCAAGCAGGGACTGTGGTGTGGGCTCACATCGGAGCCAGAACCTAATTGGGGAACCTCAGAGATCTAGGGACCCAGAGACCAGGTGTGGGAGGTAGGGACAGTGGGGACAAGGCTTGGGACGTGGTAGAGGCAAAGTTAATCCAGGAGATGGCTTGCTTATTAGGGAGGAATATTTGCCCAAGAGTCAGGTCGCATCTGAAACGTGTCGAAACCTCAAAATCCGAAGGATTTAAAAGAACAAATTGATGATAGGAATCAGAGATTCAGAATAGGGAGATAGAACCGGAGGACTTCAGGAAATGGAGTTCGAAGTAAAGGTGAGAAGATAGATACACCCTGAAAGGCCGGGGAGGTCTCCATTAAGGGGAAGTGGGAAAAGTTAAAATTAAGTTAAAAGATAGGAGGTGAAAATCAGAATTGGCGTTCAGGAGTAATCAATTAGAGATCTTAGAGAGGTTCAGAAATGAGGAGGGGGCTCTTGGGTAGGAGGTGGAAATTCCTTTTGAGGAGTCTAAACTAACAGGTGGCCACAGTAGACAGGACCCCTCAGATGCAGTCAGCCTTGGGAAACTGATTGCAAGAAATATAGACTCTCACCTCTGCAGTTACGAGTCAGTCTTTTTTTCCAGCAAGGTCTCCAGTCAGAGGCTGGAGGATTCCAGGTTGTGCACAATACAACCAGTGGTAAAGGCTTGTGTGGTAGGGGACACAGGTTTCTCTTAGTGCCCTCACTCAAACCAACAGAATTTAACTTCTTGAACCTCACTACCACTCATCTTCCTGCAAGGATTCCTGCTTTGCCTTCTCACTCTATAATCAATATTCTGATGTTGAGGACATGGACATGAGCTTCTGGACCATTAGATTCCTAACCTAGAAGAGGATTGAGGTCTGGAGTGGCTGGGCTCTCTTTAAGGTCCATTTAATGGTTAAGGGGAAAAGCTTGGGTTTGTGTTTTGAAGCTATGGGGTTGGACTCCTAGATCCCTAGGGCTGGGGGGGGGGATTGGCAAGGTGCCCAGGAGGGGCCAGTCCTGGGTCTGAGGAGGTGTGAGATGCAGGTGAGATGGGGCAGGGCTGATGGGGGAAGGGATTGGGTGTGCGGAGAGGTGGAGATGGGGCGGCTGAAGGTGTTCAGGATTCACTGGGGATGGCAAAGATCTCATGTAATTGGTGGGACCCAGTGGAATCTCTCAGAATCTTGCACAGGATTTCCAGGGATGCAATTACAAATCACCCTTCCAGGGCTTAGCTTAAGAAGTAAATCATGGAGGGAGGGAGGGAACCGGTGTATCTGTTAAGTTTGTATGAGTGGAAATTAAAAAAAAAAAGTAAATCATGGGGATCTAGGGAGGAGTGGTCAATGTCTGGGGCACAGTGTAAGTGGGTCTGTATTTAGTAAGACAGTGTCTGGGGAAATTGTCAGAAATCAACAGGCACAATGATAAATGTGGTGGTTTCCCCCTGTAAACTTAGCAGGCACTTGGGAAGCTGAAGTAGGAAGATCTTGGATTTGAAGTTAACCTGGGCTACAAAGAGAGTTCTAGGCTAGCTTGGGTAAGTAGGAAGATCTTGGATTTGAAGTTAACCTGGGCTACAAAGAGAGTTCTAGGCTAGCTTGGGTTACAGAGTGAGATTCTGAAGGGGGGCTATGTGAGAATTGAGAGACATTATTTGGGGGAAGAAAGCAACCAGTAAAAGAACGGAGGAGCAAGAGAAGGTAATGGAGGAACCACATAAGGTGCAATGATGTATATGTATGAAAATGTCATTATAAAACCTATTATGTTGGCCACTGACTAAAAGTAATTTTAAAAACAAGTAAAAAAAGACAGACATTCTCTATTATCATTGAGAGTTCTCTGACCTAAAAAAGACCCTCAAATAAGAAAGTTACATTAAAAAAAAAAGAAGAAGAAGAAGCAACTAGAGTTTTGTCCCGGCACTAGGGAGGCTGAGGCAGGTGGGTTGCTGTGAGTTCAAAGCTAGTGTGGGCTACATAGGGAGACTCTTGACTTTGTCGTTCTATCTCAAAAACATTGGTGGGCAAAAGGAGAGATTGACATTCAGGGCTCACGTGGAGTTTGGGCACATTTGAGGGGTGCATTTTGCATTTTGGAGGAGTCAGCATATGGGGGGGTATAGGGATGGTTTGGGACTACTGTCAGAGAATCCCATTCCCCACCCCTGACTTCTCAGCAGATGAGTCCACCTCTTGCTCTTGGGAACAGTGGGTGGGCTGTATGCCATTAGGAACTGAGAACAAAGACCTCTTGCCCACCACTAGCCCGTGCTCGGGTGAGGTAGACATTCTGCTCTCCCACTGTGTATCCAGCTTGCTCTCTGTCTGGAAGGAACTTGGAAAGTCACCATCCTAGAGTGACCTCAGGTTCTTCTCATTTATCAGCTGGTCCAGTGTCCACCCATTTTAGAGATGGGGAGTGGGACACCCCACAGGGTGCTAGGGTCCCTAGAGGGGGGGTCTGGAACTGGAAGCTTTGCCACGTCCCTCCTTTTCCATCCTAGTACACCCTTCTCTAAAAACAATAAGGAAATGAGAGCAATTCCTGCCTCCAGGTCCCCAGAAGGCTTCCCCACATATGAGCACACACACACACACACACACACACACATACACACTCAGCCCTGCCCTGTGGGGGGAGGTCCGGTTCAGACCCGGATATCAGGGGTTCATCCCAGCCACGGGGCGTGGGAAAGCCTAGGGTGGATTAGAGCAGCTGGACTGCTTAAGGTCAGACCTCAAAGAGGACTTCCGGGTTGGTGGAGAGTCAGAAAAGGAGGGCCCCTTGTCCCTGAGAATCTGTCTGGGTTGCAGAAGGGAATTAAGGTATTCTATAGAGTTCTCTCCCAATCCCCAGGCTGCTGCTTTCTCTTCTCATTCCTTAACTGTGTGGGGAGGGATAGAAGTAGTCGCTCAGGTTGGGGCTCAAAAGAGAGGTGAAAGGAAATGAGCCCTTAGGTTCAACAGGAGACTTCTGAGGAGATAGATATGCTGAGGGAAGGAAGACTGAGATGCAGGAGTATGCTGTGTGCTGAGAGAAAGAGAGAGAGAGAGAGAAAGTGCTGGGAAAGGGAGTGCAGTAGCAAAGCGATCCGGCTGGAAAGTGGGGGAGGGGAAGAAAAAGGGGAGATGGGCTTGGGAAGGGGGCAGGGTATAGAGCTTCTGGGACTAAGACGGAGAGACACAGAGACAGGAGCAGGCAATTCAAGAGGCGGGCACAGTAGGAGCACCTGTGAGCTCAGTACTCGGTAGTGGAGAGGGGAGGGTCACCATAAGTTCCAGAACCATCTGGGTCATGTAGTAAGATTCCGTCAGTGTTGGGGTGAGGGGAAGGAAAAAAGGAGGGAGGAAGAAAGGGAAGGAGGGAGGGAGGGAGGGAGGGAAGGAAGGGAAGAAGAGAAAGGAAAAAGAAAAGAAAGAAAGAAAGAACTCTGGGATCTTAGCTCAGTTGGTAGAGTGCTTACACAATGCACGAGTCCCTGGATCGTCCCCAGCACCACAAACCAGGTCTGGTAGTAGGTGCTTATAATCCCAACACTCAGGGGTTGGAGGCAGGAAGATCAGAAGTTCTGGCAACCTGAGTTCCACCTGTGGAAGTCCACGTGTGAAAGGAGAGGATTGACTTCTGAAAGTTGTCCTCTAACCTCCACAAGCATCTGATACCCCCTCTCTATCTCTCTCAAATAAATAAGGTATGTTTAATATTTTATTTATTTGAGAGAGAGAGCATATTGGAGGTAAGGGGACAACTTTCAGAAGCCAGTGCTCTCCTTCCATCACGTGGGCTTTTGGAGGTTGAATTCAGGTTGCACTTTGCAAGCAGGTGTTGCAAGCAGCGCCTTACCCACTGAGCTATCATCAGCTGCAAGATACATATATTTTTCAAAGTTCAGGCTCATACTTGGCTATATACTGAGTTCAAGCCAATAAGACCCGATCACACAGAGAGAGAGAGAAAAGGGAAGAGAGAGAAAGAGAACGCTAGAGCTGGAGTGACTCCTGAAGGAACAGGCAGTTTCTCAGATCCAGGGGGGAGGGGACAGCCACTGTCTGGGACTCCACCTTGACAGGTCTCTTTTCTCATGGAACCAGAAACCAGTCCAAGCCCATTCACTCACCACCAAGACACTCTCTCAGAGCCCTGGGACCCCAGCTTGCAGCTGGGGGCAGGGCAGCAAGGCATATGGAAGACTGGGAAAGAGAGGTGGACACTGTAGGTGGACAGGGAAAGTGAGCAGCAGTCAGTCAGCCAGCGCACCCCATGTTTCTCTATTAGAGCAGCAGCTTCACCAAGCCTGATATCTTGGTCTGTCCTGGGCACTACTTTCATAGCCTAGATCAGGCATGGGTACTTCATGCCATGGTCATAATGCCAGTGCCTCCCCTTCTTTTCAGTATGCTGTTGCCTTCTGCCAGTGTCCTTAGCAGACTCAGCTGTAAAATAGGTACTATGATACAACCTGCAGGGGCATGGATATAGCTCCATGGGGTCCTTGCCTAGAATCCATCTTCACTGTTAAAATCCTCAGGGACTAGGGGCTGGTCTCAGGGGTAGAATACCTACCTAGAATCCCCCCAGTGAGGTGCTGGGGGCATGGCTCCGTGGTAGGGTGTTTGGCTAACTTGCTTCAAGTTCTGGGTTCTATTCATTACCACAAAAAATAACAGCAAAGTAGTTGTGATATCACTTTCCTTCACATGTGGTAATCAAGACAAGAGACAGCACCTCTGAAATCCTTGGATCAGTTCTCAGCACCATGCAGGTGGTGGATAAATATGTATTGAAGTCGGGTGTGGTGGTGTACATCCATTATCCCCGCACTTGGGAGGCTGAGGCTGAGGCATGAAGTTCTCAAATAAGAGAACAGCCAAGAGAAACCAAATGAAACTCCAAAATCAAAATACATGAAATGAATACAAAATATACAGGTACCGATAACTTTGAGACAGGGTCATGCTATGCAGTCCAGGCTGAACTCAATAGATATCAATTCTCCTGCTTTGACTTCCCAAATGTCAAAATTGCAGATATTGGCCATCGCACCAGCTGGTGGCAATTCTAAGAGATACAGCAGTATATTGTCTTGGCATCTATCCCCATGTAAATGTGTGTGTGTCCATGGAGACCCAGAGGTGACCCTGGGAATCCTCTTGGGTTGTTCTACCTCCTTATTGCTTTGCTCTGAGGTTTCCCAAGCTCCATCTTCCAGATCCAGAAGTGTAGGCTGCTGCCATATCTGCCTGGCATTTTTACATGGAATCTGGGCATCCAAACTCAGATCCTCTTGCTTGTGAGGCAAAGACTTTAACCACTGAGCCATCTCCCCAGACTTCCATGTGAACACTTCTGTGATCAAGTGTTTGCTTGACATGTGCAAAGAAAGGCCTGGGTTCAATCCCTAAAACTGAAGGTGTGTGGAGAGGTGGTACTTTCTAATACTTGGTGTGTAGTGATTTTAATTGAGTGGATTTATTTTTCTCTTAAAGTGGGAAAATTGTCTTAAATTCACATATAAAATAATAGGATAGTTTATATAGTTTTTTTTTTTTAGATTTACAGTGTGTGTGTGTGTGTAGATCAGTGGAGAATTTGTAACTCTCTCCTTCCATCATGGAGGCTATAGGAATCAGGTTACCAGCCTTGGCAGCAAGCACCTTTACCTTTTGAGTTATCTTGCCAGCCCTCTTTGTTTTTTGAGCCAACATCCTTTTTTTCAACTTATTTATTTTTTATTGTGCCAACATCTTTCGATGTAGCCCTGGACAATCCAGGAACCCACTATGTAGACAAGGCTGACATCAAACTCATGGGTGACCCTCCTGCCTCCATCTCCCCAGAGCTCAGAGTTCATGTGTGCCCCACATGTACTGGTTTCTAGCCAGTTTCTATTGATATGTGTATCGCCATTGGTACTAAAGGTAAAACTTAAAAAAAATTGAAATTAAAAAATGCATTAGTTTAAAAGGACAGGGACATTTGTTAATATAATGAACATATTTTGAGATACAGAGGAGGATATGAAATTTGAGAGAAGCCTGCACTACTAGCCTGTCTCAAAAATTTTTAAAACACAGGACTAGCAAAGTTGCTCAGTGGATAAAGGCACTTGCCACCAAGCTTGGTGACTGAATTAAGTCCCCAGACACGTAAGATAGGAGAGAACCAACTCCTACAAATTTTGTTCTCTGACCTCCACATGGCATACGTACACACACATAATATAAATAAAGGAATAAAGAATAAATAAATAAAATAAAATAAAATTCATTGAGTAGACTTTTGCCGGCAAGTTTTGGCTGGACAGAAGATAGCTGGAGACAGATCTTTGGGCTGTTGCAATAGCTCATGGCCTGAAAGCCACTGGAAAGCTCCTGTACACTCAGGAGAAAAAGCAAAAATGGTAATAAGCTATTTCTTTTTATTTTGCCACACAGGATTGAACCCAAGGCTTACCTGTATGCTAGGCAGGTGCTGTACCACTGAGCCACGCCCCAGCCCCTCACTGCTGGATTTTGCGCAAGTGGTCTACCACTGAGCCACGCTCCCACTCCTTACTGGTGCAGACAGCTGCAGGCAGGTTACCTACAAAGAGAGATAATGGTGGAAGGAACCATACATAAGGCAAGAAAGATAGGTGAATCAGATGTTGTGGTACACATTTGTAATTGGGCCACTTGGGTGGTGGAGGCAGGAGAGTTTGGGGAGCTCAACATCATCCTTGGTTCCATAGTGAGTTTGAGTCTAACCTGTAACTACATGAGACTCCCTTAGGGAAAAAAAATGGTAAGAAAAAAAGAAGACAGTGCAGCTGTGAACCTATACATGAGAGATCCTTTGCTGACTAGCATTGTAGGGACCCACTGACCCCTCTTTTTCCTTTCCTCTCTCTTCAGGTGTACTCTCCAGTGACCCCAGTGCCCACCATGGCCCCTCTCAACTCCTACATGACCTTGAACCCTCTCAGCTCTCCCTACCCTCCAGGAGGGCTCCCTACTTCCCCGCTGCCTACTGGCCCCCTGGCCCCCCCAACACCCACAGCGCCCCTGGGGCCTACCTTCTCAGGCCTGGGGTCCAGCAGCGTGGGTGCCGGCAGCAGCTCAGGGTACGGAGGCCCAGGGTCCGGGCTGGTACACGGGAAGGAGATGCCCAAGGGGTACCGGCGGCCTCTGGCCCACGCCAAGCCGCCCTATTCCTACATCTCGCTTATCACCATGGCCATCCAGCAGGCGCCGGGCAAGATGCTGACGCTGAGCGAGATCTACCAGTGGATCATGGACCTCTTCCCCTACTACCGGGAGAACCAGCAGCGCTGGCAGAACTCCATCCGCCACTCGCTGTCCTTCAACGACTGCTTCGTCAAAGTGGCCCGCTCCCCGGACAAGCCCGGCAAAGGCTCCTACTGGGCCCTGCATCCCAGCTCCGGGAACATGTTTGAGAACGGCTGCTACCTTCGTCGTCAGAAGCGCTTCAAACTGGAGGAGAAGGCGAAAAAAGGGAACAGTACCACCTCAGCCTCCAGGAATGGTCCAGCAGGCTCCACCGCCCAGACCTCCACCATCCCTGCTGCTGCCATGATCACCTCCCCGGCTCAGCCCCAGCCTCCACCCTCCGAGCCCGAGGCCCAGGGAGGAGAAGATGTGGGGGCTCTGGACTGTGCCTCCCCTCCTGCCTCCACACCCTACTTCACTGGCCTGGAGCTCCCAGGGGAACTGAAGTTGGATGCCCCCTACAACTTCAACCACCCTTTCTCTATCAACAATCTGATGTCGGAACAGACACCTGCGCCTCCCAAACTGGACGTGGGGTTTGGGGGCTATGGGGTTGAGAGTGGGGAGCCTGGGGTCTACTACCAGAGCCTCTATTCCCGATCTGTGCTCAATGCATCCTAGCCCGGGGGTCGGGAACACGGTAGTGGTGGTAGTGGTGGTGGTGGTGGGAAATAGTGGGGACTTGGCACTATTTTGATGTTGGAACACATTGGTTAACATCTTGTTCAGTGTGTACTGTAATGACCTGTTGGGTACTGTGATAACCTGCGTGGACTCTTTGGTGGGTCTGGGGGAGTGGGTTACTGTGAAGATAGCCATGTTGGGAGGGGGTATTGTGATGGTGGCCATATTGGAAGTACTGTAAAGGCTGCCATATTGAATGATGCCATTGATTCATTCATCAGGATGGCCACCATCTTGGATGATGGCTTGTTTTGGGGTCTTTGGATGGTGTGATGGACATCTTGACTGACTCTTGGGGAGTGTGATAGTGACATCTTGGTGAAATTCCTGGCACAGTGGGAATCAAGTTGACCGATATCTTACATGGTGCCTTTTGGGGTCCGCTGGATGCTTGAAGGGTCACCATATTGGCAGGATGACATTCTCAGCAATGCTGCTCCACAGCATGATGGCCACAGGGGCCATGTCTGAGGTGGGGAGTGGGCAAGGGATAGAGAGGAGGAAACCCTGTGGGGTTTTCCTTAGAGCCCATCCCCCACACTGACCCAGGCTGTCTGGTTCTTGCCTGGGACCCTAGATGCTGGCAAACTAGACCATTAAAGGCACAATGTTCGTCTCTTTCTCAGTCTCTTTTCCTTTGTGGATTCCCATGGAGCTTGAACACCTGAGTTTCAGTTCTCTTGTCCCCTCTCCTTCCTGTCCCAGAGCTGGCGGCCTCCCTGGGGGAAGGGCCAGAGCAAGCAGCAGGTTGACCTTTGGTTCTTTGCTGTCCCTGACCCTAAGGACCGTTTGTTCATAGATAGCAGCCCCCGCAGTAGCCAGGCCAGGGCAGCCAGTAGTTGTGGGGGGTGGGAAGGTGACTGTGGGGGGTGGGAAGGTGACTCTGTAGTGACCAAGGCCATCGCCCACTTCCCAGAACATACTTGGAGCTCTGAGGCTTCCAGAACCTACAGGCTATTCCATTTTGGGTTGAGTTTTGAGGAGGGAGGGGATAAACAAAAGACCTGTATGTGTGTTACTGTACATGTGGGTACATGTGGATTATATCACTGTGCTTGCTGAAGTCTCCTGCAGGTACCCCTCAGTCTGTGTGCGTTTACTGTGCATGGTTCAGAATATCAGAGTGGTGTGTATGTGTGTGTTGTTTGTGTTTGCAGGTCTTTTTTTTTTATTTCTTTTGGAGGGAGTTTCTTTCTCCTTTCTTTCTCTCTCTCTTTCCTTTCTTTCGCTCTCTCTCTTTCTCACTTTCTTTCTTTCTGATGGTGCATCATGTGTAACCCATGCTGACCTGGATAGAACTCACTATATAGCCCAGGCTGGTCTCAAACTCATGACAATTCCTTCTGAGTGCTGGGACTACAGCGTGTAATATCATACCTGACTGAGTTCAAGGTTACCTTTGCACGTCCATCCTCTGTTCTCCTGGAGCTTCCCAGTTTTGTGGATGTGTCTTATGTGGCTTATTGTGCAGGGTTTAATTTATCGTGTGTGTGATATGTGAGCATATGCCACCTTCTGTGTATGTGTGCACACATGTACATGTGTACATGTGTGTAGATGAGATGACAGTTTGCAGGAGTTGTTGCTCTCCTGTCACCTGGGTTCCAGGGATTGAACTCTGGTCTCCAGACTTGGCAGTAAGTTCCTTTACCTACTGAACCATTTCACCTGTCCTGTTACGGTCTGTTTTTTTTTGTGTATATCTTTGGATGTCAACTTAGTCTGGCTCTCCATCTGTCGTATTTACTTATCCCTTTTTCCAGAGTCCTGTGTGGCCCAGACTGGCCTCTATCCTGACAGACGTGAACTCCTGATCTTCCTGCCTCCTCTTCTCAGGTGATTGGATTACAGGAGGGTAACCTGATTTATGTGATATTGGGGGATTTAACTCAAGATCTCCAGCATGCTAGGTGGATACTCTACCCTAGGTAGGTCCCCTGTCTTTCCACTACTGTCATTCCTTTCCTGGCCCCTGCCACTCCTTGTTCAGGGTCCGTCTCCCAAGACTGTTTGGCTGGGCCTCTCCTGTCTCTCTTCTCTCAGTTCCGAATTTTCTCCTCTACCTGCCTCCTGGCAAGCTGGTCCCTCTATTTCTGTCACAGTACTGCCGCCTGGGCGGCTACTGCTGTCACTCCCCCCCTCCCCTGGCCGTGCTGGCTCCTAGTCCTTAGCCTGGCTGCCCTGGGCAGGCCAGGGAATTCCTCTTGATTCCTGGAAAAAACAACTGGGACCCAGAGAAAGACGCTCAGTCTCCCCTGGCCCCCGCCCTGGGCCTGGGGGTCGTCAGCCCCAGGCAGGAAGCCCTGCGGTTTTTGGCTTCTCCCCGGGGCCTCCGGATCTGGCCCCCGCCCCCCGGCCAACAGCCCAAATATTATTCCGCAGTAGGAGTCGGTGGTGGCGGGAGGAGGCTGGAGTTGAAAGAAGCTTTCAGGACGGCCAGGCCCAGCTAAGGCTTCCTGTCCCCAGGCTCGGGCCCCAGGCCGCCCCAACTGGGGACCTCAGGTGGCCGGAGAGGCAGGGTGTTATTGTAGGATCCTTAGAGGAGGGTGGAGTCATTGGTCCAGGGTGTCTAGTGGCCACCAGTACTCCCTGCCTCATCTGGCAGTGGGCAGGTGTGACCCCCCACCCCAGGGACAGCAGGCTGATGTCCAACGTGGAAAAGTACCAGGGTCAGACGTGGGATGCGTGGACAGACATGAGGACGCCAGGGAGGGCTGTGGGGATATGGGGAGGGCTAGGCTGTGAGCCCGAGGTGACACAATCCAAGGAGCAAACCTGTGGGTGGGAAAATGGAGGCTGGAGGAAGGGTCCCCACTGTGGGCAGAAGGCTGCCTACATCAGAAGAGTTGAGGTGAAGAAGATGATGATGACGGCCATCAAGGTGGTGATGATTTAAATGGACCCAACTGCTGGGCTTGGCACACACCTGTAATCCCAACAACTCAGGAAGCAGAGGCAGGAGGATTGCCAGTTTGGTACCACCTGGGCTACATGATCAGATACAGGTCTCCAGACGTAAATAAGAACCAACTTGAATAATCCTTTCCAGTTTCCGTCGGTTTCTTGGTAAACTGAGTCACAGTGAGGTGGAGTGACTTGCACAAGGTCACACAATCACTAAGTAGGGTCACAGGCAAGTCATCAGTTCAGACTCAGTGTCCCTGACTCTTATGTATTCTAGAGAATCTCCCCCAAATGCTTCCTGCCACAACTGGCTACAGCAGGAGGGACCACACCCACAAAAGCTTGCAGTCTGGGTAGTTCGAGTGTGTGTGCATGCGTGGACTTCTGGGTTGCTCCATGATTAGTGTGTGCTCATGTCTCTGTCCTACTGTCACTGTGAGCCGTTCTCATCTATGCATCTGTCCCTTGTTTTGATTCAGGACCTGTGTGTAATACCACCTGTCTATCATTCTTTCTAAGCAGGTCTGTTGCTGGGTCACAATGAGTCTGTGACCCTCAGACCTGTCACCACAGATCTGCCTATATCGGCCACTGTGTGTCACTGGCTCCGTCCAGGGATGTGTCACCAGCCACCTGGGTGCCACCGTTGTGTGTTACCACCTCGGCCACAGCGTGGGTGTGTCGGGCCCACTGGTGCCAGGACTGCGGCCCAGCCCAGCCCCCCTTCCAGTTACCCTGGGCCAGGCGGATGCCTGTTTGCCGTGCCTGCCCCAGGTAAACACCAGGATCCGGAGGCCCAGGGCAACTCCCTCACCTCTGCTCCCTGCCCCTCAACTTGCTCTCAGCCCAGCTGGACCACAGCCCACAGACATCTCCCAGCTGTCTTCCACCCATGGCCCTGTGTGTGTGTGTGTGTGTGTGTGTGTGTGTGAATCTCATATAGCCCAGGTTGGACTGAAACTTCTAATGTAACCAAGGATGACCTCAAACTTCCTATCCTGTTTCCACTTCCTGACTGCTGGAATTACAGGTGTGTGCTACCACGCCAAGTTTGTACAATGTGGGGGATAGACACAGCATCTGCCAACCAAACTATCTGGCCCGTGTGTGTGTGTGTGTGTGTGTGTGTGTGTGTGTGTGTGTGTGTTGTGTAGTTTTTTGCTTTGTTTCTTAGGATAAGGTCTTATATAGCCCAGGTTAGACTAGAACTCCTTATATAATCAAATATGATCCTGAACTCAAGATCCTTCTGCCTCCACCTTCCAAGTGGTGGGGTGATGTACCACTGCACTCGGCTCTTTGTTATAATCTCTGCTTTCTTTCTGTACTACTTCCTCTCCTGAGTGCGCATGGCTTTGCCCTTCGTTGCTGTGACCCATGCTCCTCTTTTCCCTGTTCCCCCATCTGTCTCTACCTTCACAGCCAGCTGTCCTGTGTGTCACTGTCCAGTGCTGGGCTGTTGAGCCACGATGTCCCTTTTCATTGCCAAATCTTCTTCCTCCTTTTCAGCCCAAGTCTTGGCTGATAACTGTGTCTGAAGCCCCCAACCTCAAAGGAGCAGATTCTACTGTGTCTTGGTCCTTGGGGGACAGTGTGACCCCAAGACTCTGCCCCAGCTCACTGCACACACACACACACACACACACACACACACACACACACACAAGCGTGCGCTCATCTCATTTATAAATCTGTACAGAGGCAGGAGGGGCAGACACTGGGGCCTTTGTGTAGTCACTGCCCACTGCCCGCCTGCTTGCCACTCCTCTCCCTCTGCCCCTGCTCCCCGCCCGCCTTCACTCTCTCCACCCCACACACAAAGGTTCCTGTGGGGCCTGCCAACTTCCTCTGCTTGAGGTGTGAGTGGGCACGGCAGTGTGAGGTAGGCGGGTGGGGATGGGGGGAGACAGGCTTTTTTTTTTTTCAGAGCTTGAAAGGCTTCCTGGATAGGGAGGCCTCTGGGAGGAACAGGACTTCTCTGCTGGGCTGCTGTCTGTCTGTCTGCATCTGCTGTCCTTGGTTGTCCTCAGATCCTTAGGTGGCCTCTTACTGGATATAGGGGAGGATGGGGGCAGAGTCTACCAGTCCATCTGTCAATCTAGATAAATCTTGCTTTGACCAAGAAGTAACTACTATAGCCCTACAGCTGCTTCTCGAAGGAACCAAGTAGGTCCCTACCTCAGGACCTTTGTATGCACTAATCACACAGATGTCTCTTGGTTGACTCTCTCATCCCCTTTAGTTCTCAATGAGCCCTTTCTAAAATACCTGCCTCTACCTCCTTCACCTTGATTATCTTCTCTTAGGAACAAAAGCCCTGTGGTTGTTGTGCATCAAGGGTCTGTGTCTCACATTAGAACATTAGTTCTTCAGTTGCAAGGGCTACATTCGCATCTCTGCTTTAACTGCAGCATCTGCCCCAGGACAGAAGGAGATTGAGAGACTTTAGTGGATGGAAGGGGACCCATTAATCTGTGTGTCCCTTTAACCAGCCCTGGGTTGGGTGATGCTGGGGTTGCCTTGCCTCACCTGTCCCTCAGAGAACAGCTCCCAAATAAGTAGGGCTGGGATGGGGAAGTAGAGATTAGGGTGCTGAGTGACAGACTCTTAGGCAGTCTGGGAATCCTGGGGGGCTGTCTGGAGGTGACAGCTGAGTTGGAGACCACAAGATCAGAAAGAGTTGGCCAAACCTTGTTCAACCCATGGAAAATTCAGTCTTCTCTTTTTCTTGAGTTTCTCTGCTGTTGCTCCTTGAGAATGTTCTAGTTGGGGCCATGTCTTGAGTCTTACTACTTCTTACCCATTTGCTTTTATTTATTTATGTATTTATTATTTATTTATTTATTTATTTATTGGAAACAGGATCTTGCTATGCAGCTCTCTGGTTTCTAATGCCCGTCCTCCTGCCTCAGCCTCCTGAGTGCTGAAATCAAGACATTGTGCACAGCTCCCTTCTGCTCCCTCTTCACTTCTTCCAACACCACAGCTTCCATCTCTGTTGCTGGCATGTCTATGCATGTCTCAAAGTCTCTTAGGAAGTCTCTGTTCACTGACTTCCCTGAGAGTTTAACGTCCTCTGTTTCTGCCTCATCCTCATTTTGCAGTCTCTCACATCCTTCCACAGCCTCTTATCTCTGGTTCCTGGGTGTCTCAGTGAATTGCTCCCTCCATTTTTCTTTTTGGTGGTGCTGAGGATGGAATCCAGGACTTCACACATGATAGGCAAATTCTCTAGCATCAGGTCATATTCCCAGGTCTTTACTAGAGGATTCTGGGCAGGTGTTCTACCAGTGAGCCACACCTCCAGACCTTCACAGGATTCTAGGCAGGCACTCTACTACTGAGCCAGGTCACCAACTCCACTTCTGGATTCTAGGCAAGCACTCTACCACTGGGCTACATCCCAACCCCTCACTGGTGTCAATTCTAGATAGGTACTCTACTGTTGAGCCACACCCCCAACCTTCACTGGTGAATCGAGGTATTCTGTCATGGGCCTCCAGCCCATCACTGTTGGATTCTAGGCAGGTGCCCTACCACTGAACTACATCCCCAATCCCTCACTGCTGGATTCTAGGCAGGTGCTCTGCCATTGAACCATGCCCCCGATTTCTCACTGGTAAACTTCAAGCACTCCAGTACTGGGTACATCTTTAGCCCTTCTGATATCTTACTTCTCTCCCACCTTTCCCTGGTGCCTCCAACTCTTGTCCACTCACTGGCCCCCAAATTAATCCCAAATCTCTGCACCCTAGCTTCACCCTGCCACTGGGGAAAGGGGGACTGACCCAGCCCCCTACACCCACACAGGTCAAGCTGTCTGCTTTGTTAATAGTTAACCTAACTTCTATCTAGAATACACAGCAGCTAGGCTGGGGGTGACTCCCCTGCCCCCCACCCATCTACCATCTGCGCTTAAAGGACCAGGTGTCCTCCACAAGTCATTAGCCCTCTCTGGGGTGCAAGGACCAGGTGTCACTGAGAATTTTGGGGAGGGGGAGACCTCCATGGCTTGTGCAAGCAGCCCTGGATCAGGGTAGTTCAGCTGGTAGGAAGTTCCATCTAACTTGGTCCTTGCCTCAGCTTATCACCTGGTGTATTTAATCAGGGGTGGTTTTCCCAGCCCTGCCCAGAGCCCAGGTTGGCAGTGCCAGGGGGAGCAGAGCACCTGAATACTCACACTGGGGGTGTATTAGGAGGGAGGATCCCTGAGTCCCAGAACTCAGAAGCCTGCAGGGTTTCCTGAATTTCAGCTCAGGGATCCCAGTACTTGGAAGTCATGACAGGTCAGCAGGTGTGTGGCGAGGACTACCCTTATCCCATCTGAGATCCAAGAAAATCCTTACGGGGTGCTGAGATCTGGGACACCGAGTATTATTGCAGGACACAGCCTTGCCTTGAGCCTGTCTATCCTTCTACTTCTGGTCCTTTGGTTTAGCATGCCAACTCTTCCCAAAGATTCCAGGTCCCGGCCTTGAGGAGGTTGCTCAGGGTAGGGGGCCTGGGTTGTTGGGCCCACCCGTCCTTTTAACCCCTTTTGCTGAGATCCATTCAGGCCCGCCCTGTGACGCCAGCAAGCAGGAAGTTCTGGTTAATGATCAGTCACCACCGACAGGTGCGGGACAAGGCCGTGGCCCACATCAGAGACAGCCGCAGTAGAGGAAGGGGGGGATAACTTTTATTCAGCTTGTCAGTGTGCTAGTGGCATCCCTGTCCGCAAGTGTGGGACGGGAGCCTGGTTCAGATTTTCCAGGTGTGTCCACTTCTTGGGCATCATCGGAAGCTAGAAATGGTCACCTTGATTCGAAATATTGCTTCCCCGGGGAAGGCAAAACTTCCTCCTTACAGTGGGCCCCTCTAGCAATCAAGTCTCAATCCCTTAAACTCCCTGATCCCTCTAGCAGGAGTCGCCACTTCCCTTTTCCCTCCAGTGTTCTGCAGAGTAAATGTCATAAAGAATAAACCAGTTCCAGCTTACCTTACCCCTTATCTGTGGCAGTCCCTTTCCCCATGCCTCCCCCATGCAGGAGTCTCAATTCTGTGGTCTACAAAACCAGCCTCTGGCTACTTTTCACCAATGCACCGAGCCATCCCCCTGGGAGCAAGGCGCCACCTGGAGGTTACAACGAAACCGTCTTCTTCCTGGAGGGCAAATTCAGCCCTAAAGGGGGCGCAGTACCTCACACAACCAAGATACCCAGAAGGGAAAAGAAAAAAAAACCAAACCCATCTTTAGGTTTATTGAAAGAGAAAAAGGGTGTGAGAGGGGCGCGATAAAATGCTTTTGCTTTGTTTATAAAGAGCGAGTTCTTAGGAGGCCCCTTCTCAAGGACAAGTGGAGTACCTCTTCCCCAACTACCAGCAGCCGAAAAGCCAAGCCAAGGAGGGGGGAAGGGAAATTGGAGGGGCCCAGGAACCCCAAACATCCCCTCTGACTAGAGCCAGAAGCTTTCTCCCCCCACCCACAACACACCTACCCCAGGGAACCCAACTGGGCAGAGGAAGAGGGTATATACATACAAGTTGGGGTGCACTGGGTTGGGAAGGGTAGGGAATAATTTATCCGCAGCTGCGGGGGGGGGGGGGTAAAGGGGAACAAGGGGGAAGGGGAAGTATCCCCGTGGCAGTGGTAGCCTACGGGTCCCGTTCTTTCTTGACCTTGATGTCTCCAGCAAGGATGGTGGCAATCTCGCCCTGCATGAAAGCCCAGGGCACCGAGGAGCCCACCAGCGGGCACTTGTCTCCACTGGGGCAGTACACCTCTCCCGCTGGGCCTTGTGCCTTGATGAACTCCCGGGAGCAAGGGAAGCAGAACTTGTGTCCCGGCACCGAGGGGCACTGGACGAAATGGGTGTCTTCCAGCCGCTCCCTGCACAGAGTACAGCACAGGGGGGTTCCGGGGGTCGCCCCTGTGCCACTCCCACCGCCGCTGACAGCTTCCGCTCCGGCTGTGGGGCTGACTTCAGCATCTCCGTTTCGAGCCACCAAGCGATGCTGTGTCGGAGGCTGGGTGGTGGAGGAGGCTGCAGGGCTGGCACCCCCTGCCCTCACAGGACCTCCACCTCCACCAGGATCCTTGGGTGAATGGCCCAAGGCCTCGGCCACATTCTTCAGGGCGGCAATGGGTGAGGGCACACCAGGCGTCTCAGTGGAGTATGGACCACCGGGTGCCACCCAATGCCGCTGCTGTTGCTCCTCGGTGGTCATCTTCCCAGCGGCCTCGCCCTCCGGCTCAGGAGATGCCTTGCGCCGTCGCGGTGTGGGTGCCAGGTTCCGGGATGGGGCTCGAGGTGGTGGGCCACACAGAGCTGCTGGGGCCGATTCTGGGTACTGCTGGGGTAGAGCCTCAGCAGGCGCAGGCTCCCGGAAGCTTCGGACCCCATCAGTGAGTAGCTCACCCAGCTGGCGCCATTCTCCCGAGCCGTGGCGGCGTTCGTATTCGAGGTACTTGAAGCCTGAAGAGGCCAGGGCTTTGCCTGGCTCCCGAAGAGCATCATGAAACATTTGTCGAGCCACAGCAAGGACCCCTGCGTACACATTACCAGAACCGCAGGGGTATTCAGTGAAGAGCTTCAGCTCGAACTCGTAACCTGGAGGGCGGGCAGTAGCATCGAAGGCAAACACTCTCCCCACCAGCCCGTGATCCTTCTTGAAGCGGACATTGAAGGGGGCACAGGCGGACAGTGCCAGGAGTTGCTCCCGCACAGCCTTGGGACGTCCATGCCACTCCTCTGCCCGGCCCCGCATGGCCTCATTCAGTTCTGCCAAACAGTCCGCATTCCTCTGTTGCTTCTCTTTCTCAAAATCGGAGCCGAAAAGTGGACGGGCAGGACTCAAGCCTGGTGCCAGCGTCAGAGCTCGGCCTCCAAGGCCAGACACCGCAGCTGCCAGCAGCCCAGGGGGCATCAAGCTGGGCATAGAGCCAAGCAAGGCCCTGCGCGCCCCTTCCGCCACGGCCTCCTCGCGGCCCAGTCCATTGGCCAAGCGGGACCCCAGGGTGTACTCCAAAGCAGGCGAGGGCAGCGCGAGGCGATTCGACGATGTGGCTCTGTCATAGCGGTCCGGGCCTGAGACGCCACCTCCGGTCCCCGACGACTGGGACTGGGCCTGCGGGGGCGGCAACTGGGACCCCTGGGAGCCCGCCGCGGCCAGGTCCTTGGAGGTCGGGTGCTTGAGGGCCGGGGGACCCGGAGAGCGGCCCTCGGGAAGCACGTGGCTGCGCTTGAGCTGGCGGGCGGCGTCGATGAGCAGCTCGATGCGGTCCGCACCCTCGAAATTCACGCATCCGCGGCACACGGCCTCGCTGAAGTCCCACACCATGGCCCACGGCATCTTGGGCAGGTCGCACAGGTAGCACCACTGGCGGCGGGACGCTTGCACAGACGCCATGGCACCTTCGCGCGCTCGCAAGCCGCCGGCCCCCGCTCTACACCCGCCGCCCACGTTCGTTCGGCCCCGCCGACGTTCGCTCCGCGGCCTGGGAACCGCGCGAGCCACAGTCCGGCCTCCGGCTCGGCCTCCCCGCCGGATTCAGGCCCGGCCCCCCTTCCCCGCCCCCTGGGCCCGAAGCCTTTTTGCTCACTCCCGCCTCCCGAGGAAAGGCAGACACACAGGCACGTCGGCGCCCCCGTCCGGTCCCTGCCGCGAACCCAGGCGCGCAGCTCCCGCTCCACGATGGGCCTCGGGCAACGCCGCCCCAGGCTCCCGCCGCTCGCGCCGCCGCCGCTGCAACGGCCGCCGCCGCCTCCTTCTTCTGCCCCAGAGGCCGCTTCGCAGGGAAAGTTACATAACGCGCGGGCAAAGCCTTCTGGGAAATGTAGTCCCGCCGGGGTAAGTTCTTAAAGGGGCGCGCTTGCTTGGTTGTCGGTGCGTAAACCTCACTGAGCCTAATACCATACGCTCTGAGATGATCCACACGGGATTGAGGGCGGAATTGTGATACCAACGATGGCTGCAAAAATGCACAGAGTGAATAGATTGCTAGACATGCAATTTATTTTTTTCTTTTTTTAGATAGTGTCTGACTTTTTTAGTCTAGGGTGGCCTCCGACTTGCAGTTCTCCTGCTTCTGCCTCATTATTGCTGGGACATGCATGAGCTTCCACGACATAACATCGAGCATGTACTTTCTGCTCTGATTTGCTGGGCTACTTAGGCAAGAGTCTCGCCCTCTCTGAGATCTCCGCCCTTCTAAGAAGGACCAATGATGGGTTTGGAAGACTGCAGCTTCTTGAGGCGGGGCAGGGAGGCCGATTGGATGATTTCGGGGCAGAGGAGGGAAGCTGGCTACCGGTTGGAGAGATTTGGGTGTTTCTGCTTGGCACTTTTTTGTGCCAAGATACGAACCTTTGGAGAGGACCACAAGCGGGAGAAAGGAGAGTACTGAAGGCTTCGGAAACATCCCAGCCTCATTTTCCACATCTGCCGAATAGACTGAAACAGCGCCTTCCCACTCTGTTCCAATTCCGCTTTGGTCTTCAAAGGGTTACACTATCAACTTACCAGTGCCTCACCAATTTCACTACAATTCCCAAAATGCTGTGCGGGATAGACGAACTGACGCATTTCCGCCGTCTGGAATGCTGGGGAGGCCTTCCCGATTCCCGCTTTTGCCTCCTTCTCCCCCCCTCCCCCCCAATTTTCTGGGGCTTTCCTTGATTTTTGGAGCAGAGGATTTGGAAGGGATGTTCTATTGCCCCGAAATTTGGCTAAAGGAGCGTTCAAAAGGCAGGCGCCAGACCAATCTCCACAATCTTTTGAGTGCTTAGTACCCGGTGGGCCCATCTTGGCTTTGGTGTCCCGGGTTTTTTTTCCTCACCAGTGTTTGGAACACTGCGAGGCTGGCTTGGGGAAGGGAGGGACCGTACTTTCATCAGCTCCTTCCTCTCACTATGCCATGATCCCTGTTAGTGTTCCCCAAGCTATCTGAATGTCTTGCTTTACAAACCTTGTCGTAGCAGTCTTGGTTTTCTGCGATGTCTCGCCCTTTTACCAACCACCTGTATTACTATCTTAACATTTTTCCACTTAAGAAAAAACTACCTGGGCTGGAGAGGTGGCTCAGGGGTTAAGCCTCCGCCTTGCAGTCGGAAGGTTCTGAGTTCGGATCCCAGATCCCGCGTACAGACCGAAGCAGGCGGAAGCGGGGGCGGCCTGTGCTTCTGGTCCTGATAGGGCGGAGCCTGTGAATCCCGGGGCAGAAGGTAGTGGAAGGCGTCCATGGTGGTTCCCGAATTCGTCCAGTGGTTCTATACACACATACACACACGCGCGCGCGCACACACATACATACAGCACAGTTGAATAATAAAAAATTAAAAAAAGAAAAAACTACCTATTTTGCTGCACCCTGGGGTATATTATGTCACCATCGTAGGTTTCATGTACTTATTTATTTTTGGTATCGGAGATGGAATCCAGGGCTTTATGTTAAGCTCTCTACCATACCACTGAGCTGTAATACCACCCCCCCCATACTTTTTTTTTTTTTTTTTGAGACGAGATTTTTCTATATAACCCAGGCTGGCCTCCATCGCTGAATCCTCTTGCGTCTGCTTCTTGAGGTTGAGATTACCAAATACACGACCATGCCTGGCTTTAAAAAAATTGCAACAGTTTTCACTCTAAAACTCAGGTCGGTCTCAAACTTAAAGGGGATCCTCCTCCTTTTACTGAGTGCTGGAATTGTGTTAAAACAGCACAACAGTGAAAGCTTTCTCTTTTTTTGCATGTGTATGTGTGTGTGTAGAAAGGTACACTGTGTCTGTGGAGGCCAAGGGTGACCTCTGGAATCCTCCTGGATTGCTCTATCTGCTTATTTGCTATGGGTTTTCCCAGGCTGGGCCTACTAAGACCGGGAAGTGCAGGCTGCTGTCATTTCTGCCCAACTTTTCTTTTTAGGTGGGATCCAACATCCAAACTCAGGTCCTTTTGTTTGTAAGGCAAAGACTTAACCCCTGAGCCATCTCTTCAGCCCCAAGCCTATTTCTTATGCACATTTTTCTTGGAAGTTTGACCTTCCAGCAACTGTCCTTGCCTGTGAGTCACCAAGGAAAGAAGCTTCTATCTTAGAGTTCTTTCAACACAAAACCTTTTACACAGATTGAAACTCTAGTTTGAAACATTCTTTGGACACTTTTTTTCCTGTAACAATGTCTCTCCTCAGGCAGTTCTCCTGTTGAAGGTCTGCCTCAAGTATGCTGGGATTACAGCTGTGCACCATCGCAACATGTGGAGACATGTGCAACTCTAATGAGGAAAAAAGATCAGTTATGAAGCTAGGTGAGATGTATGTGCCTGTCATCCTAGCATTTGGGAGGTGGAGGCAGGAGGATCAAAAGTTCAAGGTTAGTTTCTGCTCCCTGAGTCCGTTTCAAAAAAGCACTGGCAAGACAGCTCAATTGACAAGATGTCTGCTTTTGAACTTGGCAACCTGAGTAGAATCCCTGGAAGCCTGCATCACAGGAGAACTGACTTCTGAAAGTTGTCCTCTGACCTCCATCTGTGTGTCATAGCAAGCATGCTATATCTTTTTGTTCCTGCCTCCTATGAAATAAAACTTTTTAAAAAAAGAAAAAAGTACTATAAAACTTTTTATTATGTAAGTAAGTTCAAATATTGAACCCCTCTTCAACACAGCAGTGTGTGAGAGAAACTCAGGCTTTGGTGTGAAAAAAAAAGCTCACTTGGGGGGGGGGGGAAGCAAACAAAACCCCATTCCTCTAGTTGGTAAGTCAGATAGACATTACTTTGACTGTTGTGAGAGATCTTGGAAATTTTTTTCTGGTAGGTAAGATCAAATGGATAGAATCTTAATAGTAGAATGTTTTTAGGCTGTTCCATTTTGGGGGGGGATTTAGAAAGTTTTTCTAGGGACTGAATCTAGAAGGCCTCCCACAAGCTAGGTAGGTGCTCTATCACTGAATCATGCGTCCTGTTTTTGATCTCACCAGATGCTTCAGTGTTCTTGAGTTCGCTCTGTAGCTGAAGCAAACCTTGAACAGTTGCTGCCTTCTATACACCCAGCTTTGTTATGGCTCTGAAAACAATGGAAGTTGAAAACAAGTCTCTAAGTTCAGGAGGGGTGGTGTGAACTAGAAAGGTGTGGCCTACCATAGAGGGGTGAGAATATTGAAGGTGCTGGACTCTCAGGCCTGTCTCAGAGCCTCAAGTTGATTGTATGAAAAATAAGTTTATTGACATCTTGTCACCACTGAGGAGAGAAGGGGACTGAGTTCTGGAGATCAGACACAGCAATGGCATCAGGAGGCAGAGGACCCAATCCGTACCTCCCCAGTCAGAACTGTGCCCCCCCTCTCCTGAGGGTACGGCTATATCCTGTCATCTACATTCTGATTTGTCTTGCAGTTCCCACCCCATCCGAGGTCTGGACTGGGGAAGCTGGGTGGCCCCCATGGGTTATGTCTCTTCAAGTCAAGAACAGGAACTGTTAGGCAAAGGGGCATGTTGCAGACCCGAGAGGTCCCCTCCCACCCCGGAAAAGAGCAATATAACATAAAATTGATCGATGGCTTAGAAGTTAGGGCTAAGGGAGGCAGCCAGGCGGACAGCACTGTACCAGAGAAAGGGGATGGGGGAGCCCACAAAGGGGTCCGACCCTCCAGAGAATCAGGCACTAACTAGCACAGGGAGTGGGGTACTCCCCTGGGAGCAGAGAGCCAGGGTGTGGCTGGGATGCGCAAGGAGCATGTCCCCCCTCAACTGCGCCAAGCTGGGAGAGGGGGTGCAGGCAGGAACAGTAGATAGATTTCATGGAGATTTCCATCGGCCCCGCCTCTTCCTGGTGGGGAAGCCTTTCCTCCTCTTGTGTGGGGGTGAATCGTGGGGAGGCAGTGGGGGGGCTGGGGGTGACCTAGGCACCCCTTCTTCGCTCCTAGGAGCGATGATCACCCCCCTGGCTGCCACTACCGCCCCATCCACAACGGCGGCCACCACGGACACGGGCTCTGGGGCAAGCTCCACTTTGGGGGAAGGTGGCGGCAGGATAGGTCTAGAAGGTGGGGGTGGGGTCGGCGGGGGTGGGGGGTCTGCTGGGGTTCCCGGCAAAAGGGGTAACAGGGCGCTGAGAGCCTCGCTCAGCTTTGCCAGTCCCTGCCGAAGGGTGCCCGCCAGCTCCCGGATGGCGTTGGCAGTCTCCTGTTGTGCCCGGAGGAAGTCCAGGGACTGGTCTGGGGCCGAGGCGGGCGGGGGCCGAGGAGGAGGGGACGGGGGGCTTGGGGACGAAGGTGCGGCTAGTGCCAACGGAGGGGGAGGTGGCGGCGGCGGTGGTGGTGGAGGTGGAGCTGTGGAAGGTGGTGGAGACAAGGCCAGGCGGGGCAGTTGGACAAGCTGCTGGGCTGCAGGGGGTGGGGACTCACGCTCCTTGGACCTGGGGCAGGCGGCTTCCTGGGGATTGCAAGAAGGCGGGGTCCAAAGCTCTGGGCTGCTGGAGTCCCCCTTACTGTGAGCGGGGGTATCTGTGGACAGAAAGAGGTATTGGGTAAGACACAGTTGAGCCAGAATGCTTTCCTTTTCCTTTCGACTTCTTGACCTCAGAACAGAACCGCATTTGTGTGTGCGTTCATGCCTTCATTCATTTTGGGTCTTGCTATGTAACCCAGGCCAGTCTTCAACTCCTCATCCTGCTTCAGAATTCCCAAGCACTAGGATTACAGGCTTGCACCATTATGCCTGCAAAGCAATCCTTTTAAAAATCAAGTGAAAGGCCCCAGAGAGATGGCTCAGGGTGTAAGGCAACTACTCACAAGCCCCAGCGATCTGAGTTCCATCTTTGGAAGCCAACATGGTGAGAAAAGAGAAGTGACTTCTGAAAGATGATCTCTGACATCTACCCATGCATCATGGCATGCATACATTCTTTCTTTCCCTCTCCCTCTGCTTTTCTCTCCCATTGATAAAATATTTAAAAATATGGCAGAGATCGAAGGATCAGGAGTTGAAAGCCAGCCTCTGCTACATATGGAGTTCAGTATCAGCCTGGACTACATGAGCCCTTTTAACTGTGAGGACAATTGGCAGGAGTTCAAGGCCAACCTGAGCTACATACATAGTAAATTTAAGGCCAGCCTGGGCAATAGAGTGAGACCATGTCTCAAATAAAACAACAGAACACAGTAATAAAACCTAAGTCAGAGCACATCATGGAACAGAGGCCCATGAGGAGTCAAGTCTTTAAATGCAGGACACAGTATCAGTGCACTGAACGGGGTGGCCAGCTTCCGTGGAAAGCAGAGTTCTAGAAACTTCCTGCTGGTGCAGGAAGTTCCATCTCCCATAGAGCAAAATCTAAGAGAGGTTCTATAAAGCTAAGAACCCTCTGAGAGAAATGGAGAGGGAGAGTAACAGAAGTACAGGGTGCTGGACACTCTCCAACCCTGATAATGGGATTCTCTACTCCCCTGGGACTTCAATTGTACTCATTGACTTGCATAGCGTGCAAATGGGCATGGCTGCACCAAGTCTCATTGCCCTGGGCCACCTGAAACCCTGACCTCGACTCTCCAATGTCTCCGGGTACACTGGGCACAGTCTGTGCATTGCCTAGTAACACCTCACACCCATCTCATCACCCAGTTCTCCTTCTGCCACCATCCTACTTCAGTGGATGTCAACTCCATCTTTCAAGCAGCTGGAGCTAAGTTTACTTCTCCCACTCTTCATTACTTATTCATTTATTTTTTAGACAGAGTCTCTCCCTCACTTGGAGCTCACTAAGTTAGTCCAGGATTGTTGGTCAGCAAGCTCCAGGGATCCATTTTTCTCTGACTTCCCAGATTGCAAGTACATACCATGCTTTTTTTTTTAAGAATGTGTGTGAGTGAGAGAATGGGAGAAAGAGAGAGAGAGAGAGAGAGAGAGAGAGAGAGAGAGAGAGAGAGAGAGAGAGAGAGAGAAGGCACTGTATGTCCCTGTGGAGGACCAAGGGTGACTTTGGGAGTCAGCCTGGATGGCTTCTTGCTTCACTTTGGGATTTCCCAGGCTCTGCCCACCAGGGCTAGAAGTGCAGACCACCGCCTTTTCCACCTGACATTTTTTTTAATGTGTGACTTGGGATCTGAACTCAGGACCGTCTGCTTTCAAGGCAGAGTCTTAACCCTTGAGTCATCTCTCCAGCTCTTTTTTTTCCTTTTTCTTTCTTTCTTTTTTAACCTGGATTCTGGGTATGGAACCCAAGTCCTCGTGCTTGGGTAACAAGCACTTTTCCAACTGAGCTTTTTCCTAGTTCTATCTTCTCTTCCCTTTTTTAAATTTCCTTCTCTATTTCCTTTCTTCTCCCTTTCTTTTCACTCCTTCCCTCCCTTCCTAGAAAAGCTATGTTTAATAGAAATACATGGAATGTTCCATGAATTTGCATGCCATCTAGGCTAATCTCTATTATTCCAATTTTAGTGTATGTGCTGTCAAAGCAAGCACATTTTCTTATTTTGGGGGACAAGTGAATTTTGTGAAATCGCCCAGGCTGGCCTTCAACTCACTCTCATCCAGGCAAGTCTCAAATTTAACAATCCTACCACCTCGGCCTTCTGAGTAACTGGGATGACAGGCCTGCCTCACCAGGCTTAGCTCCTCCGTCTCTTTCTTAAGACACGGTTCTTGTGCAAATGCCATGCCAGTCAAACCCAACACCCAGTGTCTCTCTCTCTCTTTGCCTTTGCAGTCCCTGTCTGGCCCAACCCCTCCCAGCTCCCTAGGCTCCCTGTTTTCATCCTGCCTCTCACAAGTCTCTTCTCTTTGATCTGTTTCAAAGGGTCAAACTAAAGCACAGTCAGGCTCTGGGAAAGCATCTAAGGGCACGTGACTGCATGCTGCCTGATTCCAGCTCTGTGAAATGCCCTCAGACACACTGCTTTCTAGAGGCAGACAACAGACCAGGAATACCCTGGCACTGCGGGGTGGGTGGGAATGTGGCTTGGAGGGGCATGGGTTTTTCTGTGGAATGGTAAAAAATGTTCCAGAATTGGCCTCGGTGACCAACATACGATTCTGGATGTACCTAAAGTTGTGTAATCACACGTGTTCAACATACAGGTCAGAATGCTAATGCGATAAAGCTGATTTTAAGAACACTACCAGAAGGCTGGGGCAATCAATGGCTCAGCGGTTAAAGTGCTTGCTGCACAAGCAAAAAGACCTGAGTTTAGATCTCTGGAACCAAGGTAAAAATGCTGGAATCCGGGGCATCCTCAGAGCAACCTGGCTAACCAGACTAACCATCCTGGTGAGCTCTAGGTTGAATTAGAGACACAGCCTCAAAAGAATGTAGTGGAAGAGTGATGAAGAACGATTTCTGTCATCAGTCACAGGCCTCCACACATATATGCTCGTGCATGTACATGCGCACCTACACACGCACATGAACATACCCCTCGACACATATCATGAAAATAATCTTAAAAATTACTGCCAGATGTTATTCCTTCTCTGCTCAATCTCTCCTGAGACTTCCATTGCACTAAGAGTAAAAGAAAAATGCTTGAAGCCAGATGTGATAGCTCATGCCTGAAATCCAGACACTTAGGAGGCCAAGGCAGGAGAAATGCTGCCAATTTAAGGCTACTTGGTGAGTTCCAAAACAGCTTGGGTAAACCAGCTACTTACAGGTGTCAACTTGACAATGGAGAGGTGAGCCTTTAAGTGCCTGTATGAAGAATTATTTAGTTAAGGCAAACCTTGAAGGAGGCCTGTGGGAGATTATCTAATTGATGTGGGGAGACCCACCCATAGATGAAGCGATTCCCTAAGCAGGTGGACAAGATGCAGAGAGCTGATTGGGAGTGGACAGACTGGGAGGTTAGACACATGTCCATCTCTCAGCTCTTCCCAAGGATACTGTGTGGCCAGTTTCCTAGCTTGCTCCTGATGTTGGTATAAACTGTCTTGCCAAGCAGATCAACTGCAACTAAGAATCATAAACAAGAACAAGCCCCTTGGTCTCCTAAATTGCTTGGTCATGTGTTTGTATCAGCAACAGAAGAATAGCTGGAATACTAGGCCAGAGTGTGAGACCCAGTGAAAACAAACAAAACACACACATACACACACACACACACACACACGCACACACACACGAAGAAAGTGTGGGCCAGTGACGTGGCTCAGCAGGCAAAACGGCTTGTGAGCAAACCTGATGACCTGAGTTCAATTCTCGGGTAGTAGTAAAGGAGAACCAACTCCCCATATTGTCCTCTGACCTCTACAGTGTGCTGCAGCCTGTGCACACCCACAGTCACACAAATACAGGCAATAAATAAATACATAAAAAAAGACAAGTAGCTAAAGTCCTGTCAAAAACCTGTCTCTGTCCCTGATGATCTTGTCCCATTCACCTTCCTTAGTTCCAACTATCTTGCTGGCTTTCAAATAACTGCCTCTGGACCTTTGTATTTGCTGATCCCTTGGCCCGTAAACACCTTTCTTGGACACTTGGACATCTGCTTGGTCATCCATCACTTCCTTCAGGCCTTTAGGTTCCATTTTTCTCCTCAAAAAGATTTTTTTTCCCCAGAGTATGAAAGCCAGACCTTTTGTTTCTTTCCACAAGCCCTCCTTGTTTTTTCTCAGCACTCATCTCCCTGAGGCACGGAATTCATCTGCTTGTTGTCTGTCTAACCCTCCTATGTCACGTGTGAAGACTTCATTATAGTTGCCGCTGAGGATGGAACTCAGAGTCTTACACACGGAAGGCAAGCACTATGGCTGAACAACAAACTACCAGCCCCAGTTCCTCACTGCTGGATTCTAGGCCTGGTGCTCTACCACTGAGCCAACCCCCAGCCCCTCACTAGTGGAGTCTAGCCAGGTATTCTACCACTGAACTGTTGTATAAGTACCTTTCTGTTTGTTTACTTTTGATTTTGAGACTGTCTTACTGCATAGCTCCGGCTGGCTCCATGCTTACCAGCTTGGCCTTCAACTTGAGGCAGTTCCCTTCCCCTCCCCAACTACTAAGTTCACAGATGTGAACCACTGTGCCAAGCTCTGTGCCTCTTTGCAATTTTTTTGTGTGTGTGTGTGGGAGAGGACAGGGAATCACCAAGTTGCCTAAGCCATTCTCAACAGGATCTGAAGTGTATACATGATCCTCCTGCTTCAGCTTCCTGAGCCCCTAGGATGACAGTTCTAAGAAGGTGTGCTTTACCATTGAGTCACAACTTCAACACCTCAGGGTTTGTTTTTTTTTTTTATTCAATTGTGTGTGTGTGTATGTGCTCGCGCGTGAGTGTGTGTGTGTGTGTGTAGAACCACGGACGAATTCGGGAACCACCATGGACTGCCTCCACCTCCTCGTTTACTCTGCCCAGGGATTTACAGGCTCCACCCTACCAGGACTAGAAATGCAGGCCGCCTCCGCTTCTGCCCGGTGTCTATACGTGGGGTCTAGGATCTGAACTCAGGACCTTCCGCCAGCAAGGCAGAGGCTTAACCCCTGAGCCATCTCTCCAGCCCCCTCAGGGTTTGGTTTTAAGTGGCTGCTCTAACATTGAGTCACACCCCCAGCCCGTCACTCATGGATTCAATGCTAAGCCTGTGCTTTTTCTTTTTTTCTTTCCTTCTTTCCTCCCTTTTTAAAAAATAATCACTACTATGTGTATGTGTAAGATGCATGAGTTCAGGTACACCTGTGCCATAGCACATACATGTGGAGGTCAGAGGACAACTTTGGGGAGCTGGTTCTCTCTCTGTCCACCTTTATGTGGATTCATTCCAGGGACAGAACTCAGGGATTCAGGCCTCCTGAGTTATCTCAATTGCATCTTGTTATTTTTGAGACAAGGTATGTAGCTATGTGGCTCTGGCTGACCAGAAATTTGCTGTGTAGACCAGGCTGGCCTCAGACTTGCTCCGTAGACTAGGCTGACCCCAGAATTGCTATGTAGGTTAGGTTAGCTCCAGACTTGTTATATACACCAGGCCGACCCCACACTTGCTATATAGACTAGGTTGGCCCCAGATTTGTGATGTAGACCAGGCTCAGTATCACAGGGAGTCACCATCACACTTGGCGTTTCTATTTCTTTCAACACAGTATCTAAGATCAATGGGCCTTAGCTCTTTTTTCCAGTGTTGATAAAGATACCATTGACTGCTCAAAGCTGCTGTAGGTTATATTCCTATTCCTCAACCAAGATCCCCTTTCATGAGCTTTGCAGAGTGTTAAAAAGACCAGGTCAAGTGACACAGAAGCATGCTGTTGCCTCATGTGTTGGGTAGAGAGATCGCCTTCTCTGAATCCTATGAACTAACAAATGGATCCATATCCATGTCCCTCCTTTTCTCAAGAAAAGTGGGTCCCCATTGAGCTTAGAATGAAAAAAAAATCCAGTTCCCACCCTGATTTAACAAGGATTGACAAAATTAGAGTGGCTGAAAAACAAACAAGCAAATAAAAATCCATGTTGATTTTCTGAAATCTTTTGCTCTACTCCCTCACATTTCTCAGTTTTCTTTTTATTCCTCTCATATCTGCTCTGCTGTCTCCTCCTCTAGGAACTCTTCCTCTAACTCCTAGGCTAGGTCAGATGCCTCCTCCCCCTTCAGGCTCCCTCAATCCTTGGGTTTCCACCACCCCAGACCTCTCACTCTGAGTCACTCCTCACTCCCTCACTGAATTGTCTTGGAGGTTGATTTGTCTCAATACAAAGCAGTCACTTGGGCAGCAGCCCTAAGAAAAATAATAATTCATGGGCTGGGGATGTGATTATGTTGGCAGAGTGCTTGCCTAGCATATATGAAGCTCTGGATATCTTGCACTGAATGAAACCAGGTTGCTACACACTTATCCCAGCACTCAGGAGGTGGAGGCAGGAGGAACTTCTATTCAAGTTGTCCTCTACTACATACCTGGATCTACATGTAACCCTGTCTCAGAAAAAAAAAAAATCCAAAGTAAAGTGGGCCGACTTCTCCAAATCTTCAATTTACAGAAGAGTAGAATAGCATGTACCTCTCAACAATGAGCTAGCCATGCCCTCAGGGGACACTGTACATAGTAATTTGCTCTGTAGCAATACATGTGATCTTCACAGCAACCCTCCAGGAGGAAACTACTTTTTATCTGTGTTTTGCACATGCACAAAATGATGTGCAGTTGTTTAGTGGGCTGACATTGTTGAGTGACCAAGTTTTGACTGGCACCCGGATCCCACCTACTCTGTTGCCAGTCCCTCTCTCTTATAAGTACTGGGGACTGACCTCTCAACCTTATGCATGCTAGGCAGGTACTCTCCGTGGACCTAAATCTCCATTCTCTTTTGACTTTTTATTTTGAAATAGCCAGTTGCCCTGGCTGTCCTTTGAACTTGCTCTGTAGCTTTAAGCAGATCTGAACTCCTGATTTTTCTGCTCCAGTCTCCCAGCAGCTGGGATGGTAGGCCTTGCTCCACTAGGGCTGGCTGGACCAGCTTTGCATGTTATCAGTTTTGCCTGTTGTGGGCTATTAGCCAGGCCTCCCAGGTCTACTTCCATGCCTGCCTTTTTACAGTCCCTGGCTAGCTGTGAAACTTGAGTCATTTTTTTCTTTTCTCTCTCTCTTCCATTCTGAGGCAGCCTCTCATGTGGCCTAGGTTGGCCTCAAACGCACTTATATAGCTGGAGGTGACCCTGAACTTCTGAATTGCTTGCCTCCAACTCCCAAAGGCTAGAATTACAGAAGTGTACCACCACACCCCTGTATGCTGGGCTGGGTATTAAACCCAGGATTTTGTGCATACTAGGCAAACACACTGAGCATACAACTGAGCCACAATTTGACTCCCAGCCTTTTTGAGGAGCTTTTCACATAGTAGAGGCTGGCCTTGAACTCTTGATCCTCCTGCTTCCATCTCCCAAGTATTAACAATTATAGGCATGGATCACCATGCCTAGGTAAATCATTTTTTAAAAAAATTTCCTGATCTTAATATCCCCGGCTGCAAAATAAGATCCAGCTGCAAAATAAGACCCGCCTAAAAGGTATGGGCTTGAACAGCGCGCAAACCATGATAGGGTCTGCATTTGCTAAGGAGATGGACGGCCCTTGAGACTCACCTGCTCGTTGGTCCTCTCGGCGATTCTCCGACAAGACATGGCGTTGGGCACTGGCGGTCGGGACCGTCGGCTGGGAGGAGGCAGCTGCAGGGGACTCCTCTGACCGGGCACCAGCCCCTGGCCTCGCCACACCCGGTCCCAGGATGGCAAAAATGGTCTCCTCCTCCGCAGAGAAGGCGTCCTCGGCAGCCGGCCCCGCGCCTTGCGTGGAGTGCGGCACGCGAGCCAGCTTCTCCTTGGTGCGCCGCTTGAAGTCGTTCCAGCGCTTCTGCACCTCTTGACCGGTGCGTTTCCAGCTGGTGATGCCGTTGATCTTGGCGGCGATGCCGTCCCACACACGCCGCCGCTCAGCCACGCTCACCCGACGGCTCTGAGCGCCGTAGAGCTGAGGGTAGTGGGCGCGCACCTCCCGGATCAAGATCTGGTTCTCTTCGAAGGAGAAGCGCGGTTTGCGGAGCCGGGTGGTCTCCTCCGTTTCTCCCGCCGCCGCCGTCGCCGCTGCTGCGGTCGCCGAGGCCATGGCGCCCCCCGACGCCACCGATCGGCTGCCTGGCGCATGGGGGGCGCCGGTGCTGCGGGCAAAGGGCGTACAGCGCTGACGGGGGCTCGGTGTCCCCGTGTCGCCCCGACACGGGATCTTCCGTCCCCTGTGCGCGGGCGGGGGCGAGGCAGCGAGGTGCTGGACGCAGTCAGTGGCGCCTACTAAGAGCCGACACCGGCTGAGTGCTCATCTTGCGCTTCAAGCCGCCGCCGGGTGCCTCGCCGAGGAGTTGCTGGAAATTGGGAGAGGGTCTGGAATGATGGAGGGAAAGAAGTAGGAATGAAAGAACAAGGCGGTGTCTGCAGGAGATGCAGGAGAAAGGGTAGCCGGCACAGGAGACCGGGGGAGGAAAACGAATTGGGGGTGTCCCGGAGGTCGAAGAAGCATAGGAAAAGGAGACGCTAAACCGGCGATGCAGCAGACAAGAGGGGGACATCCTGGATAGAGGGGCGCACTGGCGGGTTCCCAGGGCAGCCGTCAGTTACACAGCTATGAGAGAGATCCCTGAGAGATGGTTAGCAATAAAAGATGGCATTGGAGGGCTTCTGGTTAGGACGCTAAAACATTAAGGACGAGGGGGTCTGCAGGGATTGTGGGGGTTCTGGGATTGTCAGGAATTAAGGGGGAGCTCTGGGAATAGCGAGGGTCCAATACAAGCAGGGGACCGTGGAAGCTACTCGAGACTACAGGAAGAGTGAGGGTCGCGGAGGATGGGGATCGAATTGGGCCGCATGTCACTCACCGGCGCCGCCGCAGCCCCCGCCTGCCGGTGGGTCAGGACTCGGGCTTCTGCGGCCTCTTCCCTCCCCCTCCTCCTCTCTCCCTCCCCTCTGTGGGCCCCGCCCCCGGCCGCCCCTAGTGCTTAGGCGCAGGCGCGCCAGGCGCCAGTGGTCTCTCGACTCGCTCGCAGCCAGGGTTGTAGTCTCCCCACCTCCCCACGCAGCGCAAGCGCAGAATTGCCCTTCAGCGGGTTCCGCCAGCAGGATGCAGCTGCGCAGCCGCAAAGTTAGCGCCGCGCTCTTTTCCCTAGGCGCCTGTCCTGTAAGTGCGCATGTGCACAGCTGTCCTGCGCCTGCGCGTTCTTCTGCTGGCAACCGCGGTGGTACCCAAGGCTGGTGTAGTAGCACTGAGGGATGCTGCTGTAGCACCGAGCGGTGCTGGAGTGAGCGCTAGGACCGAGCGGAGTCTCCGCCTTTCCAGCGGTATTCTAAGCCACTCTGCCCTCCAACTATGCCAAAGTCTTTCTTGTTGGGGAGGAAAGGAAAGAAGGCAACAATGAGGGGGTGCGCTTCGTTTCCGTGACAACTGCATAGGTGGGATGGGGGAGGGCGTTAGGAAACCTCCCGGCTTCCCAAATCTGTTTGTGCTCTGGATGGCTTGGGGGAACTACCTCCTACGGGCCGAGGCGGGGCACCCTGGGGATATTCCCTCCTAGATGGAAGGCAGTAACCATAGCAACCCGCCAACTTCCCCAATCACGCCTGGGGTGGGGGGCCTCCTTGTCCATACTTTGACGTCAAGGCTTAGGGAGGGCGTTCAAAGGGAGGAGTTTCTTTGAGGATGGACCAGGTGATCCCGGCCTCTGCCCACTTTGAGCAAAAAGCATAGATGCCGAATGAATCTAGAAGACCGGTCGAGTGAGCCGGGTGGAAAGATGATTCAGTCCTTTGCAATATTTGTCTCGAGGCCTACAGTTCCAAGGCCATCCAGCAAATGTTGATTCATTCATCTCTTCAATAACTATGAGCATCGCACAGGTCAAGGTGCAACGAACGAAAAGGACGAAACTCCTTAATTTCAGCGAGTTCTTTTATTATTATTTTTTAAGTCAGCTGCATTTTATCATGTAATCTAGTCTGGCTTTGGATTTGCAGTGATCCCCCTCTGCTCAGTCTCTAGAGTGCTTAGAGGACAGGTGTGTGTCACCACACCCCACGAGCAAGGTGATGTTCAAATAGAGATAATGAAGATGGGAGGAAGGAGGAAGGAAGTACTTGCTGCTTAACATGACATTGTTCTTGTATTCCAGGAAGCCAGTGGGGTGGGACTAAAGGGAGAAACTGTATTCAAAATGAAGTCCCTTAAGTCCTGAAGGAAGTCATCGTATTCAGAATGAAGTGAGAGGCATTGGGGGATGGAGGGGAGGAGGGCATGGGGAGAGAGAACAGAAGAAATGGGATCTGACTCTGACTTTAGTTTTTCCTTTTTTTTTTTCCAGTTCCTTGTGTGAGGATGGGGAAGTGTATGTGCATGTGTATAACATGTTCACATGTGTTGATACACATGTGCATGTTAGTGCACCTGCATGCGAAGGATCCAGGTTGATAGCAAGAATCATCTTTGATGATTCTTCCATCTTATTCTTTTCTGTGTGTGCGCGCGCGTGTGTGTGAATGTGAATGTATGTGTCTGTGTACCAGAGGGCCCTTGAGTGTGTGTGCCTGTGGAGGTCCAAGGGTGACATCTGGAATTATCCTGGATTAATCCACCTCCTGATTGCTTTGCTCTGGGATTTCCCAGCTTCTACCTTCCAGAGTTGCAATTACAAGCCCCTGTTATTTCCTCTGGCATATTTATCTTAGATATAGGATCCAAACTCAGGTCCTTTTGCTTATGAGGTAAAGACTTTAATCTCTGAGCCATATTCTTAGGCCCCATCTTACTTCTTTTAAAACAGGACCTCTAATCAATCACAGAGCTTGCTGATAGAACTAGTCTGGCTAGTCAAACTTGTTCTGAGGATTCCCTTTCTCTGTCTTCCGAAGGTGTAATTACAAGCAGTATGCCATACCTACCTGGCATTTTATGTGTGACCTGGGAATCTGGACTCCACTTATTTGCTTATGTGTCAGGTGCTTTGACTGCTGAATTATGACCGTGTGTGTGTGTGTGTGTGTGTGTGTGTGTGTGTGTGTGTGTGTGTATCTTCATGCCATGGTAGCAGTATGGAGATCAGAGAACATCTTGCAGAAATCAGTGCTCTTCTTCCACCATGTGTGTTCCAGGGATCAAACTCATATGGTCAGACTTGATGGCAGATACCTTTACCTGCCAAACCAATACACTTTCAGTTGTTTGACTTAAGACCAAGTATAGTACCTGCTGAGCTATCTTGCTGACCTATTTTTTTGTTTTTGTTTTTAAAGACCTGAGTAACTTGGAACAAGTTATACAGACTAGACTGGACTTGAACTTCTGCTCCTCCTTCCTCTACCTTCTGAGTGCTGGAATCACAGATCTGGGCCATTATGCTTGGCATCTATGATTTGACTGGGAGTCCCTGAGGAACTGACTTGAGGGCACAAGGACAGAAACAGATCCACAGGTAAGATACTTCATCTCTCCAGCCCCACCTGAAGCCCCAGAGATGGAATTAGATTTGGGACACGACAGGGAGGGAGGTGCAGAGGATGACTCCAGCGCTTTTGCTATGAATGACGGGGGGGGGCGGACCTATCAGAAACAGAGATGGGCTATAAGAGGATCAGGGGTTAATTTGCCCAAACTCAAGCTACCTCTTTAAGTGTAAATGTTGTATTGTTTGAGTTTCCAGTCAGAGATTGTTACTGTGTCATAGTTACGCACAGGTGTCAACTTGACCGTTGAGGGTTTGGACCTCCACAGGCACACACACTCAAGGGCCCTCTGGTACACATACATTCACATTCATGCACACACGCACACACACACACTCAGAGAAAAGAATAAGATGGAAGAGTCATCAAAGATGATTCTTGCTATCAACCTGGGTCCTTCACATGCAGGTGCACTAACATGCACATGTGCATCCACACATGTGAACATGTTAGTTGTAGAGAATTAGTGGTTGAGTTAAGCCCAGAGTAAATCTGCAGGAGATTGTCTAGATGATGGGGAAGGCCCAGCCTATGGTGGGTGTGATTAGGTCCTGGAATAAATCACAGAGAGCTGGTTGAGAGAGTTGGCATCCTTCTGCACACTTGGCCAGATGTGCTGGTCTGGCAAGTAAGGATTATCCCTTTCTCAGCCGTTATGTGGTGATGGTGTGGCCAGTTCCCTTGGCTCTGGTGTTGGTGCGTGCTCACCCTTCAAGCTGGACTGAGAAATGTAATGAGACAATCATAAGAAAATAAATCCCTTGTTCCTTTAAGCCATTTGATGGCCATTTATCAGCAACCATGCAGGCTGACTGCAACACTCTGTATAATCACCAAAAAATTAGGACCAAACTGCTTAAAGGAACAAGGAGTTTCATTCTGGCTTACAATTGCCTGTACAGTTCCTTGGCTTATGATTGCTTGGTTACAGTTCCTTGTCCGGATTGGCAGAAGAGTGAACACCAACACCAGGACTGCTGAGAGGGATGATCCTCACTTGCCAGACCAGCAGGATGCCAACTTCCTCAACCATTTACCCCCATATTATTCACCTGCCCAAGGCCTAATGCTGCCCACCATGAGCTGGGTCTTCCCCATCCATCAGACAGTCTCCTAAAGGTTTATTCGGGGCTTAACTCAACTACTAGTTTCTCACAACTGTACTGAGTGCTCAGAGCCTTTGGTTGCCAAGTTGACACCGGTATCCAACTCTGACAGACATAGAGACTTGAGATATAAATTTAGGCCAGGAGTAGTGAGACATTCTATAAACCTAGTCCACAAAGGCAGAGACAGGCGAATCATGAGTTCAAGGCCAGCCTGGGCTACACAGCTTGAGGCCAGCTTGGACTACTTGATGACATCCTTTCTTACCAAATTCCCACCAAGAGAGAGAAGTACATTTGAGAGTTGTCAGTGAATTAGTAACATTGAATTCTACAAGTCTAGAAGAGGTTACTCCAGGAGCAGGTAGAGTCAGAAAAGAGATGCAGCCAGGCGTGGTGGTACACTCCAGTAATCCCGGAATTCAAGAGGCAGAGGCCAGAAGATCAGGAGTTGAAAGCCAGACTGAGCCATATGACACTTTGTCAAAAAAAAAAAGTCAGAGAAAAGACACCAAGTTGGAGAGGGGGCAGGAATCAGCGAAGACTGAGGGGAACAGGCAGTGAGTGCAGTGGGAGGAGGACCAGGGCCACGTGCTGGCCCAGAAGCTGGGTGAGGGGCAAAAGGGTCAAACACTGCCTCAAGGGCAAGATCAGTGGGCACTCAGAAAGACCACCCAGGCTTGGAGTATGGAAGCTATCAGTAATCTTTTTGTCTTTGCAATGCTGGGATGGATCTGAACCTTGTACAAGCTAAGCAAGCACTCTATTGCTGAGCCACGCCCACTCTCAAGCCCCACATTGGTGGATTCTAGTTAGACACTCTACCATTGAGCCACACCATAGTTTCTCACAGGTGGATTCTAGGCAGATGCCCTACCACAGAGTCATGTCCCCAGATCTCACTGGTGGATCTTATGACAGGTTTTCGCTCACTGAGACATGCCTAGTAGGTTCCAGGCAAGAAATCTGCTGCTGAAGAGTGGATGCCCAGGAGTCTTCCAGGATTCAAGGGTGTCCTATGAAAGGCATTTCATAAGCATATTCTCTCTCTCTCTCTCTCTCTCTCTCTCTCTCTCTCTCTCTCTCCTCTCTCTTATGCAGGGTCTCATGTTTCCCAGACTGGCTTTAAAGTCACTATGCAGGTAAGGTGACCCTGACCTAATCGTTCTCATTCTTACCTCCCACATGCTAAGATTATAAGTATATGCCACAGCACCTAGTGTCATAGTTACATAAAGGTGTCAACTTGAGGATCAAAGGTCAAAGAAAGCTCAATGCTCCAGTTGTGAAGAATGGATAGTTGAGCTGAGCCTTGGGCAAGCCAGCAGGGGATTGTATTGTTGATGAGAAAGACCCAGCCCATGGTGGGTGGAGCTAGTACCTGGGCAGGTGAATTAGGTGGAGGGAGCTGGTTAAGGAAGTTGGCATTCTTCAGCATGTGTGGACAGACAAACTGTCTGACAAGAGAAGTTTGCCCCTCTCTGCAGTCCTGTGGATATGATATGGCCAGTTCCCTCAGCCCCTGCTGTTGGTGTGAATTCTTCTGACAGGCTGAAGTAAGAATCGTATCCTGACAATCATAAGCCAGAATAAAACCTATTGTTCCCCTATAAGCCCTTTGGTGGTGAATTTATCAGCAATATGCAGAGTAACTGTAACACTTGGCTTACATGCGTGGATTCATACATATGCACCTGTGTGTATGTGGAGAGATCATCATGTATCTTCATCACTCTCTACCTCATCTTTTCTCCTTTTTTTTTTTTTGTTTGTTGTGTGTGTGTGTGTGTTTTCATACATGTGTTTGTGGAGGTTTTTCCATCTTCTAGTTTTTGAGGCAATATTTCTAAAATCAAACCTTGAGCTTGTCAATAAGGTAAGGCTAGTCTGGCTTGCCAGATTGTTTTCCCATCTTATTCTTTTTTGAGATAGAGCCTCTAATCAAAGCCAGAGCTTGCTGGTAGTCTGCCTATTCAGTTTGCTCTGAGAATTCCCAGTATCCACCTTCCCAGTCTGGAACTACAGGCAGATTTCCATGGGCTCTAGGGATTGTAGATTCCAATCCTAAAGCATTTGTACAGCAAACACTTTAATGAATGGACCATATTTCCACAGGCTCTTTGTCTCATCTTTTAAAAAAACATTCTTTTTTTCTTTCACGTTTGTATGGATGGGGTGCATGCGAGTGTGTGTGTGTGTGTGTGTCTATGTGTGTGTATTTACACATGTAGGTAGATTCATATATGTGTGTATCCATGAGTGCTCTTGGGTGTGTCTTTTGAGGCCCAAAGGTGACACCAAGAATCATCCTTCATTGCTCTTCCACCTTATTATTGTGAACCTGGGTCTCAGCACACCGTTAGGATTAGTTGGGCTAGCCAACATGCTCTGGAGATTCCCAGAACCCACCTTTCAAGACTGAATTACAGGCTGCTGTCACATCTGCCCAGCATTTTTATGTTGGACCTGAGTAGCCACTGAGTCATCTCCCCAGCCCTATTTATTTGTTAGAGAAAGAGAGAGAGAAATATGCATACTAGTGAGGGTCAGTGGTGACTTTGAGAAATCAATTCCTTCCACTATATGGGCTTCTGGGGATTGAACTTGGGTCTCCAGGTTTGCAAGCAGGTGTCTTACCTGCTGAACTGTCTCACCAGTTCCTGCCTCATCCTTTTTTGTTAACAATTTATTTTGTGTGTGTGCATATGCATCCGTGTGTGCATGTATGTGTGTGTGTGAGAGAGAGACAGAGACAGAGAGAGATAGAGAGGAAGAGTTCTGTGTGTCCCTGTGGAGGACCAAGGGTGACATCAGGAATCATCCTGGATTGCTTCTACCTCCTTTTTGTTTGGCTCTGGGATTTCCCAGACTCTGCCCACCAGGGCTGGAAGTGCAGGCTGCATTTGTTTCCACCTGGCAGTTTTTTTTTTTTTTTTAAGACTGTGACTTTTTATTATTATTATTATTATTATTATTATTATTATTTATTCAACTGTGTGCATATGCCTCTGTGTGTGTGTGTGTGTGTGTGTGTGTGTGTGTGTGTGTGTGTGTATGTGTAGAACCACGGACAAATTCGGGAACCACCATGGACGCATCCACCTCCTTCTGCCCCGGGATTCACAGGCTCCGCTCTACCAGGACCAGAAGCGCAGGCCGCCCCCGCTTCCGCCTGGCATCTATACATGGGATCTGGGATCCGAACTCAGGACCTTCCGCCTGCAAGGCAGAGGCTTAACCCCTGAGCCACCTCTCCAGCCCGCACCTGGCAGTTTTATGTGGGACCTGGGATCCAAACTCAAGACCTTCTGCTTTCGAAGCAGAGCCTTCACTCCTGAGCCATCTCTCATGCCTCTGGCTCATCTTTTGAGACAAGATCCATCACTGAACCTGGAGCTCACCAATTTTGCTAAACTGGCTAGCCATCAAGTCCTGTCTCTGCTTCCCCAGTATTTTTTTTTCTTATTCAATTGTGCGTATGTGCGTGTGTGTGTGTGTGTGTGTGTGTGTGTGTGTGTAGAACCATGAGCAAATTTGGGAACCACCTGCCCCCGGATTCACAGGCTCTGCCCTACCAGGACCGGAAACACTGGCTGCCCCCGCTTCTGCCTGGCGTCTATACGTGGAGTCTAGGATCAGAACTCGGGACCTTCTGCCTGCAAGGCAGAGGCTTAACCCCTGAGCCACCTCTCCAGCCCCTGCTTCCCCAGTATTGTAAAAAAGCTGTGCCCAGAGTTTTACATGGGTGCTAGAGAATCCTAACTCACTCATTTCCTCGTACAGAGAAGGCGCTTTACCATCCCTCAGCCCCACAACTCAGTTTTTTGTTGCTAATTATCATTGTTTCTTTTTGTGCGTGTGTGTGTGGGGATGGGGTGGGGTTCTCAGTCTAAGCCAAGGTTAACCTGGATCTCACCGTGCAACTCAACCTGGCCTCACTATGCCCAGCGATTTTCCTGCCTCAGCCTCTAGTGTGGCGGGATTAAAGCAGTGAGCCATCACACTCTGCAGCAGCAATAGGCTCTGAGCAAGGAAGGACAGGGGCTGAGTAATAGTTTAGAAAGTATTCCCAAACCCAGGGCCAGCAAGGTAGCCCAGTGGCTAAGGCTCCTGAGAGCAAACCTAATTACCTGAGTTCCACCCTCAGAGCCAACATGTTGGAAAGAGAACGTTCTCTCTGACCTCTACATGCCCACCGTGACAAGTGTGCCTGTGCAAGCGCTCTCTCTCTCAAAAATAAGTACAAGTGTTTTTTCAAAAGTAATCCTGAAACAAGGCATAGTGGCACATAGCAGTACTACCGAAACTCAGGAGGGTCAGGAGTTGAAAGGCTGTCCTCAACTATTTAGAAAATTGGAGCTCAGCGTTGGAAACATGAAATGCAGGGGGAAAAAAAAAAGCGAGGAGCTGGGGACGTGGCCCGCGGTAGAGCACCTGTCTAGAATCCACCAGTTAGGGGCTGGGAGTGGAAATCAGCAGCACAGCACATGTGTGGAATCCTCCAATGATGGGAGGGGGCGTGGCTCCGTGGCATAGCAATTGTCTAGCATTCAAAAAGGTCCGAGGTGCAATCACTAGCATTTGGACACAGTGTGGGGAGCGGGAGAGGGGTCTGCAACATCGGAAACTCTGCCCACTTCCAGCCTGTCTCAGATCTCTTCTTGGGTCTGGCCAGCTTCCTGTGTTTTCTGTACTCCCACTCAGTGCCTTTGAATTTGCTCTCCTTTCTGCCCAGAATGTTCTTCCCCCCACCCCATTTCCTCAGCTCATTTTGTACTCTGCTTCTCTTTCATCCCTCCATCTTCTGTGGTTTTCTTTATTGGGCTTCTTGTCCACCTGACATTATATTATTTATATTGGTGCATTTTGCATATATACATATGTACTTTGGTGCTAGGGATTGAACCAAGGTCTCGTGATTATTAGGTTAATCAGGCTCAGGGGTTAAGACTCTATCTAGAAAGCAGAAGGTCCTGCATTTGGATCCCAGGTCCCATGTAAAAGCACCAGGTGGAAACAGAGGTGACCTGCACTTCTGACCCTGGGGCGGAACCTGGGAAATCCCAGAGTGAAAGTGGTAGAAGCAATCCAGGATGATTCCTTAAGTAACCCTTGGGCCTCCAAAGGGACATATAGTGCACTCACTCTCTGTCTCTCTCTCTCTCACACACACACAGACACGCACACATAAAATAAATATAAAAATAAGTATTCGTTCTTTGTATGTGTGCACATGAGTGTTTACGAGTGTTTTTGAATGTGCCATGGCATGCACGTGAAAGTTGGAGGACAGCTTGTGGGAATCCTTTCTCTCTTTCCATTGTGTAGATTCTGGGCATTGAACTCAGGTCTCCAGGCTTGGCGGTAAAGCGCTTTTACCTACTGAACCCTCTTGAAGACCCATCCTTGTGTCCTAGTTATTGTTTTGAGACAGGATCTTTATTACATAGCCCAGGCTGGTCTAGAGCTCACAATCCATCTGCCTCAGCTTCCTGAGTGCTTGGAATTACAGTGTGGACACCACCCCAGTCTCAATCTTCCTGTTCCTTTAGTGGCTAGAACAGCAGCACCAAGTGATGCTCAGCAAATATAAGGGAGCATTTACCTTTAGGGTATCTAGTTGCATAGTAGAGAATGACCTTGAAGTCTTCCAGCCTCCAGACCTCCCAAGTGATAGATAGGGTTACAGGTGTGTGCTACCACGTAGACAAGGTAGACAATACCTTTTTTTTAGTGTGAATGTGTGTATACATGTGTGTACATATGTGTACACAAGAGGGTGTGTATGTGCATGTGCGTGCGTGTGTACATGTGTGTGTGTACAAGGCACTTGAGTGTGTGTGCCTGTAGAGGGCCCAAAGATGAATTCAAGAATCATTCTGGATGGCTCCTTACTGCTTTGCTCCAGGTTTCCAAAAGTCGGCCCTCCAGGGCCACAGTTGTAGGTCATATCCTCCCTGCATTTTTTTTTAAACCTGGAATCTGGGGATCTGAACTCAAGTGCTTTTGCTTTTGAGGCAAAGTCTTTAATCTCTGAACCATCTTCTCAACCCTAGAAAACACTTTTTAACACCTCTCCAATGGGACCTGGAATCCCAAAACTTAAGAATTATCAAAAGTCAAATTCATCACACACATACATACAGGCACACACAAATTCAGACATAAGGCAGGAGGGACACCTCTGAACAGGATGTGGAAAGAGAAAGGTGAAGCCTTTGCCTGGCAGTCATTAGACCCAAAGTTCAATCCAACTACCACGAAAAGTTCTGAGCTCCAGGCAGAGGCTGGGAATTACTCAGGAACCAGTCTTCATTTAGGTTGAAGGCTGTATGAGCAGCCAGGTCTGGAGAGCAGGTCTGGCCTCCTTCCTGGCTGCCTCTCTTTTCCCAAGATATTAGGCAAGTTGGGCTCCCCAGGCCCTAGGGGCATAGCTAAGTTCAAAGACCACACAGACATCAGGATCTCAAAGACAAGTGTAAACACTCAGTATTTACTAGTTATCAACCCCCAGACCCCCCCTTCTCCCAAACCCAAATAACTTAAAATCCTACTGGGGCTCTTCTTTGGCCTTTAAATAAAACCTAGACGACCCCCCACAGACCCCCTCCTTCTCCCAAACCCAAATAACTTAAAATCCTACTGGGGCTCTTCTTTGGCCTTTAAATAAAACCTAGACGACTGCTGTTCCCATTGGGTCCTGAAAATCCTGCTTTGGCTATGGGAGATTTGTCGATTGAACAGTCTGAGGATGAAAACCATAGGTAGCTAACGTGATTCAGGAGTGTTGGGGGGAATGGTGGCAAAACTCTTTGTCTCTCAATGGCGTAAGACCCACAGGTTAAGTGGACTGAACAGAATAGGATGGTGGGGATTGGCTCACCCGTGACACCGTGAAGCTGTCCCATCCCTCCCTCAAGTTCCTGAAGGAATGAAATGCTAAGATCAGCTAGGGATGAAGGGTCCATACCGAAACAAGGGTCTCCGGATGTGGAAGGAGTATGTGAGAAAGATGGATGATCTCGATTCAATCCCATCCATAAGTCTTTGGCAGTGAAGATCCAGGCCAATCTTGGGGCACAGTTCCCAGATTCTGAGGACCAGCCTGCAAAGTACACCGGGCTCCTGTAGGGCCAAGGATCCAACAGTTACCCCGGGACTACAGCAGTCCCTAGAGGTTCAGAAGTCCAAAGGGCAAGTTTAGTGTCCCAAGCAAGCTGGACGATCCATAGAGAGCTTCGGAGATGTGTGACTTCTGGAGAATGCTTGGAATCCTTGAGACAGGCTGTCAGCAGCCTCCAAATTTCAGGATCCTGCAAGGATGGAGAGAAGCTGGGATCCAGTGACCCCCAAAAGGCTGGGTGAATGGAGGAAAGGTTTTAAGGACTTGGTAGTGGCTGAGCTGGGAGGGTTCAGGGCTGTGGGTGGTAGACACCTCAGGGCTCTTAACGCTTGACTTTGCGGCCGGCTGAGTTGCGTCCACTGCGACGGTAGAGAGACTGCTGGCTGCCATTGAGGGGACAGTACTTGAGTGTGTGAGCCTGGTCTCCAGTGGCCCCACACAAGGGGCACACATAGTGCCTGAGGATGGGACACACCACCACACCATCCGGCGTCTTCAGCTGGTGAGATGCATAGACGTGACGAGACTCCCCATTGTGTTTGCAGAAGTTACACAGGGCAGCCCCCGAAACCCCCAACACCTGATCCTGCTTGGGCTGGGGCCCTGGGATGGAGGCCTGCGTTCCTTCACCCTCTGGCCTTTGGCTCCGGTGCTGAATCAAAGCCAGGATCACCTGATTCAGGTTGAAGTAGTCCTTCCACATGTCAAAGGGTGGCAGGTCCATGATATCACCCATTTGTGACTGGGTGACCTTGGGGACCAGGTGGAGGGGGCTGCAGGCCAGGGGGCCAGCTGTGGCAGGTGTTTGGTGGAACAAAGAGGAGCTGAACCCCCTTTTTATAGTCCCCCAGACTCTTCTAAGCTAGAGGTGGAGCTTAGGATGTGAAGAGCCCATCCTGACCCTCATCTGACTCTAATCCCCCACTGAGATGCGGAAGGTCATCTTCCAGGTCGCTCCGCCTCCAAAATGCTCTGTGCTTTTCAGAAAAGCCCTTACACCTCTGGGCTTCAGTTTCTCAGTCTATAAATATTCCCCTACCCCTATTCTCCCTTTCTCAAATCGGGATGGACCCCTCCCTTGTTCCCTTCAGGTGCTCCAGTTATTCCTAACCTTCTGATTTGGTTTTTGCATTGCTGTTTTGTTTGAGATTGGGTCTTGACATGTAGCCCAGGCTGGTCAAACTCATGGTCCTGCTGTCTCAGCTTTGACAGTGCTTCCATTATGAATGTGCAGCAGCTGGGCATGTGGTGGCTCAGTGGTAGAGCACTTGCCTAACATGTTTGAAATCCAGGATTTTTTTTTTTTCTGGGTGTGGTAGAATTGGGAGATGAAGGCAGGAGACTTGGGAGTTCCAGACTAGATTCAACTACATAGTGAGTTCAAGGCTAGCCTGACATATATGAAACCTTGTCTAAAAAATAAAAAGAAAAAATTAAAGAGAAGGGGAGAAATGAAGGAAGTAAGGGAGGGAGGAAGGGAGGAAAGAAGAAAGAAAAGAAGGAAGGAAACTGGGTTTCATTCCCAGTACCTTAAAAAATGGAAACAAAACCGGAACACATAAGTGTGCATCCTTAAAATTCTCTTCTTCCTCCATGTCTACGTTACAGAAGTGTGACTCTACACTCAATGTCTTATGAAGTGCTGGGAATTGAACCTAGGGTTTTTTTGCATGATGGGTAAACACTCTACCAGCTGAGCCCTAGTTGCCACTTTTCCCCCCTCCCCCACCTGCCATTTGTCATTTTATAGTGATGTTGGCAGACTGTTCTAGAGCACACAGACTCCTAGTTTGGTTTTAGACAAGACTAGTACCTCACCTATTGGGATGTGCTCACTGAAGGGCATCATACTGCCTTATGCATGGGTATATGCACACCTGCTAACCCAGTAACTTCAGGTGGAGGCAGAAGGATCAGTTCAAAGTCATCCTCAGCTATGTAGAGAGTTCAAGGCCAGTTTGGGTTATGTGAGACCTTGTCTCTAAAGAAAAAAAAGGGGGTTATGAAGATGGCTCAGCAGGTAAGGAACCTGCTTGAAAGTCTGAAGTCCACATGGTGGAAGGAGAGACCTGACTTTTGAAAGTCGTCCTTTGACCTCTACCCACATAGCATGCATGTTCTCTCTCTCTGCCAAATAAGTAAATAGTGTGTGTGTGTGTGTGTGTGTGTGTGTGTGTGTGTGTGTGTGTGTAGAACCACGGGTGAATTTGGGAACCACCATGGACCGTCTCCACCTCCTTGTTCACTCTGCCCCGGGATTCACAGGCTCCGCCCTACCAGGACCAGAAACGCAGGCCGCCCCCGCTTCCGCCCGGGGTCTAGGATCCGAACTCAGGACCTTCCGCCTACAAGGCAGAGGCTTAACCCCTGAGCCACCTCTCCAGTCCCCAAATAAGTTAATAGAATTAAAAAAAAAAAAGAACTGACATCTGAAAGTCTTCTTCTGCCCTCCATCTGTACACCATGGCATGCATGCATCTCTCTCTCTCAAATAAATAAAATACTTAAAAAAGTATTTATAAATACCCAAATAAAATACTTGAAAAACAGAAGGCAGCTATGGTGATTAAGACAGCATTTAAAGTAATAACTGAAGGAGTCTCATTTTCTGATTGTCTCTTTTTGGTGGGCATCAAGAGACAGTTAGAAGGGAAAACAAGATAAAATAGCAATGAAGTTCTGCTTTTTTCCTTGACTTGATTTCTCTTTCATGTCTCTTGGGTCAGTGATTTAGACAGTTCCTCTTTTTTTTTTAAGTGTAGCAGTCGCTTTTGTATGATTGCCTGTGACCCAATCCTGCTTATCAAATACTCAAACCAAATACGGACCATAATGGGGAAGAGGTGGCACCCTACCTAAGAGAGGAAAAGTTGCCCAACACTATGCCTCAACGGTACCTCAATTTCTGAACCCCCCTCCATCCTAATAGGAACTTTGACACTTGATTAATCATAGTTTTGATTCATCAGTTTTCTCTGGACTCCATTTTTATTTCAAGCAATTCTTGGCTTGCCTGGGTTGGGGGGAAAGAGCTTAGAGGTACAGGCATTACCCCCACACACACTCTGCTATGGTACCCTGTCCAGAGTTCTACCTGGGTTATCTGTTTGAATCATCTCCCTGAGTCCCTGAACCCCCAGACCTTGTGAAGTCAATCTCATGTAGGGCTAAGGGTGAGGCTTAGTTGGTAGAGTGCTTGCCTGGCATGCATGAAGCTCTGGGTTCCATTGCCAGCACCACATAAACTGAGTGTAGTGGTATATGTCTGTAATCTAGTCTTTGTGGTAGGGAGGCAGAAGGATCTGGAGTTCAAAGCCATCCTTAGCTATAGACTGAATTTGAGATCAGCCCAGTAGCCTTGTCTCAAAAAAAATAAAAGCATCCAATGGTGTAGGCAAAAAAGAATTCAAGCAAAGAAGAAGGAGGAGGAGGAGGAAGAAGCAGCAGCGGCAGCTGCTCCAAGGGCAGCATGGTACATGCCTTTAATCCCCACATTCGGAAAGCAGAGGCAGGAGGGTCCTGAGTTCGATGACAGCCTGAGTTACAAGCAAGACGCTATCTCCAAATCTCCTTCCCCCCAAGAGGGATGGGAATTCTGTTGTGCAACTGAGCAAGGGGATGGCAGACAAATTGAGGGACTGGTGTGCTGGACTAGGGTACAAACCCCAAGGTGACTCCAGGACATCATGTATAGATGTCCTGAAGTCTCACCAGCCTAAGCCAGCTAGATGTGTGGCTGGTGCCTGTCATGCCAATCCTCAGAGGGCAGAATCAGGGTAAAAACCAGTCTGGGCTACATGCGGAGACTCAGAAAACAGGTCTAGGGAAACTATAAGAACTCAGCTGGACTTGTCTGGTGCAGGCACACACCAGGACTGATGGTGTGTGGGGTATCTAGCCAAATGCTTTCTTAGAGCGATGTGACTTGCTGTTCATTAGGGACAGTCCCATGTCCATGTCCTGTGCCATTTGCCATTACTCCCCCCAACGCAGAACTCGAGATGCTGTGAGAAGGGGTGTTGACACAAGCCATGACTTTCATGAACCACTTGTAGCAAGTGTTAGTATAGTCACAGTGGACGTGTGGCATGCCTGTAATCCTAGAATTCAGGTTGAGGCAGTTAGATAGGAGTTCTAGGTCAGCCAGGACTATACAGGGAGACCTATCTAAAAATAATAATCACATACAGGCAAACTACAGGCTGTGTGTTGTGGGGAGAGTGTGTATAAGTCTCCTGTGGGGGGCAGAGCCTGGACCTCTGACCCCATCAGGCAATTAAACTCGTTGTCTTGTGATTCTCAGTTTCTATTGCTTGGGAGTAGTCTATTTCTGTTCCCCTCCCCACCCCCCAACACTCCCCAATCTCTGTCATTTCTTTTCCTCTTGTTTTCTTCAAGGTCTCTGTTATTTAGCCCTTCCTGCCCCTCCGGATTTTTTTTTTCTTGATGTTTTTTAGGGACACATGCAACCTTTTCAGATGGCTCCCTTCCGAGGCCTGCAGAGTGAAAGCCGGAGATGATATTGACAAATTCCCCAGCCGGGTGTTTACCCTTCAGAACTTCCGCTGTGCACAACCCAGGCCCCGCCCACTGGCTGCCTAGGCAATGTCGGCTCTGTTTGCTTGGAAGCTTCCCTCCCAAATTGACACCCAGACTAGAAGACAGACCTTCTGGGTGTTTGAAAGGTTGGGAGGGTTGAACATTTAAAAACTTTGAGTCATACAGGCAAGTATACTGTGGGGGACACAATCTTGTTTTTAATTTTTTTGTGTGTGGGGGAAGTATGCGCATGCATGCCATTGAGCAAGTCAGAAGAAAACATTCAGAAGTCAGTTCTGTCCTTCCACCATGTGGATTTTCAGGCCATTGGGTTTGAGAACATGTTTCTTAACTAGCTGAGCCATCTTCGGGGGCATAGGGAATACAGTGTTTATGAGATGATTCCCAGTGTCACTGACTTGGACCTCCACAGGCATGTACAGTGCCCCCTGATACACATTAGGCACCAAAAATTTTATTTACTGGAAAGTGAGAGTAAAGATTAAGAACCAAGAAAGAGAAAGAGAAGGCAAACACGTGAATATCATGGTGCCCATGTGGCAGTCAGAGGATAACCATTCAGAAGTTAATTCTCTCCTTCCACTATGTAGGCTTTGGGGGACGGAAGTCAGGTCTCCAAGTTTGCAAGCTCTCTATTCCAACTTAGTGTCTTAGTTTTTGAAGACAATTGGCCTCCATTCTTGCACATCCACCTCACTAGGGTCATAGACATACCCTGGGCTATTAGTTCTAGTTGTATTTTTCTTACTAAAGGCTTTCAGAAGCACACTAAGCAGAGACATGGAGATCACAAGCCACAGAGAGAAAGGGAAACCTTTGCTACTCTTTTAAGAAATATTTACTAAATATCCAATGGCTATATGGCACCGGCCCAGGGGCAGAAGGTGTTATTGGCTGATAGAAACATACATTAACCAGGGTCTGGGGAAGTCAATTAGTTGACAGAGTGCTTGCCTAGCGTCAACTGAACGCCCTGGGTTCAAACTCCAGCACTGGTATGAACTGGTTGGAGAACAAGGACTTCAGAATCACCTTGGCTACATAGGAGCTCAAGGCCAGTTAGGGCTGTACAAGACTCTATTTTTTTGTTTTGTTTTATTTTTAAAACTTAGCCTTTGTGTAAAACTAACATTTTAGAGATAGATCAAGTATAATAAAGCTGGGCTAGGGAGAAAAAATACAAAAGGTGATAAGATGAAAAAATAGATAGGGGGGCAGGAGAGGTGGCTCAGGGGTTAAGCCTCTGCCTTGCAGGCAGAAGGTCCTATCGCTTCTCGGCCTTTTGGCTAAGATCAAGTGCAGGCAGAAGGTCCTGAGTTTCGATCCTAGACCCCACGGATAGATGCCAGGCAGAAGCGGGGGCGGCCTGCGTTTCTGGTCCTGGTAGGGCGGAGCCTGTGAATCCCGGGGCAGAGTAACCGAGGAGGTGGAGGCATCCATGGTGGTTCCTGAATTCGTCCGTGGTTCTACATGTGCACACACACACATACACACACACACACACACACACACACACACACACACGCCTATGCGCACAATTGAATAAATAAAAAAAAATTAAAAAAAAGAAAAAATAGATAGGAGAATCATAAAAAGAAGTGATATTGAAAAAGAATCTTCAAGAACTCTACAGATGTGTGAGGAAGAGGGATATAAGGGTCTGTGGGATGCTAAGGGTCTGTGGCAAATGGCAAGTGTGTTCAAGGAGCATGGGGGAGGTCGGGTGCCTTGGATAGATTGAAAGTGGTGAGAGGAGAAAGGTGGTGGAGAGGGTTGGAAAGATTGCCCGAGAGTAAAGCCTCTGTCTCAAAAGCAGAAGGGCCTGAGTTTGGATTCCAGATCCCATATAAAAGGCTGGGAGGAAGTGGTGGCGGCTTGCGCTTTTGACCCTGGAAGACAGAGCCTGGTAAACCCCAGAGCAAAGCTAAAAGGAGGTAGAAGCAATTCAGATGATTCCTGAAGTCACCATTGGGCCTCCACAGGGATACATAGTGCCCTCTGACACACACACACACACACACAGGCGTATGCACGTGCTAAAATAAGAGATGGAGAATGATTTCTAGTAGGTGAAAAAACAGGCAGCAGACCACTTCAAATGGGATTTGCTAACTTATTCATTGTATTTTATTTATTTTAAAATGACAGCAAGTATACATGTGAGGAGGTCAGAAGACAACTTTTTATTTCATTTATGTATGTCTGTGTATGTGCTTGTGGAGGCCTAAGGGTGATATCAGGAATCAGCCTCTATGGCTCCTTTGCCTTCTTGTGTGAGCCTCAGTCTCTAATTAAACCCAGAACACACCATTAGGGCTAGTCTGGTTAACCAGCTTGCTCTGGGGAGGATTCCCAGACTCTACCTTCCAGTGCTGGAATTACAAACAGGCTACTACACCCATTTAACATTTTCACTGGGGATTTGGGGCTCTGAACTCAGGTCCTTTTGCTTTCAAATCAAAGACTTTAATCCTGGCACCATCGCCTGGCCCCGGTGTCAGTGTTTATGTTCTCCCGTGCCCAGCAAATGTTTTTAGGTTTCTGTGTCTGTCTTTCAGTGTGGGAAGCAGGATTGTGGCACTGTGTGTGACTGTGCTGCCCGTGATTCTCCCGGTTGAGTCTGCCCACACCTGCTCTGCTCTTCTTGTTCTTGCTGGTGTCTTATTTCTTTGTGACCTAGTTGTTTTGACCGGATGGCGGTTGACCTTTACAGTTAGCTGGTGATTTCCCCCAGGTCTTGGCCCCACCGCAGGGCCACATTTCCATTTAGAAACTCTTAAAAACCTATTTTTGCTGTGTGTGTGTGTGTGTGTGTGTGTGTGTGTGTGTGTGTGTGTCTGTTTGAAGGTGTGAGCGTGTACATGTGCTAGGTACATGTATATGTATGTAGAGGCCTGAGATTGAATCATCCCTAATCACACTTTCCCCTTATTCTTTTGAGGCTGAGTCTGTAATTAAACCTAAAGCTCTGGCTATCCAGCCTCTTCTGAGAATTTCCAGCTCCTTTGCTGTGCTGCAATTAGGGGTGGGCAGCCTACTTAGCTTTTTAATGTGGGATTTGGAGATTGGAACTTAGGCCCTTATGCTCTCGAGGCAAAGACTTTAACTGCTGAACAACATCCCAAATCCTGATGTTCTTTATTTTTTATAAGAGAGAGAGAGAGAGAGAAGAGAAGAGAAGAGAGAGAGAGTCAAGTTTATGAGCAGGCACCTTATGACCGATTACCAACCCCACCTTTGTCCTTCACTTTTCCTCCCCTCCCTCCCTCCCTCCCTCCCTCTTTCCCTCCCTCCCTCCCTCTCTCCTTCCCTCCCTCCTTTCTTTTCTTTTCCTTCCTTCCTTCCTTCCTTCCTTCCTTCCTTCCTTCCTTCCTTTCTTCTTTCTTTCTTTCTTCTTCTTTCTTTCTTTCTTTCTTTCTTTCTTTCTCTTTCTTTCTTTTCTTTCTCTCTCTCTCTTTCTTTCTCTTTCTTTCTTTCTTTCTTTCTTTCTTTCTTTCTTTCTTTCTTTCTTTCTTTCTTTCTTTCCTTCTCTCTTTCTTTCTCTTTCTTCCCTTATCTTTCTTCCCTTTTCGAATGTGTGTGTATATATATACACACACTCATTTGTCTTTTTATGTGTATGCATGTGGCAATTCAAAGCGGATGTCTGGTGTCTTTTTTTAAAAAAGTTTATTTTCTTGTTTAGTGTGTGGTGTGTGTCAGAGGACACTACGTGTCCCTGTAGAGGACCAAGGGTGACTTCAGGAATCATCCTGGATTGCTTCTACCTCCTTTTTGCTTGCTCTGGGATTTCCCAGGTTCCATTCACCTGGGTGGGAAGTGTAGACTGCCTTTGTTTCAGCCTGGCATTTTTTACATGGGACCTGGAATCCGAACTCAGGACCACCTTCTTGCAAGACAGATTCTTAACCCCTGAACTGTCTCTCCAGCCCCTGATTCATTTCTTGATCGCTTTCCACTTCATTATAGATGGAGAATCTTCTTGCAGAGCCCAGAGTTTGCTGATTCTGTCAAGGCTGGGATCCCAGGTCTCTGCCTCCCGGGTTTGGGATTACAAGAAGCCACCATGTCTGCCTGGCTATTACATGGGTTCTCAGGATCTGAACTCTGGTTGTCATACTTGTGTGGCAAGCACCTTGTTCACTGAGCCATCTCCCCAGCCCCAACTTGCTCCTCACTATAGATATATGTGCATGTACATGTATGTAAGTATATGTACACTATCTTGCTGTATGTCTCAAGCTGGCGTGAAACCCTTCATCCTCCTGCCCCATCCACCTGCATGCTGCGTTGGGATGAGAGACAAGCATCCACAGGCAGAACTGGGCTCTTGCTGTGACTCATCCCTGTCACTCCTCCCACCTCCGGCAGACTATCCCAAACAAGCCCAGCCACACTGTGCTGTCTACCATAAATACAGATGGCCCTGCGCCTCTCTGTGGCCTGACTCATGATGTTTTGACTGTGCGACGTGGCGGAAGCGAAGCACAGTCAGAAGAAACCCTGTTTAAATTGGATCTGTTCCCTGAGCATGAAACTGTCAGGATGCTGGACGTTGCAAGTGAGCTCTGGCCACCCTGGGGATTCTGTCAGGAACAACAGCTAAGAGTTTTGTGCTTGAGAAACTAGATATTATTAAGTGCATGCACTTTCCTCTCTCTGTCCTTGCCTTCCTCCCTCTCCTCCTTTCCTTCCTTCCTTCCTTCCTTCCTTCCTTCCTTCCTTCCTTCCTTCCTTCCTTCCTTCCTTCCTTCCTTCCATTCTTCCTTCCTCCCTCCCTCCCTCCCTTGCTCCCTCCCTCCTTCCCTCCCTCCCTCTTTTCCTCCTTCCTCCCGCCCTCTTTTCCTCCCTCCCTCCTTCCCTTCCCTCTCCCTCCTTCCCTTTCTCCCTTCCTTCCTGTAGTATCTTGAACTCATGATTCCCTAGTTCCCAGCTTCTTGAGTGTGGGGATTAAAAATATATGCCCCACATCTAAGTATCAAATAAATTAAAAATTAAAATATTTATTTTGAGAGAGAGGAGAGGGGAGAGGAAGAAAGGGAGGAAGGATGACATGGCCATGGTGCAGGGGTGAAGGTCACAGGACAACTTTTGGAAGTCAGTTCTCTCCTTATACCACGTGGGCCGCCATGTTCAAGCAGAACTGGACTGCAAGCTATCTTGCTTGCCCCTCAAATGCAGTTTTTAACTTAGGTTCTTTTCCTCTTATAGTGAGCATTGGATTGTAACTGAATGGAAAATGGAGAAACGTCTGCACTTTTTATGCCATTTGAAAAATAACGACATCATTTTAACAGCATGAAATGCTACAGAAGAGCTGAGTGGTGGTGCAGGCCTGTCACCCAGCATTTGGTATGCAGAGGCAGGGGGTCCCTTCAAGTTTTAAGGAGCCCAGGCAGAGCTGCATAAGGAGATCCTGTTTTTAAAAAAAGACAACACAAAAACCAAAATGATAACATATATAAATATCATTCCTTTATATTACTTGCATGCACATATCATCAGGTGTATTTATAACCTAATATATGAATCTTTTCATCTTACTATTATTTTCTGCCTCTTTGTGTGTGTGTGTGTGTGTGTGTGTGTGTGTGTGAGACAAAAGGACACTTGAATCAGCATGCCTGTGGGGGCCTAAGAGTGACATCAGGAATCATCCCAGATTGCTTATTTCTTTGCTCTGGGGTTTCCCAGGCTCTGCCTTCCAGAGCTGGAATTATAAGCTGCTGCCTTCTCTGCCTGGTTTTTTTAATGTGGGATCTAGGGATCTGAACTCAGGTCCTTTTGCTTGTGAGGCAAGGCTTTAACCCCTGAGCCATCTCCCCAGCCTCATTTTATATTTTATTTTGTTTTATTTTTTTCAATAGTCAAGACTGACATCCAACTGGCTCTGTAGCTGAGGATGCCATTGAACTCCTGATCCTCCTGCCTCAAATACCCAAATGCTGGAATTACAAGCTTGTGCCACAATCCCAGTTATATTTCTTCCTTAATTGGATTCTGTGCCCCCCCTCTGTGCTTGTGGGTGTGGCCATGCACATGGGTGGGCATGTGTGCAGAAGCTAGAGGTCAACCTCAGCTGCTGTTTCTCAGAAGCCCTCTGCCTCCTTTCTGAGACAGGGTTTCCCACCGGAACTGGGACTTGCTTATGAGGCCCAGCTGACTGGCCAGGGAGCCCAGAGATCCTTGCCTCTGCCTCTCCAGTGTTGGTCTGCGTGTTACGGTGTCTGTCTTTTCAGGTGGGTGCTGCGGATGGAGCTTGGGCTCTAATGCTTGCACGCTGAGTGCTTTATCAACTGAGCTCTCATGGTTTGAGTGTGAGTTGCTTCCCACAGACTCCTATACTTGAATCCTTAGCGGATGCTGATATCTGGAAAGATTGTGGCAATTTTAAGAGGTAGAGCCTTGCTGGAGGAAGATACATCACAGGGGGAGGGCCTTGAGGTTGGGGCACTACTTTAGTGTCCCTTGCTCTCTCTGCTCCGTGATGATTGCTGTGATAAACTGTACCTGCTACCTTCTACCTCTAGCCATGCCTTCTGCTATGCAGTTCCCACCATGGTGGAGTGAAGCTCTGCACTGGAACTGTAAACCAAATAAATCTTTCTCTCCTTTGGTTGTTTGAGTCTCATACACCCAAAGGAAAGTAACTATGACACGGGCCTTCTCTCCAACTCCCACAGCTATAAACAAATTTTTCATATGTGTGAGTATGTATGGAGGTGCACGTACCTAAGTATGTATATATTTGCACCATGTATGGGCACACATTGGTGAGCATACACATGGAGGCCTCAGGTTGATATGCGGAATCATCCTCCATTGCTTTTCCACCTTACTCTTTTGAGACAGGGTCTCTAATCAAACCCAGAGCTCGCTGATAGGGATCTCTGGCTAGCCAGCATACTCTCGAGAGTTCCAGTCCTGGGTCTTTGAAAACTGGAATCACAGGTGGGCTACTGTGCCCCCTTGGCACTGGACCTTGGGTCTGGGGAATGGGGCTCCAGTCCTTTGGTGTATGTAACAAGCTCCTGTTTTACCTTCTAACCATCTCTGCAGCCCACCTTTAGGATTCCTTGTGTACATCAAAACCCTGCCTTCTCTGCAAACCTAGAAGCTAAAAAGGAAAATCAATATGAATCAGATTCTCCTATTTTCCTCTGGCCTCCTGCTCCATAGCTCTTCTAGCAGCTGATACATATTTTAGTGCAGGTATGTGGGGGTGTAGCCAGGTGGAAATGGTGGTGGATTGTACTTCTGGCCCTGGAGGGCGGAGCATGGGAAACCCATAGCAAAACCAAAAGAAAGTAGAGCAATCCAGGATAGTTCCTGAAGTCACCCTTGGACCTGCACAGGCACACACAGTGTCCTCTTCACAAACACACACACACATACACACACAGAAATTGTGTGTAGACGGGCAACCTAGAAAGCCTGCCTCTCCCTCAGCTCTTCCTGTGGATGTGATGTGACCAGTTCCCTTGGTTCCTAATGTTGTTATGAACGCTCTTGCCAACATAATGGAATATAATCCTCAGCCCTGAGAGTGAATGAAAATCCCCTCGTTTCTTACATGGCATAGGTCACACATTCATCATAGCAATGGAAATATAAAACTAATCTACTATGTTAGCATATTTTTCCTGTTATGACAAAATACTAGACACTGGGTCATTTACTAGGAACATAATTATATTTTTCACAGCTCCCATGGCCAGGAAGTCCAACTTCAAGGTGTCGGCAGGTTCTGTGTGCGTGGAGAGGGTTCCGTCGTTCCTTCCAAGATGGCGCTTAGGATGCTCCGTCTTCATGTAACAAACAGTGGGGGAGGGCACAGGAGGTACACTCTTCTTATGCTTTCTCATGAGGGTCATACGGATGGCCCTCATGGCCTGTCAATCTCCTAAAGAACCCTCCTCTTCATAGTGAGTGCTAAGGATCCAGTTCTGGCATTTATCTTGGAGGAGCAAACGCAATCCTCAATAGGTGACTATGTGGTTTTTGTTTGTTTATGTCAGGGATTGAACCTAGGGTCTTACCAGGCCATAAAGATTTTCCTAGACAACATTAGGGGATTTTGGACTACTTTGGGCATAATGCAGTAGTACGATCCACCAGTGAGAGGCTAGGGACATGGCTCAGCAATAGAGTGCTTGGATTTTACCAGTAAATGGTTGAAGATGTGTTTGTCTAGCATATGCAAAGCCTGAGGAGGGGGTTTGGCTCTGGTGAGTTAGGTCAAGTGGGTAAAGGCGCCTGCATGTAATCCTGGTGACTCGTTAGATCTCTGGAGCCCACGTTGGAAGGAGAGGACTGACTTTCTAAAGTTGTCCTCTGATCTTCACGTGCACATTAGGGCATGTTTGTACTGATTCTCTCTCTGTCTCTCGGTCTTTCTCTGTCTGTTTCTCTCTTTGTCTCTCAGTCTCTGTCTCTCTCACCCAAAATAAATATTTTCCCCATTTTCTTATATATGTGTTTGTGTGTGTCCGTGCATGTGGAGGCTCACGGTTGATAGCAAAAATTAGCCTTGATCATTCTCTTCCACTTTATTCTTTTGAGGCTGATATCTAATCAAACCCAGAGTTTGCTGATAGGTTGGTTTGGCTAGCCAGCTTGTTCTGGGGATCCCCAGGCTCTACCGTCTGATGCTTGAATTACAGGTGGGCTGTCACAGCCATTAGGCATCTCACTGGGGACCTGAGGATTTGAACTCTTGTTCTATTGCTTGCCAGAGAGAGAAGAGCTTTAATTGCTAAACCACCCACTCCCACTCCTAAAGATTTTTAGAAAACAGAAGGGAGGAGGAAGTCATCAGTGGAGTATCTCTCTGAGACTTTGGGAAGTTCCTGTCTGGGATACATTTTAACAGTGCTTAAGTGCCTACCATTAGAGGGGAGGAGCTGGAAAGCTCCTTGTTCATGGACCACATGTTTCTGTGGGAGGCAAGGCAAGGAAACAAATAAATATAAATGAATGGTTACCAGGACCTCTGTGGATTGGTGTGGGGGGGTGTTCTTCCTGAGAGGGGCTTGCTTAGCTTTTTTTTTTCAGCCATCCTGTTCCTAAAACTGCACTTGGTTCACTGTTATGCAAGTATTGATGTAAATGAATGAATGGACAACATTCAAACAAGGTTGAATACTAGGACATTGGGTAGTGCTAGGACGACATTCAAACAGGGTTGTTGCAGAGATGTTGTAGTGGTAGCTGCACTCAGGGAGCCGAGGTAGAAGGGCTGAATAAGACCCTGTCTCAAAAACAAAAATGGGGAAATATGAAAAAAGGGAGAAATGAAGCGGCTTAGTCAGAGAAGATGCCTGCACACAAGTCTGGTGACCTGGGTTCAATCCCTGAAGCCCACATGGTAGAGTGAACTAAGTGGTTCTCTGATCTGTTATGGTGTTTTTCTCCTCCCTCTCCTTTCCCCTCCCCAATAAATAATGAACACAAAAATATTTTTAAAAATCCTTAAAATGGCAATCCTTAGATGTAAGCCATGTTAAACCCAAAATGGATCAAACTGCGTCCCCCTTTCTCTCCGATGTATGTGTATGAGCCCTGCTACATGCTGCTTGCCTATTTTGTCCTTCTGCTTGCTTGACAATAAATCTCCTTTGTACGTTACGTGCTGGTTTTGTTGTGACTTTGTATTGCTGATCATTCTGAGTTGAGGGGCTTGGACCAAGAGCCCCCACAGAAACAATAGTAATGGAGTGAACTGGGATGTCTGTCGTTGGGAACATGTGTAATTAGAAGTGACTTGAAGCTGGGGGAGAGATGGTTCAGTGGTTAAGACACAAGGACCAAAGTTTGGATCCCTGGATCCCGTTAAAAAAAATCCAAATGGAGTATATGAAACCTTATCTTAAAAAGAGAGGAGAGGTGGCTCAGTGGTTAAACCTCTGCCTTGCAGGCAGAAGGTCCTGAGTTCGGATCCTACACCCCATGTATAGACTCCAGGCAGAAGGGGGGGGTGGCCTGCGTTTCTGGTCCTGGTAGGGCGGAGTAGTTCCCGAATTCTTCCGTGGTTCTACACACACATACATACATACACACACACACACACGCACACATGCATATGCACAATTGAATAAATAATAAAAAAATTAAAAAAAAGAGAAGAAAGAGGGGTGGGGGAGAGAGAGACCCTAATAGACAGCAAGTGACTGGAGTCTGAGTTTCCTTGAGGTCATGTGGCATGTTTCTGAGCTGATTCTTGTTTGTGTGTGTATGTGTGAGTGTGAGTGTGTGCATGTGTACTTGTAGCCCCAAGGGTTCAGAAATCATCCTGGATTGCTTTACTTTTTTTTTTTTTTTTTTTTTTTTTGCTTTGCTCTGGATTCCCAGGCTCTGCTTTCCAGGCCAATACCATTTCCACCCAGCATTTTTACATGGAATCTGGAATTTAAACTCAGGTCCTTCTGCTTAGAAGGCAGAGACTTAACCCCTGAGCCATCTCTGCAGCTCCCTGAGCTGCTTCTTGATTTGGGACTTTGTTGCTAACCACTGTGGATAGCATGGAATGTACATGGGAACGGATTGGTAATGGATAGGGCGGGAAGTATAAGCAGGTACAGACACAATGGAGTATCCTTCTACCCTTGCAATTCTGTCTCTTTCTTTGTGAGATAGGGTTTTTTTAAAAAAATATTTTATTTATTTGAGAGGAACGATGCATGCCATGGCACACAGGAGGGGGTCAGAGAACAACATCATGTGGAAGTCAGGTCACCAGCATTGTGACCTGGCACCTTACCAGGTGAGTTCTCTCACCAACTCTGAGGCAGGGTTTGTGTAACCCAGGCTAGCCTTAAGGCTTGCTATGTAGCCTTGAAGTTTTGATCCTCTTGCTTCCATCTCCCATTTGCTTGGGTTACAATCATGTGTTTCCATGCCCGCTTTTAGGTGGTGCTGAGTTTCAAACCCAAGACACTGAGTGCGGCTGACAAGCACTGTACCACCTGAACTGTATCCCCAGTCCCTGGTCCTTTCTCTCAGTCAACAATCTCACATAGCCCAGACTGCCCTTTAACTGCCAACAACAGCTTTGAATTCCTGATTCTCTCTCCTCTATTTCCTTAGCGGTGGGATTATAATCTTGATTACCACATCCCTGGAAGAAAGAGGTATCCTTACCTTTTCCTGTTCTTTTTTTCTTAGTGTGTGGGGAACCCATAGAGAACCCCAATAGAAACTAGATGTAAATACACAGAATTTTGCGCCAACTGATGTTCAATACAGGCTGCTGCTTTGGTGTCTACCCTTAAGCAGAGCTGGAACCCATTAGGTCATAACAATTAACATATGGTGTGAGCAAGGCTAGGTTCAGAGTACTTTATAGCAGATAACTTGTGCCTACCCACATAGGAGCCTTATTGCCCCAGATAGGAAAACAGCACAGGAGAAAAGAAGGGGTCTTTTCTGATCATACTGGGAGCCTGTGCTAAAGGCAGGTGGCAAACTAGCTTATCTGGTCTTAGCTTTTGTATCAGGTCTCTCACCAAGTAAAGTTAGCCCTGGGCCTGAATGTGGATAGCCAACGAGTGGAAAGAGACACATAGGATGCCACCTACTAGAAAAGGAACTCTCATTCCACGATGAGCTTTCCATGTGTGTGGGGGGGGGCAGTGCAGTACGATGGTCTGGCCCACCAGCATTTTCTGGAGCCCCTTTAGGAATAAAGTTCTAGGCATGCAGCCTAGAACTTCAGGGATTTCTGTTTATACTGGAAATATCTCAAGAATACACTCTCTCTCCTCCACATTGGATTATCACTAGTGCTTGATTCTCCTAGCTCTTCAGACTGACTATCTGAGCAAACACCGGAAAACTGGGGAAACTCTTCCTATTTCCTATCTCCCTTTCCGACCAATGGATGTTCGCACACTCTGGAGCTCTTCCCAACATCATTTGCCAACAGCCTTAAAGGACTGACTGCTTGGCCCTGACCTAAGGAATTAATCCCCTCATATAAATAAGGTTCTCAGAAGTGGTCCTGTGGAAGAAGTCTCATTGTCCTCCAGCAAGAGGCTTTGGAGTCGCTACCTGTCTGGCCCCACCCCTTATGTGTGAACCTGTTTCTTTTCTCTTTGCTATTCATATCCCAACCCTGGAACAGTTTCTCAGACTGCTGCAGTAGCGAATATTTAGTGAAATTCTAGAAAGAGTAATGGCTGTGAGCTTCAACTAGGCTGGGAGAGCTGGATCTCCAGAGTTCCATTCTGGGTCCTCCCAGCAGTCAGAATCTCTGTTTCCTTCTTTTGATCCCCCCAAGTGCCAGGGATGGTGGGCAAAGCCCAGGAGATGAGTGTGGGGTCGGGTGAAGCCCATGGCCTGATGGGTGGAGGGCATTGGGTTGAAACAGCACAGACAGCAAGATAGCAGAAGGAAGAGGACTAGCCAGGCTGGGTGGGCGTCTTCCTGGCTGATATGTTTGTAGCAAGTTTCCTGTATCTACTACCTTGGGTAGTGTGAGTTTTTGAAGCATAGTATAAATGTTGAATGTAATGTTCATGACTTTTAGACCTTAGCTCGTGTCTCATTAGCTTTGGGGAAGTACTGAGCATCTCTGAAAGTAAGATGGAGATAATCAGTTCTTACCTTTCTTGGTAAGATGGAAGTAATCAATTTCTATCTCTGAGGGGGCTGCGAGGATTCAGAGAAACACCAGGCATGTTAGGTTTCAAGTATAAAGCCCAGCATGTCAAAGTAGGGGTGTGTGGCTCATGGATGGTGGTGTATCAGTTAGATACAGATGTCCACTTACAACTGAGAACCAAGCTCTTTGGCAAGCATATAAAAAATTACTTAGCTTAGACAACCTCTGAACAAGAATGTGGGAAGAGTGCTTAAAATTGATGTGGGCAGAACCTGGCCATAGTGGGGGCATTACCTGGGGGCAGGTAGATGAGACAGGGAGAGAATTGATTGGTTTTGGCAGAATAGTAAGCTAAGAAGTTTGCCATTCAACTCTTACTATAGAGATGGCGTGGCCAGTTTGCCATGCTGATGACGCTAATCATAAACTGCAAGCCAAACATAAACACCTTGTTCCTGTAAGTTGTTTGGATCTTGAATTTGTTTGTCAAATTCAGGAAGATGAAATGAACACAGGTGGTGTGCTCCGTCTGGGGTGCCATTCCACAACATGGAGCTCTATGAGCCCTGTGGTATTTCTACTGGATGTTGTCTGCCAATCCAAGCACTTGGAAGGAGCCACCTGGGTGCTTTCTAGATCTTCTGAATCTCAGAACTGTGGCCTCAGCTCCAACTCCTGGGTCCCTTAACCACGCCTACTCACTTAAGGTTGGTTCCTCCTCCCTGTTCCCATCTCAGCATAAGGACCTAAGGCATGCCTCCCAGTCAGTTTCAGGTCTCTGACAGTCAGTCCACAGAACAGCACACCTTCTCCTTCCAAGTTGCTTTCCTTCTGTGCCTCCTGCAAGGTGTAGCCAGGACCGCTGTCCACAGGAGCCTCGGGCCCCTAAACTCTCCCTTCAGTGTCTCCCTCCCTTTCCCTTCTATTTCCTATTCAGGACTGGGGTTAGAACCCAGACCAGGGCTAGGCAGATGCCCTTCCCCCAGCCCTTCAGTAGAAGATTCTAGGCAGGCGCTCTATCACTGAGCCACACCCCCAGCACCTCACTCTCAGATTCTAAGTAGGTGCACTACCACTGAACCATGCCCACAATCTCTCATTGGAACGTTCTAGACAGGTGTTCGGCTGAGCCACGCCCCAGCCCCTCACTGGGGATTCTAAGCAAGTGCTCTACCACTGAACCACATCTTGGTCCCTCACCTGGGGGTTTCTAGGTAAATGTTCTACTGTTGACTATTGCCTCAATTCCTTCCAGGTGGGTTCTAGGCAAATGCTCAACCACTGAGCCACAGACCCAGCTCTCTTTTTACTTTAATTTTGAGACAGTTTTTCTCACCAAATTGGCTGGTCTTGAACATATTCTCGAGTCCAAGTAGGATTTTAATTTGTGACCCTTCTGCCTACATCCCTCCGAATAGATGATATGACAGATTATGCCACCAGACCCAGGTCCCTGGATCTGAAACAGTCACTAGCTCCTGGAAGTCGGTTCTGGAAGCTTGCCTCATAAAGGTCTTGGGGTTGACAAGTTCCACACTGCCCCAGGGCCTTGCTGACCCAGGAACTGGATCAGCCAATTAGAAAAATGTGAGGCCAAATTCTCTATATATGAGACATGTCTTTTTCATGTGCGTGTGTATACTTATTACATTTTTCATATATTCATCTAATGTTACATACATGAGTATAGTGAATTTATGATAATTTTACTTCTTAATCCCCAATCCCATCTGCTAGCATGTGTGTGTGTTTGTGTGTGTGTGTATACAAGTATAAGTACATGAGCCCATGTAAGTGTGTGCCTGTGGAAACCCAAGGATGGTATCAGGAATCATCCTCAATTGCTCTTCCATCTTATTGTTGTCAGCTTGGGTCTCTAATGAAACCCAGAGCATGCCATTAAGGCTAGTCTGGCTGTCCAGCTTGCTCTGGGGATTCAATGACTGGAATTACAGGTGGGCTATATCCATCCACCTAACTTTTTTATATGGGATGTGGGGATTTGAACTCAGGTCCTTTTGCTTTCCAGGCAAAGTATTTAACCACTGAGTCATCTTCCTACCCAAGAGACCTGTCTTTTGAAAGCATCTCCAGTGATCTGCTTTGTGGGGTCAGGAATATTTTGGGGGTAGTATGGTAATCCTGCAGGTTCCTTGTGACTGCCTTCACTTTCAAAGTCTTATCCAGTTCCTGGGATCCAACAGTAAGTAAGACTGTGGACTTGTCATTCCTGTTCTGTGTATCAAGTATGAGTGGCAGTGGGTGAGATCATTGAGGGCTGCAACACCAGTGTCAGAACTGGATACATCCTCTCCTTTGTTTTTAATACAGAAAACACACACACACGCGCACGCACACACGCACGCACGCACACACACAAGAAAAGAAAGAAAAAGACAAAAAAAAATAAAGCAAAGAAAGAGTCAAGAATCTCAAGATGGCTCAGCTGGTAAGATGCCTGCTTGCAAACCTAGAGGCCTGAGTTCTATCCCCAGAAGTTCACATAGTGGAGGAGAGAACCAACTTCTAAAAATTATCTTCTGACCTCCACCTGAGCATCATAGTGTGCATGTGCACTCAGTCCGTCTGTCTGTTTCTCTCCTCTTTCTATTTCTGTCTGTCTCTTTCTAAAATAAATGAATAAGTAAAACATAAAAAATAGGCTGCAAGATGACCCCGCAAGTAAAAGCACTTGCTATCAGGCATGGTGAACTGACTTCTGAAAGTTGTCCTCTGACTTCTTCCTGTGTGCCATGGCATGCATGTGCTCTCTCTCTCCCTCTCTCTCTCCCTCTCTCCCTCCCCCTCTCTCCTCTCCTCTTCCTTTTGTACCCCTTCTCTCTGATAAATGAAGTAAAATATCTTTTAAAAAAGAAAGACAGGTCTGGTGAGGATTACAGGTCTGCAATCCCGACACCCAGGAGGTTGAGGCAGGAGATCATGAATGTTTTAAGTCTAACCTGGGCTACAGAGTGAAACTGTCTCAAAAATATAACAACAGGGGAAATGATATTCCCTCCATTGGAATAAAGAAAAGAAGAATGTCAGACATGCTGTTTGGCTCTTGTAATCCCAGCACTCAGAAGGCCGAGGTAGGAAGATTCACTATGTGCAGGAGTCCACTATGGGGTACAGAGTTAGACCCTTTTCAAAACACAAACCAAAGGGAGGAAAAATAGCCTGAACCTTCTATATACATCCACCTCTATCCTACAAAAGTGCTCACTAAGTCTTACCCTGACACACGCCCTGCCAAATGGTCCACATTTAAGTCATCATATCCAGCCCTACTCGTAACTCCTTTGGCACAAGCTGCTCTCGGGTACAACCCTAACTGCTGTGTTATAACTCCAATACTGTCCCCAACACTAAACCTTATGGACTGTTTTTGCTCTCTCTCTCTCTCTCTCTCTCTTTCCACTGTGGCACACATGTGGAGGCCAGAGAACAACTTCTGAGAGCCAGTTCTCTCCCTCCACCAAGTTTGTTTTGGGGATTGAACTCTGGTCACTAGGTTTAGTGGCAAACTCTTTTATCCATCTTTCTAATCTGTTATCCTAGATCTATTTCTCTCTCTCTCTCCCCTCTTCCTTTTTTTTCTCTTTTGTTTTTGGCTTATATATGCATGTGGTGTGTGCATGTTTTTTCATGTGTGTGAACACACATGTGGCAGATGTGCCTGTGGAGGTCAGAGGTCAACCTCAGGTCTCTCCTCCTCACTCTCCTCTTTATAGAAGCAAGGTCTTTCTCTGAACCCGGAACTTGCCAGCTCAGATAGTCTAGCTGGCCTGCTTGCTCCAGAGTGCCTGTCTCTCTGCCTCCTGAGCCCAGGATCACAGGCACGTTTCCAAGCCTACCTGGCTTTCACATGGGTGCTGAAGATCCAGGTTCTAGTCCCCCTGCTTCATTCACTGAGGCATCCCCTCAGCTTCCACTTTTTTTTTTTTTTAGATAGGATCTCACTGTGTCCCAGGTTGACCTTGAACTTACCATATATCCCAGGCTGGCTTTTGACTCAAGGTCATCTTCCATCTCAGCCTCCCATTTGACAGAATTATAGGTGCTAGTCACCATGAATGCCTAGTTATTTTTCTTATCTTTTTTGGGGGGAGGGTCTCTGATCCCCCCTTGATGTGTAGAACAGAAGCTGATACACAGTAAGTTCTTGCAAAATCTTTGTAAATGCCGATGCACATCTCAGGAAGGATCAAGTTCTGTTCACCTGCAGGTCTAAGATGATTGGGGATAGGGGTGGGTCCTGAGGTGGTCACAGCCTTCATACAGGCAGGTTTGGCAGTCACTTATGGCGAGAGCCTGGCTCTGACTCAAATCTAGCCCACTGTCACTCTATCAGACCTGCCAGGAACTCACTGAAGTCTTGGTTTCTTTTGCATGCTTACTGTGCTGAGCATCCTTCCTCTGAGGCGTGCACATGCATGCCTACACACACACACATACACACACACGTGCACAGACACACTCTCATACATGTACACACAGATGCATACATGAACACAGAAGCATACACACAACACAGAGACATAGACATACATTCACACACAGATACAGACACACAGAGACATATGCACTCATGTGCATACATACATGTAGCACACAGAGACACATACATGTACAACATAGACACACATATGCACAGATACGCATACGTGGACACAGACATGCATACATACAAACACACAGATACAGATATGCAGAACCCAGTTGAGAAAACAAGGTGTATTCCTCAAACCCAGGCCACCACCCATAACCAATCCTCTCCTTCCTTAGAGCTCTGAGCTTGGATTCCTCAAGAATGGGGTGAGGGTCAAGAGGGAACCCCTCCTCAGTAATTAAGCTGGAGCCAGGTGTGGGGGCTCAAGCTTGCTGATTCCAGTTCTGGAAAGCAGAGACTGGAGGATTCCAGCAAGTTCTAAGGTAGCCTGGTCTACATAGAGAGTTCCAAGCCAGCCACCAGTGGAGAGAGACCCTATTTCAAAAATCAAAATGAATGGAGCTGGAAATGGGAGTGAGGGTGAGGCAGGGGGGCTGTAGGGATTTTAGCTGGTCAGATGGCCAATGACTAAGAAAGAAGATCAAGAGGAAATACCGAACTGTAGGCATAGGGGCTCACACCTCTGATTCCAGCACTGGGGAAGCCAAAGCAGGACGATTGCTGGGTTTCAGGTCAGCCAGGGCTACAGTTGAGACCCTGTCTCAAAATAGAGCCAAACAGACATAGATTCATGGAAAAAACTGGAAATGAGAAAAACTGCTCCTGTTAACTGAGGCAGATGGAGAGAGAGTCCATGAAATGGTGGAGACAAATTTGGGCCCTCTCTCCATCTCTTCCACTCTTCTAGGGGTGCTGACTTGTGAGTACAGAGACCTGGAAGACTAAAACTACATTTCCCAGAATGCCATGTAGTCAGTTTGGTTGTTCCACCAATTAGATGGCTTGGAGGGAAGCTTGAATTTCTAACCCATGAAAGATGAGAGGGAGAGACAGTCTGGAGACTTGGCACTGTGCCAGGGCTATGCAGCCAGCACCAGACTGTCCAAGTCACCAGTGGCATTTGGGTTCTCTCTCTCTCGCTCTCACTCTTTCTCTCTCCCTCTCACTCTTTCTCTCTCCCCCTTCACCCCTTGGTTTTGGTTCTGGGAATTCCATGTAGGGCCTGGCTCATGGTGGGCAAATGCTCTTCCAATGAGCTTTATTCCCAGACCTCTCTCCACCCCCACACAATTAATTTTGGAGACAGGCTGGCCCATGTAGCCCAGCAGCCCAGGTTGAACTCAAACTAATTACATAGCCAAGACTGGCCTTGAACTCCTGGTCCTTGGATCTTCTGCTTCTACCTCCCAAATACCGGGATGACAGGTGTTCACCTCTATGTCTGGATTCCCTCCCTTCCTTCCTTCCTTCCTTCCTTCCTTCCTTCCTTCCTTCCTTCCTTCCTTCCTTCCTTCCTTCCTTCCTTCCTCCTCCCTCCCTCCCTCCCTCCCTCCCTCCCTCCCTTCCTCCCTCCCTCCTCCCTTCCTCCCCCTCTCCTTCCTCCTTCCTTCTCTCCCTCCCTCCTTCCTTCTTCCTTCCCTCCTTCCTTCCCTCCTTCCTTCCTTCCTTGGGTTTATTATTGATGAGAAGGAAAGAGAGAGAGAGAGAGAGAACACAGAGATACAGAGACACAGAGAAGCAGAGAGCTGATTCATGCCATGACACTTCAGTAGAGGTCAGAGAACAACTTTAACAAGTCATTTCTTTCCTTCTACCATGTCTACTTCAGGGGATCAAGCTTAGGTTGCCTGGTTTGTGAGCAGATCACTTAACTCAATGAGCCCCGGTCCCAGAATCAATTCCTTGTCTCCCCCACTCCCTTTTCCTTTCTCCTTTCAAACTCCCCATGCAGGTGGCCCATCACCCTCCATCCACCTGCCTCAGCCTTTGGACTCTGGCTACCACCATCCCTTCCTCTTAATGACATGGCTCTGGGGCCCGTGGACCCGTGGTTCTTCCTGGGCGACCTCTTTCTTTCCTCCCTCACCAGCCCTATTCCCAGGGTGATCACTCTCCTCCAGGTGACTTCTCTGTATTTCTCTTTTTCCTAGAACGCTTCCACTCTTCCCTGATCTTTACCACCCCTATTCTGCTAGCAGAGCATGTCTGGAGGTTTTGAGGGAGCATGAACACCCCTCTCTCCATTCATTGCCTTCATCTTGACTTCATCTTTCCATCTCCTGGGCAGAGAAAGTCTTGCGAACTTCTCAAAGTCAGACAGAAACTTATCCTACAGCCCCTTCCAAGTCCCCAGCTTCCTGTTGGAAAAATATCTCCACTCCGCTGAAATGACTCTGCTTGGAGATAGTTTTAAAGAGCAGGAGATACTTGAGAGTCACTGGCCAGGAGCCTGGGGCTTACAGGATGGCAGAATTTTAGGACCTACTGTGTATTGGAAATGGGTGTTATGATTTGTGACCTGTGATATAGAAATCACAGTTAGAACTGTGACAGCCTTGTCATCAGGCCTTTTTTTTTTGAGAAAAGGTGGAAAAAGGTTGATTTTGAACTTACTATATAGCTGAGACTGCCTTTGAACTAAAAGCCCTCCTTTGTCTACTTCCCCAGTGCTGGAATTGTAGGTGTGCAACACCATGTCAGACTTTTTAAAGCTGTTCTGGTATTGAACCTACAGTCTCCAGTGCTCTGTCACCGAGTCCTGCCCCAGCCCTTTACTGCTGGATCTAGGCAGATGCTCTCCCACTGAGCCACACCTGCAGTCCTTCACTGATGGATTCTAGGCAAGTGTTCTCCCAACTCTTCATTAGATATGTAATTTTTAAAACATTGAGACACATCCTGTATTGCCCAGGCCAGCACTGAACTTTCTATCATTTTGCCTCAGCCTCTCAAGTTACTGGGACTATGGATCTGAACTGCCAGGCCCACTAAGAAATGTTTCCTGAACGATGGAATGGATGATGGATGAATGAATGAATGCTGCACAGTCAGTTCTCATTCCCGTCTCTGTTTGCCATCTCTTCTTAAGTCTTTTTCTTACTTCTATTTTCTTGCTTTACCCAGGTTTCCATCTTGTTTGTTTGCACTCTCTCCGTTCTAGAATCGTGCTGTTTTTTTTTTTATGCTGAGCAATTTCCTCTGTCAGGTGCTCATATGATTCACATGCACAGCATCCTTATGAACATTCTAGAAGGGAAGTACAGTTGCAAAAGGTGCTTTCCACATATGGAAATTGAGGCCCCCAGAAAACAGATGGGAGGGTGTCTTAGGTCAGAGCACAATCAGAAGAGGCACCACACACAGCTGCCACCAACTTGTTTACGTTAAGTCTAAGTCTCAGACTTCCTCTTCTCCTTCCTGCTTGGTATAAGCCTTACCTGAACTGCCTGGTGAGCACCTTCCCAATGTAAGGATAGCGATGTTAGCCATCGACTCGGGCTGCTTCATGCTCCAAAGAATCAATGCAGGTCAGAGGTGGACTGTGTCTCTCCCATGCCCGTGGTAGCAAGTTTGCCAGGATACCCAGAGTCCATAGTGGATTCCTTTCTTCTATCACCCCTTTCCCCAGTTTGGATTTTTGACAGAGGGTCTTACTATGTTAACTCAGGCTGTCTAGGACCTCACTATCTTGTTGTAGGCTGGCCTGAACTCTCAGCAAACCTTCCACACTTACCTCTCCCACATCCTGTTGTTTCTGTGCATCCCAGTCCTCTAGGATTGTAATACTGTGGTGTTGAAATCCTAACCCTGTCCTACCTCAGCCTCCTGAGAGCTGGGAGTTAACAGGCCTGCATCACCATGCCTGCTTGCCACCTTTTTTTTTGTTTTCTTTCCCCCAAGAGATGTTTCCCAAACAAAACACAGTCCAGAGATGATGAACAGGGTCTTTGTTTGCCAGACCTACCTGCTGGCGCGTGGCTTGAATATCCTGAATTTGTTTTTGTGATGCATACGAGGCTGTGAACTAAGAAGGTCCAGATTCACAGAGAACATAACACTTCCTGGGAATAGACATGTTTGGGTTTGATTTGGTCTTTTTTGTTATCTGTGGCACTTAGAAGAACAGTGCGTTATGTGCAGTAGGTGATTAATAAACTTTTTTTTAAAAAGTGAATAATGTATGGAATCATAGATCATGTTGAAGAAATAACATTTAACCCCCCCCCAACAATCTACTCTATAGACAGTGAGTTGGTGGCTCAGAGAAACTGTCTCAGGGATGTAAACTCCAGCCTCACTTGATCCTGAGCACTTCACCCTGGGGTAAGCATAATGCTACTGGGCTTGTAGCATTATTTAGTAATTTATTTTCCTGCAGAGCCTTGTGTGGATGTGTGCTGCATGAGCAGCTGGGTGCCATCTGTGGGAATGTGGTGCCATGTGTAAGTGACATGTTCCCCTGGTGGACCCTGACACCTTGGAGGTTCAACCTTGAAGCAGCTGCAGTCAGTTCAAAGAGAACAAGGCATCCCTCCCTTCCTCCCCTCCTCTGAGACCGTCCTTACAGCTTCCCCACTCCCTCCTCCCTTAAATGCCCAGTGCCCTGGGTTGGGAGGGGGGTGGGATAGGGTGGTGGGAGGAATGGGGAAAAGAATTGAGGATGAGGGTGGAGGTGCTGGGGAGGAGGGAGAAGGAAGGGATGGGTTAAGAAGGCGTGTGTGATGCCAAGCAAAAAAGACAACATTAGACACAGATGCTGAGATGACGTTTATCGCGGCAAAAAAAGGTGAAGTCGCCGAGGGAGAAGGGGTGGGGAGAGGGGGTGTGGTGGGGGCGGGGGAGTGGGGGGTCCATGGAAGCTAATACATGGTGCACTAAGTCACACAACGGACACTGGGGGTGGGTGGGTGAGTTGGGTGGGAGGGGTGGGCATGGCCCAGGCATGGCAATGGGGGGTGGGAAGGGAGAGAGGGCGGTGGCCCCAGCCAAGAGCTTCTGGAGGTGGCAGAGAGGAGGCGGGCGCGGCGCTGGTTGTGGAGGATGGAAGGAATTGGAGGGGATTGAATGGAGAAACTGGAGGCATGGTCACCTGTCCCCTCCTCATGCCCCTCCCCCTGACTGAATGCAGTAAGGGCTGCAGGCAGGGACCAGCCAGGGGCATGGACCTTTCCTTTGAGGATGGGGAAGACAATCTTCCTCCTCACTCCCACAGAACAAGCCTGGCAGAGGCTAGTTTCAGGTTCTAGGAAGGATTGTGCAATCAGATCTCCAAAGACAACTCTTCCACCCCTATTTTTCCCCCAACTCTGTCTCCAATGGAGGGGAAGAGAGATTCAACTCTCAGGGCCCCTGGCTGGCTCAAGAAGTTTGGGGGATAAACCCATTTCACAGATGGGGCCAACGGAACCATCTAATTAGATTAAACCTTCCACACCTACCTCTCTCACTTCTTGGTCTGGGGGTTTGTGCGCCCCAGCCCTGTAAGACTATAATACTGTTGTGTTGAAATCCTTAACTTGTTGAGGGGGGGGCACACCATTGAGTTTTCCCAAATGGAACTGAGATGTGGACCATGCCTCCAGTCGCTGAGATGCCAACACAAAGAAGAAAATAAAAGACTCCCCATGTCACCTGGCTCAAACCAAATACAAAAGTGACTATTTACAATGAAGGCGTGGGGAGTGCGGGAACACGGCGGGAGGGAGGCCATGCCCCCTGGACCCTCCTTTTAAGGAGCATAGTCAAATAGCAATTACTAGAGGATCTCTGGTCTCCACAGGGGGAGGTGGACCCTAGGGGTTGAGGGATGGGGGTGGGGCATGGGATGGGGCGGCAGGAGGAGATGGAGAGAAGGTAGCCACTGCCCCTGGCCTCTCCCCGCTCCCCACCACCGCTGCCGGACACACAGTTTTCCGTGGGATGAACACAGAAAGGGTTAATCGAAAAGAGCTCGATGAGCGAGTCTGACGTCGTGTGGGACGGGCTGGAGCAATGAGGCCGCAGCTTCCGGAGGTGGCCGTGGTGATGAAGTCACTTGGGAGATGAGAGGTTTGGTGGTTTTGAAAGGGTGGGGAGAAAGGTGGGGGAAAGAGGGAGGGAGGAGGTTAGGAGGTCTCCCCATATTAGTTGTGGGAGACGAAGAATGTCCTAGACTGGTTGAGAAGGGGCTAAAACCCAGCAGCCTTCACCACCATCACCACCACCGCCACCCTCCAACCGAGACCTCACCCACTTCCCTCCCTGCCACCCAGCCTATGCCACCCATAGAGGACCTGGAGATCCACAGGTATACCAGCTGGAGGACCTCCAAATCACTGTGGCACAGAGAGGGATTTGGGGCAGCAAGGCCCGGGTGTCCAGACTCCTCTAGAGCATTAAACCAAAGTCTTTGGCCGGCCACACCCCCAACTTGGGTATCCATCCTTTTTCTCCCCACAGTGACAGACAGTTCAGGCTTCCACGACTTCACGCTTGATGCGGCAGTGGCACCACGCGCTACAGCGGAAGGCCTGCCTGGCTGTGTGTGGTGCCGGGTGCGCGACCTCATCTAGTATCCGGGCCGCCCGCCCAGTTGGTTACCTCCTTCGCCACTCTGGTAAGCACTTTTGCAAATAAACCTCTTCATCAGTAAACTCGAAACAGCAAGAATCAATCCAGGGGACCTCCTCTCCTTTTCCAAATACTTGGAGACCAAAACGGCCCAAAGAGCGGTAAGGATGCTTGCCGCGGAAACAGAACAGTTGATTGGTCAAGAGTGGAGAAGAAACAGCACAGGTGTAAGGGGTGGGAGGTGCGGCGGAAGAAAGCAGTACCGTAATACTCCAAGTATAGGCCCCCAACCTTCTATTAGACTCTTGCCAAGTTCCTGTAATTTCCACCTACAAGTCCTGGGCAGAAGATAACCCCACCCTACTAATTATTGCATCAAAGGCTGGGGCAGGGCAAAAAGGATGCCCCAAGCAGGCTGGCTCAGAACCCCGCCCAAGACGGGGAATAAAGGAGGTGAATTTGGCACATTGAACCACAGCTTCCTTAAGTGCTTAGAGGTCCCTCTCGCACATCTGGCTGAAACCACCCCCTGGACCAGCAAGGGAGGGGTGGAGACTATCTCCCCATTCTCTAATTTCTATAGATTTTGCCCAGAAAGAGGCAAATAGGGTTCTCCTTGGCTGGTGGAATTTAGGAGGGAGGGGAAATCCAAAAAAGTAGGGTTTCGCTGAAAAGTTTTTTTTGTCTGTCTTTTTGTTTTCTTATAAAGATTCTAAGAAAAATTCAGGGTGAGAGGAACAAGGAAGGGGGGTCCAATTGAGCTGACTGTCCACAAATGGTTTTCATGCCTTTCAGGGGCTTCCTCAAAGAGAGGTGGTCATGCTTCCTCCCCACCATCTAAAAATGCCCCCCTCCCCCCGCGGCTCAGTTCCAAGGAAGTTTGGCACTTTTTCATTTTTTTTTAAAAGGGAAAGTGAAAGTTGAGTTTGGGATAGGAATAAGACAGAGACAGGACAGGGAACAATGTGTATGCATATAGGGGGGGGCACGGGAAAGATAAAGTCAAAAGGAGCCAGAGAGAAAGAGGGTGGGGGGAAGGTGTTGGAAGTGGAGGATATATGGAAGGGAGGCGTCAGTTCAATACAGGCAACACTTACTAAGCACCTACTGGGTGCTGAAGAACAGAGTTTGAGGTGGCCACTCAGATTCTCTGAGATCTGATTGGCTCATGGGAATAGAGGAAAGGGAATGGGGTTTAATTTTTTTTTTTTTAAATAATTCTCGTTCCTGGCCCTGCATCCGTGTCCCTTCTGGACAAACTGCAGCAGGAAAGGTTGAGGTCAGATTGCAGAAGGGACTTTCGAAAGACAGGGAACACAGTGAAGTTTCCCAGGGGACAATGGGGGGAGAGGTGTGTGGGTCCCTACTCACCAACCGTGGTCAGTGCGCTAGCTCATTGAACCAGAAAACTATCTTTTAGATAGCCCTGGCTGGTGGGGTAAGGGGTTCCCAAATATATGAATGGGGGGGAAGCTGGGTCACATAGACATGCAAAGAGAACACTATTTAGGAGGCCCAGCCTCCAGAGCCAAGTTTGTGCAAGTACCTGGCCCAGTTGATTGGATCCAGACTCCAGCCAATGGGCTTTGCAAAAAGCAGGCTGCCAAGCCGAGGATGCAGATGATATGCAAATAAGCTCTTTCCATCCCACTACCCCCACTCCCAGACCTGCCATCAACCTCTCTCTGGCTCCTTCCCCTCCTCACTGTAAAGGGGGGGGGGAGTTGTGGGGGAGTTTGCAGGGGGAATAGGCCAGCTAGATATTTTAATACCCACACATGGGTGGGGATACTTGAAATACCATAAGGTCTTAAGAGGTGGAAGGGAAAAGTGGCTTGGTGAAGTGCCCCCACCTTCAATTCCAGCATCCTCACATTATGTAAGATACGTATAAAGTGATATCAAGAATTGTTTTGGCACTCAAATCTCCATCTGGGGTCAGTGTGGAGATTAGGGGTGGGGGGCAGCAGTAGTAAGAGGTGAGGGATGATGGGGTGTGGGTAGGGATGAAGGAAATAGGGCCTGCCCTCAGAAGCCAAGGAGGGCATGGGAAAAAAAATCACCCCAGTGCCCAAGTTAGTGCCTCCCATTTGTTTGGGTGGAAGGGCTGGGGTGGACAAGTCAGTGCGAGGTACCTCGAAGGCTATTGCTTTCTAGGGATTTTTTCACATTTTTTTTTTTATTTAGGGGTGGCTCTGTAGCGAGGGGTAAGAGACCTCCTAGGCGTCTTGGTGGCTTTTTTCTCACCCTCTCTTTTTTAAGGGAGAAAAATGTGGCCAGATTTCCCACCATTACCATCACTACTAAAGCCAGGGAGGAGAGAAGGGTCTGGAAGACCTAGGGTGGGGAAAGATGAGGGAGGGCATGGGGTGCCCCTTCCCCAGAGATGCTGATGATGGAGCCAGGGTTCTGAGACCCTGCTTTGGGTTGGAGGAAGGGGGAGGTGGTCTCCAGCAGGGAGGGGATAGATGCATCTTAGCGATCTTAATCTATAGGTTCGTCAGGCCCTGACATGCCAGTCTACTAATTGTCTTTAAAAGATGACCACTGTCACTGTGCTAAGTGAGTGCACCCCAAAACAACACTTGGGGTAGTCTGGCTGGTCAGATATTATCAGCATCTATTAACTCATGGTGCCTCAGGTTGAGCACACCAACATCCTGGCCCATCACATATTGTTGAAGTACGCCAGCTCCAAGGAATCGCCAAGCCAATCGAGTTCACCAAACCACACCAGAGGCATATCCATCAAGAGATCCTAAACCCCTAAGTGTGTGGGGCTCACTCAGTGCTACACCTCGAGTCACACTGGCCTGACAGAGTCACCCTACACTGGGCTCATCAGTCAATGAAACGAAACCACGCAGACACAGGCATGCACACAAAAGGGGGGTAGGGGAAGGGGGTCTTTAGCAATCATTTTCACTAGGTCTATTTCCCATGCCTGCCAGAAGGTGCATTTAGATGGAGATGACTCTGACAGTATTGGGTATTTTTTTTCCCTTAGAATCCTTCATATTGGATCCAAATCCCTCCCTTTAATCTTTTTACCTCAGATCCCTCCCTCCTCCCATGGTCACCAAAAAGGAATGTGGGTGGAGGAGGAGCTTCAAGAGACTGGCCACTGCCCAATGCAGGAAGCACATGCTTCATCCTAATGACATCACAGGAAGTGACCTGGAGACTCCACAGGAAGTACATGCTCCCCTGGTATCCAGGAGGTGACCTTTAAGGAAGGGATCATGGAGACCTCATTGGAAGTGCCTGTCTCTCATCGTCACAGGAAGTGAACCTCTGGAGGAATCGTTTCCTGTGATGTCATAAGGAGTGACCGGAAGCACCCCAAAAATTCTTGATTCAGTGACATCACAATGGGAATCCCTCATTTCTACAACTCTAAGGAAAGCCACAGAAATGCCACAGCAGGTTGCTCCAGCCTCTCCCAATAGTGCCAGAGCTGGCCTTGATTCTGGCAGGCGCATCCCTGCCTCAGACACAAAAGTGACAATTCCACCCAGGAGGAGCCACTCCTGCAGGTGGGTGGGGGATGGGGGAAAGAAGGGGTTAGAGGAGCTGAGAAAATTTGGGAATATCCTGGATTCTCTGCTCCAAACACCCCACTTCAGATCAGAATCCCGGCTACCTCTACTCCCATCACTCCCCTGGCTTCTGGAACTGCGATCAGAGAGGCGGGGTATTGTGTTTGGGGGGGGAGGCACCTCATTCCAGGTGACCTGGAAGCTCCCTTCCCTCCTCCCATATGGAAACAACAAAAAAAAAAAAAAAAGGAGAGAAAGTTTGTAAAAGAGGGGTGAGTCCATATCCAAGAAAGAAATAAAAAACAAAAAAGAAAAGTTAAAAAGAAAAAAAAAAGGAGGGAAAGAAAGAGAAAATAACGCTTTGTTTTCTATTAAAATCAACAAAATGCAATATATACAGATAACACACAGACCTCGACCCTGGGAGAAGAGAGTCAGGCCCAGTCAAGCACGGGGAGAGAGGAGGGGACAGTTCAGGGCTGGAGAGGGGACTCAGAGGTCCCCTCCCCAGCCATCACTCAATCCTGCCTAAGACTACCATAAGGGGACGTTGCAGCCAGGCCTGCCCCGGCGCCCATCCCCAAGCCGAGCAGGATTACACCAAGCTGAGGTCTCGCGAAGTTGGGGAAAGGAAGAGGAGCAGGAGGAGGAGGAGGGAGAAAGAGGAGGGAGAGAGGGTGGGAACACACACCACAGGCCTCATCCCACTTTCTGGGGGTTTGAGGCCCTCACCCCCTGCTCGTAGGTGACCCTCTGGCTGATGAGGTATTGAGCGGCTTGCGTGGCCGCGGGGCTGCCCGTGATGGTGACCCGCCGGTTCCGCGTGCCTGGCAGGAATTCGCCCTTCTTGGAGATCTGGATGCGGGCACCCGTCAGCTCCTGGTACTCCACCAACGTCTTTCCCCCTTTGCCCAGGATGGCTCCCACCAGGTTCTCAGGCACCGCGATCTCCACCAGCTCCTTGGCGCTCTCGGCCGCCAGCTTCTCCGCGGTCAGGAAGCCCCCGGCCGCTCCCGCCGCCGCCGCCGCGGCCACCAGAGGGCCCCCGCCTCCCCCGGCCGCGCCCCCGGCCCCCGCCCCGAGGTAGCCGTTGGCCGCGGCGGCGAGAGCGAACGAGCCCAGGGCTCCGGGCGGCGGCGGCGGCGGCGGCGCGGCTCCCCCGGCCGGTCCGGCCCCGGCCTCACCAGCGTACGATGCCAGGAGGTTGGCGGCGGCGGCGGCAGCGGGGTTGGCACCTGCGGCTACCGCGGCCAGGACGCCGGACGCTGCAGCCGAGTTGAGACCCAGGCTCAGGGAGTTGGTGTTGTAGCCGTAACTGGCCAGCGTGTTGAGCGCCGTGCTGATGGCCAGCAGATCGGTGCCCGAGAAGGCGGGCAAGGCGGCGGGGAAGGCTCCCACGCCCGCCAGCCCCGCGGGACCCAGCAGCCCCGAGGCGGCGGCGGCCGAGGCGGCGGCTGCGGCGGGCAGCACGTCGGCCGGGCTGGCGTACGGAGAGCCGGTGGGGTTGGAGTTGGCCACGGGACCCGCCACGTTGGCGTAGCTGATGTTGAGACAGCTGCTGCTCTGGGGGTCTTCCTGTACCTTCTGCACGATGGCGCTCACGGCTTTGTGCACCTGCTCGGGTTCGCCGCTGACCGTTACCACGCGCTCCTGCAGGTTGATGCCTTCCGGCTTCTGCGACAGCTGCACCCACGCACCGGACTGTTCCATCACTGCCTTCACGGTCGCACCTCCCTTGCCGATGATCAGCCCCGCCGTGCTGTTGGGGACGATCAGCTTGGCCTGCGCGGAGAAAGAGGCAGAGCGTGCGCTAGGAACTCTAGAGTGGTCTCAGAATCATTTCTGGGCTTGCTTTTTTTTGTTTTCCCTGCTCCAGAATATACAATCAGGCTTAGCACGATTCTGTAAGGATTAGGGTGGTCCTACTTTTTTGGTGTGTGTGTGGAGAGCGTCTCTATATGAGAGCGTGTGAGTGTGTTTGTGCCTGTGGAGGCCCAAAGGTGACATCCGGAATCATCCTGAATTGCTCTACATTCTTATTGTTTTGCTCTGGGGGTTCCACAGATTCTGTCTTCCAGGGCAGGAGTTGTAAGACCCTGCCATATCTGCGTGGGATTTGGTGACCTGAACTCAGGTCCTTTGGCTTTGGAGGCAAAGACTTTAACCAACAAGCCATCTCTCCTAGCTTGATCCTATTGATAATTAAAACAACAGCAGCAACAAAACCAAACCAAAATAGGGCAGGGGTGGGGGGGGTTCAGAACCCACATGACGAGTGGGGAGAACTGAGTCCATCAAGATGGTCTCTGATCTCCACATGCATTCTCCCCCAAACAAACAAACAAATAATAAATGTAAAAAGAATGGAAATACTTGGCAAGGTGCAATGAATGACACATACCTGTGATTTCTGCAGAGTGGAGGCAGGCTGATGTAAAGTTTGAGGTCAGCCTGGGCTATGTGTTGTGTGTGAGGCCATCCTGGGGTTACATAGTGAGATCCTGACTCGGGTACAAATAAAAATTCAGGAACCATCATGATGGAGGGGGGTGAGAGTGTTTGCAGAACAAGCCTAATGACCTGAGTTCCATTCCTGAAAACCATATAAAGGTAGAAGGAAAGAACTAACTCCACAAAAGTTGTCCTCTACACCTTCTACCCCCATACGCACACTAAAAAAGCCGGTCCCACTGGGGACCTGATCAACTCCTACTGCCAAAGTATATACCCATGGTCCCCTTTTCTGTCCTTTAGCTCTCTCTGACTCCTAGCCACCAAAGGTTTGAAATCTCTTTAAAATTTTTTTCTCCCTCCATTCCTTCCTTCCTAACTTCCTTCCTTCCTTCCCTCTCTCCCTCCCTCCTTCCCCTCCCCCTGTCTTTCTGAGACAGTGTTTCTGTGTAGACCAGGCAAAATCCAATTCCTGACCATTCTTGCCTCTGCCTCCTCAAGTATTTGAGTAACCACTCCCATCTGACTTTCGGAAGTGCTAGACCAAGATAGCTCGGTGGGTCAGGTGTCTGCAAACTTGGCAATCTGAGTTTGATCCCCCAGAGCCCTCATGGTAGAAGGAGAGAACTGACTCCCAAAAGTTGTCCTCAGATCACCTATGTACCACATGTGCTCTTCCACTTTCTTCTCTCTTCTTTTTCTCTCAATAAATATTTCAATAATTGACAAAAAATAGGTTTGGCTGAGAGAGCTCAGCAGTAAGGTGCCTGATCATAAATCTGGTGACATGAGTTCAATCCCCAGAAGCCCACATGGTGGAAGAATACACCTGGCTTCTGAAAATTGTCCTTTGATCTCCACCTATGTGCCACTGTCTGTGTCTGTCTGTCTGTCTGTCTCTGAAATAAATAAAATCGTTTTTAAAAGGAGTGCCAGGCTTGCAAATGTAAACAATCACATTTGACCTTTTTGCATGGATTCGGGGTTGAACTGGGGCTTCAGGCTTACATTTACTCACTGAGCCATCTTCATCCCCCCATCACTCCCCTCTTTTTTTGAGATACGGTCTCATGTAAACCAGGCTTAATTCAGACTTCTATAGCTGAGTATGACTTTGGATTCCTGATCTCCTGCCCCACATCCTAAATGCTGGGATTACAGGTGCAAACTACCAGAGCCCACTTGAGCATATATCATTCGATTGCATTTATAACACTGTCCAGAACTGGGAACATCTTTAGGCATGAAAAGAAGATTAGTGTGGTTATGGGATACAGGGAAAGTCAGTAGGAGGGGATTGATGAAAGACTGCTAAGAGGATCCAGATTTCTTCTGGAAGCCAAAGCTTATAATCCCAGAACCAAAGGGCTTGAGTTGGAGGATCATACATTCAAGTGCAATTTGGGCTACAAAAAGCAACCCCATTAAAAAAATCCCTATAAGGTAAAACAAAACTCAGATGAATCCAACAAACACAAAGGAGATTGCTTTTGGAAGTGATGAATGTGTTCTAAAATTGTGGTAATTGGGCCAGCAAGATGGCTCAGTGGGTAAAGATGCTTGCCTTACCAGGCCATTGAGCCGAGTTCATTCCCTGGAACCTACAAGGTAAAAAAGAACCAACTCCTGAGAGTGGTCTTCTTACCTCCACTTGTTCATCACAGCATGCATGTGTGCACACACACAAACACACACACAAATGAATACATACTTTTTTTAAAAGTTTAAAATTATAATAGATGCACAACTTTGTGTATATAATGTAAACTTGCAGACTTAGTTTTTGCTTTTTCAGAACTTTAAGCAAGGATTTCACACATGTTAGGTAAGTGCTCTACTCCTGAGCTGCCTGCCAAGCCCTCTTTTTATTTTTTTAAGATTAGATCTCCATAAATTGTTCAGACTACTGGAACTCACCCTATATCCAATAAAGGCCTTATTTTTAAAATCCTCCTCACTCAGCTGCCGAGTAGCAGAGATTACCTATTCTAAAGATTAGCCCAGCCTGGCTAATAACATACTATAAATTAGTAAATTGTTTGAATGTATATCATATCTCAATAAAACGGTTAAATCTTATGGATGTTGTTCGTGTCCTTTGGTTTTCACAAAACTCCAAGAATTTCAAATATTTCCACCAGCATGGTAGCCAGTGACTGTAATCCCAGCACTTAAAAGAAAATATGGCTGGTGAGAAGGCTCAGTAGGGAAAGGCACCTGCTTGAAAATCTGCAACCTGAGTTCGATCTCTAGAAGGCCCTCATGGCGGAAGGAGAGAACTGACTTCCAAAAGTTGTCCTTCTCCTTGTGTGTCACGGCTTACATGTGTGTAACTTCTCTTTCTCTCATACTCACACAAATGAAATATAAAAAATTTTTTTTGCATGTGTATGTTTGTGTGTGATGTGTGTGTGTGCCTGTGTGTATGCAGGTAGGTAAATGGGCACATAGGTCAGTGTTCACATGAAGTCCTGAGGTTGATGTTGGCTGTCTTTTTCATGACTCTACCTTTATTATGAAGGCACCTTTATTATGAAGTCTCTCAGTTGAACCCAGAGAACATCAATCAGCTTGGCTAGCTAGTCTTCTTGCCCTGGGGATTGATTTTGTCTTTGCCTCCCAAGTACTTGAATTACAGGCAGCCATAATGCCTGCCTGGCTTTTACATAGGTTCTGGGGAATCCCAACTCTGGTCTTCACGTCTGTGAAGCAGGCACCTTACCCAATGGGCCATGTCCTCAGGTCTAAATCCCTATAGAAGTGGCAAGGACTCCATGAGATATAGGTAGTTTCCTCCATGGGACTTAGGCCATTAGTGTTAGTCATGGCAGCAGAGTTAGTTAACAAGGTCCAAATCCTACTTTCCTATTTAGAAACCATGTGACCTTAGGCAAGCACTTTTCCCACTCTGTGCCTCAGTTTCCTCCTCTTCAACAGTAGTTTAAGTGTAATTACAGGGAAAATCTCAGTGACTGTAGAGTGTGAAGCAGTTCTCTATTAAATTAGTAAATTGGAAGGGCAAGGCAGGAAGGTTGCCTTGGTTTTTGGGTTGGCCTGGGCTACAGAATGAGACCCTCTGAAACAATAGCAACAGTACATTAAATCAGGGGCTGGTGAGATAGCTCAGCAGGCAAGATGCTTGCTTGCAGATCTGAGTTTGATTCCTAGAAGCCCTCATGGTGGGAGGAGAGATAAGACTTCCTAAACTTGTCTCTGACCTCCATTTGTATACCATGGCATGATATGTATGACTTCTCTCTCTCTCTAATAAATGTATAAAGTATTTTTAAAAAATCACTCCAGGCATAGTGGTGCATGCCTTTAATCCCAAAACTTGGGAGGCAGAGGTGGGAAGATCATTGCGAGTTCAAGGGCAGCCTGGTCTCCACGGTGAGTTTCCAGCCAGACGGGAAGTGAGACTCTGCCTCAAAACCAAAACAAACAGAAACCAAAACCAACTATCCAAGCAAACCAGCCAACACCCAAAACCAATGCAATCAACCTACCAAACCAACCAACCAACTAACCAACTAACCAACCAATCAACCAACCAACCAACCAAAAGAAAATGGCAGCTGCCTTCAGAAGAGTCCCTGAATGACAACACCATAAAATCAGAGCTGTGGCTGCAGACCCACAAATCGGGAAAACATAATGTCAGAACAGTCAAATCGCAGGGCAACAATATATATTTAGAGCACAATCTTCTTCCTTTTTGAAGAAGTAGCTAGATATAAGGCAATTTATTCCCAGCTGACAATGCAAGATGACCTTCTAATATTCCAGCTTGAGATCCTCCTTCCTCGGTCTCCTGAATGCTGAGCAAACAGACCTGAACCACTGTCATAGTTAGACACAGGTGTCAGCTTGAAAGTTGAGGGGTTGAGCTCTTGTCACATCTGTAGAGAACTAGTGGTTGAGTTGGGCCCAGAGCAAACCTGTAGGAGATTGTCTGGGTGATGGGGAAGTCCAGCCCATGGTGGGTGGGACTAGGCTCTGAAATAAAATATAGAGAGCTGATTGAGAAAGTTGGCATCCTTGTGTACACTTGGCCAGACATGCTGGTCTGGCAAGTAAGGTCATCCCTCTCTCAGCTGTTATATAGAGATGATGTGGCCAGTTCCCTTGGCCCTGGTGCTGATGTGAGCTTTCCTGCTTAAGATGGACAAATAACCAGGAATTGTAAGAGAAAATAAACCTCCTTGTTCCCTTAAGCCACTTGATGGTGATTTATCAGCAACCATGAAGGCGAACTGCAGCAACCATCATGCCTATTTCACTCAGAATCTTGGAGCCACACAGCCGTAGAATTTGGGAGGCAAAAGAACTGAGGAAAATTCTAAGTGGTACTACAGCAGCAGCAACAGTGGCATTTAACACAGGGGTGGAGAGAATCATTTGCCATGAACTTTGTTTTGCACACACACACACACACACACACACACACACACGTGTGTGCACATGTGTGTTCAGGCATGTTTGTGTGTACATGTGTGCAAGCATGTTTACAAGAGTGTACTTGAGAACAAAAGGACACTTGTGTGCCTGTAGATGTCCAAAGTGATAATGGGAACCTTCCTGGATTGTTCTTCCATTTTATTGCTTTGCTTTGGAGTTTCCCAGGCTCTGCTTTCCAGGGCCAGAATTATAGGCTGTCACCTTATCTGCCTGGCATTTTTTTTACATGGGCTTTGGAGATCTGAACTCAGGTTCTTCTGCTTGTGCGGTGGGGACTTTAACACTGAGACATCTTTCCAGCCCACTTGCCAGGAATTTTTTTTTTAAGTTCTGCATGGGAGGAGCTGGCTCAGCCAATGGAAGTGCTTGCCACTGCAAGTCTGATGACCACACACCCCACATGCACAGAAAATAACACAAAATTTTTGCAAGTTTTGTATGGAAGCCAGATATGGTGATTATGCTTGTAATCATTTGTGATTTACTTGTGAAGTAAAGGTAACAAAGTTGCCCTGAGCTTGAGGCCAGTCTGGGCTATATGGTAAGATTTTCAGGTCAGCCTGAGCTACATGGTACAGTCCTTTGTCACAAAGGAAACAAGGGCTTGGGAGATGACCCAAGGGTTAAGGCCTCTGCCTTGAAAGCAAAAGGAACTGAGTTCAGATCCCCAGATCCCACATAAAATATTAGGTGGACATGATGGCAGCATATCATTTTGGACCTGGAAGACGGAGTCTGCAAAGCAATAAAGAAGTACAGCAATCCATAATGTTACCTGATGTCACTGTTGGGCCTCCATAGAAGTGCCTTCTTGTACACATGCCAGAATACACACTTATACCCACCTTCCCCCTCCCGCAAGGAAATCTCATTATAAAGGTGAGCGTAATGGCTCATGCCTATAATCTCAACACTCAGAAGGTTAAGGCAAGAGGATTGCTGTGAGTTCAAAGTCTACCTAGGTTACAACAAAAATGAAACAAAAAATCAACATGAAAACATAACAGCCACATCCTCATTCTTGAGTCTCCTATGCCCAGGCCTTAGCACTTAAGCTAGAAGGTGGCAGCACCAGCAGGTGGAGGCGATCTGAGCTCCAGCTAGAATGATCAAGACTGTTCGAAAGGAACTTGTACTACAGAAAATCCCCATGAAGAGCAAACCAATGACACTTTCTGGGAACTTCAGTAACTGATCACAGGGCTGTGATTATGGCTGAGAGGTTAAACTGCTTGCCATACAAGTCAAAGGACTAGAGTTTGGATCTCTAGACTCCATGTAAAATGCCTAATAGATACGGTGGCCAGTCTGTAATTTCAGTCCCAAAAGGAGCCTGGGAATCTCCAGAGCAACTTGCTTAGCCAGATTAACTTTATCAGCAAGTTTTGGGTTTGATTAGAGACTGTCTCAAAAAGAATAAGGTAGAAGAGTGACTGGGGATGATTCCTGATATCAACCTCCAGTTTCTACATGCACTCTCATGCACCTTCCCATCAATAAACATGCATATATACACAAATGCATGTATCCATATGCACAATACACATGAGAATGGAAATAAGAAGAAAAAAGAAGCTGTCATAGTTAGGCATAGATGTCAATCTGACAGTTGAGGGTTTGAGCTCTGGGCACATTTATAGAGAATTAGTTGTTGAATTAAATCTAGAGCAAACCTGCAGGAGATAGTCTAGCTTATGGGGAAGGGCCAGCCCATGGTGGGTGGGACTAGGCCCTGGAATAAAATACAGAGAGCTGATTGAGAAAGTTGGCATCATTTTGTACACTTGGCCAGACATGCTGGTCTGGCAAGTAAGGTCATCCCTCCCTCAGACGTTATGTAGAGATGGTGTGGCCAGTTCCCTGGGGCCTGGTGGTGGTGCATGTTCTCCTGTCAAGCTGGACTATGAATTGTAACCAGACTATTGTAAGAGAATAAACCCCTTGTTCCCTTAAGCCATTTGATAGTGATTTTATCAGCAGCATTGCAGGTAAACTGCAGCAGAAGCTGTGGCCCAAACTGGTACTTGGTGGAACAAAATTGTTTTTAAGCAGTTTTTAATGGCCACCAGTTTTGGGGAGACTATGAAATACATGACAGATAACATTTAAGCCTCATTAACAGTAGAGTGTAGTTCTTTATTCTACCCTGCCTTCTTCTCCTCCCTCACCTGCCACCTGCCATGAATGTTTGCTTTTAACAAGTCACATGAATAAAAAAGTAGATGCTAAGCTGGGAAGATGGCTCAGTGGTTAAAGTGTTTACTGTACAAGCAAAGGACTGAATCGAGATCTGTGGATCTCAGGTTGAATGTCAGGTGGGTATGGCCACCTACTTGTACTTCCAACCTCAGAGGGTGGAGACTGGGAACTGACTTGTCCTTCTGGCCAGGCCAACTAGCTTTATCAACAGGCTGTGTTTTATTAGAGACCCAGGCTCAAAAGCATAGGAGAGACCATGATATTGACCTCAGCTCTCTATACATGTGTGCACACACATAGATACAAACCCATACACATGAGTGTGCATGCCCATACATCCCCCTACATACACAAGAAGCTGTATAAAAGGGAAAAACATAAAATGCTGAAAAAGAAAAAGCCAACATATTAGGGAAGGCAGGATCTCAATATGTAGCCCAACTTGTCTTCAAACTCAGTTTTCCTGCCTCTGCTTCCCAAGTATAGTGAATTCAGACATGCCTCACTCTGATAGCTGCACTAGTGTATGTAGGTGTACATACATACATACATATGTGCATGTTCATGTGTGTAGGTAAGAGGATGACATCAGTGTTGTTCCTCGGGTGTTTTAATCTTTAAAAAATTACAGTTGCTGGGTTTGAGGAGATGGCCCAATGGTTAAAGCCTTTGCCTTGAAAGTAAAAGGACCTGAGTTTGAATCTCAGACCCCCACATAAAAAAAATGTCAGGTGGGAGCTGGAGAGATGGCTCAGAGGTTAAGCCTTTGCCTTGAAAGCAGAAAGACCTAAGCTTGGATCCTAAATCCCAGATAAAAACACCTGACAGAAATGGCATCAGACTGTAATTCTGGCCCTGGAAGGCAGAGCCTGGGAAGTCACCGAGTAAAGCAAAAAGGAAGTAGAACAATCCAAGATAAATCCTGATGTCACTCTTGGGTCTCCATAAGTATGCACACCCATACACACATGCATGCATGCAAAAATTAATTATTGGGATTGGGGAGATGGCTCAGTGGTTAAAGCCTTTGTCTTGAAAGCAAAAGGATCTGACTTCTGATTTCCCAGATCCCACTTAAAAAATAAGGGTGGAGGGTATAAAAGCTGACCTGTAATTCTAGCCTTGGAGGGCAGAACCTGAGGATCTTCAAAGCAACTGGCTAGCCACACTAGCCCTCACAGTGTGTTCTGGGGTCAATTACAACCCAGGCTCAAGTAATAAAGTAGAAAAGCAATCAACAATGATTCCCTTATCACCCCTGGGTCTCCACAGGCACACACTCAAGTGCACTTGTGTATACCTACCCACATATGCTCACCCACATGCAAACACACAAATACTATTTTTGCATGTGTGGGTGTGTATACATGGACATGTATGTGGCATGCCACCTGTGTGGAGTTGGTGGACAACTCTGCAGAGTCAGATCTCTCCTTCCATCTTTATGTGGGTTCTGGGAATTGAATTCAGGTCATTGGCTTGACTAAGTGTCTTTATCACTCAGCCATCTCACTAGCCCCACTTTGTTTTTGGAACGAGCTCTGTCATTGACCCAGAGCTCGCCAAGTAGGCTGTGGTTGCTGCCCCGTGAGTGCCAGGGACCTGCCCATTTCCATTTCTCCTGACTGGGATAACAGGTGCATGTCAATAAGCCCAAGTAATTTTTATTTATATGGGTTTTTTTCATGAACGCTTTACCTACTAAGCTATTTTAAGAACTGTCTTAGTGTTAGGTATACATGCTATGTATTTTTCAAACATCAATAGACATGAACCACCATCCTTACATTAGCACCTCATTTTACAAAACGCAAAAAAAAAAGAAAAAAACGAGGCATGGAGAACTCAAGTCACGTGTCTCAAGGTCATAAAGGCAAGAAGTAAGGACAGAGTCGGATTTGATGCAGCTTCTGACTCCTGTTCCTGAACTTTTAGCTTTCAGCGCTCATTCTTTGCAACCCCAGAGATGAAGGATACATTCTGCTTCTGAAACCTTCCTGCTGCCCTGGGCTGCAGTTCCTATGGATTAGGGCAAGGCAGTACCAGGTTCGGGCAGAAATACTGACCTCATTTTTTTCTAGAACTTCCACAGACTCTCGTTGAATCCAAGTCCCTCATGGCCACTGCCACGGTGGAGGGAAAAGGCTGTGCCCTGCCGTCCTGTATCCCTGTAAGCTGTGCAGACATACTTTGGTGGGAACGCGTCTCTGGAGAGAACTGGCTGGAGCTAGGACCAAAGCCGCTTCAGCACCAAGGACAGCAGCCTCTGGTCCCAGCTGGAGACCTAAGTGTTATTTTATTTATTTATTTATTTGGAGGGGGAGAACCATCCACAGGAGAGCGGTAGTCCAGGGTTCTTCGTCCACCATGTCCCCAGGAGCTCAGGAGGACCTGGTTTATGGCTTCTTCCAGCGGAAGGCAACTCCAACATTGAAGCAGCTCAGATTCTTGTGAGCAAGCCTGAGTCTAGGCTGACCTTCTGAAGGAACCTTCGGCATTACGTGTGTATATATTTAAGATGTTAGAGAAATCCCAGAGCGCACATGTCCATTGCCCTGTCTCCCTCCCCCTCCTCACTACCAGCTCAGGGCCATCAAAACAGGGGCTTTGTTGAGCCCACCTGTTGGCTTGTGCAGCATCATCATGGCAACCGGAGAGGCCCAGGGAAATGATTGATCTGTTCTCTGCCACAGCCCATCACTGCTTCATGGTAAGGCAACCATGGCCAAGCCCTCCCTTCTCTGTCACTTCCTAGACAAGGTGGAGCAGGATGGGGATGGTCCCCCTTTTTTGCTAATAGAAACACCATCTCTGCCCCTCTATATCAGGAGGGTGATATAAGAGACCACTTCTAAACTTTTGGAGTAGTTAGGCTTTTACTGAGGTTACTTCCGGTGAGTACCGGAAGTGAGAAGCAGGTTGCTGGGAGATACAATAGGATGAGGTGGAAGGGAGAGGAGGACACTAGGTGTCTGGGGAAAGATGGACGAATGGGGAAGTGTGGACCTTGATCTCTGCTCCTGAATGGAGCCGGCTTCAGGCAGTATGGAGTCTTTTTTAGATTGTAAAGAGCTGATTGTTTTGTGTAAGTGTGCAGAGGGTGTTGCACATATATGTGTTTACATGTGAGTGGGTGTACATGTATGCGGGCATGAGTACCGGAAGGCACCCCTCTGTGCATACATGTGGAGACCCAAAGGTGACATCAGGAATCATCCTGGATTGCTCTATCTCCTTATATTTTTGTTCTGGGATTTTTCCAGACTCTGCCTTCCAGTGCCAGAATTGTAGGTTCTGCCATATCTGCCCAGTATTTGGAATCTGGGAATCTGAACTCAGGTCTTTTTGCTTGGGAGGCAAAGGCTTAATCACTGAGCCATCTCCCCAGTCCAAGTTGGCTTTTTTTTTGCACGTGCACATGCATTGTATGTATAATAGGGCATTTGAATGTATGTATCTGTGGAGACCCATGAATGACACCAGGAATCATCCTGGATTGCTCTACCTCCTTAGTGTTTTCCTCTGGGGTTTCCCAGATTCTGCTTTCTAGGGCTACAAGTTTAGGCCTCCACCATTTCCACCTGGATCTGAACTCAGGTCCTTTTGCTTGTTATGCAAAGGTTTTAACCGCTGAGTCATCTCTCCATCCCTAGCATTGACTTCTTAATATTAAGTACCAGCAGGCATTGGTCACAGACATCCCCCCACTGAAGTATTTGGGAGGCAAGTCTTCTTCAACACCTCACTGACATTACAGCCACCCACTCTCAGCCCCTGGCTGACCTGCTTGGCTCTGTCAGGGTTCATCGTGGTTTGGGGTTGAAGAATGTTGACCACTTCAGGCTTGGTCATCGCTTGAGGGATTTCTCGGACCTTTTCAGCAATAAAGCTGTGCACGGCATTCAAGGCTTCTGCCGTGCCCTGCACTAGGCATACCCGCTCTGTAGTTCCTGTGGAGCAAGGGAGAAAGGAAGGCATACATGATTCTGACATCACTGGAGACCTTCTTTGAGAAATGGGCCCCATTTCACTGAAGGGAAAGACTGAGGTTTGGTGGTGGTGGTGGGAGTCCAGCATGAGCAGCTGGGAGAATGAATGGAATCCCTGTTTCATAAGGACAGAAGAATGATGCTTAAGTGCTTTGGTTGCCCACAGCCGCCCAGGGCAGGGGAGGCAGGGCTCAGCTGCCTCTTCCCAGTTCTTGTGGGCTCCCCTTGGTTTCTCTGGCAACCATTCACTCATCGTTCCCCCCTCCTTTGAGAAGCGGAGGGCTTATGCCTGCAATGGTTGCCACAGCAACTGGAACCCCCTTATCGGTCTGGCTGGCCAGGTCCTCAGGCCACCCCCTCCCTCCAGGGGGATGAGGAACGAGGCTTCGTTGCCATGGTAACCCCTGAAAGCCTGCAGTGCCTGGCCTCTGGGCTTTTAGAGAGGATGGGGAAAGAGTAGGGGGATGGGGAAGGCAGGAGAGAGGCCAGCATGGCGACCTAGACCTACCAGATGGGGCTGAGGGATGGGGGAGGGCAGAAGTAGGGATGGGGGAACAAGAGGGGTCAAAAGCAACCTTCAGAGGATGGGAATTGTGAGACCAGGCACGGAGGGGAGAAAACAGGAAATTCTCTAGGTACTGTGTATGGTTATGACCAGGGTCACCTCTCCATTTCTGTGGGTGCACAAGGTGGGACTCAGGGTTCAGAGAACCTGGGCAGCATTGGAATATGAGAAAAAGAGAGAGAGAGATAGAGATGAGAGAGAGAGAGAGAGAGAGAGAGAGAGAGAGAGAGAGAGAGAGAGAGAGTCCTAGTGGTATTGTGACCTATGAGGCTGGGGTGAGTTGAGTGTGTGTGTGTATGTGCTTGCACATGCAGACACTGGCCCAGGATTGGAAGGATGATGTCTAAAAGAAAGAGCATAAGAGACTCATGAGAAAACAACTGTATGCTGAAGATGTGGCTGAGGTAGAGGATTCACCAAAAAATACACCAGTGAGGGACTGGTAATGTGACTCAGTAGAGCACTTGCCTAGAATCCAGCAGCGAGGGGCTGGGGGCGTGGCTCAGTGGTAGAGCACCTGCCAAGCATCCACCAGTGAGGAGCTAGGCTGCGTGTGTGTGTGTGTGTGTGTGTGTGTGTGTGTGTGTGTGTGTGTGTGTGTAATATGACACGCAATGAGGCAGGTAACAAGCTTATGATGGGAAGACTATATGAACCAGTGAAAACCTGGGCACACACCTCTGTGTTCACAGGTCATCTTGGTGACTGGTGTGAGGCATGTGGACACTGTGCATACCTGTGAATGTGAAGAACACAGACAGGCAGGCTTAAATGTCTGCGTGTAAGGCTGTTTGGATGGCAGATGCCCTGATGTATGTGCATGTGTAAGCAAGCACCTCACCGGTAGAGCGACAAAGAGCTGACTATGACGGACCCATATGAGAATGGGGTGTCTCTGTCCCTGAGAGAGACTCTGCCTGCAGTATTCAGTTAGCTCCCTGGGTCTGTAAAAACACTTTGAAAATGTCCCAAGCTCCATGCCCGTGTGTCCGGAACACTTTGCCCTGAGGAGTGACACTGTCTGTCGAGAACTTCCGTACAGCCTGCTGGTACTACAACTCTGACCCTTTCTTTGCCACCTCTCAGTCCTCTCTGCCAGCCCTGCCATATGTGCAAGTGTCCCTGTCTGTGGGCCACTCCCAGGGCTCACAGCAGTCGCCGCCTCTTCCCTTGGCCACAGGATCCTCACTTGTGTGCCCCCCCCAATCCAGAACAATGGCTTGGGCTGAGCCAAGGGTGAGTCAGCTGGAAGCTGCTTCTCTGGGTGTAAATAGGAAAGGGTGTGGGTCCAGGGATGGAGGGTGAATGTGGGGGAGGGGGAAACCCCAGGGAGAGCCTGGGAGAAGTGGATAAGGTCCCCCAGCTCGGTAGGGCTTCCTTCCAACTCAGGAAGTCTGTGTTCATTCACTTCCTGGTGCTTCTTACTCTGGGGTCCACTGGGTTTGGTTAGGGGACCCTGTTAAATCCTCAAACAGTAACCCATAATAGCAGTTGGCGATTACATAACACTCAGTGCCAGGGACTGTTCTGAGCTCCCGGTAGGTGTCTGTCCACTTGACGTATGACGTCGGTCTTCTCAGGCTCTCTGATTTCCCACCGAGACAGAGCAAAGAGAGTTCTGGCTTTGTCCCAGCTCATTCGGCTAGTACAAAATGATCAGCGCTCTCTCGCTCTCTCTCTCTCTCTCTCTCTCTCTCTCTCTCTCTCTCTCTCTTTCTGAGTGTGTGTGTTGGGTAGGTGTGGAGAAGAAGGCACTGTATGTGCCTACAGAAGTCCAACATCAGGAATCATGCTGGATTGCTGTAACCTCTTTACAGCTTTGCTCTGGGGTTTTCCAGGCTCTGCCTTCCAGGATGAGAAGTACAGGCTGTTGCTGTTTCCGCTTGGCATTTTTATATTAACTCAAGTCCTTTTGCTTGTGAAGCAAGGGCATTAACCTGAATCACTCTAGCCCATTTTTATTTTCTCTTTCTCTCTTTCTTTCCTCCTCTTCTCTCCTCTCCCTCTCCCTTTCTCTCTCTCATGCACCTGTGCACATGTGCCAAAGTGTTTGAAGGGAGGTGAGAAAACAACCTAACAGTGATTATAGTTTGCTGTTGCGTATACCAGGCTAGTTGGTCTGCAAGCGTCTAGGGATTCTCCAGTCTCCCCTCTTGTCAAAGGGCAGTACCATGCCCAGCTTAACATTGGCTCTGGGAATTTGAACTCAGGTCTTCACACTTACACGACAAATACTTTATCCAGTGAACCATCTCCCTAGCCCATGGTTAAGGTTTTTGAACGTAGAGGCTGTGCTTCAGAGCTCAGAGTGCCTGCTCTTTTTGTTGTCATGGTTGCGGTTTTGTTTAGAGACAGCATCTTGTGATCTTTCTGCCTCAACCTGCTGAGTGGGATGACAGGCACAGCACCTAGTATAGTTCTGTGTTCGTAATCATAATCCATACTGTGCTACATGTAGGGTCCCTAGATTCCTAGAGTGATTAGCTCTCTCTCTCTCTCTCTCTCTCTCTCTTCTCTCTCCTCTCTCTCTCTCTTCTCTCTCTCCTCTCTCTCGGAACATACATGACTGCAACTTTGCTTTTGAGATTAAGGAAGAATGCATATAAGCTTATTTAGTTGCTACTTAGGATTTTGCAGTTCAGGACTGACAATACGGCTCTGTGCAAAAGAGTGGTTGGTTCCAAACCAGATGAACTGAGTTTGATCCCCAGAACCCGCAGTAGGAGAAAATTGACTGACAACTGACTGTTGCAAGTTGTTCTCTTACCTCACATAAAAACCACGGTGCATACACATAAACATACACATACATATATACACATATGCACACGATGTTTAAAAAATTCAAAGTTATTGGTATTTTGGTAGAACTAGGTTATAAATTGATAAAGTTATGAAGACAACCACACATATTATTTGTATCTATTTCTGGGATTCAGGTCCAGAAATCAAAATCAGAAAGTGAATGGTCAGGAGCCGTGAAGTCTTGGGTCAGAACTTGATTCTTTCTGGATTTCAGATTCATGAGAAACAACCCAAAGGATTGAACTTGGGTCTTTGGAACCCATTATCAGGGTGGGACACCCATTGTGTACTTTGACCCTCTCTTTGGGTTAAGGAACCCCACTCTCTCATTTGTGGATTCTAAACAGATGCTTTATCACTGATCCAAACTCCCAGTCTCTCACTGGTGGATTCTAGGCAGGTACTCTACTATTGAGCCACGCTCCCAGCCCCACACTGCTGGACTCTTGGCAGGTGCTCTACCACTGAGCCATGCTCCCCAGTTCTTGCCTTTTTTTTTTTAAGACAGAGTCTTACTAAATTACCTGGAAGGTCTTGAATTCATGACCCTCCTGACTCAGCCTTCGGAGGACGTGCAATCACAGACTCAAACCAGCATGCCTGGCCTCAGCCCAAGTGTCACTCTTATCACCTGACAACCAACTACCTTCTCCAGCCACCTTCTCAGTCTTTCATCTTTTCCAAGGACACTTACTTCCCTAGCTCGCTGTCACCCACACTTGAGGGTCTCTTCTCCAGGTCTCTTTTCTAGCCTCCTGACTCGAGTTCTCCTCACTCTCTGAACGTCCCATTCTAGCCCTAGCTACTCTGAGCCATCACCTGTGTGAGATCCTGTCTCCCTGATTTGAGATCATAGAGAACAAAGCTCTGTGCCTCACAGTCTGTCCAATCCCAGTGTATCATTGACACTTTGTATGGAGTGAGTGAAGGAAAGACGTCCATCAGGACCCAAGGTGGTGTGCCAATGGCCTGGTGTAGTGAAATCCCATTTTCAGGACTCTAGGAACAGAACCAGGACAGGGGTGGGGAGAGGTGGCCTTGTGGTGCTGCTGGCCCTTGCTGTGTGACTTGGAAGATCCATGCAGAGGTCGGTGGCCATGTGTGCGCAGGCTGGAAAGAGACACACTGTCTGCGTAAGTGTCTGCTCTAGGACAACCAAGGACTTGGCTCCCGTCTTCTGGGTGTCTTCACAATCTGGCCCATGGGACGAGTCACTGAGTCGGGAGGAGGGAACAACATGTCTCGTGGCACAGAATGTGACCCAGAGGCAAGAAGCCAAGCGTCCTCAGATGAATGTCCCAGACTGAGGTCTTACCCACATCTTGTCAGGCTAGAGGATGGGGGTGGGGGTGGGGAAAGAACAGAGGAAACTGGGCCAGGATGGAAGAGGAAAGGAGGCAAGCACCTGGCTCCCAGAATTTTCTCCGAACTGTCAGAGCTGCTTAATGAGATGGGAGGCAGGGAAAGGATGGAGTGCGGAATAGAGGGAAGAGAGAAGGAGAAAGAGAAGAGAAAAAAAGGAGAGAGGCAGGAAAGGAGAGAAAGAGAGAGAGAAGAGAGAGGGAAGAGAAAAAGTGAGAGGGAGGAAGAGAGGAAGAAGATAGAAGAAAGAGGAAGAGAGAGAAAGAGAGGGAGGGAAGAGGGAGACAGAGGAGCAAGAGGGAGAGGGAGAGAGGAAAAGAGGAAGGAGAGAAGAAAAGAGAGAGAGAGAGAGAAATATACACAGATTCTGCACTCAGTCTCTGTGGTATCTGACCTAAAAAAATCCAAGGAGATTAAGGCTGAACTAGAACGGACAGCTAGAATAAAGAAGCAAGTACTTCCAGAGCTTTTACTGGATTCCTAGAGGCCGAAGCTCAGGCATGCTTAGGAAGGAGCCGAGGAGGGGTGAGAGACACTGAGGGAGATTAAAAAGAGTAGCGGGGCAATGAAAAAACAGTTTGGTCATGGACAGAGAATGCAGCAGCTCAGTTGGGAGAGTCCTTGTCTAACACACATCCAGTTCTGGGTTCAATTCCCAGCACTGAAGGAAAACAAAACAAAGCAAAACAAATAACAAAAACGCAAAAAAAAAAAAAAAAAAAAAAAAAAACAAAAAACCAGGGCTGGAGAGGTGGCTCAGCGGTTAAGCCTCTGCCTTGCAGGCGGAAGGTCCTGAGTTCGGATCCTAGACCCCACGTATAGATGCCGGGAGGAAGCGGGGGGGTGGTCTGCGTTTCTGGTCCTGGTAGGGCGGAGTAGTTCCCGAATTCGTCCGTGGTTCTACACACACACATACATACACACACACATACGCACACAAGCATATGCACAATTGAATAAATAATAAAAAAAATTTTTTAAAAAAACAAGCCAAAAACCAAGAAATGGTTACGATCTGAGCCCTTGAGAAGTGAAGGTGGAGGATCAGAAATTCAAGGTTATGTTTAACTACATAGGGAGTTCAAGGGCAGCCTGGGATAATAGGAGACACTGATAAAGCAAACTGTGGTTGGGAGAACAGAGTCCAAGAAGTGGTAGAGAAGGAGCCGGAGCTGGAAGGAAGGAAAAAAAAAAAAACCACTAGGAAGAAACTGAGTTTTGAGAGAAAAAGCTAAGGGGAGACTGAACGAAAGAAAGGAACACAGTGGATGAGTCCACTTTAGGCTGAAGGTGAGAGACAAAGAGAAAGAAGAGGTGGGAGACCAGAACAGGAGGGGCTGAGCTGGGATGGACAGAGGGAAGGATGGGCAGACAGATGGGATGGGAGTTCCAATGGACAGCCAGCCAGATCCTGAGGGGCAGGTGGGGAGGGACAAGATACAGGAATGACAGAAAACAGCTGTGAGAGAAGAAACCTCAAGAAAAGCCTAGGAGCCCAGCATGGTGAAGTACACTTGTGAATTCCAGCACTGGGGAGGCTGGGGGGGGGGACACAAAGTACAGGCCATGCTGAAGTACATAGTGAGAACCAGTGTCTAGAAGGCCAAAAAACAAGACAAAACAAAATGATAAACCCAGGCATGGCAGTGCATACCTGTGTTCCCAGCACCCGGAAGGCAAGAGGCAAAAGCATCAGGAGATCCAGGTAATTTTTGGCTATGGGTTGAATGAAGGCCAGACTGGATAACATGAAATTCTCTTTTTTTTTTTTTTTTTTTTTTAAATAGGGGTTGGGGAGATGGTTCAGGGATTAAAGCATTTGACTTGTAAACAAAAGGACCTAAGTTTGGAACTCCCAGATTCCAGGTAATGAAGCTGGTTGGACAGATATAGCATTGATTTATAATTCTGGTCCTGGAGGATGGAGCCTGGGAAACCCTAGACTAAAGCAATAAGAAGGTAAGCAATCAGGATGATTCCCAATATCACCCTTGGGGCTTCACAGGCACACATATTCAATTGCCCCCCTCCCCACATACAAAAAGCTTTCCTAACCACCAAACAAGATCGCCTACAAAACGAAAATCAGCAGTGAAGAATCCAGAAAGAAGCCAGGAGGGGGGTTATGTTTGCAACATGGACGCCTCCCTCCCTCCCCACTCTGGCTACTTCAACTGACCCTGAGGTGGCAGGTGTGTGGGATGGGATGCCCCTGGCAGCTTCATGCAAATGAGTCATGATGAATATGCAGCAGGCTCATTGTCTGGCCCTGCCCCCACCCCCATCTGCTCAGGCCAGGCTCCTCTGGGCTGAGGGCAGCTCAGTCCTATTAGCAGGAGGGGAAGGAAGGCCTTTGCCTTATCCCACTCCTCTACCCTCTAAGGCAGTTCTTCTGCACATCCAAGACCCAGGAAGGAGGGAAGGGAGAGGACAGGAAGGCCCATCTGGGACACCCGGTGTGTCTGGGGCTCACCTGGGTAGAAGTCTTTGGACTTGGACAGTTTGATGGTCGCTCCGGTCTCCTTCTGTAATTGCACAATGGTCTGGCCGCCCTTGCCAATGATGGAGCCTGCCGCGTAGCTGGGGATAAGCACCTTCAGGAAGTATTCGCCTTCCTCTGCAGAACACAGAGAGGAGAGAGGTCAGCAAAAGGGGAAGGATTCCCCTCTACAACCATACGTCTGGGGAGATACCCAATGAAGAAGCCACGAACAGATAAAAGAATGATCACCTCATACCATCAAATCAGTGATGAAAAAAAGCCAGCTTTGGAGCTGGGGAGATGGCTCAGGGATTAAAGCCATTGCTTCATAAGCAAAAGGACCTGAGTTCAGATCCCAAGTTCAGATCCCCAGATCCATGTAAAATGTCTGGAGGATTTGGCAATAGCCTGTAATTCTGGTCAATTGGAAGGTGGAGACTGAGAAACCCCACAGCAAAATAAGGAGGCAGAGCAATCTGGGATTATTCCTGACGTCATCCTTGTAAACGCACACATACACATATATCTTCATTCATCCATTCTTTTTTATGAGACAGAGTCTCACGTGGTCCAGGCTGGCCTCAAAGTCACTGTATGGCTGAGAATTACCTGGAATGTCTACACCTCTTTACTTCTGGGTTCAGAAGCATGTACAACCATGCCCAGGTTATATAGTCTTCTACCAACTTCGTGACATCCCAGCCTTCATTTATTCATTCAACAAATACTGACTGAGCACCTGCTTGGTGTACACTTGGCATGGCTGTGGGGGAACAGCCTTGGAGAAAAAAACGGTAAGAGCTCCCTGATTTCATGTGCAAATAAGGCCGAAAGAATTTTAGTGATCTAGCCAAGAGCTCAGACAATTGCATTCTTCAACAGAGGAGACAGACTGTATTTCATGTCAGAAGGGAGGAAGTAGTAAGGGAACAAAAGGCAGCAGGAAAGGGGAAAGGGGTGGGATTAGGGACTGCAGTGTCAGATAGGAGCCAGGAAAGCCTTGCCCAGGAAGCTATATCCTCCATGCCTTTAAACTACTCTGTGTGTGTGTGTGTGTGTGTGTGTTTGTGTACTGAGCCATGCCCCCAGCTCCCCACTGGTAGATTCTAGGCAAATGCTCTACCACTGAACCACGCCCTCAGCGCTTTGCAGATGAAATCTAGGCAGGTGCTCTGCCACTGAGCCATGCATCCGGCCCCTCACTGGTGGATCCTAGATGCTCTGCTACTGAGCCACACCCCCTCCCTCCTTTCACTTTTTAAGGCAAGGTCTCACTAATTGCCCAAGCTAGTCTTTAGCTCACTTTGTAGCTCAGGCAGGTCTTGAACATAAGACCCTCCTGCTTTGGGCTCCAGGGTATCTTTGATCACAGCCTTTGGCCACCAGTTCTAGCTTCAACACATCAATCTTTTACAATACCTCATATACTCTAGGCTCCATTCCAAATACTTTACCAACACCCATTCTTTTAATTTTCACACTGGACCTCTTAAGAAACCATTTTCCAGAGGAAGAATTAAAGGTGAAGAAATCCCCTGAGATGCACAGAGATGATAGGGTTCAGAGCTGAGACATGAACTTGACCTGGATCTACAGTCCATGTTCTGTTTTTAACACCAAGGTAGAGAAGAGGAGCAGACTGTGCAGAAGATGAGTGAGTGCAAAGGACCTGGGGTGGTATGGAGTGTGAGTTGTTCAAGGGAAGATAAGGAGGATGAGTGACAGATGGGGTTACTGGGAGAAGAGAGGGCTAAGAGGCTGGTCGAAACAGGAGGGAGGAATGTTGTGACGTGTGGGCCATAGTGATATTTTCAGCTCTTACTCCAAGTGACATGGAAGCCATCAGAGGGATATGACCAAATTTAACATTGAAGGATATTCCTCTGGGGCTGGGAAGATTGTTCAGAGGTTAAAGCACTTGCCATGCAGTAAAGAATAAAGGTCAGATCCTCAGATACGGGTAAATGTCCGGTGGGTGTGGGATTCCACCTGTTGCTACAGCCTCAGAAGGTAGAAGACCAGGTGCCCAGAACAAGCTAGCTAGCAAGACTAGCTCCATTAGTGTACTCTGGCTTTAATGAGGAGATTCTAGCTCAAAGCATAAGGTGGAAGAGTGGGCTGGCGATATGGCTCAGTAGGTAAGGCGCCTGCTCCCAAGCCTGGTGACCTGAGTTCAATCCACAGAAGCCCACATGCCAGAAGGACAGACCCAACTTTTGAAAGTTGTTCTCTGACCTCCACCTATGATCCTTGGCACATGCGTGCTCACCTTCTTCCTCTGTTTCTGTCTCTCTCTTGAATATAAAAAAGAGGAAATATCTTTTTAAAAAATTGAAAGCGCAATCAAGGAACATTCATGACAACCTTGGGCCTCCAAACACACATGTATATATGTGACACACATGTGAACATACAGACACATGAAAAGAGAAGCATATTCTTCTGGCCTGGGCATGTGGGTCAGTTAGTGGAATGCTTTCCTCATATTCACAAGCTTTGGGTTCCCCAGCACCACACAAGTTGGGGGTGGTGAGCTATGCCTGTTATTCCAGCACCCGGCTCAGTGAGAGAGTACCTGCTTAGAATCTACCAATGAGGGGCTGGGGGCGTGGCTCAGTGGTAGAGCACCTGCCTGGAATCCAGCAGTGAGGGGCTAGAGGCGTGGCTCAGAGGTAGAGTACTTGTCTAGAATCCAGCAGTGAGGGGCTGGGGGCATGGCTCAGCTGTAGAGCACCTGCCTAACATGGTGCAGGCCCTGGGCTCCCTCCCCAGCACTGCAAAAAGTAAGGAGAAACAACCTAGCGCTTCCCATCTGAATCCAGGTCCTCCAGTGAGGGTTTTGAGTTCCCTGACATGTTTAAATCGGTGTGGGGTAGAGGGTTAGACAGGGCCTTCTAGGCTGAGCTCAAGGCAATCCTCTTAAAGTGGCCTAATCATGCCATTAAGCCTATTAGGTAATTAACCCCCCAGTGAGTCTTCTCATCTGTCAGTCTGACCCCTTACCATCCACTTTCTTTCTTTGTCCTTCCTCAGGGTGTGTGTGTGTGTGTGTGTGTGTGTGTGTGTGTGTGTGTGTTCTGAGACAAGGTCTAGGTATGTATCCCAAGCTGCCCTTAAGTCCACAATCTTCCTGCCTCAGTTTCCCGAGGACTGGAATGACAGACTGCTGTAAGAACAATCAGCTTCCACAGCTTCCCTTTCATGGATGAAAATCAAGGATACATCTCCTCACTTCCTCTCTCTTTCATTTTATATTATTTCATTTATGAGACAGATAGACAGACAGACAGGTAGGCAGACAGGCAGGCAGGCAGACAGACAGACAGACAGAGGTGGAATAGGGAGATAAAATGAGAGAGGAAGAGAGAGGGGGATAGGGAGAGAAAGAGGGAGGAAGCAAGGTTGGATGTGCAACCATGATGAACACATAGAAGTCACAGACAACTTTCAGAAGTCAGGTTTCTCTACCCTCAGGCTCCAGAGATCAAACTCAGGTTTCTGAGCTGGCGTCTTACCTGCTGAGCCACGAGGCCTGCTCTGCTTCCTCTCTTTTGAAGTCTCTCAGATTTTAGCTGGAATTTTTTTTTTTTCTTAAGCTGGGGATTTCTGTATGAAACATCTGAGACTATCCTAAATGAAGTGTGAATTCTGTCATGGAAGGACTCTATGGTTTAGGGCAAAATAACTCACTTCTCTGGGCTCCAGTTTGCTAACAATAAAAGAGAGGGGACACGGTTGTACTTATCTCTGAGGGTGCTAGCCATTTACTAAGTGATGACACGGAATGAATTTAGGGGTTCACAGGGGATACAGATAGGTCATATGCCATTATTATCATTAATTCTTATATACATCATGAACATATTTCATTTTCAGTTAATTTTTTGAACTATTTATTAACTTTTAGTTTATTTTGGATGTGTGTGTGTGTGTGTGTGTGTGTGTGTGTGTGTGTGTGTGTGAAAGAGAGAGAGAGACAGACAGAGACAGAGACAGACAGAGACAGAGAAAGAGCACATATGTCCCTGTGAAAGACCAAGGGTGATTTTGGGAATCATCGTGGATTGCTTCTGCATCTTTTTTGTTTTGTTCTGGGATTTCCCAGGCTCCACCCACCAGAGCTGGAAGTGCGGGCTGCCTCTGTTTCTGTCTAGCGTTTTTACGTGGGTCCTGGGATCTGAACTGAGGACTTTCTGCTTGTGAACCATCTTTCCAGTAATACTTTTAAGTATTTTCAAAAGAATGTTCATGTGTGTTGCATAGTATGCAGGCATACAGGTACCATAGTGTTCTTGTGATAGCCAGAGGACAATCTCAAGTGTCACCTTCCTTTATTTGTTTTCTGTTGAAAGAGGTTAGCAACATGTAGCCTAGGCTGGCTTTGAACTTGAGACCTTCCTGCCTTAGCCTTCCAAGCGTTGGGAGTATTTTTCAGGGTTCACTACAAAGTAGGTGCTATGTGAATATGAAACAAGTTTTACTTAGCTTTGTTAAGAGTTAGAAAAAAGAGGGGAAAAGTAGACTTCCTGCTTTGGGTGTGTGTGAAGGGGCTGCCCAAATACTCCCTTGCTTCCTGAATCTTTTTTTTTTCTGGTGCCATTGAACCCTGGTCCTTTTCTATGCCAGGCAAGGACTCTACTTATGAGCTATGCCCCTCATTGCTGGATTCTAGGCAGGTGTCTATCATTGAGCCACGCCCCCAGCCTCTCATTGCAGGATTCCAGGCAGGTGGTCTGCCACTGAGCCACACTTTCAGCCCTCTTTGTAACTTTTTGAGACAGGATCTGTTGTAAATTACCCAGGCTGGCCTTGAACTCATGTTTCTCTACAACGGCTGAAATTACAAGCATGTATATTCACACCCTGCTCGAAGAAGGCCTGGTGGCACCAGGGTACACCGTGTCCCACCTTACATCTCTGAGCTCCTTTCTGTGAAGCCTGCGTGAATGCTCCTTTCCTGTGAATTATGTCCTCTTCCCTCCTCCTTACCATCTTCCTTTCCTTCCTGCAGCCCTTTCTGACCACCCACTCTATGCCAGTCCTTGCATCAGATGCTGGGCTGCAGCAGGGAGCCCTCACAGATGAGGCCTTTTTGCTTTAAATTCCTTTCAAGACATATAAACACATCTATTTTAAGTGGAACTTCTAAACCAGGCCTGCATGGTGGTGCACGCCTGCAAACCCAGTACTCAGGTGGTTGAAACAGGACAATGGAAAGTTCCAAGCTAAGACTGGGGCGATGGCTTGCTGCTTAAAGCCTTTGCCTTATAAGCAAAATAACCTGAGTTTAGAGTTCCAGATCCCACATAAAAGTGCCAGGCAATATGGGTGTCCTTAGAAGGTGGAGCCTGGGGGAACCCCAGAGCAAAGCAATAAGGAGGTAGAACAATCCAAGATGATTCCCGATGTCACCCTTAGGCTTCCATAGGGACACACACTTAAGTGCAGTTTGTATACACATACACATACAGAGAGACACATACACACAGTTACAGATTATTCTTGGCTAGGGGGTTAGACACTGTTTCAACAAGCACAGGGGTGTGTGGGGGAGACAATATCCAAGCTAAGCATGTCCAGTCCTGTATAGTTCCAGAACTTGGAAGGTGGAAGCAGGAGGATCAGAGTTCAGAGTTAACCTCAGCTACACAGAGTTGGAGGATAGCTCTGCTACAAGAGGCTTTATCAACAAAAACAAACCCCAAAACAAAGACAATCAGTCCATATTTTCTCTCACATACAGACTCTAATTACTATATATCTAAGTGTCATGTAAGTATGATCTATAAATCATCATCTATTATCTGTCAATTAATTATCTAAGACATGGAAACAAAATGTAAATTATTTGTATCTTCGAAGGTAACTAGAGGTGGGGAAGGACAAGAGAGGGGAATTGAGAAAGTGAGTATGTACAAAGAAAATAATATAAATATATGAAAATGTCATAATGGGGGGCCCTGTGATATGGCTCAATTCATAAAGATGATTGCCATGCAAGTCTGACGACCTGAGTTCGATTCTCAGAACCCATGTAAAGTTAAAGAAAATTGATGCCACAAAGCTGTCTGCTGACTTCTACGTGCATACACACACACACATACACACGCACGCACGCACGCACGCACACACAAGAAATCCAAAAATATTTTCTAAATGTCATAATGAACCCTGTAGTTTTACATAGTAACAAAAAATACTTTAATTTGGCAGGCTTGTAAAGATTTTTTTCCACACTCACAGTATATTAGCATAAATTTCTAATGGTCAAGAATAAACTTAACAGTGCTCTAAAAAAGCATTTCTTCACAGACGACTTCACCTACTTGGGATACTATCACAGTCCTCTGTGTGCTTGCTGGTCCTTTCCAAAAACTTCTAACCATCCTTCCTGTTTAGGAGCATACTTCATATGGAGTTCCAGCTCCTCTGGGACAGAGCCAGGCTTCTGTTTCCTAGCTTTCCTCCTAGTTTGGGCCGAGCGGTGACCTTAACTGAACCAGGAACTCTGAGACATCGCACGCTCTCACCTTGTTTGAACAACCAACTTTGAATTTTTCCTTGCCTATGAGCGAGTTCTCTCTTCCCACCAAGACAGGATCCTAAAGTCCTGATGCCAGAATTCACTCCCTGCCACACACACTGCCAGCGCCTTTCCGTAGTACTCTTGGGGTCCCCAGCATCTTCATGGACCCTGTGACAGCGACAGGTGGATGAGGCCAACTTCCACTCCCATGATGTACCTATCAATCTCAGGGCTGAGATTTCAAGCATTTTTGCCTTCAGAAGGGATTGAACTGGTATTCATCTGCTTACTGAGTCCATGGCGAATTCCTATTGTGCCCCTCAACCGTGAAAGTGCCCTTTGAACAAGCAAAACATGCTTCTCCCAACATATAATCATTATTTACCAAGGAGATTTGAGGTGTCAGGAAAAGGTCAGAGTCCATCTTGGACGGTGACTTGGATCCATCCCTAAGGGTCACCCATGACAAAAGCAGACCCAAAGGGGTGGATATCCCAGAGGGATCGTTTTGGGCTATACCACATCTGGAAATAGCCAAAACTAGGGCACTGTTCTCGTAGTACTTGATCACCTGGGATGGGGGCCTTGGTATGTTTTAGGAGGGACCAGAAGACTGGGGTGTGGGATGCCTATTGTTGGAAGTGTGGGGTGAAACATCACTGGGGAAAGACAAAAGATGGTGAGGGAGCATGTGCTGGGCAGGGGTGGACTGTCAGATGAGTGATGTCCTTTTGGGAGTGACCACATGCTGGTGACACATCTGGGCATGCTCGAGCAGGGGTGAATACCGGAGGTGTGATGCTATGAGAGAGATGGAAGACAATGGAGCAGTGAAGATGGTGATGGGGCACAGCTTGTGTACCACACGTGTGAAATCTTGGGTTCAAGTCCCAAGCACTCCAAAAAAAGCAGGGGACAGAAGGCAAGAATAGAATCCTCTTGGGACAACTCTCCCTTTAATTCTAAAATATATTCTTGCTTAGGGTCTTTCAGATCTTATGTTGTGTTCTGGCCATAATGTTCTCTTCTTCTCTTCTCCTTTCCTCTCTTTCCTTTCTCCCCTTCTCTGAGACAGGCAATCCTCTTGCCTCTGCTCCTGAGTGCCGGGACCATAGGCGTAAGCTAGCCCCCAGAGTCACCAGAAGGCAGTCAATCTTCCTGTCCCCAATTTCACAGAGAGACTGAAGTTCAGAGTGTTGATGTCACTCACCTATGGGTTCCATGCCAGACACATGTCAGTGACAAGCTCTGAACCTTGCAAATTTCATTCCAGGTGAACTGAGCTCCTGTGCTGGTGACTGACTCTGTCTTTGTGCTAGGAGTGAGGCATGCTGGGAGTAAGATCTGGATGCCGCAAGCCCCTTGGGGTGGGAGACATGTGTCTGCTTGGAAATGATGAAGTGGGCTTTTTTTTTTTTTTTTTTTGCTTTGCTTTTTATGTGTTTGGGGGAACAGCAGAAATGGTGACATAGTTAAGATTGTGGAATCATTATAGTTTGCACTTAAGAATTACAACCTGGACTGTAGAGATGGCTCAGGAGTTAAAGCTTTTGTCTTGCAAGCAAAAGCTTTCAGGGATCTGAATTCAGATCCCTAAATCCCATGTAAAATTACTGGATGGATGTGGCGCCTGTAATTCCAGCCCTGGAAGGGGGAGTCTGGGAAACTCCAGAGCAAAGCAATAAGAAGGTAAAGCAATACAAAAAAATGCTCTCTTGTACACACACACACACACACACACACACACACACACACACACGCGCACACATACAAAGGTGGGGGGGAAGAATTACAGCCTGTGCTTTAGGGGACATGCTTAATCTTCTACAACTGGAGCTGTATTTTTACCTTTGAGACCAGTGATGGAAACCAGGGCCTTGCACATTCTAGGCAAGTCCTCGGGCACTGAACCATGCCCCCAGATCCTCACTGCTGGATTCCAGGCGAGCACTCCATACCTGAACCCCCCCCCCCCAACTCTTTTTTCTATTTACTTTTGATTTTGAGCAGGGTCTTTACAAGTTCCCAGGCCTTGAACATTCAATCATCCTATTCCAACCTTCGGAGTAGCTGGGAGTGGAGGAGGACTTTTTACTTCTCCAAATAACTGTCTAACTTGTATTTCCCTCCAACCTCTCTCCAGCTCTTCCTGTCTCCTCTTTGTCCTAGTAGCTTTAGCAGGCCACATACCCAAAACCCAGTTGAAATAGCCACTACCTCCTCCATTCTTCTCATCTGCCTCTAAGGATCAAGCAGGAGAGACAAGGTTTGCTCTGCTATCACTTGTGACACTTGCCGTTCTGAACTTAAGTGTCCTTCATCTGAAGAGGGCATTCACCCACAGAGTCCACCTACACCGTGCAAGCTTGCTTTCTGAGTTCTAATAAGAACTCTGCCTCTTCTCAGCTGAGTGATGCCAGGTAAATGACTTAACCTCTCTGTGTCTCTGTCTTCCATTTGTAAGATGAGTGACCGAATTGTAAGGATTCAATGACCCATGTCAAGCATCTGCCATAATACTTCCCAGCACTGCAAATGTTAGCCATTATTATAATTTATTGCTAATATTTCCACCTCCCAGAGAGTTGGGAGAATATGAAACTGCGTGTTAGACATTATACAATAATATCGCTAGCCATTATGACATTATCAGTATGGTTATTGTCATGTTCCCCTTTGGCTGGGGATATAGAAGTCTGAAAAGAAGAGGGAGGGGATGACCTAGCATTTCACAGTCAGGGAATTCCTTTATTGAAAAAAAAATTTGGAGGTCAAAGTCAAAGATCCATGTCCTGCTCTGCTCCGTCCTTGAGTATTTCTATCAACAGAAGATTGTCCCTTTGAATCTCTTTGGCTTAGTTCCTTAAGGGTATCCTGGATTATGTGTGTGTGTGTGATGGGGTCTGCAAGAGAGGGTTCCTAAAGACACTTGACTTAATTTTGCCACTGCACAGGGAAGTAAGGTTACATGGCAGCTCAGTCTCTGTGATCCGGAGCCAGGCAACCCAGGGTCTGATAAATTTCTGGGACTGATGTTTAGGAACCTGTGTCATATCATGGAGTCTCAGTTTCCCTCCTCAGGAAGAACGCGCCATTTCCCTGAGAAAGACTGTATTGGTGCCGGTGAGATAGCTCAGCAAGTAGGGCATGGGTGTGCAAAACCTGGCGACCTGAGTTCGTTTCCCGGAAGTCCACATAGTGTATGCATGTGGTCTCTTTCTCTCTCTCTCCCCTATCTCATAAATGAATAAATGAAAATATTTAAAAAGAAAAGACTATATTAAGGAAGTCACCCATGTCTAGATGCACCAGACTGGAGGACACCGTCACTAGTAGCCACTCACTGCAACTTGCTGCTGAGCCAAATGTGGAGCATCTCAGTCCTTTAAGACAAGAGTGTGTGCGACCCTCCCCTTCATCTTCTCTTTTTTTTCTCCTCCTCTTTTTCCTCTCTGAGGAGGAAAACTGAATGGCTAGGCTTCTGGGTCCCTGATTGTGACCCGGACTAGCAAGAGCAACCAGGCAGGAAGAGGGAAGGAAGTTGATGTGGATGCTTTTCATGTGTGTGCTGGGGAGGTGTGTGCGCACAGGAGCTTGCTCAGGAAAACTGACAGGAAATTCTCTTCTGCCCCTCCCCCAACTTCCCTTTCCTCCAATTTCTGCTGAACACCCTCACAGGCATCCGAGAGGACCCTGGTTACTGGATGGAGATGAGGGGCCTGGGATGGAAGAAAGGAGAGTTGGGGAATGCTATGAGTATCCCAGGAGAGACCGTGAGAAGCTCACGTCTGATGCCCACAGCTTCAGGCTGGAGGGAAAAACAGATATTCTGTTCAAGGCTAGCCTTCTTCCATCCAGAAGAAGGGATTTTTATTAGCACCACGCTCTAACCAACTGAGCTAACCGGCCGCCATAAGAAGGGATTTTTAAACCAAGGCGATTATGGGGACCATTCTGTTCTGGGACATGCACTGCCAGGGTTTCTCTTGTGTGGCTTACACACTTCGGTGGTTTCTAATACACACATGCACACACACATACACACACACCATACCTTCTGCCGTCATAACCTGAATCATCCCCACTTTGATGGTGACACACCCAGCCAATTCACACACACCTCCTCTTGTTACACATTTACACACACTCAGGTGTCACACATCTTCCGACTCCAGTGTGACCTACACGCATGCCCCCGGTCACTCTGGACCATCTTTCTTTGGGAACACACCCTCATGGGCTTCACCCACAGGCATCCACTCTCTCTTTTCATATCCCCTCTGCTTTTCCCAGTTACATCCCCCGTGATGTCACCATTGCACACCTCCATGTGTCCCACCCAGTCATAGCCTCTCCGGAGGCACACCCACACTCTTTTCTCATCCTAGCCTTTCACTAGCTTCTCCTGGTCCCACTCTCTCCCATACATGCCTGTATCTCACGCACACACACACTCACACACGTGCACACACAGATCCCCTTTCTCTGAGTTACACATTTTCTCATGGCTAACACCCAGAACCAGCCCATTCAGTCTCCCACGTATACCCCCAAGCATGTCACCCCCTACACGCATGTGTCACACTGCCACAGCCCCCTCAGAAGTGACAGGTACACACACCTTCTCTTCGTCCATCCCGGAGGGAGGATCTCAGACATGGAACCTAGCCCCTCTATTGACTCTTCTCTCTCTCTTTCTCTCTCTCTCTCTCTCTCTCTCTCTCTCTCTCACACACACACACATACACACAGCTTCCAGCCTGTCACAGCCAGCGTCCCTAATGTCACATCACATATCCAGGCCTTGCAGGGCCTAGCACGGATACGCACACCTGTCCTAGCATCTCACCCCACCCCCAGCTCTACACACCCACCCCGTTTCTCCATGTCACCCAACACACCCACCCGGCCTGTCCCCACACGCGATCCCCAGCACCGGCGTCCACACCCGCCTATCCCGGGGACAACCCTCGCCCAGGACATCCCCAGGGACGAGGCTGAGAAGCTCCCGGTCCACAGGCCCATCTCTACCTCTTCCCCTCCCCCCACCGGGACACGCAAGCCGGGGAACACCCCTGCTCCGAAAGGGTCACGTCACACACCCCTCAAGGACACACTGGCCCTGAGGGGACCCACGCCCCCCCATCCCCCGCGCCCCCTAGCCACAAGGACACTTACCACCCCCTCCCCCCCAGCCCCTCTCGTCGCAGACAAAGCTCGCAGCCCCCGGGCCTCGGCGAGAGGAGAAAGGGGTCCGTCCCGGTCTCCAGCTCCTCGAGGAGAGGCGCCCCTCCCCTTCTCGCAGCGCCTGCACCTGCCGGCCGATGGGGGGGTGGAGGATGGAGAAAGGCTATCCCCCCACTCCGCGCGCGGTTCCCCACCACACGCCACGCCGGGTCCCGCAACCCCCGCTTACCTCCCGTGTTGCTGCGCTTGGTGCAGACCACCTCGGGGGGCGTTTCGAGGGGCCTCTTGCGGGAATCCGGGGCCTCGGGCTCCATGGGGGGGGCCTGGGGCGGCGGCTGCTGCTGCTGCGGCGGCTGCGGCGGCGGCGGCGGCGGCTGCTGTGGCGGCGGCGACGGCTGCTGGGGAGGCTGGGGTTGCGGCGGCGGCGGCGGCGGGGGCGGCGGCGGCTGCGGGGCCGCGGAGGCCGTGAAGAGGCCGTGCACCGCGCCGGCGGCCATCATCCTCATGGTGGGGGGGCGAGGGAGGGGGAGGGGAGGGGGAGGGGAGGGGGCGGCGAGGGCTGGGGGAGGGGGAGCCTGGGGAGGGCAGCAGGGAGGGGGCTGGGTGTGTGTGGGGGGAGCGCTGACAGAGCCCGGAGGACGGGCTAGGAGCGGGATGGGGAAGGAGGGGGAATCTCGGCCGGAGAACTGAGGGGTGGGGTTCTCTCAAAGATCACCGAAGCCGGGGACTTGGCTGAGCCACTGGGGAGGACCGGGAACGGGACCTTCTTCCCCTTGTCTTGGGGCTCCCCCCCGGAGCGGAGGGGTGAGCCCCCCTCCAAAGGTCCTGCTCAGGGCGGGGGGGGCAGGAGATAGGAAGCGGAGGCGGCCGCTAGTGGGGGCCCGGGGGGCTGCTGGCGCGGGCGGCAGCGGCGACAGGGCTGGTGGCGGTGGTGGCTGCTGGCCCCAGCATCTTCTCCGCCGAGGCTCCCACGGCGGCCTGGTCCCTCCCACCCGCCCCAGGTCACGCCCATGCCTGTTAGGGCCACGCCCTTCGACGCCCCCATTGGTCCAACCTTGAAGCCTGGACCACGGTCTTCTGGATTGGCCACACCCCTCGCGGCTTGGAGCGAGGTATCTGATTCTCCTCCCTCCCGGTCTCCCCCAAGCACTACGGAGTATAGGAGTATAATAAGAACCGTGGGGCTCCACCACACCTTCCTCATCTTTCACCTTCTCCTCCACCGGGAACCGGGAACTATCTCAGTCTGATCTCGAACTCATTATATAGCCGAGGTCGCTCTCAAACCTCCGATCCTCTCACCACCACCTGTACGACAGGAGGCATGTGCCCACCGCCTCTGGCTCCCCTTCACATTCAAAGAGCGTTTCTTGAGCACATACTTCGTGCCAAGACTGGCTCTAAGTAAGCGTTCCACAGAGGTGATCATATTGAATCCCAGTGCTTACAAGTTGTGAGCGTCTTCTTATCCCTGTTTTACTGACGAAGAAAATGACCCAGGTGTGCTGGTGTATCCAGTCTGCAATGCTAGAACTGGAGATGCGGAGGCAGGAGGATTGCTGAAAGTTGGAGACCAGCCTGGGCTACAGTGTAAGACTCCCATTTTGACAACACACACACACACACACAGAGAGAGAGAGAGAGAGAGAGAGAGAGAGAGAGAGAGAGAGAGAGAGAGAGAGAGCTGATACCATTTGGTGAAAATAAATATCATTTTCCTTTGTTTCCAATTGTCAGCCAGGAAGTTCCCAGACAGGGCATCTATCCAGTCCAAGAAGAGTGGAACACGAAGTTGCTGCAGGGGCTGGAGGACACTGATATCAAGGAGTTAAAAGACTTATTTGTAGTAACACACAGAATGACTGGTTCTGGGGTCCACCAGTAATACCTGTGCCCCACCTACTCAGCACCAGACACTGTCCCAGATGCTGGGACGCAGCCTGGAACAATGAAACACTCTTGGCTCTTTGGCGAGTTAAGTATTATCTTTTGGATCACTTATTGATTTTCAGGTGTCAAAACAGAGACCCCAGGCAGGTGGAAAAATGGCTTATCTGAGGACAGTCTTTGACAATATTCTGTGTTCTCAAATACATTTTTTTTCTTTTGAGATTCCTGGTCTCCAAGGATTGCTTTCTTTCTAGCTTGGCCAGGGGCAAGATTAGCCTCAGAGGGGTGCCTGGAGTGGGGTAATAACTAGGGCAGCTGAGGGGTCTGTGGTACTGAGATCTGTTCCACCCACCAGCCCCTCCCGTACTCTCCTCTCAGGTCCCCAGGATAGTGGAGGGAGCAGATGGCCTGGGGTGGATGGGGTGGCTGCCCATCTGTCCCCTCCCCCCCATTGTCCCTTGAGTCAAGGGGGGATGGGAGGGGGCTGTGGTCCACTGCAGTCTGGATCCTCCCCCTCTATCTTCCTGGAGGGAGCTGAGGAGCTAGTTGCCATGGAGACAGGGAAGAGGCAAGAGGGATGCAGGGAGACGCTGAGGTCTCCTCACCTCAGGACTGTGGAGTCTTATGGACTCACACCACACAGGTAACGTATCTCCACATCCATGCTAGCATGGGAACTTCTCCTGGTCACACACAGGGTCACACAGGGCCTGCCATAGATAACAAGAGCTCAACACAGTTCCACATGGATATGAAAAGAAAACTCACAGGGAGACACACACACACACACACACACACACACACACACACACATCGATAATGTACACTCAGTCATTCAGACCTACAACTTCAGCATAGGGTCTCACATACAACACAAACCGACAGATGCGTATCTCATATCAAAGTAGTGTCATCTCAGATCCAAATATGTCCCGAGTATCTATATTCAGATCCACAATTCCACACTTGGCCCTACACTCCCTGAGAAGTTCCACCCACATGATCAGAGCCACAAGAACCTCCCTTACATAAGACATACATGTCAACCTGACATGTCATGGGATGTCTAAACTTGATCAGGGCTTAATGTAAATTGTGTACCAGATTTAGTTAAAGGACATACGTAATTTGGTTCATACAATGAATGACTTTCAGGGCTGCTTACTAACAAGCACAGACACAGTGGATTGCTGTGCAGTTGTGCACTGCTCTGTGCCCTCCCATCCCCCAACACTCCCCAGCCATGCCTGCAGTCCCAGCTCCACCCGGCCCTCCCAAATGCTCCTGTTTGGACGCACACAACAGCATGGTCGGTCACGCACTCACACTCACACACAAACACAAACCTCCTTCTAGATATTTTTAAACCAAGGCTAGTTCTGCTGTCATGGCAACCGCCCCAAACCCATCACCATAGCAACCCAACGTCAGCTTTCCAAGCACCAAATCCTGGGGGATTGCAGGGCCCCAATCAGAGGCAGGTGGAGGGGGCTGTACCCTTTTTCTTCATCTGTGCCACCCCAGTGCCTTCAGAGAGGATGGTTTACCCTAGGTTGGGTAGGGGTCGGGCCCAGGCTCACGGCCACCACAAACTAATGTGGAGTAACAGCCCCAACCTTCCTTCTGGCCCATCAGTATTGGATGAAGGGGGCTCTGGGAAAACCCAGGCTCATACAAGTATGTGTTTGAATCCCATGTGTGTCTCATACAAGGTGTGTGACTTGGGCATGTTCTTACCCTTCTGAATCTTACATTGCTTAATTTGGAATATGTTGCCATTCACACTAGTCACCCTTAAAGGATCACTGCTATTCAGTGGTTCGAAGTCACAGCCAGATTCCCATCTTCCCATTTACTAACAGTGTAAAATTAAGGCAACTGATATTCCTTCCCTGCGGCAAATTTGAGAGAAAATAATTGAGTGTACAGGTCTGTTAGAAAGATTTCCCCATCTGGTGCTTTAGTCAGTATTCTAAAACTTTGCATGTGTTCTAATTTTTTTAGAACCCATGCATGGCTTTATAGGTAGGTTATTGTCATTATTCCCATTTTGAAGAAAAGGAGAAAGAGAGAGAGAGAGAGCAAACGATGGCACATGTGTGAAGAGCAGAGGACAACTGTCAGAAGTGCTTTCTCCTTCCACTACATGGGTGCCAGCAATGTAACCTAGGTTTTCAGGTTTGCACTCAGGTGCCTTCACCAGATGAGCTATCCTCCTGGTCCTTTTTCTTTTCTTTATGGTACTGCAGACAGAACCTACAGACTTGTGCATGGTATATAAGTGCACTAGTGCTGAGCCATCCCCCCAGCCCCTCACTGGTTGATCCCAGGCAAATGTTTTACTGTCAAGTGACATTCCCAGTCTTCTTTTTACTTATTTTAACCCAAGACCTCATTAAGACTGTTCTTGAATTCATAATCCCTCTGTATCAGCCTCCTGAGTATCTGGGGTTACAGGCCTGCCCCATCTGGTCCTTATTCAGATGTTTTGAAGGATGGGACTTGAACCAGGTAACCAAGGAGACATTCTTAGCCATTTCTCCCTTCTGTGTTTCTGACATGAGTTTGGAATAAGGTTACGTTATAGTGGGTTTCCAGCTTTTTTGTTTTGGGACACAAGGTCTCAGTTTTCTAGTTTGCAAAATGGGGTTTGAGACAGCCCTGCTTTTTTGGGTGGTTGGGAGTATGTATGCAGCGTCTCTGAAGCCCTCTGAGTTCTGGCTGGCACTCTGTAGCTGAGTGTGGGTGGGGAGCAGAGCTTTAGGGATGGGATCAGCAAGCAAGTGGGTAGGTGTCAAGTCTGCAGGATCCCGAGAGAGGTTGGCTGAGCCTTTCTCCTCTGCCTCTTTTTAGTCATGTGACCTCCATCCTGCCTGGACTTGTGCTAGACTGTCACCATCTGTCAAATGGGAATCATAACCCATCTGAGGGTGTGGCAAGGATTCCACTAGTCCAAGCAAGGGGAAAAGAGAGAGAGAGATAAATCTGAGTGGTTATATAAATTGTTTTTCCACAGGATTTGGGAGAGAGAAGACTCTGTGGTGTGGGTCTTGCAAATTTTTTGGATTCCCAAGAAACCAGATTCATAGCTGAGAAGATGGCATAGTGGATTATTGGCTGAGAAACAGATTGAGCTTGCCCTGCAAAAGTAAGGACTGGAGTTCGGATCTTCAGAACCCATGTAAAATTTGGGCAGGCTGCCTGTCATCCCAGTACTGGGGAAACAGAGACAGCCAATCCTCAGGGCAGGCTAGTTAGCTAGCCCAGTTGATCAGTAATCTCTAGGTTCAAATTTTGACTCTGCCTTAATAATAAAAGTGGAAAAGGATGAAAGAAGACACCTAACATCAGCTTTAGGCTTCCATGTGCGAACACACGAATGTGTACATAATCTTGCATAAAAAGAAAGACAATAATTTTGTTTTATATGATTTTAATCATTTTTTATTAAAGGCAAATTAGATTTGCATATTTATGAGATTGGACATGCTTATTTATTTTAGCATGAAGAATTTGATCTTGGCTGAATATTGCTGCTTCAGGGTATAGAGTATCTTCAACTTTTTTTTACAGTTGATTAATATTTTGACTTTCTACTCCTCGGTGTTTAGAAAACTGCTTTATGTAAATAGATAGCATAATCTGGCAGCAGTAGCTCAGTGAGGTACAAGCCTGTAACCTCAGCACTTGGGAGACTAAGTAGGAGACTCAAGGTTTCCAAGGCTAGCCTCAGCTATTGTATGGAGTTGGGGGACAGCCTGGGCTACCTGATACCTGGTCTCCAAAGCAAAACAAAGCAGAATGACAGAAGTATGTTTAGGGACTAGGGAGATGGCTCAGTGGTTAAAGCCTTTACTTCAAAAGCAAAACAAAAGGACTTGAGGTCATATCACCCAATTCCATGTAAAAAATCACATAAAAATGATGAACAGGGGCTGGAGAGATGGCTCAGGGGTTAAGACTCAATCTTGCAAACAGAGGGACCTGAGTTCAGATCCCAGATCCCATGTAAAAACATCAGGAAGAAAAGGACTAGGTCTGTATTTCCAGCTCTGGCAGACAGAACTTCAGAAATCCCAGAGGGAAGCAAAAAAGGAGGTAGAAGCAATCCAGGATGATTCCCAAAGTCAGCTTTGGACCTCCATAGACACACACAGTGCCCTCTGATACACAGACACATACACACACACACACACACACACACACACACACACACAGAGGCAAACACATATACATATATACACTCCATGCCAACACATGAAAAAGAAAAATAAGTATGTTTAAGGCTATATTACAAACTGTTGGAAGTCCTGAATCCCAAGCCATAGTCATTTCACATTGTGTGTGTGCACACATACATATGGATGCTCATGTATGTGGCTCAGTGCTGTTTCTCAAGTGCTATTTTTTTTATTCAATTGTGTGTGTGTGTGTGTGTATGTGTGCGTGTGTAGAACCACGGGTGAATTCGGGAACCATCATGGTCCGCCTCCACCCGGGATTCACAGGCTCCACCCTACCAGGACCAGAAACGCAGGCTGCCCCTGCTTCTTTCTGCCTGGCGTCTATACGTGGGGTCTAGGATCCGAACTCAGGACCTTCTGCCTGCAAGGCAGAGGCTTAACCCCTGAGCCACCTCTCCAGCCCTCAAGTGCTATTTTTGAGACAGGTCTTTCATTGTCCTGGAGCCTGTGGATTAGGTTAGGCTGAGTGCTCCTTGAAGTCAGGAATTTCCTTTTGTCTTTGCACCCTAGCATGGGGATTACAAGTATGTGCCACCATACCTGGCTTTTTTACTTGGGTTCTGGGAACCCAACTCACATCCCTATATTTGCATGGCAAGCATCTTACTGACTCTTTCTTTTGCTAAATCACAATGGAGATAGAACCCAAGACTTTGGACATATCAGACAAGAACCTTACATCTCTGCAACCTTACTGGCAGATTCTAGGCAAATGTTACATGTCTTTTTTTTTCTGACCACCTCTTTGTTGAGAAAATTGGATATACAATATTTTATTTATTTATTTGAGACAGATGAGGGGAGAGAGAGAGAGAGAGAGAGAGAGAGAGAGAGAGAGAAACATGCATACCATGGCACATGGGTAGAGATCAGAGGACATCTCTTTCTACCATGTGGACTTCTGGGGATCAAACTCAGGTCACCAGGTTTGTGAGTAGGTGCCTTAACCCACTGAGCCATCTTGCCAGCCCCATTTTTTTAAATCTATTTTATTATTTTACTATTTTCTTTCATTTTGGCACAGGATCTGATGTAGCACCAGCTGGCCTGGGACTCGGTACGTAGCCAAGGCTGACCTTGAATTCCAGACTCTCCTGACTTCACCTCCCAAGCGCTGGGATTTACAGGTATGAACAGAGAGGGTTTTATCTTGCCCCTGGAGTCCACAGGGAGTTGGGAACTGAGCCAGGCCTGGCATCCTTCTCTTATGTCTTGTCTCTCAGGTCTGTGTTCCCGATGTTGGCTGCCACCTTGGTGCTTTGGCATCTGACTAAGTGCCCACCCCCACCCCAGTCTTCACATCTTTCTGGGACTCTGTACAGCCTCTGGGATGAATTCCAAACTCTGGCCGTGGCTCTGGCCAGAAACCTTGGGTTGCCCTAGACATTCCTGTTTCCCTGACATCCATAGCCAGCCACTGGCAAGCTTTTTGATGTCAGAACTTAAGGCTCTTCTTTCTGCCTCTGCCAGCCCCCCAGCATCCTGGACATCCATAAGGATTTTCCCAGGAGCTTACTTTCTTACATCTTACAGCCAGAGCCATATATATATATATATATATATATATATATATATACTTTGTGTGTGTGTGTGTGTGTGTGTGTGTGTGTGTGGACATATGTGGATAAAGGTGCAGATGCACATATATTGTGTACACATGGAAACCAGAAGTCCAATACAAGTGTATTTCTCCATCACTCTACACCTTACTTTCTTTTCTTTTTTATAGGTGTGAGTGAGTGTATGTGTACAAGAGGGCATTTTGAGTGTGTGTGCCTGTGGAGGTTCAAGGATGACACTGGGAAGCATCCTGAATTACTCTACCTTATTATTGCTTTGCTTTAGGGTTTCCTAGGTTTTGCCTTTCAGGGCCAGAAGTGCAAGCCACTGACACTTCCATCCAGCATTTTTATGTGGGATTTGGGATGTGAACTTGGGAGGCAAAGGCTTTAACCCCTGAGTCATCTCTCTAGCTCCTCCACCTTACTTTTTTTGAACCAACAGGGAGGTCATCCACTGGCCAGCCAATGAGCTTAAGGGATCCTCCTGTTTCTTCGCCACCACTATTCTCCTGTCAGAACTGGAGTAACAGATGCACACCTGGCAACAATCGCTCAGGAGAGAGAGAGCTCACTCTGCTGTTGTTCTGCTTGTGACTTTTCTTCCTTGTTTCCTCACATGCTTTGGAAAGATGCACAATCGATAACAAGCTATAGAGCCACAAACATTGAGCTACAATTCCTGCCCTCCTGAGCAACAATTCCAGCCCACTATGTATGTATGTATGTACGTATGTATGTGTTATTCTTTGAAGCTTTCATTTACAAATGTAATGAAATGGACTGTTTTCATCCTTTAATGACCATCCCCATCCACCTTTAATCTCATCCTGCATATTTTTCTTTCTAGCCAGTCTTCTTCCCACTCTCATGTTCCTCTGTTCGTGTGACCCATTAGGTCTCATCCAGGATGCTTATATTGGCACATGCCAGGAAATTTGTTGGGAGTATGAAGGGCCCAGTCCCAAACCATCTCTCAGAGTAGCCATCCCATTTGGTTTTTGAGACATGGTCTCAGGTAGCTCAGATTGACTTCAAACTTGATGATGATGATAACGTATGTATGTATGTGCACCAAGGTGTGTCAATGAACAACTTTTGTTAAGTTGTTCTCTCCTTCTACTCTTACAGATGTTCTGGTGAACAAATTCAAGTTGTCAGGCACACACAGCAAACATCTTCCCGATGGCTCTTTGACTTTTATCACTGGCTAGTTTTCTGTGGTGTGTTGTCTCTTTCATATATTGGCCACTGCAAATCCTGTCACCTGGACATGGGAGTTTAGGTAGTTCTTAGCTCAATGTTCGTGGCTCTATAGCTTGTTATAGATTGTGCATCTTTCTAAAGCATGTGAGGAAACAAGGAAGAAAAGTCACAAGCAGAACAATAGCAGAGTGAGCTCTCTCTCTCCTCTGTCTGTCTGTCTCTCTGTCTGTCTCTCTGACTACGGATTGCACGTAGGAACTTTCCCATGCCAAGCAGGTACAGATCCTGTCTTTGACCCTGCCTGCCTGCAGGATGGTGTCCATTTACACCTTCTTTATGTACTTTTTCTCTTTCCTTCCTCCCTCCCTCCCTCTCTCTCTTTCTCTCTTTTTCCCTTTCTCTCTCTCTCTTCTCTCTTTTTCTCTTTCTCTCTTTCTTCCTTTCTTTCTTTCTCAGAGTCTTCTGTATCCTAGGCTGGCCTCAAACTTGCTATGACTGTGAACTCCCCATCTTCCTGCCTCCATCTCTCCAGTGTTGGAATGACAGACGTGCACCAACCCCATCTAATTTCTGCAGCTCCTGGGTTTGAACCCAGGACTTCCGGCATGTAGATAAGCACTCTCCAACTGACCTACATCCCTAGCTCTCTCTGCCCACCTTTATATTTCTGTCTGTCTGTCTGTCTGCCTGTCTGTCTGTCTGTCTGTCTGTCTGTCTGTCTGTGTTTCTGTCTCTTTTGCAACACTAAGGATTGAACCCATAGTTTCTGGTACCCTAGGCAAGTACAGGGCTGGGCTTTGACTGTGCCTGGCTGCAGGCATAGGTTTCCTCTTCAACATGTGGATTCTGCTCCTTCAGCCCAGGTCCCTCTCCTCGCCCCTCAGTCTCCTCCCTCCTTGGAGATCTCCTTGCCTCCCTGGCTAGGAACTCTAAGTGCTTTGGTTTGTGTTGAGTCTATGCCCTCATCAGTGGTTTTGAATTTGGGCAGTTCTTTCCTTTCATCGGTGCCCCCACAGGCACCCACTGGAATGTGTCTAATCCTTGGCCTGCCAGTCTCTGCCTTATTCATGAGGAGCCTTGCCTTATCATTGTGTTGTTGTCTGCGGGCTACATTTGCAAAGAACGTTGCTGAGCTACGAACGTCATTAGTTTTCTTTCTTCAGGCCACTGGAGGCTCTCCATGGACTGAACTTATTTCTAGCTAAAGACAAGTGGATTTTCTAAACTCTAGAAAGGGCGTTGGGTTCAAGTCTTAGTAACACTGCTAGCCAATTGAACAACCTTGGGCAAACTATTTAACCTCTCTGGGTGTCAGTTTCTCCTTTTTGAAATTAGGGTTTCAAATAACAGTCCCCTGTCTCCTTCCTTTCTCTCTTTCTCTTTTGTTATTTATTTATTTATTTTGCATATGCATGTGTATGCACCAGAAAGTGCTTTGAGTGGGTGTGCCTGTGGAGGTCCAGAGGTGACTTCGGAAATCATCCTTTTGGATTGGTCTACCCTTGTTACTTTGTTCTTGGATTTCCCAGAGTCAGATATTAGGCTGCTGCCATTTCCACGCAGTCTTTTTACATGGGATCTGGAGATCTGAACTCAGGTCTTTGCCTGTGAGACAAAGACTTTAACCTCTGAGTCATCTCCCCAGTCCTCATTCTACTTTTTAAAAAATTATTTGGAAAAGAGAGAGAGAGAGAGAGAGAGAGAGAGAGAGAGAGAGAGAGAGAGAGAGAGAGAAAGAGAGAGAGCATTCCAAAGTGCTCATGTCTGTGTTTGTCCAAAATTGGCCTTTGTAATCCCTGTGCTCAGAAAACAAAGACAAGTGGATCCTGAGAGCCCGCTGGGCAAGCAGCCTAGTCAATTGAACTTCTGGTTCAATGAGAGACTCTGTCTCAAAAGATAAGTTGGATAGAGGAAGACACCTAAGGCATACTTTTATCTTTCATATGCACATGTACACCCCCACATGAACACCCACATACATTTCTGTTTCCCCATTTGTAAAATGGACACAGGATGAATAACACACAGCATCTCTTTTTTTTTTTTTGGTGACAGTAGAGGTTGAACCCAGAGTATTGATGCTAGATAAGTTGCTCTAAATTTGAGCTATAGTCCTTGGTGTCTTGTCTTCCCTTCTCTCTTTTTTCGTGTGTGTGTGTGTGTGTGTGTGTGTGTGTGTGTGTGTGTGCGCGTGCGTGTGCGCGTGCGTGTGTATGTATCAGAGGGCACTACATGTCCTTGTGGAGGCCAAGGGTAACTTCAGGAATCATCTTAGATCGTTTCTAGCTCCTTGTTGCTTCATTCTGGGATTTCCCACCAGGGCCAGAAGTGTAGTACTTTACTCTGCCCGGGATTCACAAGCTCCGCCCTACCAGGACCAGAAACGCAGGCCTCCCCCGCTTCCACCCGGTGTCTATATGTGGGGTCTAGGATCCGAACTCAGGACCTTCTGCTTGCAAGGCAGAGGCTTAACCCCACCTCTCCAGCCCTGATATGCATGTCTTTTTAGACCTCTGGTTCTAATGTTCTGCCATTCTTTAGAATAACACCCTCTGAAAAAGGTATCTCAGCAATCAAAGCCTTTGCCTTCCAAGCAAAAGGATCCCCTCATCCCATGAAATTCTCGCCTTGGAATGTGAGCCTGGGAAACCCCAGAGCAAAGTAATAAGGAAGTAGAGCAATGCAGGATGATTTCTGAAGTCATCATTTGTCACGCTTTGTCAGGTGTCCTTTTGTATACATACACATGGCACATGCACATATAGACATGCATGCATGCACACATGTACACAAAAGAAACAAAGGTATCTACAAGTGATATATGTCCTGCTAGTCATCCTCCAGTCAGTCATCAGCTCTGGCACTTGATACATGAGTTCTGGCTGAGGTATCAGAGGTCTCCACGTGGCTCCCTCCCCACCTCTGCAGACTAGTCCTCAGATTACTAGAACATGTCTCCTCTGAATTGCCATGTGCATATTTTCTTTGGTGTAATATTTTCCCTTTGTTTCTGGGACACCCACCCTTAAGAATCCTTCCTAGCTCAGTGACTGCAATTTGGCAGGTTTTCGACCTCATCCATGTAGTTTTCCAGTGAGCTCTGGACTCTTCCTTTTGTTTTCTCTTCATTTCTTCCACTAGTAATGGGCTCTATCTATCTATCTATCTATCTATCTATCTATCTATCTATCTATCTATCTATCATCTATCTATCATTTATCATCTATCTATCCCTACATCCATCATCTATCTTCTACCTATCCTTCTTATTCCTTTTTTAAAATTGTTTTATTACAAAGAAAAATTTATAATAGGAGTAGATTTCACAACATTGTATAGGAAACAAAATTCCCAAACCATAAACAGAAATGCAGTATGACAGTACATTCTACAACACATAAAGATAGAAGTTTAAAGGAACCCCACTCTATCTAAAAATCCACCCAAATCCACAGTTCCCAGCTATGAGAATCACACCACCACACAAATCTCCCAACACAGTAGGCAGAACTCATATCACCCCCCCACCAACTCTTTGACTGTCTCTACTGAGATCACAACAACATACCCAACCCTACCTCAGAACCACACACTACAGAATTTGTCAGCTAACCCAAGAATCTCAAGTAGCTATAATAAACCACATTGGAGTTCCAAGCCAAATACTCCAGACAAGAGTTTAATCCTAGATCCACATATAAGAGAGAACATGTGGCGCTTATTTTTCTGTATCTGAGATAACTCGCCCAACATTAAATTTTCTAACAATTCTACAATCTCATCCTTCCTGATAGCTGAATAGTATTCCATTGTGTATGTACCACGGTTTTTTTTTTTTTTACCCATTCCTCTGTTGATGAGCATGTCGGTTGATTCCATTTTCTTGTTATTGTAAACAGAGGTGCAATAAACATGGAAGAATAAATGTTTTTGTAGTAGGATGTAGAGTCCCTTGAGAATGTTACCAGTAGTGTAGTATAGTTGGATCATATGGTAGTTCCATTTTTAGCTTTCTGAGGAACCTTCATATTGGTTTCCATAGAGGGTATACTAGTTTACACTCCTACCATATCCTTGCCAACATTCATTCTTATTGGTGTTTTTGATCTTAGCCAATCTAATGGGGTTAAGGTGGTATCATAGGGTAATTTTGATTTACATTTCCCCAATGATCAGGGAAGTTGAGCATTTAAAAGATATTTGTTTGACATTTGAATTTACTTTTGTGAGAAGTCCCTTTTTAGCTCCAGGGCCTATTTTTCAATTGGGTTATTTGCTTTCTTGGTGTTCAATTTTTTTTGAGTTCTTTGTATATTCTGGAGGTTAATCTTTTGTCAGATTTGTAACTAACAAAGATCTCCCAGTCTGTGAGTTGTTTTTTTGTACAAATGAGAGTTTCTTTTGCAGAAAAGAAGCTTTTTAATGTTATGAAGTCTCACTTGTTGATTTTTGGTCTTAGTGCCTGGGCGTTTGCTATCCCTCTTTTTTCTGTCTAATCTGTCCACTCTCATCTATCAGTCATCCAACTAGCCTATTGTCTAGTTATCAATCTAATCTTTCTATCTATCTAGTCTCTGTCAACTCAGGCATTCAACCAATTTTTTCATCCATATATCCATACTCTCTAACTCCCTTCCTTCATCCATTCATCCTATCTGTCCAGGTAATCTTTTCCCATCTATCCATCAGTCATCCATCTCTGTAGTCATCTATCCACCCATCCATCTGACCTAACTGCCTGCCTATCTGCCTGCCTATCTATCTATCTATCTATCTATCTATCTATCTATCTATCTATCTATCATCTATCTATATCTATCTATCATCTATCTATCTATTTATCATCTATCTATTTATCTATCTATCATCTATCTATCTATCTATCTATCTATCTATCTATCTATCTATCTTCTGTTATCTACACTTGTCTCTCCAATCTCCATGCATACAGACATCTATCCTATCTCTCCATCCATTCAAACTCTCTATCCACTCACGCATGTATTTAATGTACCTATCCATTTAATTGCCATCCATCCATCCAATCTCCATCCACCTGCCCATCTATCCATACTCTTTTTTTAAATTTTTAAAAAAATTTTTATTCAATTGTGCGTGTATATGTGTGTGTGTGTAGAATCACGGGTGAATTCTGGAACCACCATGGACCGCCTCCACCTCCTCCTTGTTTTACTCTGCCCGGAGATTCACAGGCTCCGACCTACCAGGACCAGAAACGCAGGCTGCCCCCGCTTCAGCCCAGCGTCTATACATGGGGTCTAGGATCTGAACTCAGGACCTTCCGCCTGCAAGGCGAAAGCTTAACCCCTGAGCCACCTCTCCAGCCCCTATCCATACTCTTATTATCTTTTTCTTTCTCTCTCTCTCTCCATCTGTCTATCATCTTTTATCTATCCATCATTTATCACTCATCCATTATCTACCCACATATCATGTATCAATCATCAGTGACTCATTTCTTTAGATATCTTCTTTCTATTGCCTTTATCATCTCAATTAACCAATCATTTAATTTATATATTGTCTATCTATGTCTAGCCTATCTATCTATCTATCTATCTATCTATCTATCTATCTATCTATCTATCTATCATATATCTATCTTCTCTAGTTTGCACTTCACCCCAACTTAGATCTTCACTTTCTTGTTAGTGTTTCCATGTGGAAGTCTGCTAGATCCATCCCAGTGTCTAAAGCCAGACCTTCTGCCACTCCCCCACCTCCAGTTCATCTGATCTCACCAAGATGGAGTAGAACTCCATCTTGACAGCTGCTTCTCTGATTAAAACAACAAAAACGGGGGCTGGAGAGGTGGCTCAGCGGTTAAGCCTCTGCCTTGCAGGCTTCGGATCCTAGACCCCATGTATAGACGCCAGGCGGAAGCAAGGGGTGGCCTGCGTTTCTGGTCCTGGTAGGGCGGAGTAATTCCCGAAGTCGTCCGTGGTTCTACACACACACACATACACACATATGCATATGCACAATTGAATAAATAATAAAAAAATTAAAAAAAAACAACAAAAACGACAACTTTGGAATCATTTGTGATTCCTCTTGTTCTTTTTCTCCCAACACCCAATTCATCAGCAAATCTGTCAGCTCTACCTTCAGAATATACTCATTGTCTAACCACTTCTTGCCACCCCCATTTGCCACCCCCTTAAGAGCTACTGCCATCTCCCAGTGGAATTATTTTTTAGTTCTTCACTTCAAATTGTTTTATTCATGTGAATCTCACTCAACATAAAATCACCCAATTCAAGTGTATGAACCAGTAGCTTCTCCTACACTTCTCCTACACTATTGTTCAATTACTGTCCTGATCTTGTTGCAAATCAATTTCATTGACCTCAAAGGAGATCTATACTCACGAAACAGTGGGTTCCTGTGCCTTCCTCCCCTTGGTACCTGATACCAATAATCCATTTTCTTTGCTAGTCTGAAAATAGATCACGGACATAGATCACAGACTCTTCCCCCTTCTTTTCTCTTTCTGTGTTTACATATGTGTGACATCTTTATCTGAGCATCACAATTTCAGGGTTCATCCATGTGCTATCACTTATTGGTACTTCAGTTTTCATTCATTGGTACTTTTTTAATAGCTAAATAATATTCCATTATTTTATATCTTGTTGACCTGTTCATCAGTTGATGGACACTTGAGCTGCTTACATATTTTTAATTTACTTTTTCTTTAAAATTTCACATATGTATAGAATGCATCTGATTCTATCCACATATACCCCCCACTCCCTCTGGACATCCCACTAATGTGTCCTACTCCCACTTTCATGTGCTCTTTTTTTTCCCCCTGTAAAATCAGGACTATGACACAAAATAATGTATGATCAATAAGAGAAAATACATCTAGGATGTAGAGTTACTATGACTGAGCTTTTAGCTACCTGTGGTTAAGATTCATGGTAACCTAAAGATTGGTAGATTTGTCAGGATCCTATGAAGATGAGTAAGCCCACAACGTGAGGACATAAAGCCCAGCCCACGTGAGGCCATCCATGGTGTGAGTGCAGAGACCCCAGCCCACGGAGTTTACATATTTTGACTGTAATGAATAATGTTGCCAGGAACATTCTTGTATCAATATTTATTTGACCATCTGTCTTCAATTTTCATGGACATAGATCTAGGAGTGGAATTGTTGGGTTATATGGTCAGTCTATGTTTAACATTTTGAGGAACTACAAAATTCTTTTTGAGCTTTGTCTCTTTTTTTTAATGTGGCCCCGGATAGCCTCAAACACAGGGAAATGATCCTGACTCAGTCTCCTCAGCGAATAAAGGTTGAAATTACAGGCATATTCTGCCACGTAGAGCTTGCTCTGTGAACTTTCTTCTTTCTTTGAGTTATTTTTCATGAATAAATATTGTGTGTATACATGGATATATGTGCGTGTTTGTGGATGCACATCCATATGTGTAGATGGTGGAGGCCAACATCAGGTGTTTTCTTCAGGCACTTCCTACCTTGTTTTTTTTTAGAATTTTTTTATTGTTTATTCAATTGTGCGTGCGTGTGTGTGTGTGTGTGTGTGTGTGTGTGTGTAGAACCATGGGCAAATTCGGGAATCATGGATGGCCTCCACCTCCTCCTGTATACTTTCCCCGGGGATTCACAGGCTCCACCCTACCAGGACCAGAAATGCAGGCTGACCCCGCTTCCACTCGGAGTCTATACATGGGGTCTAGGATCTGAACTCAGGACCTTCTGCCTGCAAGGCAGAGGCTTAACCCCTGAGCCACCTCTCCAGCTCCACTTCCTACCTTATTTTTTGAAACAGGGTTTCTCATCGTACCTGGAGCTCACCAGTTTGGCTGGTCGGTAAGCCCAGGGATTCGCCTGTCAAATTCTACCCATGTTGGGATTACTGATACCCACTACATGTCTGAATTTTCCCCTGGGTGCTGAGGCTAACTCTTGAGTCCTCAGGTTTGTGTAGCAAGCAGTTTCAGCTCTCTAGCTCAGTTAAAAATATTTAAAAAATAGGATCTTGCTGGTTTCTTCACTTCCATAGTCCATCAAAGTCACTCAACTGGATCATGGTGAACCAGGAGTGCACCTTCATTTTCATCAAGTCCCATGGGGTGTAGTGTGGACTGGTGGGTGAGATCACCAGGTGCATCGAGTAGAAGGGATTCTGCCTGGTGGCCATGAAGTTCCTCTGGACCTCTGAGGAGCACCTGAAGCAGCATTACATTGGCCCAAAAGACCATTCTTTTCTCCCAGTGCTGGGGAAGTACATGAACTCTGGGCCTGTGGTGGTCATGGTCTGGCAGGGGCTCAATGTGGTGAAGACAGGCCGTATGATGCCAGGGGAGACCAATCCCACAAATTCTAAGCCAGGTACCAGGGGGTATCTGCATTCAGGTTGGTAGGAACATCATTCACAGCAATGATTTAATGAGAAGCCCAGAAAAAGAGATCAATTGTAGTTTCAGCCTGAAGAACTGATTCACTATAAGTCTCTTGCACTCGTGACTGGGTCTATGAATAGAGACAGACAAAGCAGAGTCGTCTTCAGCTGTTCATTCCATTAACCAAAAGTGATAGGATGGATCATTCTTTTCTAAAGCAATAATACAATAATGCCTTTGAGACTGAAAAAAAAAATAGGGTCTCATGTTGCCCAGGTTGGTCTCACACTCAAATGTAGACAAGGATGACACAAGCCTCTGGTCCTCTTCTGTCTCCTTCCTAGTGGTGGAATTACAGCTGTGTGCCACATCTACTATATGGAAGTGCTGGGAACCAAACCAACAGTCTCATACATACAAGGAAAGCGGTATACCAACTGAGCCCCGGCCTCAGCATTCTCCCACACTTTTATATGGCCGAGGCTGATCTGGAACTCTTGATCCTCCTGCCTCTTCCTTGCAAGTGAAAGAGTGACAAGCACGCACCCCCCTCCAACTCTTTTTGCTTTGTATTTTGTGACAGGTTTTGGCTGTGATATCCAGGCAGGTCTTGAACATTAATTCATCTTCTCTACGCTTCTAGAAGAGCTGGAATCACAGACCTACACTACCAGGCCTGACTAAAAGGAAGTTATTGCAAATGAATTGGTCTTTTTCCAGCTCTACTTTCCTTTTGTGGAGCATGTGTTGCCACAAGTCATGTGGAAGCAACTTCAGGCACTTACAGGGTTTTGATTGGGTGCGAAGGGATATTTTTATATGGTTTACAGATGCTTCCAGGTGCACTTAAAGGATCTAACAAGTTGTTCTGGTGTAGGACTAGTTTCCAGGAACACTCCGGTAACTTTCTAGGTATAAAACCACAGTAAGGGCACAAGTAAGTCTGTATAGGGCCCATGACAGGAACACTTATGTAATAAGGCAAGTGAATCAAGAACTGAAATTATTCAGCCAGAAGCCATTTGAAAGGGCTGGGAGCATGGCTCAACTGTTCTGCACCTGCCTATAACCAACAATGGAGGGCTGGGGGTGTGTTTCAGTGATGGAGCACCTGCTTAGAATCCAGCAGTAAGAAGCTGGGGGCCTGGTTCAGTAGAGCACTTGCTTGCCTAGAACTTACCAGTAAGGGGCTGGGGACATGGCTAAACAATAGCGTGCTTGCCTAATATACACAGGCTCTCAGTTCCAACCTCATCTTGGAAATCAAATCAAATCAAATCAAACAAACTAGATGAGCAAACTTCTGAACTAAGTTACTCTGTGGAAACTTTTACCAAAACAGCTAACTCACTTATGAAACTTTTAAAATTTCCAGATTCTCAAAGGATATCACCAATATGATTTGTGAAGACAAAACTTGTTCTAAATTATGATGAACTCAGAACTTTCATCTGCCCAAGTAAGATGACATACCTTTTGTTGTAATAAAGACATTGGAAGTATGTACTCAGTTCAAAGAGACAAAGGGCCTAAAGGATCTAACTAATTAATAACTTTGTTGTTTGGGATTGTGTAATTTTAGTCACCAACTCTTTCTAAATTTTTTTCTACTTTTACAAACATATTGAATATTCATTCCAGCTTCCCCTCCTCCCATCCCCTCCCTTTCCTTCATCATTCCTTCCCACTTAACTCCCACACTTCTGACTGTATGCTTCTATGCACCTTAGGGTTCACTCTGACTTGTTTACTCTTGTGGGACCTCAGACCTCCATAATTACCAACTCTTTTAAGACTGCAATTCTTTTTCTTTCTCTTCCTTTTCCTTTTTGTTTCCTTCCCTCCTTTTTTTCTCTTCCTCCTTCTTTCCCTCTTTCTCCCTTTCATTCCTCTTTTCTTTTTTCTTCCTTCTCTCATTTCTCTCCCCTCCCTCTTTTCCTCTTCCTACCCATTCCTGCCTTTCTTTTTCTGTATTTTTCCCTCTTTCTCCTCTTTTCCCCTTTCTTAGCCTTCCTAGTGCTGGGATTACCTGCACGCTACACCAAGCTCTGTCGTTTGTGCTCTTTTAAACAAAGAGGACTATCTGCGAATTCCAATACCTGGATATGCCTTCTTGAATTCTCATTAGTTCTTCCTGGGATTCTTTACAAATTGTGGTCAGAGGTAGTGGCTCTAACTCTCCCTGCCTGTTTTTTTGGTGGCTAAATAAAGTTTAGAATAATGTTTAATTTGCTCGTGGTTTCTAGCTTTAAAAAAAGCCTAGGCTAGGGTGGGTGCAGAGACATGCAACTTTACAAGCATCACTTGGGAGGCGAGACAGGAGGTTCAGGTGTTCTCAGGAGTTCAAGAACAGCCTTGTTCGTGAGATCCTGTCTCAACAATACAAAATAAAGCAAAATAAACTAAAAAGGTCAAGTCCAGCAAAGTACTTCGGGCAGTCTCGGAACACACCGAAAAATCGCAACCAATCTTTATAGTTAGGAACATTCCCGCAACTTGGGGAAGTCCGTCAGGCCAAAACCACTCAGTGCGCATGTACAAGCGGACTCTCTGATCTAGTCCCTCCCTTTCCCGTGGGCTCCGCCTACTGGGGGGGGCGAGGTGGGAAGAGCCAAGAATCCATTTCCGGGATCCTCCCTCCGCCCTATGCCAGGGAACCGCCCCTTTGTATGATTGGCAACATTTCTAGTCAATAGTCATGGGGGAAGGGACCAGCGCTCGGTGAGGGTTTCCCTAAAAGTCTCATAGGAACGCCTCTTCCTCATTGGCCAATTGTAAGCTTGGAGAGGCGGGTTCTCGCATGGGTAGGCGGGACAGAGTGATGGGTGTCTTTTTTGACTAATGGAAACAGGGTAGAGGCAAACTAGGTCCAATCAGGAGTGAGAAGCCCGGATCTGGGGCGGGTCTGGAGCTTCGGCGGTTGAACCGCTCGCGAGCAAGGGAATTCGCGGACAAGGTGAGCAGCGAGAGCGCGGGCTGGGCTGCTGGGCTAGGGCGCATCGGCTCGGGGGAGAATGGGACGCGGCGGGCAGGGATCTCGCGGGGTGGGAATCGGAAGAGTGGCGTCCCTTTAACACGGGTGGGCTCTTGATACAGGGCCGATGTGTGTGTGGGCGTCCGGTTGATAAGAACGAGGGGTGTTAGAAGAGTTTTTAAATACAGAGTTGTAACGAGGGAGACAGGCCCCGTTGGAACTGAGTGATCCCTGGCCGCCTACAGCGCTGGGACTTTGTGGGAAGTTTTAACTTAGAGCGATGCCATAAGGCAGAATGAAAAGCCCGGGGTCCCTGCGACGCGATGGTGCTGAGCTTGCTTTGGGTGGGAGTTTTGTGAAAAAGTGAGCCCGTAGGAGGAGGGCAGGAGCTCTTCGGATTGAGGATGTGTGAAGGCTTGGAGTGTTCGCTGTGAACAGGGACCTAGCAAATGTTGTATGTAAATTCGCTACCCCTCCCACCTCTTTGAGTGTTGGGGATCATACCCAGCTCCTTGAGCGTGCCAGGCAAGAGCTCCCCGACCCTGAGTGACCCCACCACCTGGGGAGGAATGGAGAATTTGAGACCAGCCTGGACTACATAAACTCTGGCTTAAAACAAAGCAGAACTGTAGGTTTGGGCATCTGATTACACAGGTTTGAATCATAGCGTTGTCTCTGATCCTGCTACTGACTGTCACGTTGATCTGCACGAGTCGTTTAACCCTTCTGTGTCTGAGTTTCCTTTTTGGTAAAATGATTTCTCTTTGTACTGATTTCCCCCCTACTGGGTCCATCCTTTTTAATGGGCAATAACCCCAAGGTATCTCTGTCCAGCATCCATCTCTGTCCAGAACTCCAGGTTCATGTATCCAAAAGCTAGACTTTTAAGTCCAGTTGCTGTGCTGACTTTAAGTCATTCTCATATTCGTGGTGTCCCCAAACTTCAGCATCCAAACCCGACTGATGGCAGGTCTACTCAGGGCCAGCACCTCCAGGATTGTTTACTCTTGCTCTCATGTGTTTCATCAGTCCAGAGGACAGTCTCATCCAGTGGCCAGCTGTGGTGGTGCCTACCTGTAATCATGGTACTCTAGAGACTGAGGCAGGAGGGTGAGGAATTCGAGGCTGTCTTGGGCTACATAGTTCAACCCTGTCTCAAAGCAAAAAACAAAAACAACCCCAAATCCAAAAACCAAAACGATAATGAAAAACAAAGGAGGTAGAAAGTGGGCTTGGGAGATGGCTCAACCGGTAAAGTTGCATGCAACACAAGCCTGGTGATTTGAGTTTGATACCTGGACTCCATATAAAGGTGGAAGGTTTGACTCTGCAAAGTTGACCTCAACAATACCTTCATATGTATGCTGTGGCACACACACACACACACACACACACACACACACACACACACACTGCAAATTAAAAGCAAGGGAGGTAACAAAACATCCTGGATCCATTCTAGCCTCAGCTCCCCTTGCTGCATTCTGGTCCATTTATGTTTCACTTGCACCTGTCTGTTGCAATGGCCACCTCACTGGGCTCCCTACCTGTGCTCTTTTGACATCTTACAGTCAAGTCCAAACAGGAGTCAGATCATTGGGCTGAGGCTGAAGCTTAGTGGAGAGTTAGCCTAGGACATTGGAGGCTCTGGGTTTGATCCCCAGCACCACAGCACACTGGTCTGTAATCCAGCACTTCAGTGGTGGACACAGGGGAGTCAGAAGTTTAATACCGCAGTCAATTCCTGGCTAACCCAGCCTTCTTGAGATTGTGCGAAAACAATACAAGCAAAGTTGGATTATGTGTGTGTTTGTGTATGGATTATGTGTGTGTTTGTGTATGGGGGCATTGTGTATGCCTGGGAGGTCCACAGGTGACTTTGGGAATCATCCTGGATTGCCCAATCTCCTTTTGGCTGTACTCTGGGATTTCCCAGATTCCCCCTGACAGGGCCGGAAGTGCAGGCCACAAATATTTTCACCTATCATTTTGACAGGATCTGAATTTGGGTCCTTTTGTTTGTGAGGGAGAGACTTAACCCTTGAGCCATCTCTTCATCACCCTTACCCCTTTTTAATTTTTTTATTATTTATTCAATTATGTGTGCGTGCGTGTGTGTGTATGTGTGTGTGTGTGTATGTGTAGAACCTCGGGCGAATTCGGGAACCACCATGGACCGCCTTCACCTTTTCCTTGTTTACTCTGCCCTGGGATTCACAGGCTCCGCCCTACCAGGACCAGAAGCACAGGCCACCCCTGCTTCTGCCCAGTGTCTATAGGTGGGGTCTAGGATCCAAACTCAAGACCTTCTGCCTGCAAGGCAGAGGCTTAACCCCTGAGCTACCTCTCCAGCCCACCCTTACCCCCTTTTAAAGTCATAATTGGGATGTAGTGTTGCACACCTGTAATTCTAGTATCTGGGAGGCTGAGAGGCAGGAGGATTAGAAGTTCTAGGCCAGCCGCTGTGTAACAGTTTGAGGCCAGTCAGGGCTGTGCAAACCAAAACAAAAAGCTCATGTCACTCCTTTGTTCAAGCTCTCTCAACTCCCAGATCACATAGCAAAAGCACCATGCTTGCAAGATCCCCAGGCGATCCAGCTTTCTTCTCCCTGCCAGTCCTCTTGCTTGCACTGCTGCAGATGTCCCAGCCCCCTTCTATGCTTTGGACATCTGACTGCCCCATCTCTGGATTTATCACACAGCTCCTTCTCCTTAAGATGACAACCACGCAGACGGTGCAGGATGACTGCCTGCCTGTCACCTGTTTTCTCTATAGCATCCACATGTTTATTTCCATTGGGCTTCTGAGATCTTCTTGCTGGAGAGATTGAATCAGTATGGCACTGGACAGTACACAGGCTTTTTGCAAAAGGGGGCCTTGGAGTGGAGACCTGGAGGGTGACCAAGAATGGCCTTGGCTGTCTCCCTGGTGCCTAGGACTCTGTTTCCTAGCATCTTTCATTAGTTTGGCAAGCATTCTCTGTTCTGTGCCCAGCCAGGGTACATACGGAAGGGACATGTAGGACAATTAGAAAAGAAGTTCATTTTTGTTTTATCTGTTGTGCAGGGGATTAAACTCCTTGCCTCTTTTTGCTAGGCAAGTCCTTTGCCACTGAGCCACGCCCCAGCCCCTCACTGCTGGATTCCAGGCAGGTGCTCTGCTGCTGTGCTCCATTCCCAGCCCTTTGAGATGAAGGGCCATTTTAGCTACAAACACATCAGGCACCGTTGGGAGCATCTCAGGACATCAATTAGCTCAGGCCAGGCAGCAATCCTGTAAAAGTCAGAACTTTTACCATCCTTAATTTTTATTACTTTTTTTTCAGTACTTGGTGTTTAATAACTCAGGGCTTGCATATGCAAGACAAGCACTTTACTTCTGGGCTACATCGCCAGCTTTTTTTCACCTAAATAATAATAATAAAACAACACAGGTATGAGGTCAGAGGACAACTTTCAGAGTCAGTTCTCTCCTTTGATCAGGGCTCCGGGGATGGAACTCAGGTTTTCTTTCTCATCCGATCATTCTATTGAGATAGAACCTTACTAAGTTACTCAGACTGGCCTCAGACTCACTTTGTTGCCTAGGCTGGTCTTGAACTTGTGATCTTCCTGTCTCAACCTCTTGAGTTCTGCGGTAATAGATCTGGGTCACCAGATCTAACTTTATCTCCACTTACACAGAAAGGCTCAGAGATGGCAAGCACCTTACCCAAAGTCACACTGTGGTGAGTGGGGTAGCTTTGTTCTAAACCCAGGGGTCCCCAGCTGGCAGCAGGGGGCCAGGCATAAGATGTGAGCCACATTTCCTGTGCTAACAGGAAGAGGAGCAGAGTTGTGGGAGGGAAGGGAGGTTGTCAGAGATGCATCTGGACTGGAGGAGGTGATGCCTGTTGTCCTTTGCTGTGGGGGTGGGAATCACTTTTATTGTCTGTAAAATGGGAGATAACTACCAGAAGGCTGATTGGGAAAAGCTACTGAGTTGGTAATGATGTTTGGTCCTCATCAAAGGCTAAAAAAGTATTGGGAGAGGGGGCTGAACATCCTGGGAGGTGTGTCCTTAGGGGCTGCCCAGTGTATTGTGAGAGTATGAATTGTAAGTTGGTATACAGTTGATTTTAGCCAAAAGCTAAGAAGCCATGTGGCAGATTTCTTTTTCTTTTCTTTTCTTTTCTTTTCTTTTCTTTTCTTTTCTTTTCTTTTCTTTTCTTTTCTTTTCTTTTCTTTTCTTTTCTTTTCTTTTCTTTCTTTCTTTCTTTCTTTCTTTCTTTCTTTCTTTCTTTCTTTCTTTCTCTTTCTCTCTTTCTCTCTTTCTCTCTTTTCTTTCTCTCTGTCTTCCGTCCCTCCCTCCCTCTCCCCCTCCCCTCCATCCCTCCCCCTCCTTCTTCCTCATCCTCCCTCCCTCATCCCCTTCCCTCCCCTTCCCTCCCCTCCCTCCTCCCCTTCCCTCCCCTTCCTCCTCTGCCCTCCCTTTTCCCCTCCTCTTCTCTCCTCTCTTCTCCACTCCATTCCTCTCCATCCCCCTCTTCTCCCCTCTCCTCCTCTCTTGTTTCCTTTTTCCTTTTCCTTTTCTTTCATATACTCCAGGGACACAATGTAAGGCTGTGGTATGTGTTGGGGGAGTATAGGGGTGAAGCGCGAGGAGCTCTCCCCAGCTCATATTCCCCAATGGTGGGATGTGAACTCAAGAGTGTCTGTGTGTAGGCTGGAGGGAAGGAACATCAGGGGGCCCAGTTAAATGGGGATATGAAGTGGATCTTATCAGGGATGGAGAGGGCGATTTGCCCACGGGGAATGGTGGGAAGTGGTAGTGTGGATATGTCTTTGGGGAGCCAGGTGTGGGTTGGAGGGTTCTCAGTTAGGGGCTGTGAAAGCTTGGAACAATCCACTAGTGGAGTTTGGGAGAGGAGCCAGGGCAGTGATGTCACACCAGGTAGGAGATGCAGTTCCCGCAGTGGCAGATGACCAAGAGGGCGCTGGCTTGGACACAGGATAAGCGGGATTTGACCTAGATGTGGAGAAGCCTCAGGCCTGGGGCCGCAGTAGTTCACTGGGGTGTCCACATGTGTCAGAGTTGGGGTGCTGTTATCATGTGCTGGCGAGGGCAGGAGGCTGAGAGGAAGAGGAGACAGGGAGAGACTTGAAATGAAGTCAGCGACCAGAATGGGCCGTGGGGTTGCACAGCAGGGATGCACCGTGCAGGTAGGATTTGGAGGGAAGGGATAGGCAGGGCCGGGGGAGTTCCAGCGGGCTCAACAAGGATAGGAATGTGGAAGATGTGTATGTGGGTGACCAAGAGGGCTTTCATGCAATTTGGGGAGAATGTAGAAGCAGTATGGAGGTGATAGACAGAGGCTGAAAGTGGAGTGTGTGCGGTAGAACCTTGAGCTGCATGTGGGCAGAACGGGGCGGAATAACGCTAGGAATTATGAGCATGACGGAATGCAGTGCAAGGAACCCTAGGAAAGCACGGTGAGGCTTGTGTAGAGAGAAGCAGCGGGTGCCTCTCCAAGCCCATTCTGAGAGAGTGTGGTGGAGATGGGGATTTTGTGTGGGGAGTAGGGATAGGAGATCTTGCTGGGGGGGGGCAGAGGTGATAGGGAGGGTTGTTTCTGGAGAACATGGAAGAGGGTTCTGCAGAGGCAATGGGTCCTTTGGAGGGAGAGGGTCCTGCAGTGGGAGGGGGGGTCCTGTAGAGGGAGGGGATTTTGGGAGGGAGAAGGCCCTTGGGAGGGGGGTTTCTGAAGAGGAAAGGGGCTCTGTGGAAGGAGGGAGTCCTGTGGAGGGAGGGGGTCCTGCAGAGGGTCCACTGAAGGAGAGGCGCTTGAATCCAGGTGGCCATGGGGAGCGAGGGATAGACTAGAGTTGGCACTAGAGAGATTTGTTCATTCCATAGATGAGGAAGCTATTATACTTTCTAGAGGAGACTAGTCTGGACAGGGAGGTGTGTTAGGGGAAATGGAATCCAGGCCAGTATGAGAGACCTTGGTGGCATGAGGACAGCTAGCTGAGCTGTGGAGTGTAGAAGAGCACTGCTGCAGTGGCGGGCGAGGTGGGGGCTTAGAGGTGAAGCGAGGAGGGCAGGACCTGACTAGAGTTGAGGGTTGTACCACGGAGGAGGTTCCTCGAGTGGAGATGGTGGGTCCACATGTCTTTTCAGGTGTTCCGTGGGTGTAACACCATGACACCCACCAGTGTCTTGGTAACCATAACAGCATGGCTGCTGATTGGTCCGCCCTGAAGGAAGGAGCCTCTGGATGGGGCCCAGGACACCCAAGAGAGTGGGGCTGGAGGTGCCAACCTCTGTGCTGATGACTGGGGATAGCTTGCAGGAGGATCAGCTCGGACCCAGACTTTGGGACTCCCAGAAAGAGAAGCACTATTGCCAGGATCTCCCAGAGTTCATGAGGCCCTCCAAAACATACCAGCCTCCGGTCTCCCAAGGAAAGTTAGGAGCTCAGATTGGAGCCACACACTGAGTTCCAGGCCAGTCAGGTAGCTTAGTGAGATCCTGCCTTAAAATAGAAATAAAAGCCTTTCCCAATGGCTCAGCAAATAAAAGTGTTTGTCAGGCCAACCTGGCCATCACAGCTCATCCCAGGAGCTGACGTGGTGAAAGGAGAGAACCAACGCTTGAGGTTGTCCTCAGGCTTCACATGCACACACCAACAACTAAATAAAAGTTAAAAAAATGGGGTTCAGATGGGGTGCAGCTGATGTCCTTGGATCTTGAAGAAAGCTGATATATGGGTGGCTTATGGAGTGGGGGTTCTAGGAGCTCCTGAAATTGAAAAAAATGTGGATATAGTCATCATCTAGAAAGGTTCTAAAAATCTCTAAATTCTTGAAGACTCAAGGAGTTGGTAAAGGTTAAAGATGGCATATCTTGCTAGACCTGTAAACCCAGCTCCCCTGAAAGCAGAGATAGGAGGGGGTGAGTTCCATTCCAGCCTGAGCTACAGTGTGAGACCCTGTTTCAAAACTAAAACTCCAGGGGCTGGAGAGGTGGCTCAGGGGTTAAGCCTCTGCCTTGCAGGCAGAAGGTCCTGAGTTCGGATCCTAGACCCCACATATAGACGCCGGGCGGAAACAGGGGTGGCCTGCGTTTCTGGTCCTGGTAGGGCGGAGCCTGTGAATCCCGGGGCAGAGTAAACAAGGAGGAGGTGGAGGCGTCCATGGTGGTTCCCGAATTTGCCTGTGGTTCTACACACACACACACACACACACACACACACACGCATACACGCACAACTGAATAAAAAAAATTTAAAAAACAAACAAACAAACAAAAAACAAAAAACAAAAAACAAAACTAAAACTCCAAAACCAAATCATCAGCAGTAACAGAAAGCTGCAAAACTGAGCATGGTGAGGAAGCTCATATCTGCGGCGCACACTCAGGAGGATTGGAAGGAAATTTCCAGGCCAGCCTGGGTTAAAGATGTGTTCAAAGCCAGACTGGACAACTCAGTGAGACTCTATCACAGAATTAAGACTCAGTGGTAGAGGGTATGACGCTTCTGCCTCATACACTGTTTTCTGGCCTTAGACCCTAAGAAGGATAATGGAGTTGAGTGATAATGGAGTTGAGTGCATACACTAAAGACTTGGGACTTGGAAGGAAGAAGACCAGGAAGGAGTTTAAAGTCATCCTCAGTGACACTGAGTTAGAGGCCATCCTAGGCTACAGGAGACTTTGTCTCAAAAACCAAACCCAACCCAAACAACTTTTTATTGATAATTTTATACAAGAACGTAAAATATTCTGGTTACTTTCTCCACTTTCTTATCTTTCTCCCAGCCTTGCCAGCTTCCCTTTTCCTCCATAGTTTTCTTTCCTGTATGCATGACTTTTGTGTTCCACTGACATTCATCAGAGTCGTTTGCATGACCATGAGTTGGAGCATGGTGGGCTCATCAGCAGGTACTCAGCTGGACACTGCCTCTCCCTCTTTCAGACTCTAGTAGTTGCCAGTAGTGGTAGGGTCACCAAACAAAACTCTTTTTTTTTCTGTATAGATGTGTGTGTTGTGTTTGTTTTACATGTGGGGTGAGTGTACATGTTTGTGTGGGCGTATATATAAAAAAGGGCACTTGAGTATGTGTGCCTGTGGAAGCCCAGGGGTGACTGGGAATCATTTTGGATTGCGCTACATCCTGATTGCTTTGCTCTGGGGTTTCCAATGTGCCACCTTTCAGGGCTAGTATTGCAGGCTGTTACTATTTCTTCATGGTGTTTTTTTTTTCTTAATACATTTTTTATTATTTCCGCTCATACAAACTTAATAGGTAGACCAGTTCCTTCCCTCCCTCCTCCTCCCCCCCAAGCCCCCGTTCTCCCTCCCTCCCTCCCCATCCCCCAGTGCCTCCCCCCCAATTCCCAGAGAGTCCCCCATTGTGTATGCCTAATTCTCCTCTTGGTCCTCCTGTCTGATGACGCACAAGGACCCAGTGGCATTTCCCTGAACCCTTTCTCGTGTTCCCCCTAAGCATAGGAACACTACTGTGGCTGTCAATCCCTTGCCTCCAAGGATCTTGGTGCTCTTCATGGTGTTTTTAAGTGGATCTTTTTTTAAATTTTTAATTTAATTTTATTATTATTTATTCACTTGTGCATGTGTGTGTGTGAGTGCGTGTGTGTGTGTGTGTGTGTGTATGTGTGTATCACAGGGCACTGTGTGTCTCTATGGAGGACCAAGGATGACTTCAGGAATCATGCTGGATTGCTTATTGCTTCTGTCTCCTTGCTTCACTCTGCCCACCAGGGCCAGAAGTGCAGGCTGCCATTTCTTCTGCCTGGCATATTTATGTAGAATCTGGGATCCAAAGTCAGGACCCTCTGCTTGCAAGACAGAGTCTTAACTCCTATGTCATCTCTCCAGCTCTCAAATAAAAGTCTTAAAGACCTTTCTGGGGAAAGTATGAGGATTAAAGGTGCCGGTAGTGAGGGAGGAAGTCCAGGCCCCAATGGGATCCCCATGATCTGAGTTGGTGCTTTGGCTTTAGAATAATTGTGGGACCCAGGATCTTCTGTGAGGCCTCAGTTCTGTGTCTATGCTGAGGACATAACTGTGTGTTAGGTCGATTGAATCTGTTTTATTGTCACATCACCTGCACGTTGGCTGTCTCTGGTGGCTGGGGATGCTGATTTGGGGAGAGGTAAAGTAACTTGCCCTTGTGTAGGCCATCAGGTTAGGAGTTCAGGCATCGAAGAGACTATTTGAAACCACCTTTGGGAATCAGGGTGGAGAACAGGAACCCAAACTTCTGCTCCAGCTCTTTGTAGAACTAATGTAAGTAGTAACCTTGTGGCCTGGAGAAGATACATACGTTTATAGGAGATGAATTAAGAGCTAGCAGGATGGTTTAGTGGGTAAAAGCATTTGCATACAAACTCGGGGGACCTGAGCTCGATCCCTGGAGCCCACAAGGTAGAAGAAAACTGACTTCTGAAAGCTGAATGTTTGTTTTCTTCTTCTTTTTTTATTTATTAAATTGTGTGTGCGTGTGCGTGTGCGTGTGCGTGTGCGTGTGCGTGTGTGTGTGTGTGTGTGTGTGTGTGTGTGTAGAACCACGGGCACATTTGGGAACCACCATGGACTGCCTCCACCTCCTCCTTGTTTACTCTGCCCTGGGATTCACAGGCTCCGCCTTACCAGGACCAGAAACGCAGGCTGCCCTGCTTCCTCCCCGCTTCCGCCCGGTGTCTATACGTAGGGTCTAGAATCTGAACTCAGGACTTTCCTCCTGCAAGGCAGAGGCTTAACCCCTGAGCCACCTCTCCAGCTCATGAACGTTTGTTTTCTGACCTTAGTCCATGCACTGTGGCACACAGTATCAGCTTTCTCTTTCTCTCTCAAATAAATAAATAGTAAATACATAAGTAAGTAAATAAATAATTTAAAAAGAGACTAGAGTTGGTGAGAGAACTCAGAGGTTAAAGTGTCTGCTTGCAAATCTGGCAACCTGAGTAGGATCCCTGCAAGTCTCCATGGTGGACTCTGACCTCCACTCATGGCAAGAATGTATCTCTCTCTTTAATAAATAAAATATTAAAAAAGAATCATTGATAACATCACTTACTTTAATTTTCTTTTGTGAGACAAGGTCTCTGTGTGTAGTACAGGTTAGCCATGAGCTCACAGTCCCCCTTCCTGGGCCTCCTGAGTGCTGGAACTGCAGGGCCCGAAATGCCCAGCTCATTTTTTTGTGCTTTTGTGCATACTGACTCATGTAATCCTCATGATAACTCAGTGGAAAGTGCCATTATGATACCTGCTTTCCAGCTGAGGAAATAGGCAGGGAGCAATGCAGCCCATCTTCTGAGGTGAACAGTGTGTCTAGGAAATACATCCTATCTTAAGACCAGACCCCCAGATGGGCACAGGTCTTAATTCCACACTGGTGCATGCCAGTTATCCCAGCACTCGCCAGGCTGCAGGGGAAGTGTGGCTGCGAGTTTGAGGTCTATCCAAGGTGCACAGTGAGACCTCACCTCAAAACCAACCAAACCAAACCCTGCTCTCAGCCCCTCTGGGCCTCTGTCTTGTCCTCTTGCTCAGGGACCCGGCCATGGACCAGCCAGCTGGCCTGCAGGTGGACTACATCTTCAGAGGTGTGGAGCATGCGGTGCGTGTGGTGGTCTCAGGACAGGTGTTGGAGCTGGAGGTGGAGGACCGGATGACAGCTGACCAGTGGCGCGGCGAGTTTGATGCCAACTGTGAGTGTGCCCACCTGGGGTGGGATCACCCCTCCTCCCCAGGGCTCATTCCTCCTTCTAGGGGCTTAATTTCCCGAGCCCAAATTTGAGGCAGAGTCAGGCCTCATGCCTCTTCTTTCTGTGACCCGAAGCTGTGAGGAAGACGAGGCCTTTTGGCTCAGGCGGCAGGGAGTAAGAGCAGGAGAGTTTGAGTGCGTTGTCTTTGGTCTGGGCAAGTGGTCAGACTTCAGGAGGAACATTGCTTTCCATCCAGTCATTGAAGACTTGACTCACAAGACGGGGAACTTCAAACAATTCAGCATCTTCTGTAACATGCTGGAGTCGGCCCTCACCCAGGTAGGGACCAGGCTAGGAATGGAGGAGTCTCCTTGGATGTGGGGATATGGGTGGTGTGGGGGTACCCCATCCGATGTATTTAGGTACTTGGCTTGCTTCTTTCTCAGATGTTCATAGGTTCTGGTTCTAATGACAGTTACTGTCATGTAGAAAATTCAGACCACAGGGCCAGGTATATGGCGCACCTGGTACGTTGCTTACCTAGCATGCGTGAAGCCAGAGTGTAACCCCTAGCGCTGCATAAAACCAGGAGTGGTGATACAAGCCTGTCACCCCAGACTTGGGAGGAGGAGGCAGGAGGATCAGAAGTTTGAGGACATCCTCTGTTACTTAGCATTTGAGGCAAGCTTTGAGCCCCTCCAAAACATACTCCCTCATATCTCATGCTTCACATGTATATAACCCTGTATGAATTTGTGTTGTTAAACTTTGGCCATTTGGAAAGTACTGGTTCACTGAGGTGTTGAGCTAACCCAAAGACCAACCCAGTTCATTATATAATCATATTTGTTGCTACTGGCTCCCTCCCTCCATTCCTTTTTTTTTTTTTTTTTAAGGACAGGGTCTCAGTAGCCCTGACTGACCTTGAACTTCTGACCCTCCTGGTATCACCTCCTGAGTGCTAGGGTCGTGGGTATGCACCACCATTCTGGTTACTGGCTGGATTGTTGAAGGGGTCGGCAGTTTTACCCACAGGTACTTTGTCCCTGGTAGTGTGTGGCCAGCAGGATGGAAGGACCCATGTCTCTGTACTGTTGTGAAGGTCACTGTGACCTCAGGGACTCCCCAGAAGGACTCGAGGATCCTCAGGAGTCTCCCACAACACTTGGGGAGCCCCAGATGTAAGGTGACGGAGCCCTGAGGATCCCTGCAGTGTATTCCTACAATTGCATCTTGATGCCCTATCCCTGGGACACTATCATCATGGCCTGGAGGGAGTCCGGGGGCCAGGGGAGCAGGCTGCATGCTCGTCCTTGGCAGCGCACTCCACTTCTTCAACAGAGCAGCGAGTCCGTCACCCTAGACTTGCTCACCTATACAGACCTGGAGTCCCTGCGGAATCGCAAGCTGGGGGGCCGTCCTGGTGCCTTGGCCCCCAGGTCGGCCCAGCTCAACTCCAAGCGCTACCTCATCCTCATCTACTCTGTGGAGTTTGACAGGTGGGCACAGGGAGCTGGCTCTGGGGTCCAGGCCAGTGGGAGGGGTGAGAGGGTCCCCTGGGGCCAGAATGGCTACAATTAGTTGGAGGATCTTTGAGGCTTATGTCGTTTAGTATTATGATTGACTGCAGGTAAAAGAATAAACACTACTAGTGCTTATTTATTTATTGCTTTTTATTATAACGATGGTGGAACCAAGGGCTTTGTACATGCTAGGCAAGTGCCCTACCACTGAGCCACATTCCTGGCTTGGGTGCTTTAAACAACTAACAAGTTAATCACACAACTCACTGCTGGTCAACATTCCATTGGTGACTTGAGTTCTTTCCGATTTTTAAAAAATATTTATTTATTTGAGAGAGAGAGACCACAAATCACAAACACGTGCCAACGGTGTATGGGTGGGGGTAAGAGGACAACTTTGGGAAGTCAGTTCTCTCCTTCTACCATGTGGGTTTTTGGGAATTGAACTCAGGCCGCCAGGTTTGTGAACAGGTGTCTTAATCCACTGAACTATCTTGCTAGCCTCTATTTCTGATTTTTCAATTTTATTTTTTAAAGAATGGGTCTCACTTTATAGCCCAGGCTGACCAGGAGCTCCTATATGTGAACTCATGACTGACCCAACTTCTCAAATGCTGGGATTATAGGTGTACATTATTTAACCTTTTTTTTTGCGGGGGGGGGGAGGTGTCAATTGAGACCAGGGTCTTTCTCTATAGTCTCAGCTTAGTTTACTGTGTGGCCTGTGCTGAACTTATACTTCTCCTGCCTCAGCACCCTCCTCCACCCAAGTGTGAGGAGTTACAGGCCTGCACTCCCATACCTGACTGAGGGACACCCTTTCCATGCTTTCAACTTTGTCATGTTCAGTGTCTTGATTTCCTTGTTAGTATCACTTGTATCTCTTCATGGTCACAAAATAGCTGCTGGACCTCCAGACAGTGCACCTGTCTCAAAGTAGGAAGAGGGACGGGGCCATTTAGCTCACTGGGTCTGCCACTTTCACCAGAAAACTCCCAACAGATTGCTTGTAAAATCTGACCTGAAGTTGTCATATATGAAGACTGCTGGGAAAAGCAAACTTTTGGCTTTCTGGCCTTTCTAGTGGGAGACAACAAGGGGAAGAGAGTTTGGAATGACTTTTTCTTTTCCTTTCTTTTTCTTTTTGAGAGAGGGTCTCACGATGTAGCCTCGACTGGCTTTGAACTCATGGCAACCCTCTTGTCCTAGCCTTCCAAGTGTTAGAATTACAGGCACGTGTCACCACACCCAGATGGGAATGGCTCTGGAGTAGAGGCCCCACAATCTCTGCCCAGCTCCTGAACTCTCAGATGGAAAGTTACCAGTCTTGTGGAACCATGTTTGTTGCTCTGTTTCAAACTTCAGCTCAGGGCTGACTTATTGGGGGTCAACCAGCACCTCCCAGGGTTGTGCTTGAAGGTGGTATTTCCAGCACACGAAGGAGGCCAGTGCCTCCTCAGCAGTGGGTGTCTGGGCTCTTGGTTGGTATTGTACCAGCCCTGATGGTCTCTCTGGCCTCAGGGCCCTGAGTCAGAGGCACCTGGGTGGGATGGGATGATTGACATGGGGTTGTGGACAGGGCCAGGACTGCCAGGAGCTGGGTTACAATGGCCCAGCCCTGAAGCTGAGGCAGGAAGGTAGGGAGTTCAAGACCAGCTTGGACCATAATGGAAGACTTTGCCTGAAAAACAAAGCAGCAAGAACACAGCTTTGGGGACTGTGTGTGTGGTTTTCTGAAGCTCTCGGGCTTGATTTTGTGCTCCAGGAGAGCTTGGCCTCAGAGAGTCTTGGTTCTGATCCCCTTCTCAGGATTCACTACCCGCTGCCCCTCCCGTACCAGGGAAAGCCCGACCCTGTAGTCCTGCAGAGCATCATCCGCTCGCTAAAGGAGGAGCTGGGCCGCCTTCGGGGACTGGATGGTGGCCAGACCTCGCGGGACACTCGGGAGTCAGAGATCTGGCACCTACGGGAACAGTGAGTTTGGGTGGGTAGGGCGTGTCTCTCTGTTTGGGAACACAGCTTCCGGTACCCTCTTCCTTCTGGGCCAGCCTCTACCTGGTGCTCGGGATCGGTGGGTCTGTCCTGGCCCTAGTCTACTGAAACTATGTGCAGACAGTGGGGACTCAGAGTGGGTGGTGCTGGGGGCTCAGAAGGGGGACTGGCTTGGTAAGCAGGGGCACTCCCCCCTTCCTGCCTGTGATGTCCACCGGATGTGGACGAAAGTTAATCACGTGAGGGGTTGTGGGAATGGATGGGGAGACAAGCCTCGTGGTAGGCAAGAATGAGGAGAGCAGAGGCACGGAGCCAGGGAAGAAAGTGAAGAGCGTCGGCATGTTTTTATTCATTGATCACTATTATTGTGTGATTGAGGGTGTGGGCGCATGTGTGGAAGTCAGTTCTTTCCTTCCACCTTTCCGTGCATTCTGGGGATTGACTCAGATGGTCAGGTTTTGTGCAAGCACCTTTACCCACAAGCCATCTTACTGGCCAGATATGGGGAATGTCTGACACCTGCTGTGTGCCACTCACTGTAGGGGAGCTGAGTCAGGATTTGCTCTACACTTGGAAGTGGCCAAGTCTTTGGGGGGGAAGATTAGTGATGTTCTATTTTCTTATTTAACTTTAAAATTTTTTCAAACTTTCATATATGTACATATTATTTGTGGAGCTTAACCAACCCCCTCCCCCAACTCCCTTCTCTCACCTCCCTTGCTTTTCTTCTTAGAGTTTTTGGTTATTTTTTGAAACAGGATCTCATGTAGCCCACACTGGCTTTGTACTCACTATGTAGTGGAGAGGGACCTTGAACTACTGGTCTTCCTGCCTCTACTTTCTGAGTCCTGGGTTAGAAGCATTTTGGCCATCACACCTGGTTTTATATGACATTTGATAGTGAACCCAGAACCTTGTACGTGATATTTTATTTTTTTTTATTTATTTTATTTATTTACTGTGTGTGTGTTGTGAAAGAGGGAGGGAGGAAGAGAGAGAGAGAGAGAAAAAGAGAGAGAGAGAGAGAGAGAGAGAGAGAAATTCTGGAATTTCTCAGGCTCCACCCACCAGAGCCAGAAGTGCAGGCTGCCGCACTGGCAGCTGGTGTTTTTACATGGGACCTGGGATCTGAACTCAGGACTTTCTGCTTTCGAGGCAGAGTCTTAACCCCTGAGCCATCTCTCCAGTCCCAGCCTGGTATTTTTAAAAACAATAATGACAACACCAACACTCAATTTTTATTTTTAATTAATGACTTTGAAGGGAAGGGGGTGATACAGGGAAGAAATGGGTATATGCCATGGCCCACAGGTGGAGGTCAGAAATCAGTTCTATCCTTCCACTATGTGGACCTCTGTGGATTGAACTCACGTCTCCAGGTTTGTGAGCAGGTACTAATCCACTGAGCTGTCTTGCTGGTCCCAGAAGTTCATGTTTGATGAACATTCATCTGTATCCAGGGACCTTTCTAAGTATTTCACGGGTGCCTTATGAGGTACATACATATTCCAGAAGCCCAGAGAAGCTAAGGGACTTTCTCAGAACACACAGCAAATCATGTGGCAGCTCAACTTGTCTGCTGGCCTTTCTGCAGCAGTGGCAGATCATAGCCCTAACTGTGTGCCAAATGCTCCTAGAACAGACTGGCCTCTCCTCCCAGGATGGAAGTTCACAGGGCTATGGGACCCATAGCTGGAGCCTGCTGCTGGGCAGAGGTAGAGGAAGGACTCAGTTGGAGGCCCAGCTTGTATGTGTACTTCCTGGATTGGCCACAAGATGGCATCCTCTACTCTTAGGCCCCAACTACAGAACTAGAGAGGATGACTTGAAATCTCTCATCTGTAGTGTTTCTTCTAAAGCCCTCTCCTCTTCTTCTTGAGATAGGTTCTTGCTTTGTAGCTCAGGCTTGTCTTGATCTGTTGGCCCTCCTGCCTTAGTCTTTAAATACATGTTCCACCATCGCAACCAGCACTGATCCTAGCTTCCTGGGAAAAAGGTTGGTCTCAAACCATCTGTGGGACACATGTGGGAGGGTAGGAACTGGTCCAGACAGGGCTGGAGAGGACAAGGATATGGAGATCCAAGCTGAGTTTATTGTAGCAAACACTGGTATTTAATCCTTGGTCCAGAACCAGTCCCAAGTCAGGCCATGTGACTGCCTGAGGCCATTGCTGAGCAAGAATAAGCAGGGGGCATTAATTATCATAGGGGTGGGAGAGGCCATGCCTACAACTGCCTACCCCAAGCGGTATCATGTCATCCACCTTCAAGAGAGCCGGTCTTAGACCTTGGCATCCCCTACACACCATGCTCTGCTTCAGCCAAGATTCCAACACAGCGACTCCACAGATGTAAACTGCCCCAAAGGGTGGTGATCTAGATGGAAAGCAGAAGCTGCTGACGTTTGTGCAGAAGCTGGTGCTGGGAAGGCATGGACGGAGAGCTGGCATTACAGGCATGCCCAGCTCATCAGTATTGTGTGACCGATTTATGTATGCAGCTAGTAGAAACTGGTCATTTCCAGTTTGGGATTTTCACATCCCATATGTACACCCACAAACATACGTATATACATATATCACATTGTCATGGTTTTTTTTTTTAATTTTCTTATAATTCAAAACTGCTGTTCACAATGCACTTTCAGACACTCATACTAAGGGTGATTTCTGCCCTTCAGGATTGTCATGGTTTGATATGTGTTTCCCCCCCCCCCAGTCTCATGTGTTGGCAAGGTCATGGTACCTTGAGAGGTAGAGCCTTGCTGGAGGAAGGCAGTCACAAGGGGTGGGTCTTGAGGTGGATTAGTCCCACCCTGTCTCCAAGAGAAGTCTGCCTTTGCAGCAAGTGGACTTGCAGCTCTCAGCTTCTAAGATGTCTGCAATGACTTAGCCTCCAGCTTTGGCTAGCCAGTCATGCCGCCTCTGCCATGAGAAACTGTTTCTCCCCTCTGGAACCGTAAGCTGATAAATCTCCCCTTTTCCCTTAAGTTGCTTGACTTTGAGTGCTCTCTCATAGCAATAATTAGGAATAACTGTTACACACATATAACATACACATGTGCACACACATACACATACAAAACACAAGACACACAAAATACATAAACAGACACAACAGATACATACATATGCACACACATACACATAAATATACACATGCACATACATACATGCATATATGTACATATATGCAAGCATATGCACATGCATACATATACAACACATACACATGCATACACTGCACTGAGAGCATACATCAGGTGTGTATGCACATCTTGGTGAATCCCCAGGGGTGAAGTTACTTGTCTTAGGACCCGTTCCTGAGGCTGCTAGACTAGTTTATTCCAAACCCTAGAGTTCCCGGGTTCCCGATACTTGGCATCTCTGTGATTTTGCCTCTAGGCTCCCCGATAATCTGTATGCTGAACAGTCGCCCTCTACTGACAGGATTTGGGCTTCCTCCCTCTTGAGTCACACATTCACTGTTGGCTGGTCTGGCGTTCTTGCCAGTGTCCATGTGGGGTTCTGTGAAGGTTCAGAAACCTCCCTCCTCCCCAGCTGCCTTTCTACTTTCCTTACAGTGCCTTTTGAATGTGCCATAATTGTTATGTGGACCTGATTTATAAGTTTTTAATAGTACAACTTGGGGACAGCTGGCATCTATAAATAGTGATTACTCCAGCTTGTGAGCGTATCTCTCTGTTTATTTGGGTTTATTTCATGACTCACTGATGTCAGTCATACTTCTTGTTAGTTTTTTTTACCCCCAATCTTTAGAGTCTTTTGATCATTTTTTTTAAAGACTGTAGATCATACTGATACTTGTATAATTGGTAGATAATGGTTGTAGATTTTTTTTGATTACTGGAATTTAAAATTTTTTCTCTCTGTGTGTGTACATGCCATGACATATTCAGAAGTCAGAGGACAACCTGTGTTTCTCTCCCTGTACCTTGAGAAAGAGAGAGAGGGAGAGAGAGAGAGAAAGGAGAGATGAGAGAGAGAGGTATATGCTATGATGCCCACATGTGGAGGTCAGAGGAGAACTTTCAGAAGTTGATTCTCTGCTTCCACCGTGTAGGCTCCAGGGATCCAACTGATGCTGCCAGCTTTGTGCACAGGCATCTTACCTGCTGAACCTTTTGCTGGTGTCTGCAAATGATTGGTACTATTAACTGGACCCCAGCAGCGAGGTTTGTGCCTCGGGTTCAGTTCAAATTGATGGTAAAAAGCAGAGAAAGGAAATGTTTTCACTATTGGCCACATTGGAGAGAGAGTATCTAAGTCCAAGGGGAAGAGACAGTTTTAGCTGGTGTCATAGTTAGACACAGATGTCAAGGGTTTGAGCTCTGGGCACATTTGTAGAGAATTGGTAGTCGAGTTAACCCCAGAGCAAACCTGCAGGACCTTGTTTAGTGGATGGGGAAGGCCCAGCCCATGGTTAGTGGGACTAGTCCTTGGAGAGTTAAATAAAATGGAGGAACTGTTTGAGTAAGGGGGCATCCTTGTGTATACTTGGCCAGACATGCTGGTCTGGCAAGTAAAGATTGTCCCTCTCTCAGCTGCTACGTAGATACGGTGCAGCTAGTTCCCGAGACCCTTTGGTGATGGTACATGTTCTGACAAGCTGGACTAAGTAAGAACTGTAACCAGACTATCATAAGAAAAAAAATTAGGGGCTGGAGAGGTGGCTCAGGGGTTAAGCCTCTGCCTTGCATCAGAGGGTCCTGAGTTGGGATCCTAGACCCCACGTATAGCGCCTGGCGGATGCCGGGCCTCCTGTGTTTCTGGTCCTGGTAGGGCGGAACCTGTGAATCCCAGGCCAGAGTAAACAAGGAGGAGGTGGAGGCGTCCATGGTGGTTCCCGAATTCGTCTGTCGTTTTACACACACACACACACACACACACACATACACACACATACATACACGCACACATACAAGCACAATTGAATAATAAATAAAAAAAAGAATGGGGCAAGCGCACGTGAACATATATATGCATAAATCTGTGTTAAAAAAAAAAGAAAAAAATTAAACCTCTTGTTCCCTTAAGCAGTTTTGATGGTAAATTTATCAGCAACAATGTAGATGAACTGTTACAGCTTGAAGCAGGAGCTGGAGATGTAACTGAGCAGCTCTGCTACAGGTGTGGTTGCCTCCTTTAATTGAAAGGTCATTTCACACAAGTACTGTGTGACTATTTTGAGAGACAAGCTCCTCCCTGGCTGGCACCCATTCCTGTGCTCCAGTGTGAGATTCCTTGAACTTTGGGCAAGTCTCTGCCTCCCACGTGCTCGGATCATAGGTGTGCCCACCATGAACTGCTCTTGTCTTGTTCCTCTCTCTTCCTGCCTCCTACTCTCCGGGCTTCCTTCCCTCTCTTCCTCCAAAACAGCATCTCACTGTAGTCCAGGGCGGCTTTGAGAGTGTGGAGGTGGTCAGATTCGCAGGCTCTTCTTAGACTGAGACCCCACCTCTCATCCACTCGAGGAAGGAATGAGTGCCTTTGTGTGCGTGTGTGTGTGTGTGCAGGAGGGGTGGTAAGAGGTCATGTCTTTTTGTGAGGAATAGATTAAAGTATAGTGTCGGTGGTGTCTTTCAAGCCTCTGAGGGAGTTGATGGTACCCGACCTTTAACCGCATCAGGGAATGATGGGGCCGTATTCCTTTTCCTCGGGAAGGGGTCACAGACTACGTGGGGGAGAGGGGACGAGGGATCCAGGCTCCCCGGTCATCCTCTCCTTCCTAGAGTGTCTCGTCTGGCGACGGAGAAGCGCGAGTTGGAGGCGCAGTTGGGCCGGTCGCGAGAGGAGGCGCTGGCCGGCAGGGCGGCGCGCCAGGAGGCCGAGGCGCTGCGCGAGCTAGTGCGGGGCCTGGAGCTGGAGCTGCGGCAGGAACGCAGCCTTGGGACTCGAGCTTCGGGCCGCCGTGGTCAAGACTGCCGCCGCCTGGCCAAGGACGTGAGGCAATGGGGCGGCCCGAGGGGAGGAGACCTCCGCCTGGTCTCTGGTCCGGACCTCTGAGCCCTCTTTTTGCTCCGCAGCTCGAGGACGCTAAAGCGTCGGAACGGAGCCTGCGTGCCCGGCTGAAGGCACTCACCACCGAGCTGGCCCTTTATAAAAGGGGGTGAGGGGCGGGGCCGCAAGCGGGCGGGGCCTGGGAGGGGTGGAGTGTGGACCTCGGGCACGTGGGCAGAAACTCAGAGGGGTTGGCCGGCTGGATGGGAGGGGCGTAGTGAACTGCCTGGGGCGTAGGGAATGGGCGTGTGCAGGTAGGATGAGAAAGGGGCGGGGCCTGAGAGCTTCCGCAGGTGCGATTGGAGTGATGCTTGCTGGTTTGTATGAGTATTGACTGGGGAACACTTGCAGAGGTTTCCAAGGAGACGTGAGAGACCTTTGGAAGAAGGTTGTGGAGAAGGTGTTAGGGTGCAGGGGAGTGTTTTGGGCGTGTGGAAGGCTCGGAGAGGGGCGGGCGGAGCGTAGGGGAGAGTGGAGAGTCGTGGGCCAAGTCAGGGTGCTAAGGACTTGATGGGGGAGAAGCCTGAGGGTTCAGAGAAGGAGGCGCGTCTGACGCAAGAATATAGGTGTCTATCCGGCGGGAAGTAACTGCAAGCCCCGCGCTCTCAGGAGACGGACCCTGCCGACGGGCCCGGCCCCAGCTCGGGAAGACCGGGCTTCATCGTCTCGGGAGCGCTCCACGTCTCGAGGCCGCGGTGCCACCCGTTCCTCATCGCGGGAGAGCAGCCGCGGAGCCCGCGGCCGCGGCCGGCCCGTCCGCCCCTCGCCGTCGCCCACAGGTCTGTGCCGATCCTATTTGCCTTGTGGGGAGCAGACTCGGGGAGGCCTGATCACATTGACCTCGTGACCCACCTTCTCCCCACGCTGTCGTAGGTGGTCGCGCACCTCGTTTCGATCCCACAGCTTTTGTGAAGGCTAAGGAGAAGAAGCAAAGGGAGATCAGGATGAAGTTAGTTTCCCTCTCCCCGTCTGCCCTGCCTTCTCCCCTGCCCTGCCTTCTCCCCTGGTCCGTCTCCTCCCCATCCCTCCGCCTCCCCGCCCTGTCTCCGCCCAGGCCCTCCCTCCTCCCCGGCCCCGCCTCCTCCCCGGCCCCGCCTCCCCCCCTGCCGGGTCTCCTCCCCCTGCCGGGTCTCCTGTCTTCACCTCCTGGCCCCGGCCCTTCTAACTCCTGCCTGCCCTCCTACCTCACCCATGCTGTTGTTCGTCCCCCCCCCCCCCCGACCTCGGAGGGATCACCCGCTCTGGTAGTGATTTATAGGGATGGAGCAGCCTCCTTCCCCTCAGTATTTTGGGGTAATGGCAGCAAGTGTCTTCCTCTCCGGTTTTCTAGGCAACAGCAGCAGAGGAACCGATTGGGCAGTGGAGGAAGTGGGGACGGTCCGTCTGTTTCCTGGTCTCGACAGACGCGGCCTCCTACTGCGGTGGCCGGCCGAGGGGATGCAGCTAGCCGCTCCCGGCACCGCAGCTCTTCAAGTAACTGACTTGCAGCTCTCTGGGCGGCGGGGCTGGCCCGGCCCGGCCCCTGGGCGCTCACACCCTCGTCTCCCCCTAGTGGACAGTTTCCGCAGCCGCTGCTCTTCTGCCAGCTCCTGCAGCGAGTTTGAGGATTTCTCTGAGTCTCTCTCCAGAGGGTAAAACTTGGGCTTGGGGAGGAACCATCTCCACAGTGGGCATGGGGAGAATGGAAACAGCTTTTTGCAGGAAGGAGATGTGGGGTCTTGAAACCATGAAGCAGTGCTGGGCGGAAGGTACCAAAGGACCCCTCCCTCTTCTCCCCAAATGTCCCCAATCTGTCCTTGATGGTCCTCTTTTCTCAGCCGTCGCCGCGTCCGTGGGAAGCCACCCAGCTCCACAGCCTGGAGGGGATCCAATATGGTGAGTTTCTTTTCCAGGTCTGGGAGGATGATGCAGGACCCTCCCCTCCCCCCGGGGGGATCAGGTTGCAGAGGTGACTGTAAAATGGCTCAAAAAAACAGGGTGTTCGGAAGCCACGGGGCTAGAGGGAGAAAGCTTGGGGGAGGGGTACAGGATGCTGTCTATGATTTTTATCTAAAATCAAGTCTTCACACCTGTTCCTCACTCCCACCTGTGTGACAGAAGGTGCTTGGCTAGCTTCTGTGTACCTCACTCTCTGTCAGTCTTCTCCCAGGGTTCTTGTTACTGAAGGAGATTCTTTTGATATAGGGGGACTCTTGCTTTCTCTGAGGTTCTTGGGGTCAGAATTCCCAGTGTGACATGGGGGTGGAATAAAGAGGGGTGTCTGAAACCCTTCCTGTCTCCCTCCTCACCAGAAGTCCACTCCTCGGGAGCGCAGCAATCATCAGAGACATCTGGCCAGTTCTGGTAGCTGGGTCAAAGGTGAGTCTGGGACCACACATAATCACCCCCTCACAAAAACATGCCCCAGGGGATAAAGAGGGCAGCACTTTGGCCTCAGGACTCCCTGAGGGTTCAGGCTGTAACCCATGCCTGCTTCCAGAGTACAGCTCCGACTTCCAGGGGGCTGACATGGCTGAGATTGATGCCCGCCTGAAGGCCCTGCAAGAGTACATGAACCGACTGGACACAAGGTCATGACCATTGAGAAGTGGGATCCTCGGCTATCCCATCACCAGTGGGTATGGTGTGAGAAGGTCCCACCCACACCCCATTCTTCAGGGTACTGCTGGGGGGCTCAGGTGTCCTCTGCCTCTCCCCCTGCAGTGCTTGCTGGGATAGAGGATATGTGCATTTTGTAAATAAATTTGTTTGTCCTAGGAACCCACTAGCTTATGACTGAAATGGGGGATGGAGTGGGAAGAAACAAAAATGGGGTGCATCACTGGGGCTTGTGGATGTTTCTGGCCATGTCTGAGACCTGGAGGCACAGGAACAGTTTTCAAGTCTACAAGAATCATTTCATGTTCTCTAAAGCACTTCAAGACAAAAACCTGAGGAATGGTAGTGAGCTGCCTGTCTTCAAGGGGATCCAAGCAAAGCAGGTGTCTTTGACCAGCTGTGTGATAGGGAAGGAGTATCTTTTAGAGCAGCCCACACCCTGGGAAAACACCTGAGCTGCTCTGGATGCTGTCGGGGCCTGCTTGCTACTGTTGCCTAACTGAGACCTCTGGGTTCTGAGCTGGGATCTCTAGAGTCTTAGTTCATGGTTGGGGCCTCTGGGTTCTGCATGGCAGTGAGGACACAGCTCAGGGAGGAGGAGGAGGAGATGGCTGGGATCTTGGGGGATGGAGAGTCTGTTCAGGAGATAGTTGGTACTGCATCTTTATTGGGGTTAGGAAGGCCACTGGGAGGATGGATGGCAGGAGACAGCCAGTGAAGAGCAGGGAGTGGGTGGTGCTGGCTGGTGGACGTGCAGGACTCACTCTCTGTAGTGAGACCAACCCTGTATGATGTCATAGAGCTGGTCACCTGGAGAGAGTGTCCGCTGTATGTCCCGGTGTCCCTTGACCTCGTAGCTGGGGCTCAGGAATCCCTGAGCCACCCCACATTCCAGCAGGCTCAGGGCTGCACGGAGGGCCCGCTTTGGAGGCACCCGCTCTGCAGGGGGAAGGGCGCATTGCAGATGTTAACCTGGGGCTTCTTCCAAGGGTGGAGATAGTGAGGCTGGATGGTGATACCTCCATTAGCACATGCACCCACATACATATGTGCATCCACCCATGTTGCAACATGTATGCACACATGCACTCATACCATACACACCAACATGTGGGGCGAAAGTCATCATTTTATCCTCCCACATCCTTGGGTGTAGGTGACTGATTTTCTCCTTTCATGGATGAGGAAACTGAGGCATAGGACACTTAAGACCAGCTCCAGGGCCAGCAAGATGGCTTAGTGAGGAAAGGTGTTTGCCATAAAGCCTCACAACCTGGGTTTGATCCCTGGGACCTGCAAGGTGGAAGGAAAGGACTGATTCCCACAATCGTCCTCTGACCTCCACATGTATGCTGTGTCAGGTATGTGCAGACACACACACAGATCAGAGAGCAGTTTACCCACCAGCCTCACTATCTCCAGCCCTGAGCTACACAGGGAGTAATCACTTTTCCATCTTACTGTTGTGAGCCTGGGTCTCTGATTAAATCGAGAACTCACCCATAGGGCTAGTCTAGCTAGCCAGTTTGCCCTGGGGATTCCTAGGCTCCACTTTCCAGGGCTGGAGTCACAGGTGGGCTGTAATGCCTGCTGGGCATATTATATGGGATCTAGGGATTATATCTGTGGACCTCGTGCTTGCATGACAAACACTTGAACTGCTGAGCCATCTCCCTTTATTCTTCCAAATTACTTTTTTTTTTAAAAAAAAAAAAAAAAACAACTTTTATTTTGTGTGTATGTGTGTATCAGAGGGTACTGTGTGTCCCTGTGGAGGCCCAAGTGTGACTTTAGGAATCATCCTGGATGGCTTCTACCTCCTTGCTTTACTCTAGGATTTCCCAGGCTCTACCCACCAGAGCAGGAAGTGTAGGCTGCAGCTGTTTTTTGCCTGTCATTTTTATGTGGGACCTGGGATCTGAATTCAGGTTCCTTCTGTTTGTAAGGCAGAGTCTTAACCTCTAAGCCATCTCTCCAGCCCCAAATGATTACTTTCTATAGCATGGAGATGCTTGGCCAGAGACCCTTCATAAGCACTGTTGCTTGTAGTGATTGTTCCTGGTCGTCCTCTGCTGCCAGGCCTCGGAGTCTCACCCACTCTAGTAGCCAGCACCTATGAGACGCTACTCAGGTCCCCAAGGAATTAATTGAGACAGGCTCTCTAGCCCAAGCTGGTTTTGAACTCCCTGTGTAGCCGAGGATGACATTGAACTTCTGGTTCTCCTGCCTTCACCACCCTAGCGCTGGGATTACAGGCATGTGCAGACACACCAGGTTTCTGTAGTGGTGGGGCTGGAACCCAGGGCTTAGTGAGTGCTAGGCGAGCACTATACCAGCTGAACCACATCTCCAGTCCCATTTATCTATTTTTTGAGATAAATATGTATTCTTGCTATGTAGCTTTTGATGATCTTGAACTCACTTATGTGGTCCAGGCCAGCTTGAACTCTACCTGTGGAGTATTAGGATGACAGGTTTGCCTGTCCCACTCCAACTAGCTCTTAAAAAGCATTCACCGGTTTGGAGAATGCTTCTTGTAAGCAGAATCCTTCTTGTGAGCAGAAGGTCCTGAGTCGGGATCCCAGGTCTCATGTAAAAACTCTAGGCAGAAATGGGGGTAGTCTGAACTTCTGGATTTGGTGGGAGGAGCCTGAGAAATTCCAGAGTGAAGCAAGAAGGAGGTAGAAACAATCCAGGATGATTCCTGAAGTCATCTTTGGCCTCTACAGGGAAACACAGTGCCCTTTGACACTCCAGACACACACAGACACAGACAGACATAGACACACAAACGCACAGACACACAGAATTAAAGTTATATAAAAATGCATTCAGCATGTATCAGCTCCACTCTACCCTCCATCTTGGGGTTGAAATGGCCCCCACAATCCCAAGAAAAACAAAACTCAGGACTTGGGAATCCCATTGGAGGGGTCACAAGCTTACAGGTGGCCCAACCGCTAAGCCCGTCTTTCCCTCTCAGCCCCAGGGTGTGAAGCACTCACCCATGTAGTTGCCCATGAAGGTGATGCCAATGGATATGGGGTTCCAGGTGCGACCCGTGTGGGCGCCTTTGGTGTGCCAGCCTCGGCCCTCATACACGAGCCCATCTTCTCCAATCAGGAAGCTGTGTGGGAAGGGGTGGAGCTTGATGAAGGAGGCTTTCTCCTTGCCACCAACATCCTTTTCCCTCATTTTCAATGATGGTAGCAGTGACTGGCCATTTGCAGTGCCAAGAATGGTAAGTACTTTCCCCTCAACTTCATAGCATCCTGTGAGCCACCACCATCCCCGTTTTCCTCGGAATCAAGGAGGTGGAGTTAGTGCCAAAGGTTGCACAGAAATCCTATAAAATCTGGCCCTTCCTGTTCTCAGGGCTCCTCCTCACTTCCACCCCTCCCCTGGTCTTATTCCTTGGCTTCTCACGCTTCCCTGGAGAGGTTGGTGAACTGGTCTCCCTTCCTGCGAACTAAGTGGAGAAGCTGAGACCCAGAAAGCCACATTATTTATGCAAGGTCGTGTCCCCAGGGACTGCAGCTCCTCTGAGGTTGCCCTTGCTTCAGCCTGCCTCTGGTCTCTCTGGATTCCCGACCCTGGCAGCAGACCATAGATTCCACTCATTCATCATGTCTTGACTGACCTGTCTCCTTGGGCACCTTGGGATTAACCAGAAGACTGGCACCTGGAGTTGGGCCATTCAGGTGCTGGACCCTCCATGTCACTGATGACAGAGAATGCTGGGACTTGGGATTCTAAGAAGTCCTGGGCCTGCCACGTCAGAAGCCAGCTCATAAGTTGCCTTGGAGGTGGCAGGTGATAGCTTTGTGGTGTTGGCCCTGGGCAGGTGACATCCTCGCCGTGTTCCCAGGACCTGGCCCAGGGCCAGGGTTGTCTGTGCGCTTGTCACCTGAATACCCCTGAGCCAGGCCCCATTGCTGGGTGGTCAGTCAAGAGCTCCCGTGACAGGTAAGGAATCAGAGGCTCCAGAGAGACTGTACATGACAAGAAGGCTTTTAGAGTGTTACTGCATATACTTCTGCCTTCTTTGAGGCCATTTAGGGCAGAGCCTGTGGGTCCTACTCCATCTTCCTGAATTCTTTTTTTTTTTTTTACTGTTTTAGTTTGTATATATTAATGAAATATATCACGGGTTTCATTGTGACACTTCATACAGGTGTTTAATGTACTTTGACCATCTTCATACTTATTGAACTTCTTTGTCTGCCCCCCTCCCTCCATCTTCCTGAATTCTTAAGACTTGGCATCAGAGCCCTTGATTCTTGGAAACCACCTTGGCATTAAGGCCTTTGATGCAATCTTGAGTGGGAAGGGCTGGGGACACACTGGAGGTTCCTAGGCTCTGAGTGGGGGTTGACAGAGTAGTTTCTGGGATGCAACCTGAGACTTGCATTTCCAGTTAAGTTGTGAAGGGGATTTGACACTTAGCTGGGCCTCCCGAAGTCTTGGGGCTGCATTCTAGCTGTGTGGACAGAGGCTCGGATGTAGAAAGTCATAGCTCTAAGGGAGCTAGTGAGCCCCTCAGACAGCCCTGTGTCTGACCTTATCCACCCCAGTCTCCCCTGCGGTCAGAGGGAGTTTTCTAGTTCTGCCCCTCCATGTCCAGAGCCTTCCATGGATCCTTTCTTACTGAAGAGGCTTCATTGTGACCCATGAGGCCATTCCCCTGCACCCTTTCAAATCGCTGCTCCTCACGTGTTCTGTTCAGACGCCTGTCTCAGACGTGATCTGCCCAGTGGTGTTCTTTCTGTTGTCCCTATGACCCTCCCCTTCCTCTCTGCAGCTTGCCTCGGGTCCCCGGAACTGCCTAGAAACCACAACCCCCTCCCCAGCCTTTCCCCCACTCAGGGATTTGGCTGCTGAGTTTACTCTCAGTCACTCTCCCCCCTTTTTGGGCCAAGAGTCCCACACTGTAGCCATGCTGGCCTTGAACTTGCAGCAACTCCCTCCCTCAACTTCCATTCTGCTGGGATTACAGGCAAGAGTTGCCGTGCCGGGCACCAGCCTGTCTCTATTATCTATGGATTCTATTGGCCCTGAGTCCATCTGGTTCCTCTCTTCTTTCTCAGGTAGGTACAAGGCTAGAGTGACAGTGTCCCAGCAGCGCTGCCACCCTGGTGCCCAGGCACACAGCAGGCTCCTCCTGCCATCAGCCCATGAATGGGCTGGGATGGGCTAGCCAGCATCCCAGCTGCTTTGCACTGGGGGATCACAATCCTATTGCCCTTTGAGTGGCCTGCCTTGTGTCTCAGGCAGAATCGCCAGTTGGTGACACTACCTGGTCCCTGGTTCAATCTGTCTGTTGGTCAACTTTAGGAAGGGATTCCCTTAGGGAGATACACAGGACACCTTCCTTGGAGTGTGTGTGTGTGTGTGTGTGTGTGTGTGTGTGTGTGTGTGTGTAGGGTAGAGGGGGGGCATAGCACAGTCTGGCCCTTCTTGTGAGACAGGAAAGTCCACCAGCCTACAGAAAAGCCAAATTCTGGGGTGTCCCCTGCAAGGAGGGTTAGAACCAGAGCCCTTGCCCTCCTTCACTCGAGCCCCTCAGTACTCACTTGTAGCCCACGTCGCACCAGCCCAAGGTGAGCATGTGATGGTGCTGCACGTTGCGGGCCTGCTGCTGACAGGAGGATGGGCTGTCACAGGTGCTGCCCGCAGTGTGCGATATCACCACGTAGCGAATCGGCTGTCTCAGGGGCTCGGAGCACTCGGATGGACGGGCCTTCCACTCGCTCCGGGGCACAATGGGACCACAGCAAGTCCCGAGCCCCATAAGAGCGAGGAGAGCCCAGGTGAGCAATGCACAGACGCGGATAGACATGATGGCCAGGCACTAAGGGCTATGCATGAGTACTCCCCTGGACTTTTATATGCTGGGGCAGGGTTGCAGGAAAGGCTTGCTTCACACCCTGAGCATAAGGGACCCCAGATTCAACTTCCTCCTTTGGCAAGGGCTGGAACATGATGAGTTGTGGCATGTGGTTTGAGATAGATGGGGAGACAGATGACTCAAAGGTCAGGTCACCAAACTCTGTGGAAATGTGGACATTTTAAGACCTGACTGCCTGGCTTTGTGTCCTCTCAGTGGGGACATTGTGCAACTTACTAGGAACTTGCTCGGAAGAGAGGCCCAGAATCTTGGCACGACTTCTCTTTCCTGGAGGGTGGGAAGGTTGGCAGCAAGAAAGTTTTATTTATTATTTTGTTTTTTATTGAGACAGGTCTCCTGTAGCTCAGGCTGGTCTTGAACTCACTGTGTAGTTGACAGTGAGCTTACCTCCAAGTGCTGGGATTATAGCTTGTACCACCAGGTCTGGTTAGAAAACTTCTTCCTGGCTGATGGTACACAACTCTTGTGATCAAGCCAAGAGGCAAATATGAGGGAGCCCATTTCACAGCTGAGGAAAATGAACTTGGCAAGGGAAGCCATTTACAGAGACACGGCCCCTTTCTACTGTGTGATCCTTGGCTGATGACTTAACCTCTTTGAGCTTATCCTTGGCTGTGATGTGGAGGTGACAACAAAGTTTCTAACTCAGTGGAGGTCCAGGGATATCTGGTCTTGCAAAGGTGACCAGAGTCAACCTGTGTCTGCAGCATGGTTTGCATGATTGACAGTAGATGCACCAGTCCGAAGAGGAACAGCTACTTGTCTAGGGCTATGGAGTCACTTGAGATCACATGAGCGTTCCAGGGTTCTGTCCTGCCTGGGCTACCTGTCCCACACCTTCCTAGAGCACATGAGGGAATTCAGTGAAGAATTCTGGCTTCCTTGCCCTCTTCCACTTCAATTTTTTTTTTGTGTGTGATATCCTGGAGGGATGTAGAGTCTCTGTGCCACTGAGCCACACCACAGCCTCTCACTGATGGGTTCTAGGTAGGTGGCCTACCACGGAGCCTTAGAGTATTTTAAAATTGTTATACAAGGAACGCATTCAAATGGTAACAAGCTGGTATGCAGCAGATGTTAAGATGTTCCTAGCAGCTCTGTGGATCCTGGGTGACCCAGGAGGATATGCAAGGCATGTTCTCTTCTACCCTGATTGCCATGCTGGTGTAATTATAGTTTGTACTTGAGACCTTTATCTACACAGTGGGCAACTCTGAGCCCTTTATAAAAGTTCTTAGGAGTCTCTGAAGTTCTGGATTATGGTTTGTTGATTTTTTTTTCGGTTTTGCTGCTCCTGCAATGCCCTTCACTACATCCTGATGGGTATTGGATGTCACCCCCTGGCCAGAGATAGAAAGCTGTTAAACTAGAGTCTTGTTATAAGAGTATATTCAAAGGTAGATGTAATAAAAGTAGGAAACTGCAGTGAGGGAGGGGTCAATCACCCATTTGCAAAATAGTTACTTTCTATCTGACAGACTATATGCCCTCCCCTTCTGGTGAGATTATACCCCATCAGTTGTAAATGATCAGGAAGGAAAGTCTGTGAACTTAACCAGATGTCTCATTACTTACTTGTTCTATATCAACCACCTGGAACTAGGCCAGCCTAATCTCTCCCCATCCTTGAAGCTCAGGGAAATTTGCGGAAGAGGGGCGGTAAGAGTGTAAGAGCACAAGGATGGGAGGAGCAATGATACTGCAAGATACTCCACACAAGTTAGGGCTGAAGCAATCATAATTGGACTTTGCATGCCCTGCGCAATGTCCAACACACTATTGACCTCACAAAGTCTAGCATTTGCTAAAGGCACTAGGATCCTTGGAGGCAAGGGATTGACAGCTACAGTAGTGTTCCTATGCTTAAGGGGAACACAGGAAAGGGTTCTGGGAAATGCCACTGGGTCCTTGCACCTCATCGGAGAGGAGGACCCAGAGGAGAGTTTGGCATGCACATTAACGGATGCTCCGGGGATGGGAGGGGGAGGCACTGGGGGACAGGGAAGGAGGGGAGGGGGGCACAGGGAGGTGGGAGGTTGGAGGGAGGGAAGGGACCGGTGTACCTGTTAAGTTTGTATGAGTGGAAATAAAAGTTTCTTAGGAGCTTGAAACAAGCATGTGATGTGCGTGTTATTTTAACATTTCTACTTAGCAGTTCAGGAAACTGAGGCCTAGAGGGGTCACAGCCTTCCATTCTGTAGTGATGGTGTTCTGAACCATGTCCTCTCACGGCCTACAGATTCACAATGATTGCACGGATCTAGAAAACTCACAGTGATTGCATGGGTCTAGCAAACTCACGGTAACTGCATGGATCTAGCAAACTCACAGTGGTTGCATAGATCTAGCAAACTCATGGTGATTGCATGGATCTAGCAAACTCATGGTGATTGCATAGATCTAGCAAACTCACAGTGATTGCATAGGTCTAGCAAACGCATGGTGATTGTATGCATCTGCCCTTCACTGCCTGCTATTTCACAGGCGTCTGTCCTAGGTGACATATCTGATACTGCACCCACGGTGAGGACAGGGCCTAGTTGGTCACTTGCCTTTAAGAAAGCAATTAAAAAAAATTAAATCCACAATTAGAAGAAGAAAGAAGTTTATTCAATATGGCTATATTGGGGAGAGTGTGTGATGTCTAAGTCTCTCTGGAATCTAAAATTTAAATAAAGGGCAAGAGCTGTGTATTAACCAAGTGGTTCTGCTCAAGGTATGGCTCTGCCCTCGGCTGGCTGACTCCAGTCTGTCCTGCAAGGAGCTCTGACAAGCCTCCACAGCTGTGTGCAATTCTTTGTGGAGACAAGTTCCTCTGGCTGGCACCAGAGCTAGCAGATTTTCAGTACCGTGTGAAGTCCTTCTATCTGTTCCCAGTGTGAGATTCCTGGGGAAATTCATTGTTTTGATAGAGTGGTGTGTGTGTGTGTGTGTGTGTGTGTGTGTGTGTGTGTGTGTGTGTATGTTGGCATTGGTGATGGTGGAGAACAAGTGTACTTTTAGAAGCTCCAGTCTGTCTGGCTACATTTCCATTCGTAATGTGCTCTTTATAATAGTTGTTCAATATTTCCTCATGTCAGTTCAGCATCATCGAGCAACTCCTCCTCTTCTCATTTTTCTTTTTTCTCCTCTTCAGGCTTTCTAGTTGCCCCTTCAATGAAACACAAAATGTTTTCAGACATCCTTGTGCATGAGTACATTGATTTTTTTTTCCTTCTGTCCACCTCTTTCTTCCCCTTTCCTCTCCTTTTCTTTTCTCCTCTGCCTCTTCTCCTTCTAATTCTTCTTCCTCTTTTTCTGCTTCTTCACTCTCTGTCTCCTTTCTTATTTCAAGTTGGTCTTACCTGCACAATAGTTGGCCATGGAAGATGGACGATTTCAAGAAACACCACATCTCCCTGAGAAATTATTTAAGGCTAATGACAGACAGGAGAAGGGGTGCTTCTTTCCTCAACAATTTACTTCCTGATAAGTCCCAGCAAGTACTCAGGTACTTCCTGGTACAAATGAGACTCAGTGGGCTACACACACATAAAGTTATGAAAGTAGGGGGAAGACTGGCTGGAATGGAAAAAAAGTGGGAGAGGAGAGATGGAATTGGGTAGTGTCATAGTTAGATATAGGTGTCATCATGATGTTTGAGAGTTAGAGCTCTGGGCACATTTGTAGGGAATTTGTAGGTGAGTTAAACCCAAAGCAAACCTGCAGGAGATAGAAGGCCCAATTCATGGTGGGCAAGACCTGTCCCCAGACAGGTGAATAAAATGGCCGACTGTTTGAGAAAGTTGGCATCCTTCTGTACGTTGGGGAGACATGCTGGTCTGAGAAGTAAGAATTGCCCTCTGTCAGCTGTACATGGATATGGTGTGGCCAGTTCCCTCAGCTGTTGGTGTTAATGTGGGCTCTCCTCCAAGCTGGACAAACTGTAACTGGACTATCATAAGGGGAAATGTAACCCCTTGTTTCCTTAAGCTGTTTGGTCATGGTTTTATCAGCAGCCATTTAGGCTAACTGCAACACGTAGCAAGGGGTGAAAACACATGAATTCATTATATTTGTGTATGAAAGTGTCAAAGTATTACATAAAAATAAAGTTGGTCTCACTGTGTTGTCCATTTTGGCTTTGAAGTTCCTTTACACTCAGCCTGGGACTTCATGTACGCAGTATGATGCCGAGCCACTAAAGCATGAATAAATGCACTAAAAAATACAGACTTGGGCAGTGAGCTAGCTCAGTGGGTAAGGTGTCTGACTGCAAACCTGGAGATCTGAATTTGATCCCCAGAAGTCCACATGGTGGAAGAAGAGAAACTGACTTTCAAAATTTGCCCTATGACCTCCACCATTTGCATTCTCTCTCAAATAAATAAAATTAAAAAAACACAGACTGGGGAGGTCGGAGGGAGGGAGGGGACGGGTGTACCTGTTAAGTCTGTATGAGTGGAAATAAAAAAAAAAAAATATATATATATAAATAAAAAATAAACCAGAAAAAAAAAAACCAAAACACAGACTGGTTGGTTAGGTCTAAATTATACATACTGAATAGATATTGCTTTTCCTTTTTTCCCCCAAAGACTGTTAACAATTCATATATTTTCCAGGGATGTATTTAAATCTCCTCATCTCTACCTCAGTCATGAGTGTTACATTTTTTAAATTCATGATATAAAGTGACCCCTTCTTGTGACTTCGTTGTTTATTGAGACAATCTCATGTAGCCTAGGCTGGCGTCCAACTCCCTATGTAACTGAGGCTGAGCACAAATTCCCAATACTCCTGCCTCTACCTCCCAAGTACTGGGATTACATGGGTACACCCCATGCTTGGCTTAGTTTTCAATTTAAAAAGATATTGTTCATCAGGTGCGGCTCCTTACACTTGTAATCTCAGCACTCAGAAGGCTGAGGCAGGAGTTGGAGGCCAATCCAGGATACATGCTGTTGCAGTCAGCCTGCATGGTTGCTAATAAATGACCATCAAATGGCTTAAGGGAACAAGGGGTTTATTTTCTTTCGACTGTCTGGTTATAGTTCTCGGTTCAGCTTAGACAGGAGAGCATGCACTAACACCAGGGCCGAGGGAACTGGCCACACCATCACCACATAACAGCTGAGAGAGGGACAATCCTTATTGACCAGACCAGCATATCTGGCTAAGTATACAGAAGGATTCCAACTCTCTTAACTAGTTCTCTGTGATTTATTCCAGGGCCTAGTCCCACCCACCATGGGCTGGACCTTCCCCATCTCTTGCAGGTTTGCTCTGGGCTTAGCCATTAATTCTCTACAAATGTGCCCAGAGCTCAAACCCTCAACAATCAAGTTGACACCTGTGCTTAACTATGACACTCCACCCCTTGTCAACTTGACACAAAAACAGCACTTTTAAACTGTAACTTTCAGTTCTTGTCCCCGTAGATGTTAAAAGTTATCTTAAAAATATAAATACATTTCTTGGACAAATTTAAAATGTTCTCTTATTAAAACTTCAGTTCCAAAATTTTAAAAGTTCAAAGTTTCTTACCCTTAAGAGTGTTTTAAATCAGAATAAGTTAAATACTTCAAAACAGATAAAACGTTAAAACACAAGGATCTCAAAACAATAAGAAAACATTAATTTTTAAAAATTTATTTTATTTTATTTTTTTTAAATTGATTGAATTGTGCGTGCGTGTGTGTGTGTGTGTGTGTGTGTGTGTGTGTGTGTGTGTAGAACCACGGGCGAACTCGGGAACCACCATGGACGCTCCACCTCCTCCTTGTTTACTCTGCCCCAGGATTCACAGACTCCGCCCTACCAGGACCAGAAATGCAGGCAGCCCTCGCTTCCGCCCGGCGTCTATACGTGGGCCTAGGATCAGAACTCGGGACCTTCCACCTGCAAGGCAGAGGCTTAACCCCTGAGCCACCTCTCCAGCCCAATAAGAAAACATTAAAAAGATCAAAGTCCAGTAAAGCAAATACTGCATCCTTTACTTCAGTGTCCATCTTCTGTTGCTCATCATATAGTCAAGGCAGCTCAAAGATTCTAGGCATTCCCAGTCTCTGTTTGCAATTTAAAGTTGTAAAACCAGAGTTCCTCTAAACCAGGCTAAATCTCCACTCGCAACAGTCCTCAGTATACATCCCACGGTTCTGGCATCTCCAACACTCTGGGTTCGCCTCTGCAGCTATAAGCTTTACCTTCTCTCGCAGGAACTTTACTCCAGCTGCTTGGTGCCAAGCTTTTGCTGCTCTCCATGAACCCCTCAGTAATACACCAAAACCAGCATCACCTGAGGGACACTGCCAGATTCTGAAGTGAGACTGAAACGTAGCTTGGTCCACTTGAGCTACAGGTGTACCAACTTTAACGCGCTGACCCTGAAAAGGCCTCTTTTCTAGGCAGCCAAACTTGCAAAGAGCAAGAAACAGCTTTAACTTAGGCTTTCAGCCCCTGAAGGAATCTGGGTTTTCAACCCACGAACTCATTATACAGGTAGTTTTCACGTCTTCCGCCACCCCAGTGCAAGTCACTAGATTTCCCTTCACTGATGTTCATTTCTTCAACAGCAACAGATATTCTGCTGCCTGCCCTTTGCACATCCAGAGTTTCACAGCCACCAACACAGCTCTCCTCTGTCAAGCAAACCAGTCCATCATGTTCAAATTCAATTTCCACAAAGTCCTTGTTCCTCTTATCAGAAACTGGGCCCAAATAATTCATTACTGTTTCAGCATCACTGTTTTCCAAATGGCCCACCAAACTCTGAAGAACGTTTTTTGTAATCCACAAAGTAAAAATCTTCAAGCATTTCCAACGTTGTCCATCAAAACTGTTCAAAAGCCACAAAATCCACATAGTTAGATTTCTCAGCAACACCCCACTTCTCTGGTACCAAATTCTGTTGCAGTCAGCTTGCATGGTTGCTGATAAATGACCATCAGATGGCTTTAAGGGAACAAGAGGTTTATTTCCTTATGATAGTCTGGTCATAGTTTTCAGTCCAGCTTGACAGGAGAGCATGCACCGACACCAGGGCCAAGGGAATTGGCCACACTATCACCACATAACAGCTGAGAGAGGGACAATCCTTATTGACCAGACCAGCATGTCTGGTCAACTCTTTCAATCAGCTCTCCGTGATTTATTCCAGGGCCTAGTCTCACTCACCATGGGCTGGACCTTCCCCATCAGCTAGACAATCTCTTGCAGGTTTGCTCTGGGTTTAACCATTAATTCTCCACAAATTTGCCCAGAGCTCAAACCCTCAACAGTTGAGTTGATACCTGTGCCTAACTATGACACATAGCAAGTTCCAAACTAGCCTGAGCTACAGAGTGAGGCTCTTTCTCAAAAAAAGTTTAAAAAAAGGCTGGGGAGGGCTGGAAACATGGCTGAGGGGTTAAGATTCTGCCTCAAAAGCAGAAGGTCATGAGTTCAGATCCCAGGCCCCATGTAAAAACCCTAGGGAGAACAGGCAGTGGCCTGTACTTCTGGTACTGGTGGGCAGAGTCTAGGAAATCTCAGAGCCAAGCAAAAGGAGGTAGAAGAGATTCAGGATGATTCCTGAAGTCACCCTTGGTCCTTGGTAGAGACACACAGTGCCCTCTGATACACACACACGCACACACACACACACACACACACACACACACACACACACACTAAAAATTAAAAAGGCTGAGGAGATGACTAAGGGGTTAAAGCCTTTGCCTTGCAAACAAAAAGACCCGAGTTTCCAGATCCCACATGAAAATGCTAGGTGGTTATGGTGGCAGCCTGTACCTCTGACCTTGGACCTTGGGTTTCCCAGGTGGTAGAGCAATTGAGGGAGAGTCCCCCATGTCACCCTTGTTCTTTTTTTTTTTTTCCATTTAAACTCTTAGTATGTGTGTGTGTGTGTGTGTGTGTGTGTGTGTGAGAGAGAGAGAGAGAGAGAGGGCACTGTGTGTTCCTGTGGAGGACCAAGGGTGACTTCAAGAATCATCCTGGATTGCTTCTAACTCCTTCTTGCTTGGCTTTGTGATTTCCCAAGCTTGGCCCACCAGAACCTGAAGTGCAGACCACTTTTTTCGCCTGGGGTTTTTACATGGGACTTGAGATCTGAACTCAGGACCTTCTGCTTTCGAGGCAGAGTCTTAACCCCTGATCCATCTCTTCAGCCCACCCTTGGGCTCTTGTACACATACTCAAGTACCCTCTTGTTACACACACACACACACACACACACACACACACACACACACACACACACACACACAGTATTTGGTGCTTTACTTTTTAGACAGTTGCCTCATCTCAGATTTATAATTGCATAGGTGTGAGGTAGGAGTCTCACTCAGTTTGTCTAGCCCTATATCTGGCATCATTTACTATCTAGTTAGATCTGCTTTTAACTTTCAGTCCTTCTACTTACTATCTGCAGAGAGACCTTGGGAACTTAACTTTTTTTTTTTGACATCGTTGACCACTTCCATCTTGAAATGTTCACTTCCTGTCGATTTTGTAACCCAACACCTTCTTGGATCCTGTTCTGCTTCTCTGGTCTTTGTTTTTTTTTCTTTAGAACAGGACCATCATACTATTCCAGGTGGGCAGGGTCTGAGCCAAGTGTTTATTATTTCTTGGACTTTACTCGAGGATAAAATTGTTGTACCCACTCAAGAAAGTTATCAACCACCATGCTGTAAGCCAGTTAAGAGGACAAAAGTTAATTAGTTAACGACTGAGGCTTGTGCCTCAAAAATCTCTTGGTGGGGAAGTTTAGAAATTCAGAGTTTTTAAAGGGGGGAAATAACCATAGAGAACCATAATGATAGTTGAGCTGGATTTAGGTCAGAGACCTTATTACATCAGTTATTTTGCAAATGTTTTGGTTGCATACAGAGACTGTTTTGATTACACATCTTAGAGTTATTTTGGTTCTATATTTGGGCTATGGTCAAGGTCATGATAAACCCCGAATGTGCTGTCACTGGATGAAAAAATATCTGAGCAGGTACAAAATTGAATCACGGTATGCAAAATACTCTACACAAGCTAGGGCCGAAGCAATTACAATAGGACTCTGCATGATCTGCACAATGACCAACATATCATTGACTCTTCAAAGTCTAGCATGGACTAAAAGCACTAGGATCCTTAGAAGCAAGGGATTAACAGTCACAATAGTATTCCTACACTTAAGGGGAACACAAGAAAGAGTTCTAGGAAATGCCACTGAGTCCTTACACCTTGTCAGAGAGGAGGACCCAGAGGAAAGTTTGATATACACATTAAATGATGCTTCAGAGATGGGGGGAGGGGCACTGGGAGAAAGGGAGGGAGGGGAAGAAAGAAAGGTGAAAGGGGGGAGGGAGCAGGGAGATCCAGGAATGGGTGGAGGGAGGGAGGAGACAGTGGTACCTATTACGTTTGTATGAGAGGATAAACAAACAAACAAACAAACAAACAAACAAACAAGCAAGCAAACAAACAAACAAATAAAAAGAAAATAAGCTTTTCAGAGATTAAAGGAAAAAAAATTGAATCGGGCGGGATCAGGACACTATGTTGTTACCTTTGCTATATCAAAATAAAAGTCTACATAGATTTGCAAAAGCAGTGAAGAAAATTTGTGTGCTTTGTGTGTGTGTGTGTGTGTGTGTGTATAGAAGAGGGCACTGTGTATGCCTGTGGAGATCCAAGGGTGACTTTGGGATCATCCTGGATTACTCTACCTCCTTATTGCTTTGCTCTGGGATTTTCCTAGGCTATAAACTTTCAGGGTTAGAAATATAGGCACATTTTCACATGGCATTTTTATGTGAGATCTGGCATCTGAACTCAGATCCAGAAGGGATGATAGATACCATCTCTCTGCTCTCAGGTCTGACACTGGGGGGTAGTACTAATGTGAATTCCATTCCTTTCGTGTTTTTTGAGCACCTTCCTGCTGTGGGATGTGAACAAGAGAAATTCCTGCCAATCAGAGGTTCTAGTATAAGGCAGGAAGCCAAACAACATAGCAATTATTAAAAAAAACATGCTATATTTCACTCAATTACTATGGCGTCTGGCAGGTGTAATGTCTTGGAGAACATCAGAGGATTCCCTCAATTCCCTCTTTCCATCACCAGGTGGCGATGTTCCCCCTCGTCTAGACTTTCTCACAGGCACTGGATTAAAACCATCATAAAACTATCATAGGTAGATACCTTTGTCAACTTGACAATTGAGGGCTTGAGCTCTGGGCACCATTGTGAAGAATTGGTAGTTGAGTTGAGCCCTGGGTAAGCCTGCAGGAGATTGTCTAGTTAATGGGGAAGGCTCAGCACATAGTGGTTGGGACTAGTTCCTGAGATGAATAAGATGGAAGGAGTTCTTTAGGGAAGTTGGCATCCTTTGATTTATTTAGCCAGACATGGCTGGTGTGGCAAATGAGGATTTTTTCCCTCTCAGCAGTTCTGAGGATTTGTTATGGCCAATTCCCTCGGCCCTTGATGTTGGTGTGAGCTCTTCTGCCCAGATAGACAAGGAACTGTGACTGGACCACTGAAAGTCAGAATAAAAACCTTTGTTCTCATAAGTGGTTTGGTCATGGAAATGATGCAAGATAATCACGACAGAAAACAGCCAGAGAGGAGAGTTCTTGATTGTTCCAAATCATGCGGTCTTTGTGTCTCTCTCACCTACCTGACTCTCTGGGGTTAACAATCCAGGCAAAGGAGGGAGAAAGGAGTTCAGTAGAATGAAGAAAAGAAGCAGGAGTGGGGAGCTATAAAGCCCTGGAGTTGTTCCCGTGGAAAGGATGGGGGCTAACGGGAAAGGAGGGAGCTGGCCAGGACCCCCCACTAATTTCTGCTGACACAGGGGCTAGAAGAAGGTTATGCCTGTGTTACACTCCTAGGATGCTGGGAAGGACTGATATCAACCCTCTGACACAGAGGTTCAAGGGGAGGGGTTTATTTTTTTTATCCTGTAATGCTGGGAAAGAACTGATAGTGACCTTTCTACCTCCTTTTGCATGCTTCAGGGTACTGACTGGGTAAGTTTGTTGTTATCCTTTTTTTTTTTTTTTTTAATTTAAAGATTTTATTTGGTATATTTAAAGAAAGACTTTCAGTTCCAACATTTTAATAACTGACATTTTAATGAAAAAACATTTAAACTTATCTATAAAATGCATTTATATATTTTTTATATAATACATTTTTATTATTATTTCAGCTCATACAAACTTAATAGGTACACCAGTTCCCTCCCTCCCTCCTCCTCCCCCCCCCCCGAACCCCCTGCTCCCCCTCCCCTCACCCCTCCTGCCCCATCCCCCTGTGCCTCCCGCCCCGATTCCCAGAGTCCTTTCTTGTGCATGCCTGACTCTCCTCTGGGCCCTCCTCTCCGATGACGTACAAGGACCCAGTGGCATTTCCCTGAACCCCTTCCTATGTTCACCTTAAGCATAGGAACACTACTGTGGCTGTCAATCCCTTGCCTCCAAGGATCTTGGTGCCTTTAGCAGATGCTAGACTTTGTGAGGTCAATAGTGTATTGGACATTGCGCTGGGCATACAATGTCCAATTATGATTGCTTCGGCCCTAACTTGTGTGGAGTATCTTGCAAATCATTGTTCCTCCCATCCTTTTGCTCTTACAATCTTACCATCCCCTCTTCCGCAAATGTCCCTGAGCTTTAGGATGGGGAGAGATTAGTCTGGCCTAGTTCTAGGTAGTTGATATAGAGTCTCTGAAGTTCTGGATAGTGGTTCGTTGATTTTCTTTTGCAGTTTTGTTGCTCCTGTAATGCCCTTCACTCCATCGTGATGGGCACTGTATGTCACCCCCAGAGACAGAAAGCTGTTAAACTGGAGTCTTATTATAAGAGCACATTCAAGGGTAGATGCAATACTTATACCCAAAATTGGAATCGCAGGGTCATATGGTGCTAGGCAATGGGAGCGGTCAATCACCCATTTGCAAAATGGTTACTTTTTAATCTGTCGGACTATATGCCCTCCCCTTCTGGTGAGTTCATACCCCCTTAGTTGTAAATGATCAGGAACGAATTGTGAACTTAACTAGGTGTCACATTATTTTCTTGAGGTCCTTGATGGAGGCCTATTTTCTCTACTGTAACCTGGTCACTTCTCTCCTTGTTTCTGGTGTGGCCCTCCAACCCCATCCCTCCTGTTCATAATCCTTGCAATTACTGTAGGTAATACATAGATTTACCTATGAGTGTCTCAAGATGGGCTGGGTGGGTTTGGTATTAGGAGCCACCTATTAGGGAGTACATACGGCGCTTAATTTTCTGGGTCTGGGATACTTCACTTAATATAATTGTTTCTAATGACATCCATTTCCTGGCAAATTCCAGTAATTCATCATTTTGATGGCTGAGTAGTACTCCATTGTATAGATGTACCACAGTTTCCTTATCCACTCGTCAACTGTTGGACATTTAGGTTGATTCCATGTCTTTGCTATTGTAAACAGTGTTGCTATGAACATGGTCGTGCTTGTGCTATCAAGGTGAACCTCTGCTGTATGGGGGGTTATACCCAAAAGTGGAATCGCAGGGTCATATGGCATTTCAATCTTTAATTTCTTTAAGAATCTCCAGACGGCTCGCCAGAGTGGCTGTATGAGCCTGCACTCCCACCAGCAATGTAGGAGAGTTCCCCTCTCTCCACATCCTCTCCAGCATTTGTTGTGGTTTGTGTTGTGGATTTTTGCCATCCTGACCGGGGTGAGATGATATCTCAGGGAAGTTTTGATTTGCATTTCCCTGATGGCTAAAGAAGTGGAGCATTTTTAAAGATATTTGTTAGACATTTTAATTTCATCCCTGGTAAAATTTCTGTTAAGTTCCAGGGCCCATTTTTTAATTGGGCCATTGGTTTCCTTGATGTTTAGTTTTCTAAGTTCTTTGTGCACTCTGGACAGTAGAGCTCTATCAGATATGTGGTTAGTGAAGATTTTCTCCCATTCTGTGGGTTGCCTTTGAGCTTGTGTGACAATCTCTTTATCTGAACAGAAGCTCTTTAATTTCACAAGATCCCAACTGTTGAGAGTTGGTAGCAGTGACTGTGCCATTGGATGTCTGTTTAGGAAATGTTGGCCTAGCCCAATCAGCTTGAGGGAGTTCCCTATCCTTTCAACTATGGTTTTTATAGTCTCTGGCCTTATATCAAGGTCCTTGATCCATTTGGAATTAAGTCTTGTACATGGTGACAAGTATGGGTCCAGCTTTAATCTTCTGCATGTGGAGATCCAGTTTTGCCAGCACCATTTGTTGAAGATGCTGTTCTTTTTCCATTGGATTCTTTGGGCCCCTTTGTCAAAGACCAAATGGCTGTAACTTTGTGGGCTTATATCTGGGTCTTCAATCCTTATCCATTGATCTGTGTGTCTATTTTGGAGCCAGTACCAGGCTGTCTTTATAACTATGGATTTGTAGTATAGACTAAGGTTCGGTATGGTAATACCTCCAGCAGTGTTTTTGTTACTCAGGATTGTCTTCGCTATCCTGGGTCTTTTGTGCCTCCATATGAATTTTGAGATTGTTTGGTCAATTTCTTTAAAGAATTGCTTTGGGATTATAATTGGTATAGCATTGAATTTGTATATTGCCTTTGGTAGGATGGTCATTTTTACAATGTTGATTCTGCCAATCCAGGAACATGGGAGGTCTTTCCACCTTCTGGTGTCTTCTGCAATTTCTTTCTTTAGGGTTTTAAAGTTTTCATTGTAAAGGTCTTTAACCTCCTTGGTTAGGTTTATAGCAAGGTATTTCATTTTTTTAGGGGCTATAGTAAATGGGATGGTTTCTCTCAAGGCTTTTTCACTTCTTTCATTCTGGGCATATAGGAAGGCCTCTGATTTTTGCACATTTATTTTGTATCCTGCCACCCTGCTGAACTTCTCAATTAGTTCCAGGAGCTTCCTGGTGGAGTTTTTGGGATCCCTCAGGTATAAGATCATGTCATCTGCAAATAGGGATAGTTTGACTTCTTCCTTGCCGATTTGAATCCCTCTTATGTCCCTTTGTTGTCTTATGGCTTCAGCTAAGACTTCAAGTACAATATTGATAGAAGTGGTGAGAGTGGACAGCCTTGTCTAGTTCCTGATCGAAGTGGGAATGCTTCCAATTGTTCCCCATTGAGCATAATCCTTGCTGTGGGCTTGTTGTATACAGCTTTTATTATATTGATAAAGGTTCCTTCCATTCCTACTGTCTCTAGCGTTTTGATCATAAAAGGCTGTTGGATCTTGTCAAAAGCTTTTTCTGCATCTATCGAGAGTATCATGTGGTCTTGGACTTTGGACTGGTTTACATGATGAATTACATTTATTGATTTGCGTATGTTGAACCAACCTTGTGTATCGGGGATGAAGCCTACTTGGTCCCGTGAATAATCTTTTTAATATGTTTTTGAATTCAATTTGCTAAAACTTTGTTGAGAATCTTTGTGTCTGTATTCATCAGAGAGATCGGCCTATAGTTTTCTTTTTTAAGTGAGTCTTTATTAGGTTTTGGGATTAAGACGATATTAGCTTCATAGAAGGAATTTGGTAGTGTTCCTTCCTTTGCTATTTGATGGAACAGTTTAAGGAGTATTGGTGTTATTAACTCCTTAAATGTCTGGTAGAACTCTGTGCTGAATCCATCTGGCCCAGGACATTTTTTGGTGGGAAGATTCAAGATTACTTCCTCAATTTCCTTATATGTTATAGGACTATTTAAATAATTTACAACTTCCTGATTCAATTTAGGTAAGTTGTGTTTACTTAGAAATTCATCCATCTCTTTTGTGTTGTCAAACTTCACAGAGTATAAGTTTTTGAAATATGATGTTATAATTCTCTGGATTTCTTGGGTATCAGTAGTGATAACTCCATGTTCATTTCTGATTTTGTTAATTTGGTTTTTCTCTCTCCTGCTTTTGGTTAATTTATCTAGGGGTGTATCAATCTTATTGATTTTTTCAAAGAACCAGCTTTTTGACTGGTTGATTTTTTTCTATTGTTTTCTTAATCTCGATTTCAGATATTTCTCCCCTTATTTTGCTAATTTCCTCTCTTCTACTACTTTTGGGATCAGATTGCTCTAGTTTCTCTAAAGCTTTAAGCTGCATTGTTAAGTTGTTTATTTCTGATGTTTCCATTTTTTTGATGTAGGCATTAAGAGCTATGAACTTACCTGTTAGAACAGCTTTCATTGTGTCCCAGAGATTTTGGTAAGTTGTATTTTTCGTTATCATTCACTTTCAGGAAATCTTGAATTTCCTTTTTAATTTCTTCCTGAATCCAGTTCTCATTCAGCATCATAGTGTTAAGTTTCCAGGAGTTAGTGTATTTTCTCTTGTTTGATGTGTTGTGGATGTCCAGCTTTAGGCCGTGGTGGTCTGATAGGGCACAGGTTAGAATTTCAACTTTTTTTTAAAAATTATTATTATTATTATTATTTATTCAACTGTGCGCATGTGCGTGTGTATGTGCACGCGGGTTTGTGTGTGTGTGTGTGTGTGTGTGTCTGTGTGTCTGTGTATGTGTGTGTAGAACTACGGACGAATTCGCGAAACACCATGGACGCCTCCACCTCCTTCTGCCCTGGGATTCACAGGCTCTGCCCTACCAGGACCAGAAGCGCAGGCCGCCCCTGCTTCCACCTGGCGTCTATACGTGGGATCTGGGATCCGAACTCAGGACCTTCCGCCTGCAAGGCGGAGGCTTAACCCCTGAGCCACTTCTCCAGCCCCTAGAATTTCAACTTTTTTGTATATGTGTAGATTCGTTTTGTGGCCCAATATGTGATCTATTTTGGAGAAAGTTCCGTGTGCTGCTGAGAAAAATGTGTATTCTTTGGTATGTGGGTGAAAAGTTCGATAGAGATCTGTAAGGTCCATTTCTTTCAGGGTTTGATTAAGGTCCAAAGTGTCTCTGTTAAGCTTTTGACCTGTTGATCTATCCCATGTTGAGAGGGTGGTGTTGAAGTCCCCAAGAATTATCGTTTGGGGGTTGATTTCTTGCTTTAGACGCTGTAGGGTTTTCTTAATGAATGTGGAGGGGCCCGTATTGGGTGCATATATGTTCAGTATTGTGAAGTCTTCCTGGTGAATTGTACCTGTGACTAAAATGTAGTATCCATCCGTGTCTCTTATAATTTTCTTTGGTTTGAAGTCCACTTTGTCTGATAGCATAATGGCTACCCCTGCCTGTTTTCTGCTTCCATTTGCTTGTAGAATTGTTGACCAGCCTTTTATTTTTAGAGTGTGCCTATCTTTTGTGGTGAGATGGGTTTCCTGCAGGCAACAGATTGATGGATTGTGATTTTTAATCCAAGTTTGTAATCTGTGTCTCTTGATCGGTGGATTAATTCCATTAACATTTAGTGTTATAATGGAGAAACTATTGTTAATTCCATACATTTATTATGTTTAGTAGTTTTTATAAGTATATTGCTTCGCTTTTAATGGTGTTATATTTGCCTTCTGTTCTCCTGGATATGCCTGTTTTTTTCTTCACGCTTGAGTATCATTTCTAGCATTTTTTGAAGGCCTGGTTTGGTCGACATGTATCCCTTCAAGTTGTCTTTGTGCTGGAAAGTTTTTCTTTCTCCCTTGATCATGATGAATAGTTTTGCAGGGTAAATCAGCCTGGGTTGACATTTTTGCTCATTCAAGCTCTCTCCAAGCTCTTCTTGCTTTTACTGTTTCGACTGAGAAGTCATTTGTTATTTTAATAGGTTTACCTTTAAAAGTGACTTGTTTTTTCTCCCTTGAAGCTCTCAGCACCAGTTCTTTATCTTGAATGTGGAGTGTTTAACTATTGTTTGCCCTGGAGAGCTTCTGGTTGTATCTGTTTGGGGTGTGGAATGCCTCTTGTATATGTATGGGCCTCTCTTTTTTTAGATGAGGAAAGTTTTTCTTGATGATCTTTTGAAAAATTTCCTCAGGGGTGGTATTTTGAGATTCTTTTTTTTTTTTTTTTAACTTTGGTTCTCTTTATTCTTTTTAAAAATTGATTGATTTTTTTATCTTTTTATTTATTTTTTTATTAAAAATTTAATTATACATTTTAAAATTTTTTACCAGTTCCCTCCCTCCCCCCTCCTCCCCCTCCCCTTCCCCCAGTGCCTCCCCCCCAATTCCCAGAGAGTCCTTTATTGTGTACGCCTAACTCTCCACTGGGTCCTCCTCTCCGATGACATATAAGGACCCAGTGGCATTTCCATAAGCCCTTTCTCTTGTTCCCCTTAAGCATAAGATCACTACTATGGCTGTCAATCCCTTGCCTCCAGGGGTCTCGGTGCCCTTAACAGATGCTAGACTTTGTGAGGGCAACAGTGCGCTGGACATTGCGCAGGGCATGCAAAGTCCCATTATGATTGCTTTGGCCCCAACTATTGTTGAGAATCTTGCAAATCGTTGCTCCTCCCATCCTTTTGCTCTTACAATCTTACCGCCCCCTCTTCCGCAAATGTCCCTGAGCTCCAGGATGGGGAGAGATTAGGCTGTCCTAGTTCTATGTGATTGATATAGAGTCTCTGAAGTTCTGGATTGTGGTTTGTTGATTTTCTTTTGCAGTTTTTCTGCTCCTGCAATTCCCTTCACTCCATTCTGCTGGGCACTGTATGTCACCCCCTGGCCAGAGACAAAAAGCTGTTAAACTGGAGTCTTGTTGTAATAGCACATTCAAGGGTAGATGTAATAAGAGTAGGAAACCTCACTGAGGGAGGGGTCCATCACCCATTTGCAAAATGATTACTTTTTATCTGCTAGACTATATGCCCTCCCCTTCTGGTGAGATCAGGAAAGAACCTCTGTGAACTTAACCAGGTTTCTCATTACTTACTTGCAGACCTTGATGGAGGCCTATTTTCTCTGCTGTAACATGGTCCCCTCTCTCCTTGTTTCTGGTGTGGCCCTCCTAACCCATCTCTCTTGTTCATAATCCTTGCAATTACTGTGTTACATAGGTTTACTTTTGAGTGTCTCAATGTGGGCTGGGTGAGTTTGGTACTAGGAGCCACCTATTAGGGAGTACATACGGCGCTTAATTTTCTGGGTCTGGGATACTTCACTTAATATAATTGTTTCTAATGACATCCATTTCCCAGCAAATTCCAGTAATTCATCATTTTTGATGGCTGAGTAGTACTCCATTGTATAGATGTACCACAGTTTCCTTATCCACTCGTCAACTGTTGGACATTTAGGTTGATTCCATGACTTTGCTATTGTAAATAGTGCTGCTATGAACATGGTCGAGCTTGTGCTATCGAGGCGAACCTCTGCTGCATGAGGGGTTATTCCCAAAAGTGGGATAGCAGGGTCATATGGCATTTCAATCTTTAATTTCTTTAAGAATCTCCAGACGGCTCGCCAGAGTGGCTGTATGAGCCTGCATTCCCACCAACAATGTAGGAGAGTTCCCCTCTCTCCACATCCTCTCCAGCATTTGTCGTTGTTTGTATTGTGGATTTTTGCCATCCTGACCGGGGTGAGATGATATCTCAGGGAAGTTTTGATTTGCATTTCCCTGATGGCGAAGGAAGTGGAGCATTTTTTAAGATAATTGTTAGACATTTTAATTTCATCCCTGGTAAAGTTTCTTTGAAGTTCCAGGGCCCATTTTTTAATTGGGCCAGTGTTTTCCTTGGAGTTTAATTTTGTAAGTTCTTTGTGCACTCTGGACAGGAGAGCTCTGTCAGATATGTGGTTAGTGAAGATTTTCTCCCATTCTGTGGGTTGCCTTTGAGCTTGTGTGACAATCTCTTTATCTGAACAGAAGCTCTTTAATTTCACGAGATCCCAACTGTTGAGAGTTGGTAGCAGTGACTGTGCCATTGGATGTCTGTTTAGGAAGTATTGGCCTAGCCCAATCAGCTCGAGGGAGTTCCCTATCCTTTCAACTATGGTTTTTAAAGTCTCTGGCCTGATATCAAGGTCCTTGATCCATTTGGAATTAAGTCTTGTACATGGTGACAAGTACGGGTCCAGCTTTAATCTTCTGCATGTGGAGATCCAGTTTTGCCAGCACCATTTGTTGAAGATGCTGTTCTTTTTCCATTGGATTCTTTGGGCCCCTTTGTCAAAGACCAAATGGCTGTAACTTTGTGGGCTTATATCTGGGTCTTCAATCCTTATCCATTGATCTGTGTGTCTATTTTGGAGCCAGTACCAGGCTGTCTTTATAACTATGGATTTTTAGTATAGACTTAGGTTTGGTATGGTAATACCTCCAGCTGTGTTTTTGTTACTCAGGATTGTCTTTGCTATCCTGGGTCTTTTGTGCCTCCATATGAACTTTGAGATTGTTTGGTCAACTTCTTTGAAGAATTGCTTTGGGATTTTGATTGGTATAGCATTGAATCTGTATATTGCCTTTGGTAGGATGGTCATTTTTACAATGTTGATTCTGCCAATCCAGGAACAAGGGAGGTCTTTCCACCTTCTGGTGTCTTCTGCAATTTCTTTCTTTAGGGTTTTAAAGTTTTCATTGTAAAGGTCTTTTACCTCCTTTGTTAGGTTTATACCAAGGTATTTCATTTTTTTAGGGGTTATAGTAAATGGTATGGTTTCTCTCAAGGCTTTTTCACTTCTTTCATTCTGGGCATATAGGAAGGCCTCCGATTTTTGCACATTTATTTTGTATCCTGCCACCCTGCTGAACTTCTCAATTAGTTCCAGGAGCTTCCTGGTGGAGTTTTTGGGATCCCTCAGGTATAAGATCATGTCATCTGCAAATAGGATAGCTTGACTTCTTCCTTGCCGATTTGAATCCCTCTTATGTCCCTTTCTTGTCTTATGGCTTCAGCTAAGACTTCAAGTACAATATTGAATAGAAGTGGTGAGAGTGGACAGCCTTGTCTAGTTCCTGATCGAAGTGGGAATGCTTCCAATTGTTCCCCATTGAGCATAATCCTTGCTGTGGGCTTGTTGTATACAGCTTTTATTATATTGATAAAGGTTCCTTCCATTCCTACTGTCTCTAGCGTTTTGATCATAAAAGGCTGTTGGATCTTGTCAAAAGCTTTTTCTGCATCTATCGAGAGTATCATGTGGTCTTGGACTTTGGACTGGTTTACATGATGAATTACATTTATTGATTTGCGTATGTTGAACCAACCTTGTGTATCGGGGATGAAGCCTACTTGGTCCCCATGAATGATCTTTTTAATATGTTTTTGAATCCGATTTGCTAAGACTTTGTTGAGAATCTTTGCGTCTGTGTTCATCAGGGAGATCGGCCTATAGTTTTCTTTTTTAAGTGAATCTTTATTAGGTTTTGGGATTAAAACGATATTAGCTTCATAGAAGGAATTTGGTAGTGTTCCTTCCTTTGCTATTTGATGGAACAGTTTAAGGAGTATTGGTGTTATTAACTCCTTAAATGTCTGGTAGAACTCTGTGCTGAATCCATCTGGCCAGGACATTTTTTGGTGGGAAGATTCGAGATTACTTCCTCAATTTCCTTATATGTTATAGGACTATTTAAATAATTTACAACTTCCTGATTCAATTTAGGTAAGTTGTGTTTACTTAGAAATTCATCCATCTCTTTTGTGTTGTCAAACTTCACAGAGTATAAGTTTTTGAAATATGATGTTATAATTCTCTGGATTTCTTGGGTATCAGTAGTGATAACTCCATGTTCATTTCTAATTTTGTTAATTTGGGTTTTCTCTCTCTTGCTTTTGGTTAGTTTAGCTAGGGGTGTATCAATCTTGTTGATTTTTTCAAAGAACCAGCTTTTTGATTGGTTGATTTTTTCTATCATTTTCTTAGTCTCGATTTCAGATATTTCTCCCCTTATTTTGCTAATCTCTTCTCTTCTACTGCTTTTGGGATCAGATTGCTCTAGTTTCTCTAAAGCTTTAAGCTGCATTGTTAAGTTGTTTATTTCTGATGTTTCCATTTTTTTGACGTGGGCATTAAGAGCTATGAACTTACCTGTTAGAACAGCTTTCATTGTGTCCCAGAGATTTTGGTAAGTTGTATTTTTGTTATCATTCACTTTCAGGAAATCTTGAATTTCCTTTTTAATTTCTTCCTGAATCCAGTTCTCATTCAGCATCATAGTGTTAAGTTTCCAGGAGTTAGTGTATTTTCTCTTGTTTGATGTGTTGTGGATGTCCAGCTTTAGGCCGTGGTGGTCTGATAGGGCACAGGTTAGAATTTCAACTTTCTTGTATATGTGTAGATTCATTTTGTGGCCCAATATGTGATTTATTTTGGAGAAAGTTCCGTGTGCTGCTGAGAAAAATGTGTATTCTTTGGTGCGTGGGTGAAAAGTTCGATAGAGATCTGTAAGGTCCATTTCTTTCAGGGTTTGATTAAGGTCCAAAGTGTCTCTATTAAGCTTTTGACCTGTTGATCTATCCCATGTTGAGAGGGCGGTGTTGAAGTCCCCAAGAATTATCGTTTGGGGGTTGATTTCTTGCTTTAGACGCTGTAGGGTTTTCTTAATGAATGTGGAGGGGTCCGTATTGGGTGCATATATGTTCAGTATTGTGAAATCTTCCTGGTGAATTGTACCTGTGACTAAAATGTAGTATCCATCCGCGTCTCTTATAATTTTTTTTGGTTTGAAATCCACTTTGTCTGATAGCATAATGGCTACCCCTGCCTGTTTTCTGCTTCCATTTGCTTGTAGAATTGTTGACCAGCCTTTTATTTTTAGAGCGTGCCTATCTTTTGTGGTGAGATGGGTTTCCTGCAGGCAACAGATTGATGGATTGTGATTTTTAATCCAAGTTTGTAATCTGTGTCTCTTGATCGGTGAATTAAGTCCATTAACATTAGTGTTATAATGGAGAAACTATTGTTATTTCCAGACATTTATTATGTTTAGTAGCTTTTATAAGTATATTGCTTCGCTTTTAATGGTGTTATATTTGCCTTCTGTTCTCCTGGATATGCCTGTTTTTTTCCTCACGCTTGAGTATCATTTCTAGCATTTTTTGAAGGCCTGGTTTGGTGGCCATGTATCCCTTAAAGTTGTCTTTGTGCTGGAAAATTTTTCTTTCTCCCTCGATCATGACTGATAGTTTTGCAGGGTAAATCAGCCTGGGTTGACATTTTTGCTCATTCAATACTTGAAGTATGTCTCTCCAAGCTCTTCTTGCTTTTACTGTTTCAACTGAGAAGTCATTTGTTATTTTAATAGGTTTACCTTTAAAAGTGACTTGTTTTTTCTCCCTTGAAGCTCTCAGCACCAGTTCTTTATCTTGAATGTGGAGTGTTTTAACTATTATTTGCCGCGGTGTGCTTCTATTTTGGTCGTATCTGTTTGGGGTGCGGAATGCCTCTTGTATATGTATGGGCCTCTCTTTTTTTAGATGAGGAAAGTTTTCCTTGATGATCGTTTGAAAAATTTCCTCAGGGGTGGTATTTTGAGATTCTTGCTCCGATATTCCATGAATACGCATGTTAGGCTTCTTCAGGGTGTCCCATATCTCTTGGATATTTCTCTCAAGTATCTTTTTGGCTTTAACAACCTCTTCCATTGAGCTGGTTAGTACTCCCACTTTATCTTCAAGGTCTGAAATTCTGTTTTCTGCTTCATTAGTTCTGTTGATAAGACTCTCTGTGGCATTCTGGGTTGAAGATAACTTGTCTTTTAGCTCAGTTTTAAACTCTGCTTGAGTTTGTTTTAACTGCTCTATGCCACTTTTTGTTTCTTGCACTGTTTTTCTCAACTCCTCCAGATGTCTGTTGTGTTCCTCTTCAAAGCGATTGATTCGATTATGTAATTCTTCCCAGATTTCCTCTTTCATAGTATTGAACATGGTAATGATCATATTTTGAAAGTCGTTATCCTGGGTGGGGCTTTCTTGGCCTTTTTCCGCGGGTTTGTTCTTGTTGGAGTCTAACATTATGGGATTAATTTCTTCAGTGGGAAATTTGTTTACTTGAGTGTTGCTTCTCATGGATTTGCACTTTGACTTTGGCATTGTCATTTTAACTCTTAAGATCTCTCAATTTCACTAAACTGAATTATTTGGCCTGGGGTACTGGTGGGCGGGGCCTGAACGGGGACTTACCTAGGGCGCGGGGTGAGGCCCGGGTGGACCGCGCGCGTGTCCAGACCAGCGGAGTGGGGTGGGGTGAAAAGGGAGGATGGGCGCCGGCGTGGAGCTATTTAACCCGAGGGCAGCTGGGGCGGGGCCCGGGCGCAGGGGGAGGTCCTCCTCGTTCCTCGGCCCCTGCGCGGCTCCCGCTGAATGGTGGGAGTCGGAGCCGGGTCCCTGTGGGCTGACCTGGGGTCCTAGGGCGCGGGCTAGGGCGCGGGCTGAGGCCCGGCTGGACCTCGCGTGCGCGTCCCGACCAGCGGAGCGGGGTGGGGTGAAAAGGGACCGGTATTTTGAGATTCTTGCTCTGCTATTCCATGAATACGCATGTTAGGCTTCTTCAGGGTGTCCCATATCTCTTGGATATTTCTCTCAAGTATCTTTTTGGCTTTAACAGCCTCTTCCATTGAGCTGGTTAGTACTCCCACTTTATCTTCAAGGTCTGAAATTCTGTTTTCTGCTTCATTAGTTCTGTTGATAAGGCTTTCTGTAGAGTTCTGGGTTGAAGATAACTTGTCTTGTAGCTCAGTTTTAAACTCTGCTTGAGTCTGTTTTAACTGCTCTATGCCAGTTTTTGTTTCTTGCACTGTTTTTCTCAACTCCTCCAAATGTCTGTTGTGTTCTTCTTCAAAGCAATTGATTTGATTATGTAATTCCTCCCGGATTTCCTCTTTCATAGTATTGAACATGGTAATGATCATATTTTGAAAGTCGTTATCCTGGGTCAGGCTTTCTTGGCCTTTTTCTGCGGGTTTTTTCTGGTTGGAGTTTAACATTATGGGATTAATTCTTCAGTGGGAAATTTGTTTACTTGAGTGTTGCTTCTCATGGATTTGCACTTTGACTTTGGCATTGTCGTTTTAACTCTTAAGATCTTTCAATTTCACTAAACTGAATTATTTGGCCTGGGGTTCTGGGGGTGGGCAGGGACAGAGCTTACCTAGGTCACCGGTGAGGCCCGGCTGGACCGCGAGCGCGTCCCGACCGGCAGAGCGGGGTGGGGTGAAAGGGAGTTATCCTTAACCTTGAGCAAGCCTGCTATAATAAAGATTTCCCCATGAGTCTTTGCTTTGTATATGTAAGACACTCTGACGAACTCTTTATACTGAACTGTTCTAATAAAGAAGGCTCTCAAAATGAAGAAAATTCTCTCTGGAGCTGGGTTAAGCATGGAATCCCTTGGTTTGCTGTGTCTTGAATTCAGCTTCAGTAGGAAAGGACCCATGCCAGTTGGGTCGTGGCAGCCAGAGGCAAACCTGCCTTCCTCAAGCAGTCTCTTTCTAACACACTTGATTGGGAATCAGAACAAAGATGTCTTGTCCTTCTTCAGGTGGTCAGCTTTTTTTCCCCTTCTTTCTGAGATTCACAGTGTTGGGACATGTCTCCTCAGAGCCTCTTGTAGTCTTCTCCCACTGGTTTTAGAAACTTTCTTTTTTCTATTGAGTATCCCTCTAGGATGCAATGTTCAAATTGCTATAGAACCAGAGAGAACTTAACCATTCCTCTTAGGTCAAACCCAGGGCATTGCAGTTATCCTGCATGTTGCTGATAAATTCAGGACCAAAGACCTTAGGGGAACAAAGGACTTTTATTTTTTTCTTACCATCCTGGTTACAGTCCAGCTTGGCAGGAGAGCTCACACCAATACCCAGAGTGGAGGGAACTGCCCACATCATAGTCACAGGGATTGCTGAGAGAGGGGCAAACCTCATCTTCTAGACTGTGTGTCTGCCCAAGTATGCTGAAGAATGTCACTTTTCCGAACCACTCTATTCATCTTATCCACTATGGGCTGGGTCTTCCCACATAAATCAGACAATCTCCTGCCTTAACTGCCAAGTCTTCATAAATGTGCTCAGAACTCAGCCTTCAATTATCAAGTTGGCACCTATGTATCTAACTAACATGCTCCATCCCTTGTCAACGGAACACAAAACATACTTTTAAACTGTAACCTTGTGTATCTTGTCCTATAGATGTTATGTACATATTTAAAAGTCCAAAGTCACTTTTAAAAAAGTCCCAAATCATTTAACTGTAAGGTTCTGTTAAATTAAAACAAGTTAAATATTTTGGCACAGTAAAAATGTTAAAAATCAACATAAATATAGGGAAAAATACCAAATTAATACTAAAGTCTAGCAAGGTAAATCCATATTCTGTGACCAACTTCTGCTTCTCACAATGAAGTCAGGGTGGCTCAAAGATTCTGGATAATCCTAGTCTCTCTTTACAGTTCAAAGTTGTATAAGCAACATTTCTCTGGACCAGGTTAAATCTGTACTCACAGCTGTCTTCTCCACATGTCCCATGTCTCTGGCATCTCCAACATTTTGAGCTTTCTACTGAAACTATAAGCTTTACTTTCTTTTGCAGGAACTCCAAACCTGTCGTGAAGTCAAACTGCTCTCCACAAGCCCCTCAGTCTTGCAACAAAACTAGTAACACCTGGATGCTGTGCCAAGTTCCATTGTGAGGTTGGACTGTAGCTTGGGTCACTTGAACTACAATTGTACCAGGTTCTGCATGCTGACCCTGGAAAAGTGCTTCTCTGTGTTTGTGTTTGTGTGTGTGTGTGTGTGTGTGTGTGTGTATGTGTGTACCAGAGGATACTTGAGCATGTGTGCCTGTGGAAGCCCAAAGGTGACCTCGAGAATCACCCTGAAAATCAAAACTTCCCTGAGATATCATCTCACCCCGGTCAGGATGGTAAAAATTCATAATATAAATAACGCCAAATGCTGGAGAGGATGTGGAGAGAACTTCATACATTGCTGGTGGGAATGCAGGTTTATATAACCACTCTGGCAAACAGCCTGGCGATTTCCAAAATAGTTAAAGATTGAAATGCCATACAACCCTGCTATACCACTTGGAACAATCCCCATTAAAGCAAAAATGCACTACAATGACACAAACACAGCTATGTTCATAGCAGCACAAAGTCATGGACTCAACCCAAATGCCCAACTGTTGATAAGTAGATAAAGAAAATGTTATATACATTTATACAATGGAATACTACTCAGCCATCAAAGAAGATGAATTAATGAAATTTGTTAGGAAATGGATGGAATTAAAAAAATTATATTGAGTGAAGTATCCCAGGCACAGAAAATTAGACAGCGTATGTATTTCCTAATAGGTGGATCCTAGTACCAATCCCAGTTAATGACATATTCAAAGATTAATCTCTGTAATACCTAATATAATTGCAAAGATTATAAACAGGAGAGAAGAGGAAGGAGGGCCCCCCAGAAATAAGGAGAGAGGGGATCATGCTTCAGTAGAGAAAACAGGTCACCATCAAGTATTGCAAGTAAGTAGTGAGATATCTGGTGAAGCTCACTCTCATTTTCCTTCCTGGACAACTTGTGACTGAGGGGGTTTGATCTCACCAGTCAGGGAGGGTACAGAGTCTGACAGATAGATAGATGGTAACCATCCTGCATATAGGACACTGACCCCCCCACCTCCGTGGTCTCCTAATCCTATTCCATCTACCTTTGAATCTCCTCTTATAGTAAGATCTTCATTTAAACAGCCTTTTATCATTGCTTAGGAGGTGACCTTCAACACCAATCAGGATGGAGCCAAGGGCAGAGCATGAACAGCAAAACTGAAAACAACAACAAACCATAATTTGGAGCATCAGAGACCCTACATTAATCACCTGGAACCAGACCAGCCAAATCTCTCCCCATCATAAAGCTCAGGGAAACTTGGGGAAGAGGGGGGCGGCAAGATTGTAAGAGCCTAAAGATGGGGAAGAACAACGATATGCAAGATACTTCGCACCAGTTAGGGCTGCAGAAGCCATAATCGGACTTTGGATGACCTGCACTGTGACTGATGTGTCGAGGACCCCTCCAGGGTCTAGCATGGTTCATAAGCAGTGGGGTTCTTAGAGGCAAGGGATTAACAGTCATGGTAGTGTTCCTATGTTTGCGGGGAGCCCAGAAAAGGGCTTTGGGTTATGCCACTGAGTCCTTACACCTCACTAGGGTGGAGGACTCAGAAGGTGGTTTGGTATTCACACAAGGGGATGCCCCAGGGAGTAGTGGGTAGGGGGGAGGCACTGAGAGAGAGGGAGGAAGGGGATGAGGGGAGGGGGAGGATGGAGAGTGCAGGGGGGACGAGTGGTGGAGAGAGGGGGAGGACCAAGGTACCTACTGAGCTTGTATGATTGGGGAAAAGAAAAAAAATCACCCTGAATTGCTCTCTCCTTATTTTGCTTTGGGGTTCACCAGATTCTGCTTTCTAGGACTAGAATTCAGGTCACTACCATTTCCACTTGGCGTTTTTAAGTGAGATTTGTGATCCAAACTCAGGTCCTTCTACTTTTGAAGCAGAGGTAGTAATCCCTGAGACATTTCTCTAGTCCAAAAAGCCTTTTTGTAGGCAGCCAAAACTTTCAAAGGGCAAAAAACTGCTTTATCTTAGGCTTTCTTTCCCTAAAGGAGTCTAGATTTTCACAGCATGCAATCTCCACAGTGTGACTTTTATTTCTCCTGTTAAATAGAAAACACAAAATTTTTTCACAGATTGAAAGTTTTTAAACATTTTTATTGAGAAATTTTCATATGCAAACAAAATGAGTTTATGTCCTTACTTCATCCCTCTTCCCTACCATCCTTTCTCTCCCACTCTCCCCCACTTAACCACTCCAGCCATGTCCCTCCCAACCTCATTTCCCCCTGCATGTGTATACCACAGGGCTCCCTTTGGGGCCCCTTTGCTAATAAGGAACCATGTCTCTGTGGTAGGGTAATGGTCCTTCAGTACCTTCTCTTTTTTTGCTCAGTTCCTGCCCCAGAGATTCTTTCTGAGTGTAGCTGTTTCTCTTAAAATCCTCGTTAGTCCATGGGGAAATGTTGATATGTCAGCCATTGTGTAGACTTGGGGTAGATCTCATTGCAGTGAGCTCCTGGATATAGCAGCTCTGTCGTGATTGGCGTGTATTGACCATCAATACACCTTCCTACCTTTAAGCTTCTATGATCTTACTGCCCCCTCTTCCATAAGGTTCCTTGAGCCTTAGGATGGAGAGAGATTTTGATGGCCTGATTAAGGCCGAGTATTTCAGGATCGCCAATATTCTGCACTCTGATCAGGTGTGGTTTTCTGCCTCACTAATCTTCTGTTGCAATAGGGTTCATCTTGGTTGAGGGCTGAGAGCTCTTCTTTTTTTTTTAAATTTTTTTTATTATTTATTCAATTGTGTGTGTGTGTGCGTGTGTGTGTGTGTGTGTGTGTGTGTGTGTGTGTGTGTGTAGAACCACGGGCGAATTCAAGAACCACCATGTTTACTCTGCCCCGGGATTCACAGGCTCCGTCCTACCAGGACCAGAAGCGCAGGCTGCCCCCACTTCTGCCCCGGCGTCTATACGTGGGGTCTAGGATCCAACTTAGGACCTTCTGCCTGCAAGGCAGAGGCTTAACCCCTGAGCCACCTCTCCTGAGAGCTCTTCTTATCTAAGGGTATAATAAGTGTTTAGATGGTAGTTTATTACCAAGTATTTATAGTTAACGCTAAGATGTCTATGCTAGTTTCTTTGTTTTCTGCTCTTTACTCATTCAAAACTTGAAGTTGCCAACATGGTTCTCCTTTACTAACCAAACAAACCAGATTAATTTATCAGCAATACCTACTTCTCTGATACTAAATTCTCTTGCAGTTTTCCTGCATATTGCCAACAAATTCATGACCAAAGAGCTTAGGGGAACAAAGTGGTTTTATCTTTTTCTAGGATTCTAGTTATAGTTCTTAGTGCAGCTTGGCAGGAGAGATCATACCAATACTAGTAGCTGAAGGAACTGGTCATACCATATGTCATAGTTAAGCACAGGTGTCAGCTTGACTGTTGAGGGGTTGAGCTCTGGGCACAGTTGTAGAGAGTCGATGGTTGAGTTAAGCTCAGAGCAAACCTGAGATTGTCTAGCTGATGGGGAAGACCCAGCCCATGGTAGGCCCTGGAATAAATCACAGAGAGCTGGTTGAGAGAGTTGGCATCCTTCTGGTCACTTGCCAGACATGCTGGTCCAGCAAGTAAGGATTGTCCATCTCTCAGCTGTTATGTGGTGATGGTGTGGCCAGTTCCCTTGGCCTGGTGTTGGTGCATGCTTTCCTGTCAAGCTGGACTAAGAACTGTAACCAAGAATCGTAAGAGAGAATAAACCTCTTGTTCCCTTAAGCCATTTGATGGTCATTTATCAACAACTATGCAGGCTGACTGCAACATCATATTCACAGAGAGAGGCAAACCTCACTTACCAGACTGTGTCTATCGGAGTATGCTGAAGAATGCCACCTTATTGAACCAACTCCCTCCATCTTATCCATATTCCCAGTGTATGGTCTCATCCTTGATGGACTTGGTCTTTTTACATCAATTCAACAATCTGCTGAAGGTTTCCTCAGAATTTGCCTTAACTACTACTTTTTCATAAATGTGTCTACAGTTTAGCCTTCATAGTTAAGTTGATGCTTATATATCTAATTATCACAGAGAGCATAGTCCAAAGGGTCATTAGTCACGCTCAGAAGAAAAATGCCACAAAATAATCTCTCACCTGGTTTCTTCTAACCTGTGTTTTTGTTCCTCTAGGTAGAGATCTGCAGCCAACACAACAGGAAGAATGTGGGCGGCCAGAAGAGGATCAACATTGATGAGATCACCAGCCATGGTTTGATAACCTGGAGACCAGGATGAAATAGGTAGTGACTGTGTCCCATGGGCTCTTCTTGACCCTTGACCCTGCCTCTACCCCTAAGGCCAAGCATTCCCCTGGGTTCCTCACCAAGAACTGCAGGGACTGTGGTGTTTCTGCTGCAGTGTTGCATGTGGCAGCTGAACTGCAGCTCTTCTTCAGGAAGAATCCTAGTGGACAGCCAGGTCTGGTAGGTCCTGACCCCACTGGGCAGGATGGTCTCAGGCCCAAAGGAGTATTGCTGCACAGGCTTCCTGTCTGGAAGCAAGGTCAGAGTGACATCTCCAGGATATAAATAAAAAGCCCAGCATTTCAGGATGATCCTGCCCATTGGGGACTTCGTGTGGGTCACCATCACATTGGTGGATCTGGAGGAAGTCAAGGCAGAGCCTAGTGAGGGTGAGAATCCCCTTGAACTCTTTGCATGGGGATAAACTGAGGGCAGAAACTCACTAAGCACCAGTCCCTGCATATATGCCTCAGCCTCCTGTCCCTAGAGGTCACATTCACAGTGACAAGAGGACTTCAGGTGAATGAATTTCCATTGCCCCTAACGCTGTGGGTATCAAACCCTCATCTACCTAGGGGCCCTGAGAAGACATGAAGTTGCTGCTCTCAGAGACCAGCAGATCCACCTTCCAGCACATGGTGCAGATGAATTTGCAGGCAAGGACAGAGGGTTATTGTGTTCTACAGGGTCTAGAATCTGCTTGGGGAAGGTAACCTCCTGCTTTTATTTTTGTGCATTTGTGTGTGTGTGTGTGTGTGTGTGTGTGTGTGTGTGTGTGTGTGTGTGTATGGTGTGTGTGTGTAAAGGGAGAACTATATATACCTGTGGAGGCCCAAGGGTGACTTCAGAAATCATCCTGGATTGCTCTACTTCCTTTTTGCTTTGGGGTTTCCTAGGCTTTGTCTTCCAGAGCCAGAAGTTCAGGCCATTGCCATTTCTGCCAGTGTTTTTACATGGGATCTGGGGTCCAAACTCAGGTCCTTCTGCTTGTAAGACAGAATCTTAACTCTTGAACCATCTCTCCAGTTTATACCTCCACTTCTATAACAAAGCCAGCTCAGCATACTATAAGGAACAGTGGAGGAGTGTCCTTAAAGACAGTCAAGTGACTGTAGGCATGATTATTTGGCCCTGGGTCTGACCATCCTCTTGGAGAACCTTGACGATAACTCATGGCTTTACCTGCTTTTTGATTGTTTCTAGGGCAGCCATTCACTTTCTCTTACAAAGCTCAGCCAAGGAAGGAGCAAACTTTGAATTTCACTTTGCAAAGGCCATGCATGGTAGTGCACATCTGTCACCATAGCATTCAGGAGGTAGAGGTAGATAGATCATGAATTTAAGTCAATCTTTTGTATATAGTGAGACACAGTAAAAAAAAAAAAACTGCAAAAAACAAAGCAAAACAGCAACAAATGACAAAGAAAACTGATTTTTTTTTTTTTAAACCAGAAGCAGAGCAATAAAGACTGGTGGTAGCACCCTGGTCCTATGACATGGAGTGTCATAATTAGGTACAGGTGTCAACTTGACTGTTGAGAGTTTGAGCTCTGGGTACATTTGTAGAGAGTTGATGGTTAATTTTAGCCCAGAGCAAACCTGCAAGAGATTGTCTATCTGATGGGGAAGGTTCAGCCTATGGTGTGTGGTATTAGGGCTTGGAATAAATCACAGAGAGCTGGTTGAGAGAGTTGGCATCCTTCTGTTCACTTGGCCAGATATGCCGGTCTGGCAAGTAAGGATTGTCCATCTCTCAGCTGTTATGTGGTGATGGTGTGGCCAGTTCCCTCGGCCCTGGTGTTGTTGAGTGCTCTCCCATCAAGCTGTACTGAGAACTATAACCAGGAATCGTAAGAGAAGAAATCCTTGTTCCCTTAAGTCATTTGATGGTCATTTATCAGCAACCATGCAGCCTGACTGCAACGTGGAGAATTTTTGGTTTCAAACTAAAGTCCAGCTCTAGGGATGGAGTCTTCTGTCCAATCTTAGCCATAAAGATTGCTGTCTATATTAAGGGCATAATCTGGAAATCTTATATCTATTTTTCTCCCTTCCTCCAGACCACCATCCCGGAGAACAAGGCTGATGGAGAGAAGTTTCTTTCTTCTACCTGCTAGGGTTACATGTATAAGATCCAGGCTAATATATATATTACTTCTTACTTCCCCAACTGAGGGACCTAGCAATGACTCTGGAAGAGGTCCTATCTCTCACCACAACAAGGTCACCTTGGCCTGTACAATCCTTGTACCATCCAGTAAGTACCCAGTACTTCACAAATGTCATCCGAAGAGCCAGTCACAGCCAGGACAGGTTCCCTTGCAAGGTGCTGGAGTCTGACTCGGCAACTTGACTCCTCTACTCAGGGTCAGTACCTGAATCCACTGAGTGGTTTCTCAGGAATTTCAGATTTCTCTGGAACTGAACTGGGCACGTGTCAGACAAGAAACTCTTCACCGCCTCAACGCTAGATCCATGCATCTCCTAGAGTGCCTTGATCTGTTGGGTTGGGGACATGGCTATTGTCCAATGAGGGTCTCCTGGTCACAAGTGAGACAGTCCTGCCCATCGTATCCCAGGTGTCAGAAGTTTCTGGTGCTGAGATTTCCTTGGAAATCTTCTGGGCTTCCAGGGGCCAATCTCAGGTCACCAAGTTCATTATTCATCTTCTGGTCCCTGAAGGATAATATTGTTGCAGGGTTCTTGTGTTTGGAGTCAAAGATTGAACCCAAAATACATGTAGAGGATTAAGGTAGAGTTCATTAGAGGAGAGAAAAAAATGGAATGTACAGACTCCGGATGTGGTGTGCCATTGAAAGACCCCCAGTCTTTCACTCAGGAATGAGGCCGCCGAGAGAGACACCAAGACCTTTCTCGCTGCAAATGCATGAGGCTTTATTTAACGACGTGCCGGGTGGGTCCAGCAGCCTCTCACATAGGAGAGACTGAAGCGGTCCTGAGCAACTCGGGCAAGGGATTTTTAAGAGGTCTTGGGGTGGGGGGTTGCTTAGCTGGGGAATTTTTCATGACCTTTCATTGGTCGGCAAGAGCTCCGTGGGGTTGGCTCTTAGTGATCGTTCCGGTCCACCTGCTTAACCACAGGCTGTTCATTCTGGGTGACAATTATTGACGGATTTCCCCTTTGTGCAAACTTGTTTTTCTAGAACTGAAGGGCTTGAGTCACAAGGGGTGGGGAAATATCTGCAAAAAGCTCAAGATTGTACATAGTTTTAAGCAATGGCTAGCAATGGATATGCTTGAATGGCTATAAACAACGGCTAACAACAGCTATGCCTGAATGACTATAGGCAATGGCTATACTGTGGGCCTGAACCGACCTGCTTTGTGAATTTTCTTTTATTGTGAAGTTTCTTTTAGGGCAAGAGTCTCATACCATGAGGAGCTAGGGCACGCTGGAGAACTCACGGACTCCAGACATGGAATCGATGAGGGGCAGGCTAGAAACAATCTCATGGACTCCAGCCTGGTGTGCCATGCCAAATGTTATGGGAAACAGTTTTTCCTCTGCTTGCCAAATATCCCTTCATGGTTGCCAGATGTTATGGGGTTGATCCCCTGGTTGTCCCTTTGTGGCCACTACATGTTGCAGGGTTCTTGCGTTCAGAGTCAAAGACTGAAACCAGAACATGTATAGAGGATTAAGGTAGAGTATATCAGAGGAGAGAAAGGATAGAACTCATGGACTCCAGATGTGGAGTGCCATGAGGGGCTATAGTGCCCCAGAGAACTCATGGGCTCCATGTATGGAATCCACGAGGGGCAAGGAACTAGAAAGTAACTCTCGGACCCCACATGTAGTGTGCTGTGAGGGGTAGGCACCAAAGATGGCTGCATGGTCAGGTATATCTATGCTTTTCGATAAGCCCAAGAAAAATGACTTTTTCATCAGTTAGGCAAGCCTGGGGGAAAAATGGCTTTTCCTCATTGGTTAGCTCACATTGGGGCCAACCCAGTTGATCCTGTGCCCACCTAAAGATGGGGCTGTTTCTGTAAAGGAGAGCCAATCTCCATGTCCTTTCATAAGCAAAAGGATGGGGGAAGTTGGCCAAGGGTGTGTTCCTTCAGAGTAATCCCAGCAGTGGGAGATGACTTTCAAAGATCTTCAGAGATTGTCCCAGTGTGGCTGACCTCCTTATTCCCCCCTTAACCTTTTGAGGACCCAGACTACTAAAGGGATGAGGGGGCGACAATTGCTCTTACTTCCTGCTGAATTGGGACCAAGGAAGTGTGAACAATCTGGTGTCCTCATCTGTGGGATGCTGGGATGGTCAAAAGTCCCCACATTTGAAACTTTATGGATATTAATTTTGGAAGAGACAAAACAGACAAATTAAGCCTACAAGATCTAAATAAAGATTAAACCATTGTAACAGGCAGGAAGGCAGGAAGGGAGATAGTGTTGCAGTCCAGCTGTAACCTGGATCCAGGGTTCCTCCCAACTAAGTGGGCAAGGAGTTGGCCAATGAGGAACAAACACAAGCAGCTCTGGGCTGAGTGAATCTGAACCCATTTTATTGAAACTTTGTAACAATTTTTATACTAGAAAATTTTAGGGCAAAGAATGTGTTGCTGCACCTGCCCATAGAGGAAAACAGACCCCATCCTCCCAGTCTCCTAAACAATTTATGAGAACCTAACCCATTGCTGGAGAGTAAAGGCACATAAGGGAACCATTCTCCCAGTATCTCCAAATCTATATAATCTATAATGCTCCACCAAATAGCCACAGGGTCTGAGTCTACATAGTTGTCATTGTATTAACAAAGACTGCATTTGAGACTAGTTAAAATACACCAAGGAGGTTTGAGCTCCTCAGATTTGAATAAGGAACATGTTTTTAATTAACTATGCATGCTTTATCTATTATACATTTTTGTAAATGGTAAAGGTGAATCTGTTGGAGGGGGATGCATGTTATACATTAATTTTTCCTTTTGGAGGATACCAGATTCTGGCTGCTATCATATAAACTGGCTATATTAGGTCATAATGGTAGAAACTATGTTAGGATTTATTTTATTACTATTTTCCATTAACTTATGTACTCTATAAGAAATAGTTGTGTACTGACTCTAGTGAACAGATGGCATAGTCTCATATTTATAGAATTTCTGAATTAGTTTAGCAAGAGTCATATTTTTGAGGGAATTTTACCCACCTATGTTTTAGGACTCTTGAAGTTGCTCTCTAATTTCTTTAATCAGCGTATACATTCTGGTTAACAAGTATACTTACTGTGTGTGAATAGACATGAAATCTCTAGTTAGAATTTGATTTAAAGTTAAAAGCAGGCTTGGCTCTTATTTAGAAAAGGAAACGAAAAGACTCAAAGCAAATTTACTTGATGTCTCTGGTTCAGGGAGCAGGAACTGTCCTGAGAAAAAATAAACAAATAAAACATGTAAGAACAGATTAGAGGCAAACCCAATTCCCAGAATAAGGATTCCTTCTGCCAGAGGAAAAACTTAAATTACATAGGGAGGAACCCCTAGCACCTGCCCATTGATGTTAATGTGTCACTCTCAAGCAAGCAGGCTTTAGGCCCGAACTGGGCAGAAACACCAAGTCCTGACAATCCCCAATTTTCCTTATTTCTTTTATTTATATCAAATAATGCCATGTCCTTTTTTTGGAAAATGCTTCCCTGAAACCATTTTCAGCCATGCTGGACCTTGTCAAACAGTATAGTTGGATAAGGACACAGCAAGATGAGATAAGCCAAAAGAATTTAGCAGTCTTACTGTGGATACAGGCAAGAGTTAGTAAAGAAAACCTGTTATCTTGTCTGGAATAGTCACTACCTTTGTCTAGTGTGAAAGCCAAGAGCTGTAGGTAATCTACATAGGGTCAGAGATCTTTCTCCTCTGGCAGTTGCAAATCTCCAAGGGCACATTTTAAGGCCTGTCCAAAAACATGTGAACTGTCTGAGTCCTAGAACAATCTAAGTTTGTTTTCTCTCCCTTCTGGGTTCTTAAAAGAAAAGTGGTACAGTCTTTCTGAGCCCAAAAACGTAAAAGAAAACATGATTCTGAATCAGTCTCATCCTAGTTTTTGATTACAGGGGACACTGTTTTCTGACATGGAAAGTTTTCTGGGTCTCTGATAATCTTGTCTTCAGGGTACAACCACTCCTCTGATCCAAATTGAAAGTCTGTTTTGATTTGCAATGGAGCTAGTCTATTTAACATCAGGAATTTTGTTCTCTGATTTTTTCCTAGTTTAACTCTTTAAGTTTGCCATTGCAAGTTCAACTTCAGGCAAGCTTTCAGGATGAGGGCAAAACTTTACTAAACTTTTTGCCAATACATGTCTCTGGCTTTAATTCCACAGCATAAAATGCCCTTCTTGGGCCTCCAAACTGTAGGCTTTCTGCTACATGCTGTCTGGATTCTGCCATTTTTTGAAACCTTGGAGGAGAGATCTATGATCTTCTCCCTCTTGCATCTTTGATGCACCTAAAATCAAAACCACATGAATAACTTTATAACAGCACTGAAATATTCCATTAAGTCTAAACCTAGGATATTTAGGTATTTGGGTATATAAACAAAGGAATACCTAAAGACCTTGCCATTAAGTATATAAGGAACTTTAATAGTAACTTTGTTAAAGCTGTCATTCTGATCTTAAGAGTTTTAGTTAAATTGAAGATTGACAAAGGCTCAGGAAGGAAGTTGAGCACCAAAATCTGTGCTTCCTTGTCTATTGACAGAGGAACAAAATGGCTTCCCATTTGCATGTTAAAACACGTTCTAATTCAGACTATGAAGAGATCTTAAGAATCTCATTGTGGGACTACAGATTTGAGTACTGAGGTATTTCAGGTTTACCTCAGGCTGGCATTCACTCAAGCAGTCACATGGAGTTTAAAACATTTCCTCCACCATTTCAAAAGTGCCCTTCTCCTCCTCCTCCCCTGAGAAGCTGCTTGGAGAAGTGAGCAGAAGACAGATCCAGATTGTCTTCACCTCAGTTGGTGGAATCTACCTCTCCTGTTTGAGTTCCATGTGGGTCTCTAAATGTTTCAGGGTTCTTGTGTTCAGGGTCTAAGTGTTAGGGCACCTGCCCCTCATGGCACCCCAGGCTGGAGTCCATGAGTTCTCCTCGGTGCTCTAGCCCCTCATGGCATTCCATGTCTGGGGTCTGAAAGTTCCATTCTTTCTCTCCTCTCATAAATTCTATCTTAATCCTCTACACTTGTTTTGGTTTTAATCCTGGACTCTGAACACAAGAACCCTGCAACAGTATCATGTCGGCTTCCTTTCCTAATGAACTGACCACCCATCCTCTTTCTTATGTTTGGCACAGTAAAAATGTCTAGAAATATGAAGTTATAGACTTGAGAGATGGCTCAGGGGTTCAGCATCTGCTTCGCATGTAACTCCGGAGTTCACATAAAAATGTCAGGTGGATATGGTGGAAGCTTTTGCTTCTGGCTTGGAAGGCAGAGCTTGGGAAACTCCAGGGTAAAGGAACAAGGAGGTGGAAGCAATTCTCCAAGGACACGTCTCCAAGGACACATGCAGTGCCCCGACACACACACACACACACACACACACACACACACACACACACAGACACTCATCTAAAAAAAAAAAGCCAAGTGGAGCTAAGAGCAGTTTTTGGAGAAAAAGGAAACTCTCCAGATCTCCACTGTATTCAGGTGACTGCCTGCGGTGATAATAGAATCTTTGCCTGGAGATGGATGGATCTATCTCTTTCTCTGTCTGTTTCAGTATTTCTTTCTCTCTAAAGTCCTTAGGAATCTGTGTCACTCACTAGGCAAGGATGTCCCCCCTCCCCCAAAGCTTCAAGTTTCAAAGATAACACAGTTTGTTTACCTGATTCTGAGTCACCACTGAGAGACATTCTTGGGGACCCTTCTCTTCCTCCTTTCCCCTCCCCCCTCCTCTTCCTCTCTTCTCTTTTCTCTCCTTTCATTTCCTTCTGCCGACTAATGCCACATACCAGTATACAGGGGAGCAAACAAGCGCCCCTCCCTACCTGTCCAGAGCATACCCTTCACACAGGTGTTCTGTTTTCCCAGGAGCAGCAGCAGGAACAGCCGATTCAGGGGTCTGAAGTCTTCAGACAGCACCATGTCTGACAGCTTTTGTGGATCATGGCGCATGACACCAAAGCCAAAAAAGGCTTGGCCAATTAGGAGCCAAAAGGTAGTGATTAGTGAGAGAATAGGTTTTTCTAGTTGTAAGATTAAAAAGCCTGAACATGCCATGCCACAAACAAGGAATGGAAAAGGTTTATTGATTGTATGATTACATGGTTGATACAGTGACAGGAAATGATGGTCCCAACGATGCAGGGATCTTGTGTTCTGGAGTGAAGATTGAAACCAGAACACGTGTAGAGGATTAAGGTAGAGTTTATTAGAGGAGAGAAAGGCTCCAGATGTGGAGTGGCATGAGGATCTAGGATGCCCTGGAGAACTCATGAGAAGTGGGCAGCTAGAAAGAACTCATGGAATCCATGAGAAACAGGCAAAGAATAGAACTCATGGCACTAATGCCATGAGGGGCTAGGGCGCCTGGTGAACTCAAGGAGCTAGAAAGAACTCTGGCACTCTGAGTGCCACGAGGGGCTAGGGTACCAAAGATGGCTGCCAGGACCAGGCATATTTATACATTTAGGCAATCCCAGGAAACTGGCTTTTTCTCATTGGTTAACTCCCATTGGGGTCCAACCCAGTTGTTCTTGGGCCCACATAGGCTAGAGACCAAGATGTTTGTTGAATATGGAGAGCTCATCTTCATAGGTAAATTGGCCATTTTATCTCTGGGAAGATTAGAGTCAGTTCCTCAGCAGAGGCGTTCCTTCAGGGTGATTCCAGCATGGGGGGGGATGACCTTCAAGAATTCCCAAGACCTTTAAAGACCTTGAGAGACCCATCCCAGCATGGCTGCTCTAATCCTGTCTCATGGCGATATGTACTAATTTTCAGGAGGGAGAAGAAGCCATGTTTGAAGGGGGAGTGGAGATTTTTCCTGTGAGCAAGGTGAAGGTTAGAGGGGAGTGAGTTTTCCCCTGTCCCCATGAGGTACATGACCAAGGACAGACTTTCAAGTGCCAGCTGACCATTGGGGGTTAGAGGTACAGAAACCAGTGACCAACAAGCAGAGCTTTTGCTGTGAATGTGGGGGTTAGTCTTAAAATAGACTCCCTAGTAGAGGAGCCAGGCTGGGAAGGTACTTGAAGTTCATCCCCTGTAAGGTTTTTCAATGATAAAGTTTACTAAATGTTAATCTGTTTTTTTTTCTATTTCCAAAGTTGATTGATTATGTAGAGTCTTCTTGCATTGTGTCATGAATTGATAACTAATTTTAAAGCTGTTGATGGTGAATTTAGGAAGCACCTATCAAATGGTATTCATGTGTCTGTATATTTGTGTGTTTTGTGTTTTAAAATTACAAAGTATGGCCACTTCAATTTATTTATTTCTATTGCATGCTAATATTTTTGATTTTTTTGGCATGCTTTATTTAAATATGTACATGCATACGTAAAAACAAAAAATAATTTTATGACATCAAAGGCCTTAACTACCCAAATACACTAATGAAATTTACATTTTAAGTCCATCACAACTGTTCCTAATAAATAAATTGTAAATTTTCTTTCATGGAACATTATCTCACTTGGTTGTGATTTTTAATGGGACTGCAAATAAAGATTCCATTGTGTTCTTATCAAAGTTCTTATCTTATCTGATTGATAATGGGATCATTTTGGGGTCAGTATGTGCCCAGGTTCTAGTGTTTGGGAGTTGAGGATTGAAACCAAAACACGTGTAGAAGATTAAGGAAATTTTTATTAGGGGAGAGAAAGAATGGAACTTGTGGATGTTAATCTGTTAGGGAGAAGAGAGCCTGGAGAACTCATGGATTCCAGGCATGGAATCCATGAATAACAAGGAGCTGGAAAAGAACTCATGGACTCCAGACATGGAGTGCCATGAGAGGCAAGGGCACCAAAGATGGTTGCTAGGGTCTGGAATGTTATAAGACCGGGAAAAGTGGCTTTTCCTCATTGGTTACCTCCAGTTTCTACAAACTCGTTTGGAGCTTTTGGCCCTCTACATCTCATTGGTCTGTTCATATTGGGGCCCAACCCAGTTGATCTTGTGTCTGTCTTATGATAGGGCTTATCTGTAAAGAACTAATCTCCATAACTTTTTATGAACAGAGGGTTGGGGAAAGTTAGGGAAGGGTATGTTCCTTCAGGGTAATCACAGTCCTGGGGATGACCAGGAATCACCCTAGATTGCTCTACCTCCTTATTGCTTTGTTCTAGGGTTTCCCAAACTCTGCCCTCCATGGCCAGAATTGCAGGCCACAGTTGTGTTCATTGGACATTTTTACATGGGATTTTAGGACTTGAACTCAGGTCCTTTTGCTTTCAAAGCAAAGGCTTTAACTCCTGAGCCAACTCCCCAGCCCAATTTTAAAAACTTTAAAAATTTATGTTCTTTTAGGGCTTTACATATGTGGGGGCGCCAAGGCCTATACATGCTCCCTGGAGTCAGATACATTGGCACATATCTGAGACAGACAGTTAAAGGTGGAGTCCTCTCCCATTAGTGAGAGATGAATACTTCCTGTTTTGTTTTTCTCATTCTTGAGACCAGATTTGTCTTTGTTCTGCTCCAGACCAGTTCTTGGGGTCAAGGTGTTCTTTCTGCAGTTCCTTCCATGTGCATCTTGAGATTATTGAGGAATGTTATCTATGGATGACAAGGATATGGACATAAGTCACAGCGTATAATTAACTCTGCCTAGAGACACCATGTCTGTCCCCATTAAAGTAACCAGTTAACTCTGCCTGGAGGCAACATGTCTGCCCCCATATAGTAACTACATGTCACATCTGCTTTTTCTTGCTAGTCTAGTTTTATAATGTGTATGTTCAACATATTCCTGTAAAGAATTTAGCTGTGCTGTTCCCTGGTTTTTCCTTGGTTTTGCTACAAATAAAGTTGGCTTGGATGGTTGGCTCTTGTTCCCTCTGACCCAGTCTGACTTTCATTCCTGTAGCTCCCACTTGTGTTTCCCACTTACCTGATGGGTTCACACTCGTTTGTGGGTTTGGGCATACACATCTATCTGTATCATTTTCAACCCTTATTACCCAATCCCAATCACCATTTTTTTCCCTCACTTCAAACTCTCTCTTCCCTGCCTGTCTTCCTTCTGATCTCATGTTCTTCTGTGTATACAGTGCTCACTAAGTCCTGCCTGTGTGTCTGGACACTTGATGGGGCAAGGAAAATAAACCAGTTTCCTAAGAACTTCTATGCAGAGAGCATCAGAATCAGCATTTGCACTTCTACCAGAGGGAGCCAAACAGCTGCCTCTCACTTGCGTTGCTGGAGGCGTTTGGCTAGTGGGCTGCTTGAATCTGTCCATTTATCAAGTTGGCAAAAGCTGGTAATGTGACTCTACCTTTCCACCTGTACAATTTATAAAGAAATACTTCTCTCTACTCTTCCACTCTGGTGTCCTTGGAGCTGAGTGATCCCAGCTAGAAGGAAGAAGCTTGCCTGCTCCCCTCCTGTGAGTGTCAGCACTTACAAATCAATGCAGGCTTCTGAGTGAGATGCAGGAATTGAAACCAGGCCTAGGTTGGAGAGTTCTCAGCAAGAGTAAAAGTATACTGAGACAAATTTATTCTTGACTAGATGTGCTTTATAAATGTTAAACATAGAAACATCTGGAATTAGTAACCATAAAGACAATAACGAAGAACAGCAAAATCTTGTAAAAACAAGTGAATAGCAGGAATGTGTGCAAGGAAATACATTAAGACATCAGCAATTGTTAATAGTCAACAGTTGTAAACAAGAAAGGATGCGAGGAAGTATATAAAGACATATGTGATTTACTGTGCTCTCAAATAATCAGCAATTATATACAGTTAATAGTATCAAGAGACACATTTTTTTGCTGAAATGCCGGGAATAGTGTTGACTTTAAGTTAATATAATTTTAGGGAAAAAGCATGTTGAGCTGTGCGTCAGTCTTCCCATTTGAGTAGACCATAGGACAAACAACAGTCACCAGAAAGGAACAAAGAGCTAAGTTTCAACTGCTGACTGAGTTGCACCAGCCTGACCTATGCTCAGGGGGCTCTGGGAAGACCAGCAGCAGCCTCTGCACCTCTTGCGCCAGTAAGGGAGAAGGAAGAAGAGTTCTGTCCAATCATCACAGAGAACAAGCAGATCTGTGTGTTCTGGGCCATCCTCCCCCAAATTCATAAAGGGTGCTCACCTGGTGTCTTCCTGTTCTCTGTGTTCTAGGTGCAGATCAGAAACACCAACACAGTAGAAAAAGAGGAAACAATCGGAGAAGCAGCACTAGCGGCTTGTTCTAGAGGCCACCACGAAAGGCACAGTGATTATACTTCATAATACTTTGTTAAAACCAACCCCCTAAAGTGGATGCTTTCCCATTTCCTCACCAAAGTGTGCAGGAACCGTGGTGCTTCTGTTGGAGTGGTGCACCTGGCAGCTGAACCTTGACTCCTCTCCAGGAAGGATCCGAGTGGACAGCCAGGTCTCGTAGGTCCTGTCCCCGCAGGGGAGGATGGTCCTCAGGCCCCAAGGTGTGCTGCTGCATGGGTTTCCCATCCTGAAGCCAGGTCAGGGTGTCATTGGGAGAGTTCAGATTGAAAGCCCAACACTTCAAGGTGATCCTGCCTACTGGAAACTTCCTGTGGATCACGATCACTAGTGGGTTGCCTTGGAGGAAAACGAGTCAGTACACAGTGACACTGAAGACTCCTCTATATCCATATGATAGGACCCTGAAGGAATTGCCAGACCCTAAAAACAACCCCATACACATTTTTCTTAAAGTCTTTCCTGGGGCCATATCCCCAGTGGCAAGATGCACATGGGAAGCTTGTAATGGTTCCTGACCCCCTTTATGTGCCTGTCCCTCATTCTTCTAACACTGGCAAGAGGACATGAAGTTTCTGTTGTCAGAGACCAGTAGACCCACATTCCAGCATGTAGTATTGATGAATTTGCAGGCACAGATGGGACAGATGAACACTATGGTCTACAGGAACCAGAAATCTGACCTGGGCAAGACGCGGTTCCTGCTTCAGTGACAAAGTCAGGTCCACATGCTCTAGGGCACACTGGGGACTGTCCCTGAGGACAGTCAGCTGGTTATGGTCCTGATTCTTTAGTCCTGGCCTCAGCCTTCCTTTTATTGTCCCCAAGGTCATAACCAGTATCTTTTTCATCTGCCTTTCCCCCCTTTTCATGGCTTCTAGGACATCTGTTCGTTTCTTGTCACAAGACTTGGCCAAGCAAGAAACTATAAGCTTCACCCATCAACACCATGACCTGGTGGTGTGCATGCCTAATCACAGCCCTTCAGAGATGGAGGCAGAAGATGGTGATTTCCATGCCAGTGTGGGCTACAATGGGAGAGCCTGCTTCTTTGGAAGACAGAAAGTAAACAATGACAAGAGCAATCAAAAATGAGAACTGGACCTTTGCAAAGGCAAGAGGGAAGCAATAGTGGGAGGACCCTGGTCACATTATACAGGATAGTTTGTACTTGAATCCATAGCCCAGCCCTAGAACTGGATCCTTCTATTCAGTTTTACCTTTCAGGCAAGAATGGCTTCATGTTAGAACCTGATCCAGTAGGTTTATACCCAGTTTTCTTCCCTCTTCCAGGTCAACATCTGTCTCAGAGAACAAAGGCGATACAGAGACCATGTGTGTTTCCCTTGTATGCCAGGGCTTTGAGTCTGAGATCTAGGTTAACATCTGGGGACCCCCACCTTCTCTGCTGAGGGACATGACAATGGTTGTGGAGATTTTGCCACTTTATATGATCAGAGAGAACCCAGCCCCTCACAAATGCCATGAAAGGAGTCACTCAGTCACAGAAAACGTCTATTTGTTGGGCCTAAACTCCAAATCAACGAGTTGGAGTCAGTACCTCACCCACAGTCAGTACCTGTGTTCACTTGAGGTTTCTTTAAGGAAGCCAGGTGTCTCTGGAGCTGGGTAGAACATATGTCATCTAAGAAAGCTTTAACTAGATTGGTCTTTGGTCTGTGCATCTCCCAGAGTGCCTTGATCTGCTGGGTTGAGGACATAGCCATTTTCCATGTAAGGGTCTCTGGGTCAAAGGTGAGGCAGTCCTGCCCATTGCATCCGAGGTGCCAGAAGACTTTAGTGCTGAGATTTCCTTGGAGCTCACAGCCTAAGGTGACCTGCAGGGAGTTAGGGCCTGGGCTCACCCCAGGCAGGGACCTGTCACTGTGCTGCCTCTTGGCCTTAGCTCCTAAGGGGACTGAAGGCCAGTGGGGAGCCACCTTTGATCCACCCAAGTGTGGGCACCTGTGTCAGGAAAGTGTCACTGCTTTGCATAATCCAGTCTGGCCATGCCCTGCTCCCACCTTGACCAGCAGTGAGCCTGCTTGTTGGATTCTGCCCACTCACCCCCATCCTGGCTCTGCTGCTTCATGAGCTCTGCCAACATCTTTCTAAGCTGCTGCTCCACCTCCTGTAGCCCTGCAGTCTCTTTTGCCCAGGTCTCTGTTCCTGTGCAAGCTTTGTTCTTGAACCCTCGGGACTGTGTCCTTCGGCTATTCCCATCATAGTACAAGAAGGGCTCATCTTCAAAGTATCCAAAAGCCAGGAACCAGGGCTTCCCAGACCCATTCAGAGGCCAGGTCATGAGGTCATAGCACAGGGTGTGAGGTCCTGTGGGAGGAGGAGATGGGTGGTACGTCTGTTAGTTTTCTAACAATTACTTTTGTTTCAAGAGACTGAAATAGGGCTGGAAAAATGGCTCAGGGTTAAGACTCTGTCTTGCAAGCAGAAAGTCTTGAGTTCAGATCCCAGGTTCAAGTAAAAACCCTGGGAGAAAACAGTGGTGGTCTGTACTTCAGGCCCTGGTGGGCGGAACCTGGGAAATCCTAGAGCCTTGAAAGAAGGTAGAAGTAAGACAGGATGATTCCTAAAGTCATCCTTGGCCCTCCACAGGGACACATTTTCCATGTAAGGGTCTGACACACACACACACACACACACACACACACACACACACACACACACACACACAATATTGAAAGAGAGAGAGAGAAAGAGAGAGAGAGAGAGACTGAAATCATGCTGTTTGGTGGTGGTGGGTCTCCAATGATTGTGTGAGGAACCAGGCGGAGTGTTTCATAATATCTGGGAAGAGGTAGAAGTGAGGCAGAGAGACAGAAGAGATATTATGGTAAAACAATTAAAACACATAAGGAAAAGACGAGAGGGCAAATGTGTATTTGGACAGACACAGACCCAGAAAAGACAGACATCCCAGAAGAACTGTGAGTCCCGTGATGACCCAACTCCATGTTGACTGACAGAGGTGATTGGACCCCCTTGGGGAAACAAGCAAAACCATCTGAAATGCTTTCTTTTAAGTAAGTACAAGGTCCAGGATTCGGTGTAAATTCTAGACATATAAAGAAGTGACATCTATGGTTTGTGAATTCCTGGAAGCTTCTGGTGAGATTGCTCAGCATCTAAAGGCATCACCCACACAAGCTTGGTGACCTGAGTTTGATCTTTGCAGTCCACACAGTGGAAGGAGAGATCAAAACTTCTGAAAGCTGCTGCATACATGCTGTGGCCTGTGTGTACCTGCAGGCAGACAGACACCCATACTTCCCACCCCCCAAACAAACAAAGGTTAAGCCAGTCAGCTTTCTATTACACAAACAAAATACTCCAGAGCATCAGTTTACTATAGATGCAATTTTGGTTCACATTTTGTGTTTTCTTAGTTTTTTTTTTTAATTTTTATTTTTAAAATTATTTATTTGTTTTTTCCGGGGATAAAGTATTGCCATACCAAACCTTAGTCTATATTACAAATCCATAGTTATAAAGACAGCCTGTTACTGGCTCCAAAATAGACACACAGACCAATGGATAAGGATTGAAGACCCAGATATAAGCCCACAAAGTTACAGCCATTTGGTCTTTGACAAAGGGGCCCAAAGAATCCAATGGAAAAAGAACAGCATCTTCAACAAATGGTGCTGGCAAAACTGGATCTCCACATGCAGAAGATTAAAGCTGGACCCGTACTTGTCACCATGTACAAGACTTAATTCCAAATGGATCAAGGAGCTTGATATAAGGCCAGAGACTATAAAAACCATAGTTGAAAGGATAGGGAACTCCCTCGAGCTGATTGGGCTAGGCCAACATTTCCTAAACAGACATCCAATGGCACAGTCACTGCTACCAACTCTCAACAGTTGGGATCTTGTGAAATTAAAGAGCTTCTGTTCAGATAAAGAGATTATAACGCGAGCTCAAAGGCAACCCACAGAATGGGAGAAAATCTTCACTAACCACACATCTGATAGAACTCTGCTGTCCAGAGTGCACAAAGAACTTAGAAAACTAAACACCAAGGAAACCAATGGCCCAATTAAAAAATGGGCCCTGGAACTTAAAAGAAACTTTACCAGGGATGAAATTAAAATGTCTAACAAATATCTTAAAAAATGCTCCACTTCTTTAGCCATCAGGGAAATGCAAATCAAAACTTCCCTGAGATATCATCTCACCCCGGTCAGGATGGCAAAAATCCACAACACAAACAACAACAAATGTTGGAGAGGATGTGGAGAGAGGGGAACTCTCCTACATTGCTGGTGGGAATGCAGGCTCATACAGCCACTCTGGCGAGCCGTCTGGAGATTCTTAAAGAAATTAAAGATTGAAATGCCATATGACCCTGTGATTCCACTTTTGGGAATAACCCCCCATACAGCAGAGGTTCACCTCGATAGCACAAGCACGACCATGTTCATAGCAGCACTGTTTACAATAGCAAAGTCATGGAATCAACCTAAATGTCCAACAGTTGACGAGTGGATAAGGAAACTGTGGTACATCTATACAATGGACTACTACTCAGCCATCAAAAATGATGAATTACTGGAATTTGCCGGGAAATGGATGTCATTAGAAACAATTATATTAAGTGAAGTATCCCAGACCCAGAAAATTAAGCGCCGTATGTACTCCCTAATAGGTGGCTCCTAGTACCAAACCCACCCAGTCCACCTAGAGACAGTAATTCCAAGGATTATGAACAGGAGGGATGGAGTAGGAGGGCCACACCAGAAACAAGGAGAGAAAGGACCATGTTACAGCAGGGAAAATAGGCCTCCACCAAGGACCCAAATAAGTAATGAGACATCTGATTAAGTTCACAGACTTTTGTTCCTGATCATTTACTACTGAGGGGGTGTGATCTCACCAGAAGAGGAGGGCATATAGTCTAGCAGATAAAAAGTAACCATTTTGCAAATGGGTGATAGACCCCTCCCTTAGTATGGTTTCCCACTTTTATTACATCTACCTTTGAATGTGCTTTTATCACAAGACTCTAACAACTTTTTGTCTCTGGCCAGGGGGTAACATACAATGCCCACCAGGATGGAGTGAAGGGCATTGCAGGAGCAGCAAAACTGCAAAAGAAAATCAACAAACCACAATCCAGAACTTCAGAGACTCTATATCAACCACCTAGAACTAGGCCAACTTAGTCTCTCCCCATCTTGAAGCTCAGGGAAATTTGCGGAAGAGGGGGCGGTAAGAGTGTAAGAGCAAAAGGATGGGAGGAGCAATGATATATAAGATACTCTATACTAGTTAGGGCTGAAGCAATCATAATTGGACTTTGCATGCCCTGCGCAATGTCCAACACACTGTTGACTTCACAAAGTCTAGCATCTGCTAAAGGCACCAAGAGCCTTGGAGGCAAAGGATTGGCAGCCACAGCAGTGTTCCTATACCTAAGGGGAACACGGGAAAGGGTTCAGGGAAAGGCCACTGGGTCCTTGTACGTCATTGGAGAGGAGGGCCCAGAGGAAAATCAGACATGCACAAGAAAGGACTCTCTGGGAATTGGGGCGGGAGGCACTGGGGGATGGGGAGGGAGAGGGGTGGGGAGGGGGAGCAGGGGGTACGGGGGGAGGAGGAGGGAGGGAGGGAACTGGTGTACCTAATAAGTTTGTATGAGCTGAAATTAAAAAAAAAAAAGAAAAAAAATTTATTTTTAAAATTATTTATTTGTTTTTTTCCGGGGATAAGGAGATGCAGGGGAGGTCAGATGACAACTTTCAGAAGTCAGTTTTCTCTGTCCACCATATAGAGCTTCCAGGAATAGAACTCAGGTCCTCAGGTCACCAGGTCTGTGAGCAGGCGTTGGACCCATTGAGCCACCTAGTTGTTCCCCCAACATTTTGTGTTTTCAGTTTGTAGTGTTTGACCTATTGCCTTTGGGCCTGTGGTGAGGTAGACAGTATAGTGGGGGACACATGGCAGAGGAAGAGGAGCGTTTCACTGCAGCTAGGAAATGAGTGAGAGGAAAAGAGAAGGGGTGGGGGACTCTCAGAATTCCTTTCAGGGGTTGGCAAGGGAATGGGGGGGCAAGGAGAGACATTGGGAGAAGGGGAGGGAGGGGGTGAAAGGAAGGGGAAAAGGAGGGGAGGGCACAAGGGAGACTGGAGAGGAGTGGAGGGAGGTAGGCGACCAGGGTACCTATTAAGCTTGTATGATTGGGGAAAAATAAATAAATATTAAAAAAAGAAAAAGAAAAACATACCTTTTGAGGCAGTGGAATTTCGAGAAGGAAACCAGCACCTGCCCAGACCCTGTTCCTTCTCTATACCTCTCTTCAACAATGCCCTTCTTCTTTCCCCTTAGTTCTAAGACATGCCAGACATTGCCTTTGACCCACTGCCTGCAGGGTCCTCCCACATTCCTCACCCTGAGGAGACTGTTTGGTCTCCACATTCAGCGTCCTTGGCTAAGGTCCAACAGTGCACTGCAAACATTACCCCCACATAGTGCTTACAGGGGTCCTTCTTACCCTCTCTACCGGCCCCATGTGTCTGGATGGGGGACAGGAGGCCATTCAAAATCTTCCCCCATCTTTGCCCCTGAATGGAAGTCAACACCTTTTTTACACCCCGAGGTACACTCTTAACTTCCACAACTCCAGTCATGAAACATAGCAATCCATGGATCTGCCTGCAGATACCTCTGGAATTCAGTGCCTACGCCAAGGCCTGTAATCATACTACCATGCTAGGAGAACCAAGGACACTTTGTCCCAAAACCCCCAGTATCTCTTAGACATCACACTTTCCTGTGGCTCCAGATATGTTCCTCTCTAGAGACATACCAGACACCATCACACCACCACCACTGCTAACACTACCCCCCCGACTCACACTCCACCATGTAATACAACCATGCAGTGAGGTCCTCTCCCATCCAGTGCTCACCAGTGTGGGTTCCCCTGGAATCAGTAGTGGCAGCAGCAGCAGCAGCAACGGCAGCAGCTGTAAGTTTATAGGTCTGGGAGCCCGGGATGATGGCATTTTCACCAGCCTTTCTGGGGCTTGTCTTTCAAATAAAAGTGAAGATCCCCAGATTCTCTTTCACTTTGCTTGATGGCTCAGAGCCATCCCAGGTACTACATAAGCTCCACCCCATCTTCTGAGAGTCTGGTCACCATGTAATCTACAAACTCTTTCAATTCCTTGTCTGTGGCATGGCATGTCTGGCCTTTTTTTTTTTTTTTTTTTTTTTTTAAACAAAATCAAGACCAAAAAACCTTACAGTTTCTTACTGGTCACACTCGGGGCAGACATCTGCGGTACATGTAGAGCTTCCACTAACCAGAGCAGCTCGAATGCTGGATCCCTCCTCTGTGAATTTAAATTCTGGCTCTCTGCCCATACATCTGCACATGTTCCCACAGGTCATCTGGCTCAGGAATCCCTCAACTCAATGGTTGAACCTATAACATCGTTCAGTATTGATAACTGACTTGAAACAAACACAGCCAGAAAAGACTGAGCAAAAATCTCCCATAATTCAGGACCAATGTGGTCTACTTCAATTTTGTTGTTGGACTCCTGTGGGTTTCATTATTCTGTTGTGTATGGTCACTGGGGATGAGTCAAGTTTACCTCTAAGTTCCCACCACCTAGCCTGGTCATAATTACCGTCAACCAGTACAATGAGGTCAAAATGTCAGAGTTGGAAGAGGTACTCTGTCATCTAGTATAACTTCCCATTCATTTAAAAGCCAGAAAAATTGTCTTAGTATTAAATATAAATTCTTAATTATGAACCACCATCTAAACATCTTTATTATATCTTTAGATCAGAAAAGATCTCAGCACTCAATGAAGATTAGTGAGGTAGAAAACCACAACTGTGGCTGGAGAGTTGGTTCAGGGGTTAAAACTGCCTTACAAGCAGAAGGTTCTGAGTTTGGATTCCAGGTCCCATGTGAAAACACCAGGTGGAAATGGTGTGGCCTGTACTTTTAGCCTTGGTGGGTGGAGCCTGGGAAATCCCAGAGTAAAGCAAAAAGGAGGTAGAAGCAATCCAGGATGATTCCTGAAGTCACCCTTGGGCCTCCACAGTGACTAATTAACCTCAGAGGCTCAGAATATTTATTCATTTGCTTATGTTTTAAAAATTTTTTTTATTTATTCAATTGTGCATGTGTGCGTATGTATGTGCGGGCACGCGTGTGTGTGTATGTGTGTATGTGTGTGTAGAACCACAGATGAATTTGGGAACCACCACGGACGCCTCCACCTCCTTCTGCCCCGGGATTCACAGGCTCCGCCCTACCAGGACCAGAAGCGCAGGCCGCCCCCGCTTCCGTCTGGCGTCTATACGTGGGATCTGGGATCCGAACTCAGGACCTTCCACCTGCAAGGCAGAGGCGTAACCCCTGAGGCACCTCTCCAGCCCCTCATTTGCTTATGTTTTATTCATGCACACACATGTATTTGTGTATACAAGAGGGTACTTGAGCTTGTGTGTCTGTGGAAGATCAAAGGTGACATCAGGAATCATCTTGGATTGCTCAACCTACTAATTGCTTTGCTTTACTCTGGGGTTTCCTAAGCTCTGCTTTCTAAGACCAGAAATACAGGCCATTGCTATTTTTGTCTGGTGTTTTACTTGGGATTTGAAATTCAGATCTTTTTACTTGAGAGCCAAAGGCTCCTGAGCTATCTCCTTATCACATGAACTCTCTTATGAATTAAAAAATACAGATAGGGCTGGAGATGGCTCAAGGGTTAAGACTCAGATTCATAAGCAGAAGGTCCTGAGTTCAGATTCCAGGTCCTACCTGAAAACGGCAGGGAGAACTGGCCACAACCTGCACTTCTGGCCCTGGTGGGCAGAGCCCGGGAAATCCCAGAGCTAAGCAAAGAAGTAATTCAGGATAATTCCTGAAATCACCCTTGGGCTTCCACAGGATAAATAGTGCCCTCTGACACACACACACACACACACACACACACACACTACAAAAAATACAGATCATCGGCTGGAGCCCTCTAATAGTCTGGAAATCCTTTGGTGATAGAGCTTGAAGGAGATTTTTTGGAAAGTAAAAGATACTTGCGGGAAGTAAGTAATGAGATATATGGTTGGGCTTGCAGACTTTCCTTACTGGTCACTTGCATCTGATGGGGGTATGATCTCACCAGAAAGGGAGAGCATAGAGTCTGGCAGATAGAAGGTAACCATCCTGCAAATGAAAGACTCACCCCCCCTCCCCAGTGGTCTCCTCCTTTTATTCCATCTACCTTTGAATCTACTCTTTTTTTTAATTATTATTTATTCAACTGTGCGCATGTGCATATGTATGTGCGGTGCGCGTGTGTGTGTATGTGTGTGTGTGTGTATGTGTAGAACCACGGACAAACTCGCGAATCACCACGGATGCCTCCACCTCCTCCTGCCCCAGGATTCACAGGCTCCGCCCTACCAGGACCAGAAGCGCAGGCCGCCCCCGCTTCCGCCTAGCGTCTATACGTGAGATCTGGGATCCGAACTCAGGACCTTCTGCCTGCAAGGCGGAGGCTTAACCCCTGAGCCACCTCTCCATCCCCTGAATCTACTCTTATAATGACTCTATTTTAACAGCCTTTTATCTCTGGCAGGAGGTGACATCCAATACCCATCAGGATGGAGCCAAGGGTGGTGCAGGAGCAGCAAAACTGAAAAAAAAAAAAATAGTCAACAAACCACAATTCAGAAAATTAGAGATTCTACATCAACCACCTGGAACCAGGCCAGCCTAATCTCTCCCCATCCTAAAGCTCAGGGAAATTTGTGGAAGAGGGGGAGGTAATATTGTAAGAGCCTAAAGATGGGGAAGAGCAACGATATGCAAGATACTCCATACAAGTTAGGGCCGAAGTAATCATAATAGGACTTTGCATGACCTGTGCAATGACCAACATATCATTAACCTGCCAAAGTCTAGCATGGATCACAGGCACTAGGATCCTTAGAGGCAAGGGATTAACAGCCACCCCAATAGTGTTCCTGTACCTAAGGGGAACACAAAAAAGAGCTATAGGCAATGCCACTGAGTCTTTACACTTCATCAGAGAGGAGGACCCAGAGGGAAGTTTGACATGCACAGTGAAGGATGCTCCAGAATGGGGGGGGGGGAAGGGGGCACTGGGAAAAATGGAGGGAGAGGGGAAAGGAAGGGGAAAAAAGGGAGGGAACAAGAGGGTCCAGGGAGGGGTGGACGGAGGGAGGGAGGGGAATGGGGTACTTATCAACTTTGTATGAATGGAAAAAAGAAATTTAAAAAAAAGTGGAAAAAAAAGATACTTGTGGGAGAAGTTCTCCTTCTGCCAGAGATGCTTTACAATGTAATCCTTCTAATCCACAAAGCTCCTTGTCTGAACATGAATGGGAACTAAGAGGGTTCACCACTTCCTTATCTATTCAGTCCAGAGATCTCACCTGGAGTCCTTCCTAATATGGCTTATAAAGTTGGTGGTAGTAGGTAGGTAGAATCCTTGCTGTTGTCCCATTAGGAGGATGAGATTCCCACCTGGTCCACTCACCTTTGTTCTTTCTCATTCCTGCCTCTGTGTGGTTCTTTCTTTCCCTGTTTTTTTTTTTTTTTTCTGAACTTCAAGGTAGTTTCACAGGTCTCCACGTTATCTACTTAGAGATTCATAAGAGAAAGAAATAGTTTGTTTGCTTTAGTAGAGTAGTAGAGATTTGTAGAACTGCATCCAGACCTTTGAACTATCCTCCTACCAAAAGAAAAAAACAAAACAAACCACAACAACCTCTTGTAAACTATAAGGATGTACAGGACCTGGATCATTATGTCTAATATATTTAATATGATCTAGGCATGTTTTTATTAATGGCTCTACCAATTAGCTTTCTCTCTCCTCTGAAGACCGCTCTCCCATTCAGCCCCATCTGCATCCCCTATACTCAGCAGACACTAGGAACGAACCTTCCTAGAGACATGGGATGTGTGGTCAATATGGCCTCTGCATTCACAAAACTGTGACATTTAACCAACAGGAAATTGAAGATAAGTTCCTGTAAAGACACTGCTATACTTGTAAGGCCGATTGACTTGACTGGAATTTCCAATAAAGTGGAGAAATCTCAAATACTGCTAACTCAGAGCCAGATAATCTTGGGTCCATTTAAGCCTTTATGGCCATCTATTGCCATCCTCTGTATGTGACCTAACATTCTGATGACTATTAGAAAAACCAGATAATTAACAAGCTCAGTGTAACACCTTTCCTACCTTCCTGGGTACAGTAGTTCAATCAAACTCTCAATTTAACTTTCTTGCCAGTCTTGTGTCTCTTAAGAGCAATTCCATCCTCTATACTCCTCATTCAACAGACTGCACTCTGACACCATTCCACCGCTCCAAGAGAGACTTAGAGCTTTCAGTTACTGTTGGCATCACCCCAGAACCTCGCCTCTACAAGCTCAACTCAGTCTGTTCTTCAGTTGTCCTCCAGAATCAACTGCTATTCTGCTATTTGCCCGTTACTACTTACCTTGCCTTGCTTTTAGATGCCTCCAGACAGGATCAGGAAATTCACTTGATGCTCTTTCAATCAAATGATCCTGACTACTTACCCATCTACCGCACACCAGAGACTAGTGACCCAGCTAGACCCAGCCCACAAAAGGCATCATCCCTACCATGAAAACTAGAGAACAAGATTCCATCACTCCAGCCTATAATTTTTCCCATGCTAACCCCATCCAGCAGGAAGCAGCCAGGAAAGAATACATTGCCTTTTATCATTAACAAGAGGCTGGAATGTTAGGGTTCTTGGAACCTGCCTAATGGCTCTGCGCCGTTAGGGGGGCTTTTTGAAAATGTGTGTTTGTCTAATCCTTGCAGGGTTCTGAGACCAAAGACTGATCCCAACCACACTTCCGGGGCTGGACTAAGGTCCTGGGAAGTCACCTCCAGACCCTGCCCCCAGACCACCATATAGCCCACCATTCTCTTTTTCTTTTTTCCCCCCTTTTTTTCTCCTCTCTCCTTTTCTCTCTCTTCTTTCTCTTCCCATGATTAGGCGGGTGGTTCTGGAATTCCAATTAAGCTTCCATCAATTTCATGGTGCAGTCCTGGAACCAGACTAGCCAAATCGCTCCCCATCCTAAAGCTCAGGGAATCTTGCGGAAGAGGGGGTGGTAAGATTGTAAGAGCCTAAAGATGGGGAGGACCAACAATATTCAAGATACTCCACATAAGTTAGGGCTGCAATAGCCATAATCAGACTTTGCATGACCTGCACGGCTGACATGTCGACGACCTCCAAAGAAAAAGGAATAAAAGAACCAAGACACAGAGAAAAAAAAGTTCATGGTGCAGTGTGTCCTTATACTCTGAACACTTAAAATTGATGAGCATGTGGCCATAGACTAGGCAGAGGGTAGAGAGAACCTGTGGGATTTCAACAGTGTGATGTGTTGAATCATCTAGATAACTTTGGTTTGGTTTGCTTTGGTTCTTTTGCCATGCAGGGGAGAGAACCTTTCCACTGGGACTCCTATCAGCAAGGTAATGACAAAATGCATAGTGAAGTCATGCTTTTAAAAGTTCCAGAGTAAGAGGTTGGAGAGATGGCTTAGGGGTTAAGCCTTGCAAGCAGAAGGTCCTGAGTTTGAATCCCAGGTCCCATGTAAGAAGTTCAGGTGGAAATAGCAGTGGCCTGTACTTCCAGCCTTAGTGGGTGGAACCTGGGAAATTCCAGAGTGAAGCAAAAGGTATGTAGAAGCAATCCAGGATGAATCCCGAAGTCACCCTTGGTCCTCCACAGGGACATACGGATACATGCACATGTGTGCATGCACACTAAAAAAATGTTGAAAGGTGATGTCGAAGTGCCTGCCTTTTAAGATTGCTCAGTGGATAAAGCCTTTGCCTTGGTAAGCAAATAGACTTGAATTCATACTTCTAGGTCCTAATTCTGGGCAGGTGTGGTGATATATCTATAATTCTAGCTCTGGAAAACACAGAGCAAGCTGGCGGGCCAGACCAGCCTTAACAGCATGTTTCAGATTTAACTGGAAATGATTCCTGATATCACCCTTAAGCCCTCACAGACACACACCTACCCACTCATGTGTGCAAACCCATGTGCAAACACATACACACAGACACATACATACACACACAGACACACACCTCATACATATACAACATACATACAAGCATGAAAGAAAGTAAGATGTTAAAAAGTATAAGAAGATGTAGCTGTATTAATCCATTGTCTGTTGCTGTAACAAACTGTCTGGGATGCAGTAATTTATCAGGAAAGAAGGCACTTCTGGCCCCTAACTCTGGATGCTGAAAAGCCCCAGATCACACAGTGGTCTGTGGACAAGGCTGGGTGCTTCTGAATCTCCAGGTGGGATGAGGAAGGCAAGTGAGTGGGAAAAGAAAGTATGAGAAGCAGCTGTGTTTGGTTACAGTTCACTGTCAAGGTAACTGATCCAGAGGGCATAACTCTATTTAATAATGTTCTATCTCCATGGTTTCAACACTTTCTCATAGTCCCTGCTCCCAACCTTCTCCAGTTCTGGATCCACTCCACATTGCAGAATGAAGGCTTCACCGTAGCAACATCTGGAGGACACACTGAAGCCATAGCAATAGTTAAACATCTCATATACCTGTTAATCTCTATCAGATGCTGGGCAGAACATGAAAAGGTGTATCGCATGCTTACCCAGGGATGGAGACATGCCACCTCAGCAGAGACTTACTTCACTTCTGGGAGACATACAGCCACACTCTGCCTCTGTTCCATCCTGTCCCATCTTAGACTGTAATGGTGCCCTCCCCTAGGTACAGAACCCAAAATTGGGAGAGGGTTGCAGTTTGGATTTATATCCCCTGATCCTCTGATTCTGGGAGCTCCAGAATTCCTGGAAGCAGAGTTGGATGCAGAGCTTCAAGATGCCGTGGAGGCCACAGAGCCAGGTCTTATTTATGAATGATCAATCCCAATGTCAAGTCGATATAATCTAGAATCACTTTGATCATTCCTGTGAAGGATTATTTTGGTTACCTTCATCAATATGGGAAAACACATTTCTTTCTTTTTTTTAATTTATTTTTTCCACTCATAAAACTTGATAGATAGGTACCCTATTTCCTTCCCTCCCTCCACCCCTCCCTTGATCCCCTTGTTCCCTCCCCCCTTTTTCTTTTCCTTTCCCTCCTCCCTCCCTTTCTCCCAGTGCCCCTTCCCCATTCCTGGAGCATCCTTTAGTATGCATGTCAAACTTCCCTCTGGGTCCTCCTCTCTGATGAGGTGTAAGGACTCAGTGGCATTGCCTAGAGCTCTTTCTTGTGTTCCCCTTTAGTAGAGGAACACTATTGTGGCTGTCCCTTGCCTCTAAGGATCCTAGTGCCTGTGATCCATGTTAGCCTTTGGGAAGTCAATGATATGTTGGTCATTGCATAGGTCATGCAAAGTCCTATTATGATTACTTCGGCCTTAACTTGTGTGGAGTATCTTGCATATCGTTGCTCCTCCCATCTTTAGGCTCTTACAATCTTACCGCCCCCTCTCCTGCAAAATTTCCCTGAGCTTTAGGATGGGGAGTGATTAGGCTGGCCTGGTTCCTGGTGATTAAGGTTAGGGTTTCTGATGTTCTGAATTATGGTTTGTTTGTTTGTTTTTTTCAGTTTTGCTGCTCCTGCACCGCCCTTGGCTCCATCCTGATGGGTATGGGATGTCACCTCCTAGCCAGAGATAAAGGCTGTTAAAATAGACTCTTATTATGAGAGTAGATTCAAAAGTAGATGAAATAAGAGTAGGAGACCACAGTGGGGAGGAGGGGGGTCGGGTCAGTCTCCCATTTGCGGGATGGTTACCTTCTATCTGCCAGATTTTATGCTCTTCTTGTCTGGTGAGATCAAACCCCATCAGTTGCAAGTGACCAGGAAGGAAAGTCTCTGGGCTTAACCAGATGTCTCATTACTTACTTGCAGTACTTGATGGTGGCCTATTATCTTTGCTGTAGCATGATCCCTCTCATCCTCCTGTTAATAATCTTTGCAATTACTATAGGTATTACAGAGATTTATCTTTGAGTGTGTCACTAAGTGGGTTTAGTACTAGGATCCACCTATTGGGGAGTATATATGGCGCTTAATTTTCTGTGTCTGGGATACTTCACTCAATATAATTTTTTCTAATCCCATCCATTTCTTTTTTTTTTTTTTTTGAGGATTAAGGTAGAGTTTATTAGAGTGCCATGAAGGGCTAGGGAGCCCATGAGAACTCATGGTACCTAGGCATGGAATTCATGAGGAGCAAGGAACAAGAAACAGACTTATGGCACTGGAGTGCCATGAGGGGCTAGGGAGCCTCCAAGAGAAGTAGGCAGCTGGAAATGGACTCATGGCACTAGAGAGCCATGAGGGGCTAGATCGCCCCCCTCCATTTCTTGACAAATGTCATTAATTCATCTTTTTTGGTGGCTGAGTAGTATTCCATTGTATAAATGTACCACATTTTCCTTATTCACTCGTCAACTGTTGGGCATTTGGGTTGATTCCATGACTTTGCTATTGTAAACACTGCTGCTATGAACATGGTCGTGCTTGTGCTATTGAGGTGAATTTTTGCTGTATGGGGGATTATTCCCAAAAGTTGAATAGCAGGGTCATATGGCATTTCAATCTTTAACTTTTTTAAGTATCACCAGACAGCTTGCCAGAGTGGCTGTATGAGCCTGCATTCCCACCAGCAATGTAGGAGAGTTCCCTTCTCGCTATATCCTCTCTAGCATTTGGTGTTGTTTGTATTGTGGATTTTTGCCATCCTGACCTGGGTGAGATGATATCTCAGGGAGGTTTTGATTTGCATTTCCCTGATGGCTAAGGATGCGGAGCATTATTAAAGATATTTGTTAGACATTTCAATTTCGTCCCTGGTAAAGTTTCTTTTAAATTCCAAGGCCCATTTTTTAGTTGGCTCATTTGTTTCCTTGGTGTTTAGTTTTCTAAGTTCTTTGTGCACTCTGGAAAATGGAACTCTATCAGACATGTGGTTAGTGAAGATTTTCTCCCATTCTGTGGTTTATCTTTGTGCTGGAGTTACAATTTCTTTATCTGGACAGAAGCTCTTTAATCTCATGAGATCCCATCCGTTGAGTGTTGGTTGTAGTGACTGTGCTATTGGATTTCTGATTAGGAACTGTTGGCCTAGTCCAATCAGCTTGACCTACCCTTTCAACTAAGGTTTTTATAGTCTCTGGCCTTATATTGAGGTCCTTGATCCATTTGGAATTAAGTCTTGTACATGGTGACAAGTACGGGTACCGCTTTAATCTTCTGCATGTGGAGATCCAGTTTTGCCAGCACCATTTGTTGAAGATGCTGTTCTTTTTCCATTGGATTCTTTGGGCCCCTTTGTCAAAGATCAAATGGCTGCAATTGTGTAGGCTTATATCTGGGTCTTCAACTCTTATCCAGTGATCTGTGTGTCTATTTTGGAGCCAGTACCAGGCTGTTTTTATAACTATGGATTTGTAGTATAGATTAAAGTTTGGTATGGTGATACCTCCAGCAGTGTTTTTGTTACTCAGGATTGTTTTTGCTCTCTTGGGTCTTTTGTGCCTCCATATGAATTTTGAGGTTATTTGGTCAACTTTAAAGAATTGCTTTGGGATTTTGATCGATATAGCATTGAATCTCTATATTGCCTTTGTTAGGATGGTCATTTTTATGATATTGATTATGCCAATCCAGGAACATGGGAGGTCTTTCCACCTTCTGGTATCTTCTGTAATTTCTTTCTTTAGGGTATGTTTTCATTGTATAGGTCTCTTACTTCGTTGGTTGGGTTTATACCAAGGTATTTCATTTTTTAGGGGCTATAGTAAATGGAATTGTTTCTCTCAGGGCTTTTTCACTTCTTTCATCTTGGGCATATAGGAAGATCACTGATTTTGTACATTTATTTTGTATCCTGCCACCCTGCTGAACTTCTGTATTAGTTCCAGGAGCTTTCTGGTGGAGTTTTTGGGATCATGCAGGTATACAATCATGTTATCTGCAAATAGAGATACCTTGACTTCTTGCTTGCCAATTTGAATCCCTTTTATGTCCCTTTCTTATCTTATGGCTTCAGCTAAGACTTCAAATACAATATTGAATAGAAGTGGTGAGAGTGGACAGCCTTGTTTAGTTCCTGATCAAAGTGGGAATGCTTCAAATTTTTCCCCATTGAATATAATCCTTGCTGTAGGCTTTTTGTATACAGCTTTTATTATATTAATAAAGGTTCCTTCCATTCCAATTGTCTCTAGGGTTTTAATCATAAAAGGCTGTTGGATCTTGTCAAAAGCTTTTTCTGCATCTATCGAGAGTATCATGTGGTCTTGAATTTTGGACTGGTTCATATGGTGAATTACATTTATTGATTTGCATATGTTGAACCAATCTTGTTTGCCTGGGATAAAGCTTACTTGAACACCGTGAATGATCTTTTTGATATGTTTTTGAATCTGATTTGCTAAGACTTTGTTGAGAATCTTTGCACCTGTGTTTATCAAAGGGATTGGCCTATAGTTTTCTTTTTTAAGTGTATATTTATTAGGTTTTGGGATTAAGATGATATTAGCTTCATAGAGAGAATTTGGTAGTGTTCTTTCCTTCGCTATTTGATGGAACAGTTTAAGGAGTATTGGTGTTATTAGCTCCTTAAATGTCTGGTAGAACTCTGTGCTGAATCCATCTGGTCCAGGACATTTTTTGGTGGGAAGATTGGGGATTACTCCATCGATTTCCTCACATGTTATAGAACTATTTAAATAACTCAGAATTTCCTGATTCAATTTAGATAAGTTGTGCTTACTTAGGAATTCATCCATTTCTTTTGTGTTATCAAATTTCACAGAGTATAAGTTTTTGAAATATGATGTTATAATTCTCTGAATTTCTTGGGTATCGGTAGTGATAATTCCATTTTCATTTCTAATTTTGTTAGTTTGTATTTTCTCTCTCTTGCTTTTGGTTAATTTAGCTAGGGTGTATCAATCTTATCGATTTTTTCAAAGAACCAGCTTTTTGACTTTTTGATTGTCTGTATCGTTTTCCTTATCTCAATTTCAGATATTTCTCCCCTGATTTTTCTAATCTCCTCTCTTCTACCGCTTTTGGGATAGGATTGCTCTTGTGTCTCTAAAGCTTTAAGCTGCATTGTTAAGTTATTTATTTGTGATGTTTCTATTTTTTTGATGTAAGCATTAAGAGCTATGAACAGTATCATAGGTTATACAACCAATACTTAAAAACCAATTGAATTCCTATAATAGAAAACGAATGAAGTGAAAGCAGCATTTTCAATAATTACCTACGTAAAGATGTTTATGGATAAACTGAGTATTAATTCAATTATTAGATTAAAAACTATAAAGAATTACTATGGAAAAATTAATAGAAAAACAATTAAAATATTTGTAAGTTAAAAAAAAAGAGCTATGAACTTACCTCTTCAGACAGCTTTCATTGTGTCCCGAAGATTTTGATAAGTTGCATTTTCATTATCGTTCGCTTCTAGGAAATCTTGAATTTCCTTTTTAATTTCTTCCTGAATCCAATTCTCATTCAGCATCATTAGTGTATTTTCTGTTGTTTGTTGTGTTGCGGATGTCAAGCTTTAGACTGTGATCTGACAGGGTACAGGCTAGAATTTCAACTTTCCTGTATATGTGGAGATTTGCTTTGTGGCTCAATATGTGGTCCATTTTGGAGAAAGTTCCATGTGCTGCTCAGAAAAATGTGTATTCTTTGGTGCATGGATGAAAAGTTCGATAGAGATCTGTAAGGTCCATTTCAAGTAAGAGTTTGATTAAGTTCCAATGTGTCTCTGTTAAGTTTTTGACCTGTTGAGAGGGTGTTGTTGAAATCCCCAAGAATTATTATTTGGAGGTTGATTTCTCGCTTTAGACGCTGTAGGGTTTGCTTAATGAATGTGGAGGAGCCCGAAAGATGCATATGTTCAATATTGTGAAGTCTTCCTGATGAATTGTACCTGTGACTAAAATGTAGTATCCATCTGTGTCTCTTATGATTTTTTTTTTGGTTTGAAGTCCACTTTGTCCAATAGCATAATAGTTACCCCTGCCTGTTTCCTTGTTCCATTAGCTTGCAGAATTTTGGACCAGCCTTTTATTTTTAGGATGTGTCTATCTTTTGTTGTGAGATGAGTTTCTTGAAGGCAGCAGATTGATAGGTTGTGATTTTTAATCCAAGTTTGTAATCTGTGTCTCTTGATTGGTGAGTTAATTCCATTGACATTTAATGTCATAATGGAGAAATTATTTTTAATTCTGGACATTTTTTTATGTTTAGTGGCTTTGTAAGTGTATTATTTTGCTTTTAGGTTTTGGTGGTATTATACTTCCCTTCTGTCCTCCTGGAAACACTTGTTTTTTTCTTCAAGTTTGAGTATCATTTCTAGCATTTTTTGAAGGCCTGGTTTGGTAGACATGTATCCCTTCAAGTTGTCTTTGTGCTGGAAAACTTTTCTTTCTCCCTCAATCATGATGGATAGTTTTGCGAGGTATATCAGCCTGAGTTGACATTTTTCTCATTCAATATTTGAAGTATGTCTCTCCAAGCTCTTCTTGATTTTACTGTTTCCATTGAGAAGTCATTTGTTATTTTAATAGGTTTACCTTTTTTTTTCTTTTTTCTTTATTTTTTCCACTCATACAAACTTGATATGTCCCCTCCCTCCCTCCACCCCTTCCTGGAGCCCTTTGCTCCCTCCCCCCTCTTCTCCTTCCTTTCCTCCTCCCTGCTTTTCTCCCAGTGCCCCCTTCCCTCCCATTCATGGAGCATCCTTTAATGTGCATGTCAAACTTTCCTCTGGGTCCTCCTCTTCTGATGAAGTGTAAGGACTCAGTAGCATTGCCTAGAGCTCTTTCTTGTGTTCCCCTTTAGTATAGGAACACTATTGTGGCTGTTAATCCCTTGCCTCTAAGGATCCTAGTACTTGTGAACCATACTAGCCTTTGGGGAGTCAATGATATGTTGGTCATTGCACAGGTCATGCAAAGTCCTGTTATGATTACTTCGGCCCTAACTTGTGTGGAGTATCTTGCATATCGTTGCTCCTCCCCATCTTTAGGCTCTTACAATCTTACTGCCCCCTCTTCCGCAAATTTCCCTGATTGTTTCTACCTCCTTTTAGCTTTGTTCTAGGATTTCCCAGGCTCTGCCCACTAGGGCTGGAAGTACAAGCCACCACCATTTCTGCCTGGCGTTTTTTCATTTGGGACCTGGGATCCAAACTCAGGACTTTCTGCTTGCAGGGAAGAATCTTGAGCCTTGAGCCATCTTTCTACCGGCAGCATTTAACTCTTACAAAAAGTAAAAATAATAATCACAATCATAGTAGGAACATCCATAAAGAGAAGACTTTCTGAGTTTTACACTGATGTCCCAAGTCATGCAGTCTTTAGGTCTCTCTTGCTTGCCTGACTCTTTGGGCTCGAGGAGTTGGGTTGATAAAGGAGAAAGGGGTTAAGGAGTATGAAGCCCTGGAGAAGAGGAGGCAAGGGAGTGGGGCTATATATGAGGTGTGGGGCTGTAAGGTACCTGGAATTGGTGGAAAGGATTGTGTTGGGTGGGAAGGGAGATAGCAGGGCCAGGTTCCCCAGGGGTGATCTAGGTACAGAGAGCACTTGAATTTCATGCTGAAAGTCTGGTTATGGGAAGGATGTTGAGATGACAAAGTTATCCTATATTACCTAAGTCCACAGAGCCAATCTTAACCTCTGAGCCATCTCTCCAGCCCCACTTAGGCTGACTTTGGGAATCATCATGGATTACTCTACCTCTTTTGTGCTTAGCTCTGTGATTTTCCATGCTTTTCTAGGGCCTAAAAGTGCAGGTGCTACCATTTCCCCCTGGCATTTTTATGTGGAACCTGGGATCTGAACTCAGGACCTTCTGCTTGTGAGACAGACTCTTAACTCCTGATCCATCTCTCCAGCCCCCCACTTCATTCTTATATGGGTCAAAACAGGAAACCTGGCTGGGATAAGAGAATTGATCATCACCAACACTGCACAAACTTGGCATGGCAGTGCTCACATGTAATCTCAGTGCTGGATCAGGCAAGAGGTAGAAACAGGAGGATCAGGAATTTAAGGTCCTCAGCTACATAGTGAATTCAAGGCTAGCCTGGATTGCACAAGACTCTGTCTCTGTAGTATGTGTATTTGTAAACTCTGCTCTAAGTATATTATGGCCTTATATAGACTTATAACTTATATAATATAGCCTATATTTATAACCCTATGTGGTGAGCAACAGACAGATAGATAGATAGGTAGATAGATAGACAGACAGACAGACAGACAGACAGACAGAGAACATGTCCTCATAGGACCTGTCTGGGCATACAAGCACAGTTACCGTGACTGACAGCTTCTGTCTTACCATTCACAGCTGTGACTTCACTTTGGTCTCTCCTTATTCTAGATAATATTTATGAAAACATGGTGTCTGCCAGCTCAAGATGATGCATTGAAGCACATAGACTTGCAGCTGTGTTCAACACACACGTTCTTTCTGACAGTCCTGGAGATGCTGAGATGCCTGAGACGAAGATGTCCACTCCTTTGGTTTCTGTGGCCTGCCTTGCAGATGGCAATCTTCTATATGCTTACACAATCTCTTGTTGGAATATGTTTATTTTCAGTTGACACACAATAGTTTTACAAAATTGCAGGGCACCATGTAACATTCTTATACATGTTTAAGTAAATTATGTCCCAGTAAGCACTATAATGAAATAAATATATGCATAATGTTATTAAAATTAAATGTCCCAAATAGAGCAAGAAATATAGCTCCAGTACGTAACCTCTTGCCCACCATTGTGCAAGAAACTCTATCAGTTCAGCATGTCACATATAAAAAAGAAGACCTATAAGTAGGAGGGAGACTTGCTGGGAATAGCTGGGAAGAAGGGTTTCATTGGGAGAAGATGGGGATGATGAGAATGATAAAAACTCATTAAAATAATACATAAAATTATCAAATGATAAAAGAAGTCCCAGATACCCATCTTTCAAATAATAGTATTCAGGAGATAGGTATTAATTGGAAGGAATCAGATACATTCAAAGCTGTCCATGGTAAGGCAGATAGGTCTCTGTCATAGGTTGTATCTTGGGGGTGGTGGAGGATGGGCTCAGGGGCACAAAGAACTTCATGTGGACAGAAGAGTGACAGAAGCTGCAATCTGGAGAGGATCTTCCTTAGATAGTTTGCCAGAATTTCCCAAGGAAGTCACACCAGGCTTGTATCTCCAGGGGCTTGACTCTATACCTTATCAAGCAGTTGCACATGCTCTGAGCCCTACCTCTGCATCACTTTTTTAGAGAAAGCTGGTTTTCCTCAGCATCTTCTCTGTGGCAACATTTATTTGCTGTAAAAGAGAAGTCAAAAGTTAATGAGATGAGTTAAAAATCCTGAATAATTGCTAGAATTTGGAATGGGGATGAAGGTTTCTTTAAAGGCTCCCAATTCCATACTCAACTCCCCACATGGTCAGGGGCAGAGTCTTTATCTGGCACACTCTATGAAGATGGGATGTGTAGCACTGGACTCTTTTGCCCAGAATTTCATTTGATTTAAATTTTTTTCTATTTGACAGTTTCATACATGTATAAAATGAATTTTTATCATTTCATCTATTTCAAGTTATCCTACCTCATTCCTCTCCCCTCTCCCACTATAAACCTTCTTCTAAGAATTCTCCCTTCTACTTTGATGTCCTCTCTTATCAGGGAGGAGTTTAAGGAGATGAAAACAGTCAAATTCATTCTATTTGTATATGAAAGCTTCAAAGAATAAAACATTATAATAATAGAACAAAATACACTGGGGAAAGGAGATTGAGACTGGGTGATAAGGGATAAAATAACAAAGTTATTGTACTTATGCAAGAAACTGTCAAAGAATGAAAATAAGTAAGACTAATAAAAATGTACATAAACAAACCACACACATAAACACGCATGCAGGCATGCACACACATGTCAAATTCTGAGATGACTCAAAACTGTTCTGAAAGGTGGGTTTGGATGAAGTCAGATCTCGCTGAAAGCTGGCTGGTGTTTTTCTTGCAGAGAGATGGATGAGAGATGTGTGTACAGAGTGGGAGGCAGAGATTTGAGACATGTTTCATGTTTACCCAGAGATGAAAAGGGGGGCCTCTCAAGAGACTGTATTATAGGGGAGCCCAGCCAGCCAATCTGTGTCCCTGCTTCCTGCTCCCCCAGCTTGAATGCTATAGAACCCTCACCTGGGGGCAAACCCTGGAGATGGGGGAGGACGTGCAGTCGGGCTTCATGCCTGGAACCTTGAACCTCACAATCGTCTGACTCTGGGAAGCCCCTGATTCCAGGCAGCAGTGCTGGAAGCAGGGCCAGAAGGTGCAGCCGGGACCGCAGAGCCGTGTGCTGTTCAATGGCAGGATGGTGCTGTCGTGGCAGCACTGCTCCAAGGGGTTGTAGATGCGCTCCCCACACAGGGGTGCTGGCTGGCACAGCAGGGGACCAGTGTCTGCAAGAGTCAGAGCTGGCTGGGCTTCAGGGACCAGCCAGGCCACCCCCCCCCTCACACAGTGTGACCTCTCCCCTCCTCACAGCACCTGCTCTCACCTGAAACTCCTGCTGAGTTTGAAATCCGGAATTCAAAAAGGGGAACAAGGACAGCAACTGAGAAACAGAAACAGAGTGGGCATCAGAATGTGAGTGTTGGGGTGCAACTAGTTGCCTACAAGCATAGGATGCTGATGGTCCATTGAGCTGCTCTGGTTGGATCTAGTGACTCAGAGTGTGTTCTGAGGCTGACTCTAGTGTGGACCCTGAGTCTGGGCTGACAGGTGAGGACATTCAGGGACTGAGATCTGCAGGGAGGACTCTGGGAAGAGGAAGCTTCTGAAAGTCACAGACAGGGGAGATGATGGTAGAGTCAGAGATGCCAGGATGTGAGGGAAGCTGAGGAGCGAAGGGAAGAAAAGTTGAACTTGTGTTCAGAGGATCAGTGAGCAGGGGAGAGGGATGCCCTAACACCTAGATCTCCTTGGGCTGGGATCTCCTTACCAGACATCCAGATTATCATGGTTCTGATGAGACTGTGGAGAAATAGGTGACAGCAGCAGCAGAATGGAATCTGGGACCTTGAGGTGTGATTTAATAGTATTACTGGTTGCCACGCCCCATTTTGGCACAGGTGTCAACTTGTCTGTCAGTTGAGGATTTGTGCTCTGGTAAATTTGAATTAAGCTCAGAACAAACGGAGGAGATTAGTCTGGCTGATGGGGAAGGCCCTGAAATAAAATACAGACAGCTAGTTGAGAGAGTCATCCTTTTCTCAGTCATTATGTAGAGATGGTGTGGCCAATTCCTTCGGCCCTGGTGTTGGTACATGCTCTCCCATCAGACTGGAATAAGAATTGTAACCAGTAATCATAAGAGGAAAATGAACCCCTTGTTCCCTTAAGCCATTTGATGGTGATTTGTCAGCAATCATGCAGATGAACTGCAACAGGGAACAAGGACAGCAACTGAGAAACAGAAGCAGAGTGGGCATCAGAATGTGAGTGTTGGGGTGCAACTAGTTGCCTACAAGCATAGGGTGCTGATGGTCCACTGAGCTGCTCTGGCTGAATCTAGTGACTCAGAGTGTGTTCTGAGGCTGACTCTAGGTGTGGGCCCTGAGTCTGGGCTGACAGGTGAGGACATTCAGGGACGAGGTCTGCAGGGAGGGCTCTGGGAAGAGAGAAGCTTCTGAAACTCACAGACAGGGGAAATGATGGTGCAGTCAGAGATGCCAGCAAGGAGGATGTGAGGGAGGCTGAGGAGCGAAGGGAGGGAGAGTTGAACTTGTGTTCAGAGGATCAGTGAGCAGGGGAGAGGGATGCCCTAACACCTAGATCTCCTTGGGCTGGGATCTCCTTACCAGACATCCAGATTATCATGGTTCTGATGAGACTGTGGAGCAGTAGGTGACAGCAGCAGCAGAATGGAATCTGGGACCTTGAGGTATGATTTAATACCATAACTGTTGCCACACACTGTTGGCACCCTGCCATCTTTTAAAAAATATTTTGTTTATTTACTCTATATGTGTGTGTGTGTGTGTGTGTGTGTGTGTGTGTGAGAGAGAGAGAGAGAGAGAGAGAGAGAGAGAGAGAGAGAGAGACAAAGAGAGAAAGACACAGAGAGAGAAAGACAGAGAGAGAAAGACAGAGAGAGAAAGAGGGAAGAGGGCACTATGTATGGAATATACATACATATGTATATGGAAGGCCAAGGGCGACTTCAGGAATCATCCCAGATTGCTTCTACCTCCTTCTACCTCCTATTTGCCTCTCTCTGGGATTTCCCAGGCTCTGCCCACCAGGGCCAGAAGTTCAAGCTGCTGATGTTTTTACATGGGACCTGGGATCAGATCTCAGAACCTTCTGCTTGTGAGGCAGAGTCTTAACCCATGAACTAGCTCTCCAGCCCCACCCTACCATCTTACACATGAAGACATAATCAAAAGCTGGAGCTTCAAAAGCTGCTAGGAATGAAAAAAAATAGAGAGATTTAGGGTAGACCTCTGAGATCCCCATTTTAATTTTACTTATTTATGAGAGAGAAGCACACATATGAACTACGAGGGCTTCTTGGAATCGACTCAAGTTACCAGGTTTGTTAACAGGCATCTTCCCCAGTGAACTGTCTTTCAAGTCCAGCTTTGCTTTTTGAAAAAGGTTCCTGATGCCAAGCAATGCTTCAGTTATGCTCTGTAATATTGCTACTATAATGCATGTGATGAGATAAAATGTGAGCTCATAATATTGGGAATCTGTTGTTTTTCTTTGTTTTCTCGGTGGGTCACCATAGAAATTTGGACATCCAACCTTTTGGCTTTTCTGTTCTGTATCACACTGGGGCAAGAAGAATTGTTTTTAGATGCATTAAATAGATAAACACCAGCAAAAGCAGATTGTGAGCCAGGGGAATGACCCAGTGGGTTAAGCCCTTTACTTGGCAAGTTTAATGTGTCAGTTTTATCTGCCAGTTGCCTAAGCTATCTCTCCAGCTTCTATTTTTAACACTTTTGAGCATACATTGCTGTTAGAAAAGAGGAGAGGAAAGAAAGGAGGGGAAGAGAGATAGAATCGGCACCCAAGCTTTGTCCATGAAGACTGAAGTTTATTTGGGAAGCTTCTTCAAAATTCCAGTGAGAGAACAGCAATTTCCTTGAGAGATGGAAATTGCTACTTCTTTGGAGTTAGGGGTGCGAGTTTTTAACAGTTGGAGTGCAGGAGAAGGAAGTCTCAGTTTGGCTGCTTTCTTTGGTTCTGGAATGACTAACAGTCTTTCCAGTTATCAGTTTTCCTTATCAGATCCTGTTAACATTCTTGGTGGGGGCCTCTGATTAAAGGTCTATTTCAGATCTCAGATATCTGATTGTGAATCTATCATATTCTCCTGATATCTACTGTAATGGTAGTTCATTAAACATGAGTTTGGGGTAGGTAGTTGTGGTGGTTTGAATGTGAATGGTCTCCCACAGGATCATGTGTTTGAATACCTGGTCTCCAGCTAATGGTACTGTTTGGGAAGAACTGGAGCCTTGCTGGAGGAAGTGCATCACTAGAGGTGGCCTTCAAGGTTTGGATTGTCCAGCCCCATGTCCTTTCACTGTTTTGTTCTCTCTGCCTTCTGATGGCTTCTGTATACCAGCATCCTGCTGTTGTCTGCCATGCCTCCTGGTAAGCGATTCTCCACATAATGGATTATATTCCATCTATAGCCATAGCCAAAGGAATTATCTTTTCTCCCTGAAGCGGCATGCATCAAGAGTATTTTCTCACAGTAACAGAAGAGGGACTGCAATAGTCTTCTCTTAATTCTACAAGTCCTTCTCTTTTACCTGCTATCACTCGGAAACAGTGGAAGCCGAACCAAAGGAAGTCTGCCCCATGTGTTGAGGATAAACAAAGAAGACAACTTTGCAACATTTTTTACTGCTTTTTTTTTTTTTTTTTTTTTTTTTTGTGGAAGAAGGTTTAATTGGCTCACAATTCCAGGTTACAATCTGTCATGATTTGAATGTGATTTGCCCCCATAGGCTCATGTGTTTGGATACTTAGTTGATATTTGGGAAAGTTGTAGCAACTTTAGGAGGTAGAACCTTGCTGGAGGAAGGCACATCACAGAGGGTGGGTCTTGAGATTTGTTAGCTCTGCCATGTTTCTGCTAGCAGTTTGCTTTAGCAGTTTGCAGTTAGCTCTCTCGGCCTACATGATGTCTGCAGTGACCTGAGCCCTCGCCAGCTTCTGCCAGCCAACCATGCCCTTTCTACCATAGTAGACTGTATCTTCCCTTTGAAACTGTAGGTCAAATAAATCTACCTTTCTCTCTTAAATTGGTTGTTGGAGTGGTGTCTCACAGTAGGAAAAGAAAGTAACTGTGGCACAATCTATCACATGGGGACGTTACAGAGGTAGGAGCTTGAAGCAGTTGATGAGCTTGAAGCACATCTCATCCACGGCAAGAGCACAGAGCAGTGAATCAACGTGTGCTTGATTGCGCTCAGTTCTCATTCTTACAGTTCTGGGTCCTCCTCCTAGGAAATGGTCCCACCCACAATAGGCTGGGTCTTCCCACATCAGTTATGCAATCATGACAATCCCTCCCAAGCATGATGACATGCTGTTGCAGTTACCTTTCTTCCTGTTGTGAGACAACACTCATACACAAGTTAAGGAAAGAAAGGGAGATTTATTTAGCTTATGGTTTCAGAGAGGACATATAGTTCATTACATTGGAAAAAGCATGGCAGGAAGCAGAAGCTGGAAGTGGCTCAGGTTAAAGCATGGAAGCAAAGAAGAGTTTTATTTACTGCTTCTTTTAAATGTCCTGATTAGTCGTGTCTGCCAATGAAACCAAGGAATCCATTTTTTCAGTGATATTAAATCCACCATCAATAGCTCAATCAAAATGGCAAGCCGAACCAAAGGAATGCAAAATCTATGGCCTTACCCTTGAAATTGCTTTCAACAGATTTTCTAGTATCTTCAATTCAATTGGCTATAGTCTGATTTTTGGAAATATTCCCTTCATCTTTCTTATTTATGTATATATTTCTTACATTATGTTTGTGAGCTCTACATACATTATTCTATAGTAATTTGCTTGATGATAGATTTTTTTTGTGTATGTTTGTGTTTTGCATATTGGTACATGGTGGACATGTGTGTGCAGGCATGTGTACCAGAGGGCACTTGAGTGTGTATGCTTGTTGAGGTACAAGAGTGACATCAAGAATCATCCTTGATTTTTCTACCCCTCTATTGCTTTGCTTTGAGGTATCCCAGGCTTTAACATCCAGGGTTAGGGGGGCTGGAGAGGTGGCTCAGGGGTTAAGCCTCTGCCTTGCAGGTGGAAGGTCCTGAGTTCGGATCCTAGACCCCACGTATAGACTCCGGGTGGAAGCGGGGGCGGCCTGTGTTTCTGGTCCTGGTAGGGCGGAGTCTGTGAATCCCGGGCAGAGTAAACAAGGAGGAGGTAGAGGTGGTCCATGGTGTTTCCTGAATTCGCCCATGGTTCTACACACACACACACACACACACACACACACACACACACATGCGCACACACACAATTGAATAAATAATAAAAAAATTAAACAACAACAAAAACATCCAGGGTTAGAATTACAGGCTGCCACTATATCTGCCTGTCATTTCTTATTTTTATCTTCAATTTTTTTGTGTGTGTGTACACCAGAAGGCAATTGAATGTGTGTGCCTGTGGAGGCCCAAGGTTGACGTTGGAAATCATTCTAGATTCTTCTGCCTCATTATTGCCTGCTCTGTCTTCAAGGGCTGGAATTACATGCCAGTGCCATATTCTCCCAGAATTTTTACATGGGATCTGGGATCCACACTCAGATCCATTTGTTTGTGAGGTGCAGGCTTTAACCCCTGAGCCATTTCCCCAGCCTTGTGACAACACATTTGAAATGTTTGAGTCAAAAGGCCACGACTTATTCTCAGGCGAGTAGAACCAGCACTAGCAGAGAGGCATAAGAGCTACTGCTTTAAGAACTAGTGTCTGTCCCAGAGGGAATTTTGACATGCACACTAAAGAATGCTTCAGAATGGGGGGAGGGGGCACTTGGAGAAAGGGAAGGAGGAGGGAAAAGAAGGGGAAAAGGGGATAGGAGCAAGAGGGTCCAGGGAGGGTTGGAGGGAGGGAGGGGAATGGGGTACTTATCAACTTTGTATAAGTGGAAGAAAAAAAAAAAAAGAACTAATGTCTGTGTAACCAATATGCTTATGTAGGAAATCCATGAAGCTAGAGACAACATTGATAGATTCTGTCAGTTAAAATCCAACAAACCCTTTTGAGAATCGGTTTGCTTTACACAGTGAGAGCAAGGTGAACCACAAATGCCAACTTCTTGTGACGCGAAAGTGCCCTATTGACTGACTGATGCACTCTGTCACCATGTAAAGATATCACACTGCAGCTAAGTGTCCTTGTAGCCCATAGCTGCCACCTGATGGGGTCCACTGTTTCGGGTGGTGTGGCAGTTAAACACAGGTTGTCAACATGACAATTGAGGGATGAGTCTTCAGGTAACTTACAAAGAAATAGTTGAAGCAAGTCCTGGGGAGATTGTAAAATTGATATGTAACAATCCAGCCCACAGTGGGTGAGACCATTTTCTGGTCAGGATGAGATGGAGGGAACTGGTTCGGTAGTTTGACATATTGGCAAGTTACGAATTTTGCCTCTCTCTTAGCTCTTTATGTGGATATGGTGTGACCAATTCCCTTGGCTCCTGATGTTGGTATGAACTTCCTGCTATCATAATGCATTGTAACTCAGAATTGTGAGCAGGGATCAAACCCCTTGCTTCCCTAAATTGCATTAGTCATGTATTTTTTTTATCAGCATCAGATCAGTAACTGGAATAGGTGGCAATGAGACATCTCCTGTATGAGTGATCTTGACTCAGGTGGAGATCTCATGGCAGCAACTTACGTGCGTCCCAAGACCTGCCATTCAGGGGATCAGAGAGGCTGCACCTGGCTGCAGATCAGGTGCCTTAGCCCTTGTCTCGTGTAACCCATGTGGAGGTATAGAGGATCACCAGAGTGAGTTGGAGAACCATTTCCCTAAACCTAGAGTCAAACCCTGGAAATGGTCATCAGAATTAGGAAGGTTGTAAGATATAAAGTCAAAGTGGGAAAGATGGCTTAGAGGTTAGTCTCTGTCTTGCAAACAAAAGGACCTGAGTTCAGATCCTAGATCCCACCTAAAAATGCCAGGTAGAAATGGCAGAAGCCTACAGTTAGGGCTCTGGAAGGAGGATCTCCATAGATTCATATACTCAAGTGCCATCCAGTACACACCCACCCACCCACGCACACACACACACACACACACCAAACAAAACATAAGTGTTTCTCTACCCACTTTACAACTGGAAACATTTTCTAACCCCCCTTCCACCAAACACTAAGGTCTGAGTGTGAGGACTACTTTCAACTGAGATTTGAGAGAAGGACATACTTTCCAGAATGCCTGCATGTCAACACGCCAAGTATGCCTAACTACTGAACCAGCTCTTTCCATCTTTTCTATCTGCCCAGGGAATGGTCTCATCCATCATGGAGTGGATCTTCCAACATCAGCTAGATACTGCGCTGCTTGCTTGCTTAGAGTTTGCTTTAACTACAAATTCTTCACAGAGTTGCCTAGAGCTCAGCCTTCAGTTGTCAACTTGACACCCACATCTAAATACTACAGATATTATATATATGAACATATGAAAATCTCTAAAACTACACAGTAAGAACACAACCAACTCAGTTCTGTGGGGGTCCCCGGGGATTGAAGTTCTGTCCTGCAGGCCGGCCCGGCGGGTCCTCCACAAGGGGGATCGGGGAAAGGTGAGTGCGCTGTCGGCCTGCTCCCAGCCCTCCTTCCCGAGGACAATCAGACGCGACAGGGAGTCTAGTCAAGCAGGAACTCCTTTATTACAAGTCCATAGCCCTCTTATAAAGGCAGAAACTGCAAGGGGAATTCTAGGGTGGGGAAACGGGCAACCAATCATCTTAAAGGTCAAGCCAGCTATGCCCCCTATTGTCTTCCTCCTGAGCTATGCCCCCTATTGTCTTCTTCCATCAAAACATCTTTGTCTAAGCTTGCCAGACCACCCAGGTTACCTAGACTGAGGCCCCCACAAGTTCCTGTAAGGGCAACACCGACCGAAGAAGATGCACAGGTGCTAAACTAACCCTTGAAAAGATGCCTAGTACCATCAACCATCAAATAATGAAAATGAAGACCATGGTGAGGTACTAGCCGATGGCTGCTAGCATGGGTACAATCCTGGTAGAAATGCATAACAACATAACATTTGGCTAATGTTTTGACAAAATTTCCTATGCAATAAAATCTCACTTTATAACCAACACCTACACAATTGGGTGTCTATCTTAAGGAAACAAAACCTTCTGTTCCTATGTAAAAGTCCAGAGCTGGTCACAGCAGTTTCGCTAGTAATAAACACAAACTGGAAAGAATACAGACATTCATGTCCATGAACCTACTGATAGACTGTGTGGCTTTTTCATTCAGCAGAATGAAATTCAGGAACAAAGGAACAAAAAAGTGATTCAGATAAGGGCATGTGTGGACCATAAATGCATCATATTTGGGAAAGAAGCCTATATCGAAATTTCTTTTTTTTGTATGTGTGCAAATGCAGGTGTGTATGTGTGTGAGTGTAGAAGAGGGTACTGGGTGTGCCTGTGGAGGCCCAAGGCCCAAGGGTGACTTCAGGAATAGTCTAGGATTGCTTTGGCAATTTTGCCTGGCATTTTTACATGTGAACTCAGGTCTTTTTGCTTGAGAGACAAAGGCTGAACTCCTGAGCCAACTCTCCAGCCCCTTCATATGCTATTCTTGGGAAGGCCAGACTGTGTAGACTGATCACCAATTGTAGTTCTTGGATTAGGTGTGTTGGGAAAAAGCTGTGAGAACAAAAGAAACAAACATTATGACAGAGTTCTGGAGGTGAAGAGGTGTTCTATGGAAAGACATATTGTCAACTCCACCCTCTCCTCCAGCACAGCAGCCTTCCACAATGGGTCAGTCAGTCAGTCAACTGTCTGTCTGTCTGTCTGTCTGTCTGTCTGTCTGTCTGTCTGTCTGTCTATCTATCTATCTATCTATCTATCTATCTATCTATCTATCTATCTATCTATCTATCTATCTATCTGTTGGATTAAGGCAGAGTTTATTAGAGGAGAGAAAGGATAGAACTCACTGACTAGGGTGCCCCAGAGAACTCAAGGACTCCAGACAGAATCCATGAGGAGCAGGCAGCTAGAAATAAACTCACGGACTCTACAAGTGGAGTGTCGTGAGGGGCAGGTACCACACAATGAGTCTACTTAAAGGAGTTAAATGGTATTCTCTCTGATATTGTGCTGCAAAATTGGTACACTTTTAGTCTGAAATATTTGTGAAACTTGGAAGTGGGATTAGGGATGTAGTTTCAGTTTGGAGCACATTTGCCTAGCACGCATGAAGCCCTGGACTTAGTTCCATAAATTGGGCATAGCAGTGCACAACTCTTATACCAGAATTAGGGAGATGGAGGCAGGGGGGTCAGAAGTTTAAAGTTGTCTGCTATATGGAGAGGCTGATGCAAACATGGACATACCTGTTTCAAGAGAGAAAGGAAGAAAGAAAAGAAAGAAGGAAGGAAGGAAGAAAAGAAAGAAAAAGGGAAGGAAGGAAAGAAGAAAAGAAAGAAGAAAGGAAGGAGGAAAAATTATATTGTTGTACTTCTACAGAACATCAGAAGACAAGGAAACTACAAAGCACAACTAAGAAGAGAAAATAATTAAAGAAAGACAAGTTTGAAAAGTAAGTCCTTGTTTGAGTCCTTTTCCATGAGTTTGATCATAATTCTTTAGAGAAATGTGAATTCAAGGCTGTCACACTTACCCTTCTGTGCTGTGATGAAGTACTTTGACCCAAGCAGCTTCAGAGACGAAAGGGTTTATTACCTGGCTTATGATTTCACAGGGATAGAGACTGCTATGGCCAGGAATGCATAGGAGCAGGCATGGAGACAGAAGAGGGGGAGAGAGAGAGAGAGAGAGTCGGTGGGAGTAAGAGGACAACTTTAGGAAGTCAATTCTTTCCTTCTACCATGTCGGCTCCAATTCAGGTCACTAGACTTGCATGAAGGCACCTTTACCTGCTGAGCCATCTCCAGCTCTGCAATGTTATTCTTAGTCAACACTGAGTGACTAAGTGCTCATATCTAAGTGTGGTATCATTACCAATGCTTTGTATCCCTTTTCAGCCAATATAGGTTTGTATGCAGGCTCTGAATCTAGATTTGTGATATCTGGGGAAGTTGCTTGGAACTTATGAATGAATTAGAGGTAAGTTATTAAGGTTGTTAAAATCATAAAATTAAAGTTCCTGTGTTTGGAACAATTTCTATGTAACATGTCACCAGAAACAGTCACTTTGGTACTAACTCATGGGGAATCATGCCCAGAGCTTCTAATTTTCATGGTGTTTACAAATATAGCCATTGTTTTTGGTGGTGGTAAGTCCTGACATGGGACCATGTTATTGCAACTTTTGGGTGTGGGGCAATAAACATGGTTTATTCTGAGCCAAATATGAATGACTATGAACCAGGAACACAGACAAGTTGCATCAAATAATAACATGTTCCAATAGGGAAGTGATTACTTTAACTTGTTTTTTTAAAAAATTACTCTTTCACAATTTCATACATGTACACAATGAATTTAAATACTTTTCACTCCATATTATCTGATCTCATCCTTTTCTCTTACATTATTTCATTGTCTATGAACAATCAGCTGACGGTCAGGAAGGATAAGTCATTTGAGAAAAATAATTGGAGCTTTCCAGTAGTAGATCCGACGCACCAAAAGTTATTAAAAGGGATTATGAGCACCTTTTTTTCCCTGGAAGCACTGAGGATTGAGCCAGAGGCCTTTTAGGTTCTACCACGGGACCATCTCAGGCATATGCATCATATTTGGAACTATGAAAGCCTTGGAATCAGGAACTGGTAGCCACAGTACTCTGAGGAGTATAAATGCAAGTGGCAGTAACATGCACGGGATATAGTTATATATTATGCCTATGTATATTTGTATAATTAAATGTATAAATCCATATGTATGTGTGCCTATGATCATTTAAAATAATTCAGGCTGATTAAGTAGCCAGCAGAGTTATTTGGTGGTAATAGGAGAGTGTTGTAAGAACAAGGATACAGGTGGGCATGAGTTACAGAGAGTCATAGGGCAGGTCCTTATCTCTGTGGGGGGAAAGGGAGGAACAAAGGGAGGAACATTTTCCCCCAATATTTTATTTGTTGGATTTTTGCTTTAATTCTTTGACTTTCATACATGAATATAATGAATATTTGTCATTTTCACCCCATATACCCCATCCCTCCCCTTTCCTTCTTCCATTGCAAACCTTCTTGTTCCTAATCTGCCTCTCTCCTATTTTTACATCTTTTTCTCTGTGTGTGTGTGTGTGTTTGTGTGTGTATCTCAGAGGACACTGCGTGCCTGTGAAAGCCCAAGTGTGACATGGGAATCATCCTGGATTGCTCTACCTCCTTATTGGTTTGCTTTAGGGGGTTTCCCAGACCTCACCCTCCAGGACCAGATGTGTACTGCCATTTTTGCCTGGCATTTTTATATAGGATCTGGGATCTGAACTCAAGTCCTTTGCTTGCGAGTCAAAGATTTTTACCCTAAGTTATCTCTCCAGCCCTTCACGTGCATTTGCGTGTGTGATCCATTGAGTTTCATCGGGGTTACTTGTACTGGCATGTATCTGGGCACTGCTGCAGTATGGATGATACCATAGAAGAAAGTAGCTCCCCTTTTCCACAGCTGGCAATAGCCATCAGCAGTCTTTTAGGGAGTGGTGGTTGGGAGAAGGAGTGAGGGTGGGATTGGGGAATATGGAGTGAAAAATGATTAAATTCATCATGTTCATGTATGAAATTGTATCTGGACCTGCCTCAGTTGATGCCAGCCAATGAAGATCTCTCGTTCAGGTCTCACATTCGCAGAGGGTCCCTGCGATTCTTCTTCAAGTAAAGGGACATTTCCCATCTTGGAGTCATCCCAACAGAATAGACAAAGGCCATCCTTCCTATTTACTTTGTATGGTTACCATTCAATTCCCCATCCCAGTGCACCTATCAATGTACAGCTCATGAAGCCATTAACCAACTCCCCTTAGTGCTGCAGGTTACCTTTGTATATTTCTGTATATTTGACTGTATATTTCTATAACTCATGACTTGTGACACAGTTCTGCCTCTTCTTTTTTGGAAGCTTCACAGAAAAGGAAAGTGCTTCTGAGTTCAACTCTTCAGATGAACAGACCTAGTTTCACAACTCATGTCTTTTTAAAACAGTCAAAAAATTGCAATATCTCCTTAAGCTTTGGCCTCCTTGCATGCAGAAGATGTAGTGAGTCCTTTACTTGCTTCTTTTTATTTTGATCATGACTTATGGGCCTAGACATTGATATGAGGGTCACTGGGGATCATGCCAAATGGAGTGGACCCTGGGCAGAGGGAAGTAGGACTTAGGTTGTCTTATGCTTGGCATGAGTGTGTCTCTTATGGCGGTGATCATGGAACATTGCCAATTCTAGTTATTTTGTAGATCATAATGCACCCAAACTGTTTACTCATTTAAAATTTTTATTTATTTGTTTTTGGTGTTGGTGTTGGTATGTGTGTGTGTGTGTGTGTGTGTGTGTGTGTGTGTGTGTATGTGTATCAGAAGGCACTATGTGTGCTTGTGGGGCCCAAAGGTGACTTTGGGAGTCATCCTGGATTGTTCTACCTCCTATTTATGTTGTTCTGGGGTTTCCCAGACTTTGCCTCCAGGGTTAGTATTTGCCAATGCCATTTTTGCTGTGGGATCTGGGATCAAAGCTTAGATCCTTCTGTTTTCGATGCAGAGGCGTAATCCCTGAGCCATCTCCCCAATCTCTTGACATGCTATAATTTCTTAAAGCTATAATTAATGCAGAAGGAAGAGACAAAAGGCTTACAGGTTACATAATTTCATAATGTGCAATGCTGGGAAGAGAAAGACTAATTTGATCAGCAATTTCCTAGGGCCTTGGTGGATACATTCTTGGGGGAGATGGACCTCTGATTCCTGGTGGAGGGCGTCTCAATCCTGTAGGAGGCATGCCTATTGGTGTCTATAGTGCAGAGGGAAGGCCAATTGGTAGATCCATGGGTGATCTCATACCAGGTGGAAGTAGAGTTGCTCTGCTTACAGGTGGGGTGGAGTGCCATGTCCTGGTGGGTACTGAGTAGGGGCATGCTGGCTGTAGAAACAATAGCAGTAGCTGCTACAGTGCCTCTTCCCTGAGGACTCATTACTTGCTGGAATGGACCTTCAACTCCTGGAACAGGGCCTGCTAATCTAAGAGGAGCCTATGGAATAGGTACACTAGTTGGCACTCCTCTGCTAGCTGCCCTTCCAACCCCATGACTTCCTGTAGCTCCAGCCAGTGGTATTGGAGCAATGCCGGTATCCTTAGGTGGTGGCCCTTCCACTGGCTGCTTTGCGTTCTTTTTTGGCTTGATTTTTCTGAACTCATCGCAATCACAAAGGATCAAATCCATATGCTTAGCAAAAGCTTTGAAGATACCAATGAGATTCGGCCATCTTGCAGGATACATATCATTCGATAATCAATGTGCTGAAGCATCTTGTTACTCTTACCCATGGTCATAATTGTTGTTCCACAATAGCCAGTGACAACAGGAGAATTTCAAGTTCTGTAATACTGAGGGGAGGGCTATAAATCAAGCTACAATGCAAGTCTTCTAGAAACAAAGTAAACTTGGCAGAAGTTTTACAACAGTGGACAGGTCCTGTTTTTTTTTTGAAATCTGCTATCTGGATGTTTGAATGCAGCTTTAACCACCTCTTGGTGTCTCAGCTAAGAAGGCCTGTTGCAGTTCTGCCTGGAAATCCACCAAGGAACCTGCTGCTGAGAACACTGTGGATCCCACTGACACTCTTGATTGCTCGGTGAAGCTGTCCTTCTGTGTTAAACCTGAACTTCTACCTCTGGCACAAGTTGCTCAGTAGTTCTCAAGTGCAATCCATCCCTCTAGTTCAGGCTTTTTCTTTTCAAACACCTTGGATGAAACTGAAAATCTCAGCAAATTTAGCAAGGGCTTTGGAACTGATATTCATCTGCTCAATCTTAATAAGCATAGAGATTTCAGTTAATACCCATGGGCCCACCCTTTTGTCCTAAATTTTAGTCTCCAACAGGCTTTGATAGTATGGCTCCTCCCAGTTCTCAGAATCTGATATGAATACGTACAAGATCTAGGACTCATGTTTTAAACAGTTGATAGATCTGGTTTCTCTTTTCATTACATAACAGTTCTTAGTATATAAGGGCCATCAGAACCTGTAGGTATCCCCTGAAAGCAAGATAATCTGTGGGAAACAGGGAGATGGAAATGAAGATGACACATGTCAGAATTATCATGAGCAAGTGCTGAGATGAGACCAGGGGACATCCCTCTAGTCTGTATGATTGTTCGAGACAGTGTCTTACTATTGTTAGGGACACACCTCACTTCCAGTCTCCTTGAGAACACTAGAATGAAGGCTTTTTAAATTAGTTATGTAAGACTTTTTAAAAAATTATTTTAAATATAAATTTTATCCCCTTCATCCTCTCCCTCCCTCCTCCCCTCCCCAATCTCCCTTTGTACTCTCACCCCTTTCATCCTTCTTTTCACCCCTCCCTCCCCTTCTCCCAGTGCTTCCCCCTCCCTCCCTCCCATCCCTTGAGCATCCTTTTGTGTGAATGCCAAACCTCCCTCTGAATCCTCCACCCCAGTGAGGGGTAAGGACTCAGTGGCATATCCCAGAGCCCTTTCTTGGGCTCCCTGTTAGTATAGGAACTCTATTATTATGACTGTTAATCCCTTACCTCTAAGGATCCTACTTCCTGAAGCCTTCTCACCCTGCAATCCATGCTAGACTTTGGGGGGTCGTTGACATGTCAGCTATTGTGCAAATCAGGCAAAGTCCGATTATGATTACTGCAGCCCTAACTTGTGTGGAGTATCTTGTATGTTGTTGGTCTTCCCCATCTTTAGGCTCTTATAATCTTGCCACTTCCTCTTCTGCAAGATTCTGTGAGCTTTAAAATGGGGAGAGATTTGGCTGGTCTGGTTCCAGGTGAGTAATGTAGGGTATTTGATGTTCTGGATTATGGTTTGTTGTTGTTTTCAGTTTTGTTTTTCCTGCGCTGCCCTTGGCTCCATCCTGATTGGTATTGAAGGTCACCTCCTAACCATAAATAAAAGACTGTTTAAATGAAGATCTTACTATAAGAGGAGACTCAAAGGTAGATGGAATAGGAGTAGGACACAGCAGTGTGTGTGTGTGGGTCAGTGTCCCATTTGCAGGATGGTTACAGTCTATCTGCCAGATTCTATACCTTCCCTGATTGGTGAGATCAAATCTTGTCAGTCACAGGTGACCAGGAAGGGAGTGAGCTTCACCAGATGTCTTGCTACTTACATGCGATACTTGATAATGACCTATTTTCTCTACTGAAGGATGATTCACTCTCTTCTTATTTATTTATTTATTCAATTGTGCGTATAAGCATGTGTGCACATGAGTTCATGTGTGTGCGTATGTGTGTGTGTAGAACCACGGATGAATTTGGGATCACCACAGATTGCCTCCACCTTCTCTTTGTTTATTCTCCCCCAGGATTCACAAGCTCCGCCCTACCAGGACCAAAAATGCAGACCGCCCCCGCTTCCGCCCGGCTATACGTGGGGTCTAGGATCCGAACTCAGGACTTTCCGCCTGCAAGGCAGAGGCTTAACCCCTGAGCCACCTCTCCAGCCCCCCTCTCTCTTCTTTTTCTGGGGGGGCCCTCCATCCCCTTCCTCTTGTTTATAATCTTTGTAGTTACAGTAGGTATTACAGAGATTTACCTTTGAATATGTCATTAAGTGGGTTTGGTACTAGGATTTACCTATTAAGGAGTACATACAGTGTCTAACTTTCTGCGTCTGAGATACTTCACTCAATGTAAGTTTTTCTAATTCCATCCATTTCCAAGCAAATTTCATTAATTCTTTTTTGATGGTTGAGTAGTATTTCATTGTATAAATTACCACATTTTCCTTGTTCATTCCTTAGCCGTTGGGCATTTGGGTTGATTCCATGACTTTGCTATTGTAAATAGTGCTGCTATGAACATGGTTGTGCTTGTGTCATTGTAGTGAATTTTTGCATTATGGGGAATTATTCCCAGAAGTGGTATAGAAGGGTCATATGACATTACAATCTTTAACTTTTTTAGAAATCACCAAACTGATTGCCAGAGTGGTTGTATAAGCCTGCATTCCCACCAGCAATGTATGAGAGTTCCCTTCTTTCCACATCCTCTCCAGCATTTGGTGTTGTTTGTATTGTGGATTTTGCCATCCTGACCAGGATGAGATGATATCTCAGGGAGGTTTTAATTTCCATTTCCCTGATAGCTAAGGATATGGAGCATTTTTAAAGATATTTGTTAGACATTTCGATTTTTTCCCTGAAAAATTTTCTTTTCAGTTCCCAGGCCCGTTTTTTAATTGGGCCATTTATCTCCTTGGTGTTTAGTTTTCTAAGTTCTTTGTGCACTCTGGATAATAGTGCTCTATCAGATATGTGGTTAGCGAAGATTTTCTCCCATAGAATGAAGTTTTGAGTCCTGCGACCTACCTCAGGCCCTATAAATTAATTCAGCTGTCCCGTCAATCATCTGGCCCACTTGGAGGTATGCAAAATGGATGCAGGAGGGTCTTAATTTATGAGCTTATGTATTTGACTAAGAATTTTTCTAGGCAGAAGATTAAGTGTGACACTTGGTTTATGTTAGTCACATATTACAAAGAACAGAAATGTGGGGCTGGAGAGGTGGCTCAGGGGTTAAACCTCTGCCTTGCAGGCGGAAAGTCCTGAGTTCAGATCCTAGACCCTACGAATAGACACTTGGTGGAAGCGGGGACGGTCTGCGTTTCTGGTCCTGGTAGGGCAGAGCCTGTGAATCCTGGGCAGAGTAAACAAGGAGGAGGTGGTGGTTCCGGAATTCCCCCGTGGTTCTACACATACACACACACACACACACACACACACACACACACACACACATACATACATATACACACGCATACACACACAATTGAACAAACAAATGAACAGAAATGTGAGATGGGAATGGAAAATGCCCAGTTCTTAGGCAAATTTTAGTGAATCTATATGGAAGTCCTGGAAGTTGGCTTGGAAAATAAAAAGTTTTGAAACTTCCTTTCTAAAGAGTAACATGCTTAGCTTTTATTTTTTTGACAACAAGAAGTTCAAGTATTCTTTATTTAAAATTAAAAAATGTACCATATTGCATTATTGCAAAAATTCACTGGTACAAAATACTATGAAGTTGGTGAGAAGTCAATAAAAAGTTGACTTTCAAACTTGTTAGCGTTTAAAAATGCTTCTTGACAAAACCAAAACATCTCGTGAACCTTTTGCATTCTTTGCAGATCTCATATTCGTGCCTGCTTTGTGCAGTAAACAAATCACCTCAGGCTAGGTGTTTTATAAAGAAAAGTAAGTTTTTTTTTTTTTTTAATTAAAGTTCAGTTTTGAAAGCTGAACTTCCAAGAGGGGTGTCTCCATTACATGGAATCTCTGATGGATGTCATCAGAGTGGGGACATGTTGGAGAAAGGGCATGGTGAGCTAGTGTGTGGTTTGAGTGTCTCCAATAACCTCGTGTTCTGAACACTTGGTTCCCAGCCCATGGTAATGTTTGGGGACACAGAGAAAATCTGGATGATGTATAGAGCACTGGGCTTTTGAAGGTCATACTTGTCTCCACTGCAGCAGCCACATTGTCCCACGCCCTATGCTTTTCCTGCCACTGGAAATGAAATAAATCCTTCCTCCCTTAGCTTCTTTTTTCAAGCAACTTTTTTTTTTTCATAAGAATGAGAAAAGTAGATATTACAATCAGGAAGCAAGAGGAATTCAGGGGACACACCCCTATTCTTTTTAATATATATTTTTATTTGTTGACAGTTTCATATATGGTTAGAATGAATTAATATCACTTTACCCCATGTTACCTGATTCCCCATCCTTCTTCCACTGAAAATCTTCTTCACAACCAGTCTCCCCAGTATCTTTTCATGTCTTTTTACATATGTGGGCCATGAGTTTCATATGGGTTGCCTATATTGGCATGTTCTAAGTACTTGCTGGGGCATGGATGATGTATTAACGGATATATTATCAAGGAAAGTAGCTCCCTTTCTCATAGCGAATATAAAACCTTCAGCAGTCTCTCAGGGAATTTGGTACCAATGAGATCTTCCCATTTCCTTGGAAAAATACTGATAGGTTAAATTTTGTGCAGGTTTTGTGAAAGTAGAAATGGTTGCAGATATACTTGTTTTTTAAAAAACATTATAACTTCCTTTCACAAGAACTACATTAATAGTTTCTAATAACAGCATTCTCTTTTACCATTTCAACACCATTGAAATGGGAATCAAGCTTCAAGACACATCCACACCACCCAAAACCATAGCAGGTCAGAAACCATCAAGGTGATGCCTTTGGGAGTTTTCCAGAAAGACAACACTGCAGCTGAAATAAGCCAAAGAAAACAGGCACACTCACTCAACATAACCAAATAGAAATTCTTAACCTTCTATGTCTGGAATCTAGGGCAAGAGAAAAGGATACAAAAAGCCCCTAGGAAACTCCACTGTTGAAGGTGTGGCTGTCCTGCAGGCATACACCCACTTGCAAGGGCTTTCTTATTGGGCTGTGGCATGCTGCCAGCTGTTGTGCCTTTTGTGGTTCTTGACTGAAACTTTGTTTCTATAACTACAGTGGGTGTTGTTCTTGGTGCCTCAGCTCCTCTGGCAAACTTCTCAAGAGCTTTATGGAGTGGCACTCAGAGTTGGCCAGGCTTGGGGCTGAAAAGCCAGGGGAGCAAAGGGAGGTGGGAAGGAAGGGTGCTGTCTTCTTTTTTTGTTTGTTTGTTTAATTTGGATTTTAATTATGTACATAAATAGTAATATAAGAACAAGGAGTTCTAAGGCTTGTACATTATCTCCATGTGGAAGGATTTCAGATTAATCAGCTTATAGTATGACATCACCCAAGATAACAAAAAGGCCTAGTGTAGTTTTTTTTTTTTTCCGAAGAATAAAGTCAGTTTACTATATCCAATACTGACTCCTCTGCCATTTGTCTGTAGAAATACTGATTTACTGTCTGGAGTTTCCAATGTTTACCTATAACTGATTAAAATGGGCAGAGCATGGAGTTTTCTATTTATTTCCAGATGAATTCTTCACATTTCCTGGCTTCTGAAAGTGTTCCTTCCACAAATCTTCTACCAATATGTATCCTTGTAAACCCCAGTCATATAACTTCTCCCCACTGACCTGGGCAAAGGTGATGGCTTGCTTCGGGTAATAGATAGAGGCAGCAAATCCCATGAAAGCAAGAGGATACACGAGCTTCTTTATTTTTGAACCTTTAGAAAACAGGAGTCCAACAAAACCAGCAAAACCAATAACACCAAGTCTTGGAAAAAATCCAGGAGGTGCATTTTGGAGATATTCATAGCTGTCTAACCCACACTGAATGAAACGTTTTATCTTGGGCTTAGCTTGACAGTATCTTTCCTGACACCAACTCGTATATGGGTCACACTGATGCCACAGCTGTGAGAAGCTTTCTTCAAGTTGAGTCTTTGGTGCCTCCACATACTTATACTGGCTCTCAGGAGCTGAGTAGAGTGAAAGCTCATCGATCTTTACGGCATTTTTGTGAGATGAGTCCTTCTTGGGTGCTGCATAGACTCTGAAGGTGAGAAGGCTCAGGCTGGCTGGCCCCACAGACCTCTGAATTACCTTGAACATGTCGCTGGCAGCCGTGGCTCCGGCAGGGTCACCCCCCAAGGGTGCTGTTTTCTAGAGCTGGACAGAAAGACCCTGATGCCAAGGGCTATTTGTAGAATACAGGGAGTGCTCTGTAGGAGTCCCCAGTCAGAAGCAGATGGGCTGGGAAAGCTTTAGCACCAAGTGCCTTGTGGATGTGTTGTATTATGGATAAGAGTCAGACCCATCCTCAATGGACTCTGGGAAAATGGAATAGGTGTGTTGCAGGGACACCCAGACTTTCCACCTGGCAGACAAGAGTCTACCATGGAAGCTCCCATGCACCTACTTTTTTTTTTTAATTTATAGTGTATTTTTTTTCTACTCACACAAACTTGATAAGTACCCCATTCTCCTCCCTCCCTTCACCCCTCCCTGGAGCCTCTTGCTCCCTCCCCCCCTTTTCCCCTATCTTCCCCCCTCCCTCTCTTTCTTCCACTGCCCTCCCATTTCTGGAACATCCTTTACTGTGCATGTCAAACTTCCCTCTGGGTCCTCCTCTCTGATGAGGTGTAAGGATTCAGTAGCATTGCCTAGAGCTCTTTCTTGTGTTCCCCTTTAGTATAGGAACACTATTGTGGCTGTTAATTCCTTGCCGCTAAGGATCCTAGCCATGTCTTACTTTTTAAAAGACTATGCTTTATGCCAATTTTAGGTTCTTGGCAACAATTGAAGGAAGAAGTAGAGATTGTCCATGTATCTCCGTCCTCCACATATGCATAACATCCCCTGTAACTAGAACCTCTCACCAGGTGGAATTTTGCTTCAATTGATGAACAAGAACAATTGTCTCTTCAAAGCAATGATGTTTCCATTAAAGAACACTGTTGGTGTGTGCATTGTATGGATCTAGAAAATTGCTATTAAAAAAAGAGAAGGACGGGCTTGTTTATTTTTTGCAAGAAGAATACATCTTGGTTGAATATTTGATACTGTAGTATATCTTCAATGTTTTTCAGAGTGGATCAATAATTTTATTTTATACTCACCAGTGCTGAGAATGCCAGTTCACAAAATGGTAGAGGTCTGTTTGTGGCCATTTTAGAAATTGTTGGAAATTCTATCCAAATCCAAGCCAAAGTCCATGCAATTTTTTTTGAAACTCAAGTCAGCAACTCAAACAGTAGCTTTAAATTTTTTTTATTTATTATTTATTCAATTGTACGTGTATGCATGTGTGCGCGTGTGTGTATGTATGTGTGGGTATGTATGTATGTGTGTGTAGAACCACGGACGAATTCGGGAACCACCATGGACGCCTCCACTTCCTCCTTGTTTACTCTGCCAGGATTCACAGGCTCCGCCCTACCAGGACTGGAAACGCAAGCCGCCCCCGCTTCCGCCCCCGCTTCCGCTCGGGGTCTATACGTGGGGTCTAGGATCCAAACTCAGGACCTTCCTCCCGCAAGGCAGAGGCTTAACCCCTGAGCCACCTCTCCAGCCCCCTCAAACAGTAGTTTTAGAAATCCAAATTTTTTATACAATCCAACCCAAAGATTTAGTAATTTGATAATTAGGTTAAAAGCCTTTGTATTCTATAATTAATTATTGAGGCAGTTAGTTATAGATACCAACTTGGATCTGAGCTGAAGTGTTTCAGGCAGTGTGTGCCTGTGTAGTATGACCAGGTACTCAGTGTAAAGTGTGCAGGGCATGTGTCCAGAAGGAGTTTCAGGGAAGTTGCATAACGCAACATGTGTAAGCACTGCCAGAAATACATTGGATTCAAGATTTGTTTTAAATTCATTTCTCATTGTGGAACCATCAGAAACCTTTTACTATAGCCAATTAGAAATATTTTATTTACTTATGAGAGAGAGTGAGAGAGATACATATATATATATATATATATATATATATATATGAGAGAGAGAGAGAGAGAGAGAGAGAGAGAGATAATGCATGCCACATATGCATGCCATGCCATGGCACACAGGTGGAAGTCAGAGGACAACTTTCGGAAGTCAGTTCTTTCTTTCCACCATGTGAGTTCTTCTGGTGATTGAGAGCAGATACTTTGGGTTTGTGAGCAGGTACTTGCCTGATGAGCCATCTGCTGGCACTGTTGCCAGTCTTTTTCAATTCTTCCACACCATTCAATTAAGGACATGTGGATTGCTATCTGCAGCTTAAGGAACTTTGGCTTAGAAGATTCTCTTATGATGCAAATGTTTACTTTTCCAAAGAAAGACTTATGTATCTTGGGTAAGTTCCTGACTAACGAAGTTTGGACATAGATAATTGGAAATGATTTTCTAACTTCTAAGTCAGCCTGTTTCCAATGTTTCCAGTCATTCCAGTCCAGTCCTGGAATAAGTCGTGATTCAATTTGTCACCCTTCTCTACTGGGTTTAAAAGTAATTTATACTACCTTAGACTAATTGAGAATATTACCATGTTATGGTTTGTATTTTAAATGTTCCTCCAAAGGTTCATATGTTAAAGACTCCACCATTAGCCTGGGGAGTTATTTGGGACTGTTGAATGATAAGGACATTACTCTAATTACTAACTTCTTCAAAGTCCAGAGAACAATGTTTCTTGTTTGTCTTGAAGCCCACCAGGGCTATAAGTCCTTCAACTGAACTGTCTAGCAGATAATGAACTAAGTGGACATATTTGAGAACAAAGGAGAATGGAAGTTGGCCATGAAAGATAGTATGTTTAAACTTTGAAGAACTTTGAAGAAGGGGGCGAAGCAGAAGGAAGTTAAGTTATTGAACACGTGCCCTTGAAGGGGATGTGGACACTGTGTTCCCTTCTTGTCTCTTCTTCTCAGCTTTCTAAATTCCAGGATTGGGCAGTCTTCTCTCCCCTTCACTTTCTCCACGACATACTCTGCTTCCACCAGTGAAAAGTTATGTGGTCAAGTGAGCAAAGATTGAGTCCTCTGAAACTGTATACAAAAGCAATCTCATGCACTTAAAAAGTTAATTATTTGGGTAGCTGGTTTTTTTTTTTTTCAATGATGGGAAGATGACTAGAACATTCTGTTGCTATTTATTTCCAATTAGTTACAGGTAGTGTAATGGAAATTGGCATAATGGCAACATTATTTCCATTGTGGAGACCTAATGGAAATACATGTCATCTCTCTAAACATTCCACCCTGTGACATGCCACCCTGTAACATTTGGCGAGACTATTCTGGCAACATTTGGCGTCCCAGATGGGACTAACCTGTAACAATCTCAGAAGATCCATCTGAGAAGCATCAACACAATTCTATAGTCAGAGAACACTAGAATCATTACCATTTTTTTTGTTGTTTTACAAGTGAAGGCCCAAACATTTGTTACCTAACACAAAGAAAAACATAGACAGTCTTAACATCATATAAATGCTAAAAAATAGCATCCCTTATAGAAGACCACCATCCCACCAAACATCAGTAACCCAGCTACTTCAAATAAAGCTATAATCAACATCTACTCTTCCTAAAAGCAGTACACACAAATAAAAACCCTAACTCAGGCAATAGACCTAAGCAAGATAACAATATAAATCAAAGAAAATAAGCAACGACTTAATTCCAGATGTTGACATCTCTCAGTAAGGCAGGTTTAGAACAGCCATGCTTGGACAGCCTCTGAAGGTCTTTGAAGGTCATTCCCCATTGCTAAGATTACCCTGAAGGAACACACCCTTCACCTTTGCTTATGAAAAGATATAGAGATTAGCTCCCCTTTACAGAAACAGCAACACCTCTACATGGACAGAGGACCAACTGAGTTGGGCCCCAATGTGAGCTAACCAATGAGGAAAAGACATTTTCCCCTAGCCTTGCCTAGCCAATGGGAAAAAGCCACTTTCCTGGGCTTATCAAAAAGCATAAATACACCTGACCTTGGCAGCCATCTTTTGTGCCTTTCCTTTGTGACACTACACATATGGGCTCCCTGAGTTTGTTTCTAGTTCCTTACCCCTCATGGATTCCATGCCTGAAGTCCATGAGTCCTCCAGGGTACCCTAGCCCCTCATGGCACTCCACATCTGGAGTCCATGAGTTCCATTCTTTCTCTAATAAATTCTACCTTAATCCTCTACATGTATTCTGATTTTAATCTTCGACTCTGAATACAAGAACCCTGCAACAATGGGACAGATCAATTCCACAATAACAGGAAAAACAGAAAAAACACAAGAATCCAAGAAAACATATCTCTTCTCAAGATTGCCAATCTCAAGGCTTCAGAGCCCACAGAAGATAGCCCATTGAGAGATATTCAAGATAGCAATAACCAAGCAACAAATTTCAAAGATTAATTATAAATATGTTCAAACAATTCCAAGAGAACATAGATAAATTTGAAGAACACAACAAATTCAGGAAAGAAAACCAGAAAAACAAGCAATCAAGACATAACTAGAATGAAAATAGAGAGTCTGAAAGCAGACCTAGAAATGCCGAAAAAATGTAAATGATCTGATGATCTGCAAACAAACATAGAAACATTGAAAAAAGCCCAGACTGAAATAACCCTGAAACTAAAAAAATCTAAATAGCATAATAAAAATATTCAATAGAGAGTCTCAAAAATAGAACTGATTATGTAGACAATGGAGTCTTAGAACTGGAAGACAAGATAGAAGAGGTTGTAAGTCTATGAGAGAAGTACAAGAACTCTGGACACCATCAAAAGGCCCAACATATGGATCATGTGTATTACAGAGACAGACAAAAAAGAGGAAGATCCACCAAGCATAAGCAATAAAATAATAGAGGAAAATTTCCCTGACTAAAAAAAAGAAATACCCATCCTGATTCAAAGACATATAGAACACCCAATATTCAGAACAAAAAAAGAAACACTCCATGGCATATGATAGGCTGCACACCAAATATACACATTAAAGATAAGATCTTAATAGCTGCAAGACAGAAGGAACAAGTCACATACAGAAGTAAACCCCTCAGACTAATAACTGACCTCTCAATACAAATGGTAAGAGCCAGAAGAGTCTTGGAGAGACACAATTAAAGTTCCGAATGAACACAAATGCCAACCCAGATTATTATATCCAGAAAAACTGTCAGTCATAATAGAAGATGGAAGAAAAATATTCCATGACAGAAACAGACTAAAAGACTATATGGCCATTAAGCCAGGGCTACATAGAATACAGGAAGAAATGCACAAGATAGAAAAGAAGGATAAACACATCAAAGAAGCTAAAGGAAATAAAATAATACCAGCACAAGAGCTAAATGAGGAACTAAAAACATGCAAACACCACAAGATCAACAAAATGTCAGGAACCATTAAATACCTTTCAATAGTATCTTTAAATGTCAGTGGATTCAACTACACAATTGAGAGACACAGGCTTATAACTTGAATCAAACATCATGACCCATCAATTCTCTGCATCCAAGAAACACACTTTACTATGAAAGATAAACACTTTCTCAGGGTGAAAGGATGGTCAAAAGTGCTCCAAGAAAATGGAAAGAGGAAATAAGTGGGAGTTGCCTTCTTAATATCAGACAAAACAGACTTCAAACTAAAGCAAAACATATGATACACAAATGGATACTACATCTTTGTTGAGGGAAAATTCCAGCAAGAATATCTTATAATTTTAAACATATATGCACCAAACATGGGAGCAGATTCACCAAACAAACATTACAGGAGGCAAAACAACTAATCATCCCAAACACAGTGACAGTAGGAGATTTCAATACCCTACTCACATCATTGGACAGGTCAACAGGTCAAAAACTAAGCAGAAAATAAGTCACCATCAAGTATTGCAAGTAAGTAGCAAGACATTTGATGAAATTCACTCTCACTTTCCTTCTTGGTCACTTGTGACTGAAAAGGTTTGATCTTACCGATCAGGGAGGGTATAGAGACTGGCAGATAGATGGTAACCATCTTGCAAATGGGACACTGACCCCCCCCCCACTGCGGTCTCCTACTCCTATTCCATCTACTTTTGAATCTATTCTTATAGTAAGATCTCCATTTAAACAGCCTTTTATCTTTGGGTAGGAGGTGACCTCCAATACCAATCAGGATGGAGCCAAGGGCAGTGCAGCAACAGCAAAACTGAAAACAACAACAAACCATAATTCAGAACACCAAAGACCCTACATTAATCACCTGGAACCAGACCAGCCAAATTTCTCCCCATCCTAAAGCTCAGGCAAACTTGCAGAAGAGAAGGTGGTAAGATTGTAAGAGTCTAAAGATGGGGAGGAGCAACGATGTGCAAGATACTCCATACAAGTTAGGGTCCTGCAGTAGCCATAATCGGACTTTGCATGACCTGCGCAATGACTGACATGTCAACAACCTCCCAGAGTCTAGCATGGATCGCAGGCACTAGAATCCTTAGAGGCAAGGGATTAACAGTCATAATAGTGTTCCCATACTAAAGGGGAACACAAGAAAGGGCTCTGGGCAATGCCACTGAGTCCTTACACCTCAGTAGGGTAGAGAACTCAGGGAAGTTTGGTATTCACACATAAGGATGCTCCAGGAAGGGGTTAGGGGGAGGCACTAGGAGAAAGGAAGAGAGGGGGGTGAAAGGAAGGGGAAAAGGGGGGAGGGTGCAAGGAGAACTGGGAAGGGATGGAGGGAGGGAGAGGACGGGGTACCTATTAAGCTTGTATGATTGGGAAAAATAAATATAAAAATTTATATTCTCTTAAGTTGGACATTCTAAAGGAAATGGATGAATTCATAAACACATATGACTTACCAAAATTGATTCAAGATGAAATGATACATTAAACAGGCCAATGACAAGAGATGAAATTACAACAGTAATTATAAGTCTTCCAGCTAAAAACAGCCCAGGACCAGATTGATTCAGTGCAGAATTCTATCAGGCCTTCAGGGAAGAACTAACACCATTACTTCTCAAATTATTCCATAAAATAGAGAAAGAAGGAATACACCCAAACTTTTTACAAAGCCAATATAAGTCTGAGTCTTTAACATGTTTTGTAGGTTAATATACATCACACTATGTGGTTTGGTGGTCTTTGGCAAGGAGCACTTTTACAGAAGCAGAAAAGCAGTTAGGGTAGCCTTTCACTGTGCAAACAGTTGTTTTTCTTAGGATTTTCATTCTCACAGACTGCAATTTTTTTCTTTTTCTTTTGTGTGTGTCTGTGTCTCTGTATAGGTATCTGTTGTATCAGAAGGGATTGTATGTGCCTGTGGAGGTCCAAGGATGACTTTGGAAATCACCCTGGATTGCTTATACCTCCTATTTGCTTTTGTTCTGGAGTTTCCCAGGCTCTACCTTCCAGGATTGGCAATACAGTCTCCCACCATTTCTACCCAGTGTTTTTACGTGGGATCCGAGATCCAAACTCAGGACCTTCTGCTTGTGAGGCAAAGGCTTATCCCCGAGTCATCTTTCTAGCAACTAAACTGCAATTTTTTAAAAAATATTTGCCCAGGTTTTCTTGCTCCACCTGCATGACTAGCTCATTAGTCTGCATGTAATTGGACACCTTATCTTAGGGTGCAAGCTATTCTGTTCAAGGGCAAGCACACATAATAGTACGAGAAAATATTTAACTGTTTTCATAGTTATGAAGAAGAATCTTGATAAAGTTAAATAAATAGTTCAAATTTGAGTTAAAAACATAACCAACAGGTTTTTTTTTGTTGGATATTCCTTTATTCAATGTTTGCTAATTTTTTTTATTTGTTTCTGCTCATACAAAAATAATAGGAACCCCTGTCCCCTCCCTCCCTCCACCCCTCCTTGGACCTCCCTGTTCCCTCCCCACTTCGTCCCTTCCTTTCCCACCTCCCTCCCTTTCTCCCAGTAACCAACAGTTTTTAAATTTTTTTTTTTACTTTTACAAGGATATTGAGTATTCATCCCAGCTTCCCTCCCTCCCCCTTCCTTCCTATCCCCTTCCTCCTCTTCATCATTCCCTCTCACTCCCACTCACCTTTCTGCCTGTATACTTCTATGGACCTCCAGGTTCACTCTAGCTTGTCTATTTCTGTGGGGATTCAGGCTTCTGAGGTGTATCAAGTTACCTCTGCAAGCAACAGTTTTGAAGCAAGATTTGGCATAATTTCCCTTGGATATCACATTATTCCCTTTCAGTTCTATGGCCATTGAGAGGGCCATGAAAGAGGGTTGTGAGTGATTTAAGTGTATTTCTATGTTATGTATATGGCTTGATGTTGCTGTTCAACAAGAAGATCCTCCTCCCTCAAATTCACAAGTAATATCCAAACCAACCATACTAGTTCCATCTTCCTATTGCTGAAGAAATACAAGATTGAACAACTTAGGGGAATAACGGGTTTATTCTTGGCATCTGATTCTCTATTATATTTCATCAGTGCAACAGCATTGTTAATATCAATATGAAGAGTGCAGGGAACTGGCCACACAATAGTCATAGGAATTGCTGAGAAAGTCACACACTTTGTTTCTTGCTGGCATGTTTATATGCCAAAGTATGCCTAAGTACCGAACCAACCTTATTCATCTTACCTACCTGCCCAAGGAATGGTTCCATCTAACAATGTTCTATAGAATTGGATAATCTCTCACAGTGTTCTCAGGGATTGCCTTAACTAAATGAATCTTCATAGATGTACCCAAAACTCAGCCTTCAATTGTCAAGTTGGCACAGTTGTATGTAATTGGCACATAGACACAATTGTGTTCAACAGTCACACTAATGGATGTACAATTGTAACATGAAACACCCAAGAAACATGAAAAGGCATGGCAATATGATTCCTTCAAAGGATAGTACCCCCTCAGCAAAAACATCAAACTGGGAAAATACCAGATGAAGACTGAAAAAATTTCTTATTGAAGTTGATTCATGATTTGAAAGAGAATACATGCAAGTGGATGCATTCAGTCCACGGAGGGGAATACCAGCAATATAGAAGAAGAAAAATCAATAAAGTGGATGCAGCAATCAGATGCATGAAAACATAGTTCTTAAAGGAAATCGAGAGTGTGAAGAAACACACACATATAAATGTTGGAAATGAAAACCTCAGCGAATCAAAAATCAAGCCAATGAATATGATTGCAGTGTTTAAGAACTCGGGATCCAACAAGAGACCAAACCTAAGAATCCACAGGACAGAGGAAGGAGCTGAGTTAAAACTAAAGGCTTGGAGAAGTTGCTCATTGACAAAAGAAATAACACTGGAAAAAATAAATGGTGGGGCTGAGGTGGCTTAATTGGTTAAGTACTTGTGACACAAACATGAACATCTGAGGTTGGACTCCCAGAACCCATGTAAAAAACTGGGTAGGTGGTATATGCCTGTGATCTCAGTCCTGGGAAGACAGAGATAGGAGACTCTCTGAGACTTGCTAGCTCGCCAGTCTTGTGGAATGGGTGATTTTCAGTGTCCTGTCCTGAAAATATGGTGGAGAGCAACTGAGGAAGCAACTGGGTTCTATATGGACATACACACATGTGGATACATGCATACATGCATGCATACATACATACATACATACATGCATACATAAATACATAGGAAAGATTAAGTTTATAGAGAAATGAATGGATAAAGAGGCAGTAAGGAATCCTTCATGTCCATCACAGTAAACCAGTGATCCTTAATGCTAATAGGAGAGAAAATAAAGATCAAATTGTCATCAAACTAATCAGAAAAGCAATCAACCAAATCGCAGGAATTAGCAAACTTCTCTCAGTTATCAAAAACTTAAATTTAAATGACTTTATTATACCAATAAAGAGATGTAGAGTGGCTGGGGTAATAAAAAACTAGATCTAATTATCTGTTGTCTTCAATTACTGATAAAGACACCCACAGACTGATAGTTGAAGGTTGAGAAACAATCTATCAAATGAACAGAAACCAAAAACCAGTTGTTAAGTTGTAGATATTTTGATGTATGGCAAAGTAGACTTCAAACCAAAATCAGAAGAGTTAAAGTAAGGCCAGTGCAACTTAATGAAAGTTAAGAATTCACAAAGAAGACTTTTTTTCATTTTTCATTTATTATTCATTTATTTATTTATTTATTTATTTTCGTATACATATGTGTATAAAAGAGGATGATATTGAGAATCATCTTGGAATGCTCTACTTTTTTATTGCTTTGCTTTGGGGTTTCCAAAACTTCACTTTCCAGGGCTGGAAGTGCAGAATGCCATGATTTTTGCCTAGCAAGGGAATCTGAAATTGCAAGGGATTTGAGTATCTGAACTCTTTTGCTTGGGAGGCAAAGGCCCTAACCTCTGAGCCATCTCTCTAGTCCCAAGATATAATCACTTTGAACATAAATGTACTAAGTGTATGTGCTCCCAATTGCATAAAACAAACTAATGGACAGAAGAGGTCAGGTAGATGTTGATACAATGATAGTGGATGTTTTCAATATGTCATTCTCATTTTTAGATAGCTCATCTAAAGTGAAAACAAAGAACAAAACCTGAGAGTTAAATTACACCTTAGAGCAAAAGAACTTAACAGATACTGACAGTATATAACACCATCAAATACACATTCTTTTCAGTAGCCTATGGAACCTTTTCTAACATAGACTACAATCTAGGTAACAAATAAAGTCTAACTGAACAGGAAATTGTTGAAATATTCTTTTGTACATTTATTACGTTATCTTGAAATAAAACTAGAAATTGATAGCAAGAAAAGCTATACATACTTCACCAGTATGTGAACATGAACAATGCATGTTTAAATAACTGCTAAGTCATGGAGAATATCAGGGTGAAGTTAAAATATTGCTAGAAAAAAAAATAAAACTTGAGTTTCCTGAACCTTTGGGATACAGCTAAGACATTTCTGAGGGGAATTTTTTTTTATGTGTTTTCATTCTCTATTTCCCCTCTTCTCCTCCCCCACCTCATACATTCTATTTTCTAGCGAGTCTCCCTCCTGCTCCTGAATTTCCCTGCATGTGTTATCCACAGGCCTCATCCAGGACTTCTATATTGGCAAGAGCCCTGGCACCAGTGTGGATGGCCCACCAACGGGCAAACTTCCAGTAAAGAGTTTTCCTGTCTCCTGTATAGCATCAGTCTCAAACACTCTCTCAGGATGGCAAGTATCTTCTGAGATCTTCCCTCTTTCATGGGAAAGTATTGATAGGTCAGATACTGTTGAGATCAGTGGAAGAGACATTGCTGCTTGAGCTCTTGGGTGTGGCAGCTCTGGCTGTGTGATGCTCTGTCCACCCACAGGCTCTTAATTCTTACCTTCCCCTCTTCTGCAAGGTTCTCTGAACCTTGAAATGGGGAGGGGGGTGAAATTTTACAGCTATAAGTACTTACATTAAAAAGTCAGAGATGTCACCAGTGAATAACTTAATGATGTCTTTCAAGAAGAAAACAAGAATAATCTAGATCCCAAAGCAGTTGGCAGCAACAAGGAATCAAAACACACACATAAATTAATGATGTGGATACAAAAGAACAATATGTAGAGTCAGTCAAAGAGTTGGTTCACTGAAAAAAATCAAACAAAATTGACAAGCTCTTGAACAGACTAACCAAATTAATAAAATTAAGATTAATTAATAAAATTAGAACTGGAAAGGGGAGACAAGAACAGATTTCAATGAAATTCAGGAAATCATTTTGAGTTCTTTGAAAGCTTATATTAAATAAAAACCTGGAATAGTTGCAAGGCATAGTTAGATTATTAGACAAACATGATCTACTAAAATTCAATCAAGAAGATATAATTAAGCAGATCTGTAACAAGACTAAAGCAGGAAGAAAAGTTTCCCTGGGGAGGAATACTGTCAAACAGTGGACAAAGGATACTGTGTTCATGAACTTATCACAAGCTGGTCCACCTGGACAAGATCTATACAAGACTGGGCCCGTCAGCATTACATCATGGGTGAGGGGAAGAGATGACTCTATCCCTTTCTGGGTGAATCCATTACTAATCCATTACTTGGGAAAGGGAAACACTTGCTTCAGTGGCATTGTCAATGATACACTGTCTCTACTTGCAGTGGCCTAGGTACATGTTAGTACAAGCTGCCCAGTTGGACTCAGTGGGCAAGAAAGGACATAAAAGTAGGAGGGAAGTATTGGGAAGAGGAGGATTTGCAGTGGGAGAAAGAGAAGGAATGGTCATAAATAGATAATATGAGGGAGAAACTGACAAAAATTCGTGGTATGAAACCCAAAGACATTAAAAAAAATTTCTAACAAAGAAAAGTCTGGGACAAGATAGATTTCCACAGACAAATTTTTTTCTTTCTTTCTTTCTTTATTCAATTGTGTGCGTGTGCTTGCGTGTATGTGTGTGTGTGTGTGTGTGTGTGTGTGTGTGTGTGTAACCACGGGCGAATTCGAGAACTACCATGGACCACCTCCACCGTCTTCCTTGTTTACTCTGCCCGGGGATCCACAGGCTCCGTCCTACCAGGACCAGAAACGCAGGCCGCCCAGGCTTCTGCCTCCACAGACAAATTTGAACAAACTTTTAAACAAGAGTAAACACAAATTTTCTTCAAAATGTTTCAAGATATGGGACAAGAAGGAATGTGACAACATGTATTCTATGATGTCAGAAGTACCCTGAAACCAAAACCAGAGAGGGACACACACACACACACACACACACACACACACACCACACACACACTCATACACACACACACACACACACACACACACACACACACACACACATGCACATGCACAAAGAAAAATGTAGACCAATTTCTCAAATGAACATAGATGCAAAAATTCTCAATAAAATTCATGGAGCTGAATCTATGAACTCAGTAAGATCAATGCACCATGATGTTGTGTGACATCTTTTTGGGGGAGATGCTACACAACTATTTATCCATCTCAGAGAGGAAGCTGACAATAGATCAAAGTAATGATTATCCCCAAGGTACAACTTGATGAACCAATGAGTTTTTTTGGATTATTTACAGGAGTAGGTGTAACCTTAAAGTCATACTGGAAAGTCTCATCCCCAGCATGGCTGACTAATGACTTTCTCATGGCTGCATGGATGGAATCCCCTTCATCTCCAATTAACTTCCTCGTCCTATATACTCTAACCCCCCTCCCCAGACTTCAAGGCCTGGAGGGCATGTGCATGTGCAATGCACAATCACATTTTGATGATCTCAGACAAGGACAGTAGTTGTTTGTTTGGCGTAAAGCACCATGCAACACATGGCTGACTTGGTTTCTTCCCCAAGAGATGAAGTTGGTTTAATATACATAAATCAATAAGTGTAACTCTGCACAAAGATAGACTTAAGGACAAAAATCACATGATCATCTCAATTAAAGCAGAAGAGACTTTTTGCAAAGTTTAGCATCCCTTGATGATAAAAATCCCAGGAGAAACTAGGAGTAGAAGTAACATGCCTTAAAATAATAAAGAATATATGTGACAAACCTGTAGTCAACATTGTACTAAATGATGAAAAATTAAGAGCATATCCAAAACCTAGAATGAGACAAGGATGGCCACTTTCTTCAGTGCAAAACAGTATACAAACCATTAATTGTTTGAAGCCTTAGCTATAGCAATAAAGTAAGAGAAAGATATAAAAGGAATAAAAATTATAAAGGAAGACATCAATTATCCTTACTTACAGATGGTATTAGTTTATACTTAAAAGACTCTAATTGCTCCATCAAAAAAAAGAAAACCCCAAAACATGTCAATCTGAAAACCCCCTTAACTAAGTGTTAGGATACAAAATAAAAATATAAAAAAAATTATGTTTTCTCTGCACCAATAGCAAACTTGTCAATCATGAAACAAGGGGGAAAATCCCACTCACAATAACTTCAAAAATACTTAGGAATAAATCTAACTTGCGAGAATGAGGAATCTCTCCAATGAAAAATTTTAGGACACCGAAGAAAGAAATTGAAGACACCTGAAAGGTGGAAAGACTGCCCATGCTTATGGGTAAGCAGAATTAATATTGTGAAGACGCCTATATTGCTGAAGACAATCTTCAGATTCAGTGCAGTCTCTGTTAAAATTCTTATAATGTTTGTTACAGAACCTAAAATTTATACAGACTCACAAAGCAACTAAAGCAATCTTTAACAGAAAAACAATGCTGGAGGTTATATTACAGCGAGCAGCCAGCAGTTGGGTAGCATGAGCAATGTGATGCCTAAATCAAAGAAACTTTATTCTTCAAGCTCTTCAGGCAGTTATTCTGACAGTGAAGTTGAAAAAAATTAAAGAGGAAAAAACAAGTTGTTCCAGAAAAACCTGTGAAGAAACAAAAGATTGGTGAAACTTTTAGAGATTTGGCATCTTTCAAGCAGAGCATAGCAACAGAGATGATAGATAACATGTTCCAGATTGGGAAAATGAGGTATATCAGTATTCAGGACTTTAAAGGGAAAGTTCTGATTGACATCAGAGAATACTGGATGGATCCTGAAGATGAACTGAAACCAGGATGAAAAGGTATTTCTTTAAATCCAGAGCAGTGGAGCCAGCTGAAGAAACAGATATCTGACATTGATGATGCAGTAAGAAAACTGCAAAATCTGAGCCATATGAAACCTGTAATGTTGTAGTTGTTTTACTGTCTTTTTACATTGGCTTTTGTTTTCTAAATATTGTTTTACAAGCTGTTGTAGATTTGGATTGCAAAACGATTTATAAGATGAGCATTTTTTAAAAAAATATGCATCATTAAAAATGTTCTGAATGAAGCTCAGAACTGCCAACTTTATTAAAAAGAATTGCTTTATTCCCACCTAGTATAAAATAAAATCAGATCATTAAAAAAAAAAGAACCTGAGTTCAGATCCTCAGATCACACACATATATGGTAGTGGCCTATAATTCTAACCTTATAAGGCAGAGTCCGGGAAATCCCAGAGCAAAGTCATAAGATGGAAGAGAAATCCAGAATGATTTCACTTTTGGGCCTCACCTACCTACATGAAACACACATGAAATAAACTTGCATAGTCATATCCAATATTTTTTTGGACAAAACTGTCACAAAAACTTAAATTGAAGAAAAAAAGTTTCTTTTTAACAGTTCGGAAAACTAGATTTCATATATCTTTACTATATACAACAATCAATTCAAAATGGACCAAAGGTATAAATATAAGATGTGAAAACTTTTAAAGTTCTGAGAGGAAAAATTATGGAAAATATTTGAAGATAAAGGCACAGGCTAAGTATCTTCTGGAAAGGACTCTAATAGCACATCTATATTTGTAAAAATTGACAAAAAGTATTATGTAACATAAAAAGCTTCTTTTAAGTAAAGGAAATAATCCTTAGCGTGAGGGCATAGCCTAGAGAAAGAGAAAAAAATCTTTGCCAACTGTAATCAGGTAGAAGAATAATATTTAGATTATATAAAGAATAGCAGAAATTAAACACAAAACCCCAAATCATCTGATCAATGAACAATCTAATGAATTCAATAGATAGTTCTCAAAAGAAATCCAAATTCCCAATGAATACTTAGAAAATATTCAAGGGCTGAGGAGATAGCTCAGTGATTAAAATGCATGAAACAACAGAAAGAGGATGGAAAAAAAATCCTTGGGTTGGTTCACCAAAAATACAGAGACAATTAAAACTATGCTAGAGGTAAGAGGTATGTGATACTTTCTGATAAAGTTGTTGATCAGAGCGGTCTCAAAGGTCCCCCTAACAGTAGCTTTTGCCATTGCTCTTGATTGCCCTCCAAAAACTGACAGTAAGACCCTAGTACTGAAGATGCAGCACACATGAATCACAGGACATGGACAAGAAAAACACCAACTGGAACTGGTTTGGAAACTTCCTCCTTGCTATATAGCTTACACAGTACCAAAGAATACTATGGAAGCTCCTGGGAGGAGAAAAGCAATCAAAGATGATATCAACATCCCAGGTGAAGTGCTCCCCATCGCCATTAGCCCCTCTGCTCCTCCACCCCACCTGGGACAGGATGCTTGCTCAAGGTCCTCCTTGCCAGGTAAGTTCCACCAGCCCTCCAGGTCACCCGCTGGTTCCAGCTCCTCCCACCAGCCAACCTGAGCAACACCCAGGCTACCCCGAGCTTGGGTGGGCAACTAGGCTATGCCCCAGGTCCCAGATGAAGAGCTCCACCATCGCCATCTGCCCCTCTGCCCCTTTGGCCCACCTGGGACCCTCGCTCATGGTCCAAGGAGGACACACTGCTCCTCAGAATTCAACAGAGTCCAAAGGAAACTCAAGCAAAACTCTAGGGGACAAAGGCCATATATCTGAAGTCCTCTACAATCATCTTATCATATGGGAAAGATTCTTCACATCCAACCCAAAGATAAGTAAACTCCTTTTTATCATCCTGCTCCTTTCAATTATTAATCACTGCAGATTAACTTTTCCATATAGCCATCCACAAAACATATACAACTTCAGGGATTATAACACTCACCCTCACATATCACCAAAGTACTATATCATAAAAGTGCACTACCATACTAATATTCACCCCTGTCTACTAAACCTGATTTAATTGATGTACTAACAGTCTAATAGTCTCATATAGGAAATAACAATAACAACAGACAAAAGTACCCAACTCCAAGGCAAACACTAGTAATAATTGCCTGAGAGTAGTTATATCAACTAAATCAGTTCAGTAAAAAACACACAGAAACTGAAAGGTCTTAAGATACAAAACAACAATGCCCAAGTCAAAGCGCAGATCCATGAGAAACAAAACCCAAGAAGACAAATCTCCCACTGAAAGAAATCACCCCATAATGATAGATTCCAACCAGAACAAATCCACAGAAAATAGCCAAGAAAGCCAGGACCAAGATAATGACTTTCAAAGCATGATCATTATCATGATCAATACTATGAAAGAGGAAATCTGGGAGGAGTTAAATAACTGCATCAACCACTTTGAATAGGAACACAACAGACACTTGGAGGAGTTGAGAAAAACAGTTCAAGAAACAAAAATAGGCATAGAGCAGTTAAAACAGTCTCAGGCAGAGTTAAAATTGAACTAAAAGACAAGTTATCTTCAACTCAGAACTCAACAGAGAGTCTTATCAGCGGAACTAATGAAGCAGAAAATAGAATCTCAGATCTTGAAGACAAAGTGAAAGTATTAACCAGCTCAATGGAAGAGGTTGTTAAAGTCAAAAAGATACTCGAGAGGAATATTCAAGAGTTATGGGACACCCTGAAGAAGCCTAACATGCACACTCATGGAATACCAGAGCATGAATCCCAAAAAACAATATCTGAGGAAAATTTTCAAATTATCATAAATGAAAACTTCCCTCATCTAAAGAATGAGAGGCCCATCCAAATACAAGAGGGATTCTGCACCCCAAACAGACATGACCAAAATAGAAACTCTTCACGGCAAATAATAGTCAAAACACTCCACATTCAAGACAAAGAAAAGGTGCTGAGAGCTTCAAGGGAAAAAAAAAAACAAATCACTTTTAAAGGTAAACCTATTAAAATAAAAAATGACTTCTCAATGGAAACAGTAAAAGCAAGAAGAGCTTGGAGAGATGTACTTCAAGTATTGAATGAGCAAAACTGCCAACCCAGGCTGATATACCTGGCAAAACTATCAGTCATGATCCAGGGTGAAAGAAAAATTTTCCAGCACAAAGATAACTTGAAGGCTTACATGTCTACCAAACCAGGCCTTCAAAATGTCTGGAATTAAAAATAATTTCTCTATTATAACATTAAATGTCAATGGAATTAACACCCTGATCAAGAGACACAGATTACAAACTTGGATTAAAAATCGCAACCCATCAATCTGCTGCCTGCAGGAAACTATCTCACCACAAAAGATAGGCACATCCTAAAAATAAAAAGTTGGTCCAAAATTCTGCAAGCTAATGGAACCAGGAAACAAGCAGGGGTAGCCATTATTCTATCAGACAAAATGGACTTCAAACCCCTAAAAATCATAAGAGACACAGATGGATATTACATTTTAGTCACAGGTACAATTCACCAGAAAGACTTCACAATACTGAACATATATGCACCTAATACGGGCCCCTACAAATTCATTAAGCAAATCCTACAGAGTTTAAAGCAAGAAATCAACCCCAAACGATAATTCTTGGGGATTTCAACACTGCCCTCTCAACATAGGATAGCTCAATAGGTCAAAAACTTAACAGAGAACTTTGGAACTTAATCAAACCCTTACTGAAATAGACCTTACAGATCTCTATTAAACTTTTCATCCATGCACCAAAGAATACTGTCATGGTTTGAAATGTGTCCCCTACAGTCTCATGTGTTTGGCAAGGTCATGGCACCTTGAGAGGTGGAGCCTTGCTGGAGGAAGGCAGTCACAAGGGGTGGGCCTTGAGGTGGATTAGTCCCACTCTACCTCCAGGAGAAGTCTGCCTTTGCTGCAAGCAGTCTGCAGCTCTCAGCTTCCAAGATGTCTGTGGTGACTTAGCTTCTTCCAGCTTTGGCCAGCCAGCCATGCCGCCTCTGCTTTGAGAGACTGTACTTTCCCTCTGGAACCATAAGCTGAATAAACCTCCCTTTCTCCCTTAAGTTGATTGACTTGAGTGCTCTCTCACAGCAATAGTTAAGAGTAACCATTATAGAAATTAGTACTGGGTAGTGGGGTATTGCTGTGAGATTAAGAACAGCTGGTACCACAACGTGAAGTTGTTGGTGAAGCTGAGAGAAGTTGGTACCCAGAAGTATGGCCAATGCTGTGATGTGGCTAGTGTGCCTTTGGAACTGTTTGTTGGGAGAAATATGGAGAACTTTGGGACTTTGTGCTGGGAAAGTCTTTGTGTCTTGGCGGTTGGGCCAAAGGGGCCTTTCTTGTGAGAGCTCAGAGGAGAGCAATGCTATGAGAGATGCAGACAGTGGAAGCCCAGCTTGTGATGGTCCAGAGGGGAACAGAGACTGTGTTTGCAATTGGACGAGTGACACATGGAACCATGTGTTGGCTGAGAGTTTAGTGAAGTTTTGCCCTCATCCTGAAAGCTTATCTGAAGTTAAACTGGTGTGCTTGGTGGAGGAAATTTCAAAGCAATGTAGTCTTGACAATGTAATATGGCTACGTTTTAGTTGTTTTCAAAGTTATGAAAAAGAGCAAAGAATCAGGAATAAACAAAACTATAAGATCTGATGATTAAAAATACAATGCCAAACTTAAGAGTTGAACCAGAAGAAGCAGAGAACAAAATGGCTGTTGAAGAGATTAACTTCATTTGTAAATCAAAACCTGCTCTCAATTTGAATAATAGGAGAGGCCCTAGCTTGAGGGCAAGATTCTCAGGGAAGGCTCCCACACATAAGAATGCAAATCCTTTCAGAAGACTGGAGCTAAAGGGTGGAGTTCCAAAGCAAGACTTGGTTTCTCTAACCAAGCAACTGCTCAGGAGTGAAAGAGATGGTCAACATAAAGAAGCAGAATCAGCTGTGATTCAAGAGGGCCAGTATTGGCAAAGTTGTCCACATGGTTCTGGTTTTAGAGGCATCAGTGATGCAAGAGGGAGGAGATCATGGAGTCCTCCTCCAAGATTTCAAAAATTGGCAGAATCCAGGCATCATGAGGCAAGAAGCCTGCAGTTTAGAGGCTCAAGAAGGGCAATTTGTGCTGTGGAGTTAAAGCCTGGTTTGCCATTGATCAGCAAAGATGTTAGAGATGCCAGAGACAACGTGGGACACCTGCCAAGGAGAGCTGTATACCCTGGGAGGAGTCAGCTCAAGAGACCAACGTATTCTATGGACAGCTGCATTGGAGGGGTGGAACCAAAGCCCTTTGGAACTGAGATGATTTCAAGGAGAGGCTCGCCTGTTGGACTTGGAGCTACAAGATTTGGAGTTTGTCCTGCTGGTTTTTGGTCTTGTTATGGACCGATCTTTCCTGGATATGCCCCCATTCCTTCCTTTTGGAATGGGAATGTTTATTCTGTACCATTGTATGTTAGAAGTATGTAACTTGTATTTTGATTTTACAGGAGGCTTTGGAATTTGGACTTTTGGACTGTTGGAACTACCATTGTAGTCTATGAAGACTTTTAAAGTTGGACTGAATATAGTTTGCATAATGAGATGGCAATGAGCCTGTGGGCGCCAGGGGTGGAATGTCATGGTTTGAAATGTGTTCCCCACAGTCTCATGTGTTTGGCAAGGTCATGGCACCTTGCTGGAGGAAGGCAGTCACAAGGAGTGGGCCTTGATATGGATTAGTCCCACCCTACGTCCAGGAGAAGTCAGACTTTGCTGCAAGCAGTTTGCAGCTCTCAGCTTCCCAGATGTCTGCAGTGACTTAGCCTCCTCCAGCTTTGGCCAGCCAGACATGCTGCCTCTGCTTTGAGAGACTGTACTTTCCTTTTGGAACCATAAGCTGAATAAACCTCCCTTTCTCCCTTAAGTTGATTGACTTGAGTGCTCTCTCACAGCAATAGTTAAGAGTAACCGTTACAATACACATTTTTCTCAGCAGCACACAGAACTTTCTCCAAAATAGACCAAATATTGGGCCACAAAATGAATCTCCACATATGCATGAAAGTTGAAATTCTAGCCTGTACCCTATCAGACTGCCATGGTCTAAAGCTTGACATTCGCAACACAAGAAACAACAGAAAATACACTAACTCCTGGAAACTAAACACTATGATGCTGAATGAGAATGGGATTCAGGAAGAAATTAAAAAGGAAATTCAAGATTTCCTGGAAGTGAACAATAACAAAAATAGAACTTATCAATATCTTTGGGACACAATGAAAGCTGTCCTAAGAGGTAAGTTCATAGCTCTTAACGCCTACATCAAAAAATGGAAACATCGCAAATACATAACAATGTGGCTTAAAGCTTTAGAGACACTAGAGCAATCTGATCCCAAAAGCAGTAGAAGAGAGTATATTAGCAAAATCAGGGGAGAAATATCTGAACTTGACACTAAGAAAACGATAGAAAAAATCAACCAGTCAAAAAGCTGGTTCTTTGAAAAAATCAATAAGATTGATACACCCCTAGCTAAATTAACCACAAGCAAGAGAGAAAAAACCCAAAGTAACAAAATTAGAAATGAAAATGGAGTTATCACTACTGATACCCAGGAAATTCAGAGTACTATAATGTCATATTTCAAAAACTTATACTCTGTGAAATTTGACAACACAAAAGAAATGGGTGAATTCCTAAGTAAGCACAACTTACCTAAATTGAATCAGGAAGTATTGAATTATTTGAATAATCCTATATCATATAAGGAAATCGATGAAGTAATCTCGAATCTTCCCACCAAAAAATGTCCTGGGCCACATGGATTCAGCACAGAGTTCTACCAGACATTTAAGGAGCTAAAAACACCAATACTCCTTAAACTGTTCCATCAAATAGCAAAGGAAGGATCACTACCAAATTCTTTCTATGAAGGTAATATCATCTTAATCCCAAAACCTAATAAAGATACACTTAAAAAAGAACTATAGGCCAATCTCTTTGATAAACACAGATGCAAAGATTCCCAAAAAAGTCGTAGCAAATCAGATTCAAAAACATAACAAAAAGATCATCCAGGGGATCAAGTAGGCTTCATCCCTGGCACACAAGTTTGGTTCAACATATGCAAATCAATAAACATAATTCACCATATAAAGCAGTCCAAAATCCAAGACCACATGATAGTCTCAATAGATGCAGAAAAAGCTTTTGACAACATCCAACAGTCTTTTATGATCAAAACCTCAGAGACAGTTGGAATGGAAGGAACCTTTATCAATATAATAAAAACTGTGTACAATAAGCCAACAGCAAGGATTACAGTCATTGGGGAAAAATTTGAAGCATTCCTGCTTCGATAAGGAACTAGACAAGGCTGTCCACTCCCACCACTTCTATACTATTTTTTTTTTTTATTTATTCAATTGGGTGTGTGTGTGTGTGTGTGTAGAATTTGGGAACCACCATGAATGCCTCCACCTCCTCCTTGTTTACTCTGCCCCGGGATTCACAAGCTCCGCCCTACCAGGACGAGAAATGCAGGCCGTCCCCGCTTCCGGCCCGCGTCTGTACATGGGGTCTAGGATCAGAACTCAGGACCTTCTGCCTGCAAGGCAGAGGCTTAACCCCTGAGTCACCTCTTCAGCCCCCAGTCGCACCACTTCTATTCAATGTTGTACTTGAAGTCTTAGCTGAATCCATAAGACAAGAAAGGGAGATAAAAGGGATTCAAATTGGCAAGGAAGAAGTCAAGTTATCTCTATTTGCAGATGACATAATCATATACCTGAGTGATCCTAAAAAATCCACCAGGAAACTCCTGGAACTAATACAGAAGTTCAGCAGAGTGGCAGTATACAAAATAAACATGCAAAAATCAGTGGCCTTCCTCTATGCCCAGAATGAAAGAAGTGAAAAATCCCTGAGAGAAACAATCTCACTTACTATAGCCCCTAAAAAAAATGAAATACCTTGGTATAAACCTAACCAAGGAAGTAAGAGACCTTTACAATGAAAACTTTAAAACACTAAAGAAAGAAATTACAGAAGACACCAGAAGGTGGAAAGACCTCCCATGTTTTTTGTGGATTGGCAGAATCAATATCATAAAAATGATCATCCTACCAAAATTCATATGGAGGCACAAAAGACCCAGGATAGCAAAAACAGTCCTGAGTAACAAAAACACTGCTGGAGGTATCACCATACCAAACCTTAATCTATACTACAAATCCATAGTTATAAAAACAGCCTGGTACTGGCTCCAAAATAGGCACACGGATCAATGGATAAGGGTTGAAGACCCAGACATAAGCCCATACAATTACAGCCATTTGATCTTTGACAAAGGGCACACAAAATCTAATGGAAAAAGAACAGCATCTTCAACAAATGGTGCTGGAAAAACTGGATATCCACATGCAGAAGATTAAAACTGGACCCGTACTTGTCACCATGTACAAGACTTAATTCCAAATGAATCAAGGACCTCAATATAAGGCCAGAGACTATAAAAACTTTAGTTGAAAGAGTAGGGATTGGACTTGAGCTGATTGGACTAGGCCAACAGTTTCTAATCAGAAATCCAATAGCACAATCACTACAACCAACACTCAACCGATGGGATCTTATGAAATTAAAGAGCTTCTTTTCAGATAAAGAAATTGCAACTCAAGCACAAAGGCAACCCACAGAATGGGAGAAAATCTTCACTAACCACATATCTGATAGAGCTCTATTATCCTGAGTGCACAAACGACTTAGAAAACTAAACACCAAGTAAATAAATGGCCCAATTAAAAAATGGGCCTTGGAACGTAAAAGAAATTTTACCAGGAAAGAAATTGAAATGTCTAACAAATATCTTAAAAAATGCTCCACATCTTTAGTCATCATGGAAATGCAAATCAAAACTTCCCTGAGATATCATCTCACCCCGGTCAGGATGGCAAAAATTCACAATACAAACAACACCAAATGCTGGAGAGGATGTGGTGAGAAGGGAACCCTTTTACATTGTTGGTGGGAATGCAGGCTTATACAACCACTCTAGCTAGCAGTCTGACGAGTCTTAAAAAAGTTAAAGATTGAAATACCATATGACCCTGCTATCCCACTTTTGGGAATAATCCCCCATACAGCAAAAATTCACCTCAATGGCACAAGCATGACCATGTTCATAGCAGCAGTGTTTACAATAGCAAAGTCATGGAATCAACCCAAATGTCCAACAGTTGACAAGTCGATAAGGAAAATGTGGTACATTTCTACAATGGAAAAGTACTCAACCACCAACAATGATGACTTAATAAAATTTGCTGGGAAATGGATGGAATTAGAAAAAGTTATATTGAGCGAAGAATACCAGACACAGAAAATTAAGTGCCATATGTACTCCCTAATAGGTAAATCCTAGTACCAAACTCACTTAGAGACACACTGAAAGATAAATCTCTGTAATACGTACAGTAATGGCAAAGATTGTAAAGAGGAGGCAAGGGCAAGGAGGGCCCTGCCAGAAACAAGGAATGAGGGGATCATGCTACGGCAGAGAAAATAGGGCACCATCAAGGACTGCAAGTAAGTAATGAGACATCTGGTTAAGCTCACAGACTTTCCTTCCTGGTCACTTGCATCTGATGGGGTTTGGTCTCACCAAAAAGGAAGTGCATACAGTCTGGCAGATAGAAGGTAACCATCCTGCAAATGGGAGACTGACTCCCCTCTCACCGCAGTCTCCTACTCTTACTCCATCTACCTTTGAATATAGTCTTATAATAAGGCTCTATTTTAACAGCCTTTTATCTCTGGCCAGGGGATGACATACAATACCCATCAGGATGGAGCTAAGGGTAGTGCAGGAGCAGCAAAACTGAAAAAAAAATCAACAAACCATAATTCAGAACATTATAGACTACATCAACCACCTGGAACCAGGTCAGCCTAATCTGTCCCCATCCCAAAACTCAGGGAAATTTGCGGAAGAGAGGGTGGTAAGATTGTAAGAGCCTAAAGATGGGGAGGAACAACGATATTCAAGATACTCCACACAAGTTAGGGCCAAAGTAAACATAATAGGACTTTGCATGACCTGCGCTGTGACCAACATATCATTGACCCCCAAAGTCTAGCATGGATCACAGGCACTAGGATCCTTAGATTTATAGCCACAATAGTGTTCCTATACTAAAGGGGAACACAAAAATGAGCTCTAGGCAATGCTACTGAGTTCTTACACCTCATCAGAGAGGAGGACCCAGAGGGAAGTTTGACATGCACACTAAAGGATGCTTCAGGGACAGGGGAGGGAAGGGGCATTGGGAGAAAGGGAGTGAGGGGGGGAACGAAGGAGACAAGGGGGAAGGGAGCAACAGTATCCAGGGAGGGGTAGAGGGAAGGAGGGGAATGGGGTACTTATCAACTTTGTATGAGTGGAAGAAATAAAAAAAATCTTTTGGAGAAGTATATGAATGTGTTCTCAAATAAAAAAAGAGTGACATCAGCCTGTGAAATATGCAAATTGCAATAACAATTACTGTGGCAACTGGTGATTATCAGTGTAATAGTGGCATGAGTATCAAGGAGATAACCAACAACTTTCTGCTAGGATTTAAGGTCCACTTGTCAGAGTGGAACACATTCCTATTACTGTAAACTAGAATAAAAAACTTATGAAAAGGAAGGAAATAGGTCACAGAAGAAGAGCAGACTATGAATGTTTAGCTAGGAAGACACTACACCAAATTGCTTTGTAAATACCTATTATTTTACCCATAATTTGGAAGAACATTCAGCATTCAACCTAGATGATTTCTTGTACAATAGAGGATATTTATTACTGAAAAGCAGGACTTGACAAAATGCAGAAAATAAGTGATTGCAGACTACTTGTTCTAAGTAGAACATATAAAGCCTTACCCACCCCAAGTCCAAGTCTGAGGTATCATCTCAGAAGAGGGGGCGGTAAGACTGTAAGAGTCTGAAGTGGAAAGGAGTTGGGACAAGCATTATCTTCTGGACATGACATAATCATGAAAAATTTCATGACACATACTTATGCTTACACAAGAATTTCATGGGAACTGTCTTATCAACATATCACCATACTGAAAAGAACTAAAGAAGTTTCACACTTCTCTGAGAAACTGATGAGGAAGAAAAGGAAGATGATTTCCTCAGTGATATACCGACTGATTTAGGAGCTTGCTGGAGCATGAACACGTCAGGTATATGTCATCAAAGACTGACTAGATGAAACACAATGGGCTGCTCAAGTGAACATATTTAAAAATAGGAGAGAGTCTGGCAGGTGAAAATACATTATAAGGGGAAAAGGAGGGGTGATAGAATTTGGGATTAAGTGGTGAAACATTATAAATTCACTATATTCATGTATGCAACATTAAAAAATTAAAATAAAAGCTCTGGGCTGACACCAGCAGGAAGCCACTGAATCTCCAGACCTATGAGCAAAATAAGCTTCTTTCTACATAAGTAGCCTGCTTCAGTTATTTTGGTGTGGTCCTGAAAGTTGACCAGTACAATCTCACGTGTTTTTATTTCCTAAATTTAACAACATTAACCAGGAGCACCCAGAATCTATAAAATGGGTTTCTAGATTCAAGAACAAGGACGCTCCAATACTTAAACAGAACAGTTTGAAAATAGAGGTGAGTAAGAAGAGCTATAGAAACTATGAATATTTTTTTTTAAATTTTTTATTATTATTATTATTTATTCAACTGTGTGTATGTGCGTGTGCGCGTGTGTCTGTGTGTGTGTGTATGTGTGTGTCTGTGTATGTGTAGAACCACGGACGAATTCGCAAACCACCATGGACGCCTCCACCTCCTTCTGCCCTGGGATTCACAGGCTCCGCCCTACCAGGACCAGAAACGCAGGCTGCCCCCGCTTCCGTCTGGCGTCTATACGTGGGATCTGGGATCCGAACTCGGGACCTTCCGCCTGCAAGGCGGAGGCTTAACCCCTGAGCCACCTCTCCAGCCCCAAAACTATGAATATTTTTGACTCATCATACCTTTAAAACCATCTTGTCTCCTGTCCAGGGTAGATTAACAATGTGGTTTCCTTGTGTTCAGTCTGGCTTTCTTTATTTTATTTTTCTTTCATGAACATGTGCATGAGGTGTGTGTATGCATGTGTGTGTTTGTGTTTGCATGTGGTGGATGTGTGTGTGTGTGTGTGTGGGTGTACATACACATGTGCACTTGTGTGTGTGATTAGGAGGTACAGGGGTGATATTGGGAATCATCCTGGCTCACTCTTCCACTTTATTGTCATGAGCCTGGACCTCTAATTAAGCCCAGAACACACCATTAGGGCTAGTCTGGCTAGCTAGCTTGCTCTGGAGATTCCCAGGCTCTACCTTCCAGGGCTGGAATTACAGTTGGGCAGCCATACACACAAGGCATTTTTATGTGGGATCTCAGGATCACAACTTAGATCCTTTAGCTTGTGACGCAAAGGCTTTAACTGCTGAGTATCTCTCCAGCCCCAGTCTAGCCATCGTTAAAATGACTTGGGAGCTGGAATCTTCTGATGTTGCCATGCTCAGCCACAGATCTTCCAGAGGCACAACTGGGCTTTGTGCAAGGTTAATTGTCCCTATTTCAAGTATCCTTAATGTGGGTCTCTGGGGTCTTTTATGTCTCCAGGTTCTTGTGCTCAGGAGTCAAAGACGCATAGAGGATTAAGGCAGAGTTCATTAAAGGAGAGAAAGAATGGAACTCATGGACATGAATTCCGTGAGGGGCAAGAGAGCTGTCAAGAAGAACTAACAGACTCCAAACATGGACTTCCATGAGGGGCAGGAAAGCCAAAGATGGCTGCCAGGGTCAGGAGTATTTATAGGGTTAGGCAGGTCTGCAAAAAGTGTCTTTTCTTCATTGATTAGCTCCAGTTTCTGTAAACTTGATTGGAACATTTGGTCCTCAGTATCTCCTTGGTCTGTTTATATTGGAGCCCAACCCAGTTAATCTTGTGGCCAACTTGAAGATAGAGCTTGTCTGCCATGGAGAGTTCATCTCCATATCCTTTCATAAACAATGTTGGGAGAAGTTGGTAAAAGTAAGACCTTCAAAGACCTCCCAGTATGGCTGCTTTAAAACTGCCTAATCTTGACTGATATTCTCTTGTGATTACTTCAGAGCCAAAGGTGACAGAAAGAGGCTGCATCTGGGGCCAGAAGGGATGCAAGTTGCACCTCATATCCGTATGTCCTTTTCCCTTCTTTGCTTCATAGTACTGATCCACTTTTCATTTTTATCAGTCAACCATAGTCTCACTTTGGCCCAGGGACTTGGTACACATAGATATCTGTAATGGTTACTCTTTTTAAAAAAAATTTTAAAATATTATTATTTATTCAATTGTGCATGTATGGTGTGTGCGCGTGTGTGCATGTATGTGTGTGTGTGGAGAACCACAGATGAATTTGGGAACTACCATGGACCGCCTCCATCTCCTCCTTGTTTACTCTGCCCAGGGATTCACAGGCTCTGCCCTACTAGAACCGGAAACGCAGGCCACCCCCGCTTCTGCCCTGTGTCTATACATGGGGTCTAGGATCCAAACTCAGGACCTTCTGCCTCAAGGCAGAGGCATAACCCCTGAGCCACCTCTCCAGCCCCTATAATGGTTACTCTTAACTATTGCTGTGAGAGAGCACCCAAAGTCAAGCAGCTTAAGGGAGAAAGGGAGATTTATTCAGCTTATGGTTCCAGAGGGGAGAAACAGTCTTTCATAGCAGAGGCATGGCTGGGTGACCAAAGCTGGAAGAGGCTACATCATTGCAGACATCTTGGAGGCTGAGAGCCACTAACTGCTTGCTGCAAAGGCCAGACTTCTCCTGGAGGTAGGGTGGGACTAATCCACCTCAACGCCCACTCCTTGTGACTGCCTTCCTTCAGCAAGGCTGCACCCCACAAGGTACCATGACCTTGAGACTGTGGGGGACACATTTCAAAGCATGACAATATCCAAGGGACAGCATTTAGAATATCAAGAACTTACATCTCTTTGTCCTGTTTATTTACTGAGACTGGGACAAAGGTCAAAATAACTGCCCAGAAGAAAAAGTGCTAAACAACATTTATGTCCCTTCAAGGTACCCATCTCTTGTGAAGGACCTTTTAAGCTTTATGGAGCCTGAGAACATGTTTCCATCTGTCCTTGTGTGCAGTCTGCAGTGCAGGCTCTGGGGCCACAAGTGGTACTAATCTAGTGGAGTCGTTGGGTCAGTACTGCTCTGAACAGGGGTCATGTGAATGCCTGCACACACTGGGAACTCCTGGTCACATTACTATTTCTAGAAAAGATGACTTTGGGTGCAGCATTATTTGCTCCTTTTTGTTGCCGTTTCTAACCTCTGTGAGTCAATCTTTTAGTCCATGGCTCTGACTTTTCAATCTTTCAATGATATCTAAACCAATAGTATTTCCTAGTTCCTGTTCTACAGAGAAGTGGGGGAAATGGGGAATCCCAGACTACACTCAGTTTTTGCCTTCCAATCAAGAGGACCTGAGTTCAAATTCCCAGATCTCATGTGAAGAAAGTTGGGTAGATGTGGTGTGACCTGTAATTTACCTCTGGAAGGTGGAGCCTGAGAAACTTCACAGCAAAGCAATAAGGTGGAAGAACAATCTAGGATTATTCCTCATGTCATGCTTAGGCCTTCATAGGTGACAACCCTCAAGTGCCCACTAGTGGTATGCACACACACACACACACATACACACACACGCACATGCACATGCACATACACAAACACACGTGTGCTCATGCAGAAATGAAGTTACTTGCAGCATGTTTCCCATCCATAATTGACAGCATCCTCTCAAAGTAGCTCTCAGAATTTTGTAAGAGGATTTCAATGAGAAAAGAGAGACATTAGAACATCAGGCAAAAATTCTTTAATGATATACCTTTCGTGTCTTGGGACCTTGAATAGAGAGTTTTGAATTTCACCAATTCTCACTTCTTGCAAAGTCAGCAGGAAATGTAGGTAAGATCTGAGATATGGTACCAGACAAATTAAGCATTTTCTTACAGAAGTGCACATGATGCAAATTTGTTGGAAGAAAATTTCAGAAGTCACTTTAGCTATAGGCTTGGACTGCCTTTAAGAGAACAGCCATCTGCCAAACTCTGGAAATGACCAGAGAGCCCTAACAACTAGGGGGCAGTGTCCCCATTCCTTACATTCTGACTGACAACCTGGAGCTGAATGCCAAAGTAACTACTCTGTTTGTCTTTGAAATATCTACTACTCGAGTCCTGTGTGGAGGACTTTTTGCCTCCCAAGCAGGAGGACCTGAGTGTAGATCCCCAGGTCCCATGTGAAGAAAGCTGGATAGTTGTGGTGTAGCCTGTAACTCTATCTTTGGAAGGTGGAGCCTGTGGAGGAGACAGCTTGGATAGCCTATGAGAGCAATGATCTGGGTGTTGCTCTGAGGTCAGTAAGCAACATTGTGGGATGGAATCTTTCCATTGACCAGGATAGTGGTTGTTATGCCACCAGGGAACATAAGATGTTGCAAGCTGCTGTATTTTTCCACAAACAAATGATGACTGACTAGAATGAATATGTGTACATCTGGTCATAAAATTCTTCTAAGTTACCAGCAGAGCTTTGATAACTGTGATTATAACTTGATCACAGACCTCAACACATTCTATGATAATAACAGGCCGCTGATATAGTTTGCACCCTTTTTATTCTATTATTTACTTATTTATTTTATTATTTTATTACTGTCTGTCTGTCTGTCTGTCTGTCTGACTGTCTGACTGTCTGTCTGTCTGTCTGTGTGTATGTGTGTGCGTGCGCGCAGATGTAGCACCAAGGGTGAATTCGGGAATCATCATAGATTGCTTCTACCTCCTCCTTTTGTTTACTCCTCCTTTTATCTGGGGATTCACAGGCTCCGCCCACCAGGACCAGAAGCGCAGGGCACTGTGCGTGCTTATGGAAGCCCAAGAACGACTGCGGGTTTGCTTCTACCTCCTTTTGACTTCACTCTGGGATTTCCCAGGGTTTGCCTTCCAAAGCCAGAAGTGCAGGCCATCACCATTTCTGCCTGATGTTTTTACATGGCATCTGGGATCCACACTCAGGTCCTTCTGCTTTTGAGGCAGAGTCTTAACTCATGAGCTCTCTCTCTCTAGCCCCTCCCTCGCTCTTTTTTGTTTGGTCTCTTTGAGACAGGTTTTCATGGGGGCTCCGAGTGTCCTGGTATTGCCTGTGGATTCAGACTGGACTAGAACTTGTGACCCTCTAGATTCAGCCTCTCAAGTGCTGGCATTGCAGATACATATCACCATATCTCCTTCAGGTCTCTTACATTTCTTTTTGGCAGTACTATGGTATGAATGGGACTTGTCATTCCCATTGTTGGAATCCTTAGCTGGTATTAAGGTTTGAGATGTGGCATCTTCAGGTGATAGAGCTTTGCTAGAGGAAGGCACTTCACAGTGGGGGTGTGGTGAGAGAGAGGACTTGAGGTTTGGTAACCTGACCCTTGCTCTCTCTAGTTTCATGATGGCTACAGTGACCTGAACTGACCTCCTGCTTCTGCCTCCAGTCATGCCTTCTGATATGTGATTCCCACCATAAATGGACTATGTCCTCTCTGGAATGGTAAACCGATTAACCTTTAAGTTGTGTATGATTGTCATCTTACAGCAAAAGGAAAAGCAACTGTATCTTTCAACAGAAAATCTCAGCAACTTATGTGTTCTTGCTGAATAAGCAAACAGGACACAATGATACATAAGCTTTTCATTGAGATTTGGAAGAAGAAGACAAAGGTGGTTGTGACCTATGCAAGAGAGAAAGGTGATGTGAGATTGGCTTTTGGCAGGGGAATGAGCAGAGCTGTTTTAGAATTTTTTGATTAACACAACATGGTTATGTAATGTTTTTCAGTGATAAAAACTCAGCAGTGTGTGCACAGTTTGTGTGTGTGTGTGTGTGTGTGTGTGTGTGTGTGTGTGTATGCATGTGTCAGAGGACACTTGAGAGCGTGTGCTTGTGGAGGCCAAAAAGTTGCATTGGGACTCCTCTTGGATTGTTCTACCTCCCTATTACTTTGCTCTGGGGTTTCCCATGCTCTGCCTTCCAAAATCAGAATTGCAGCTTGCTGATGCTTCTGCCTAGCATTTTTACATGGAATCTGGGGATTCAAATTTAGGTCCTTTTGCTTGCAAGGCAAGGCTTTAAACCCTGAGGCATCTCCTTAGTCCCTGCATGTAAATTTGTATAAAATAGTCCTCAAAAAGATGAAGGCCTGGAACAGCTCCTTAGAGAGGTGAAGGTGGTAGTTTGGACCAGGTTGCCTTTCTTCTGTGAATGGCTGTGAAACCAGAAGAAATATGAGGCCACTGTTTTTAGGCAGTGATGCAGACATCAGAAAGACTTCAAGTTCTCGACCTTCTTTTTTTTTTTTTTAAAGGACAGTTTTTTATTGTTATTATTATTATTTATTCAATTGTGCGTGTATGCGTGTGTGCGTGTATGTGTATGTATGTGTGTGTGTGTGTAGAACCACGGGCGAATTCGGGAACCACCATGGACGCTTCCACCTTCTCCTTGTTTACTCTGCCCTGGGATTCACAGGTTCCTGCCCTACCAGGACTGGAAACGCAGGCCACCCCTGCTTCCGCTGGCGTCTATATGTAGGGTCTAGGATCCGAACTCAGGACCTTCCGCCTGCAAGGCAGAGGCTTAACCCCTGAGCCACCTCTCCAGCCCCCAAGTTCTCGACTTTCTGACAGAATTTGGCAGTATCACCCAAGCTTTGGGAAGGGGACCATCTACTGTTGTTTTGTAAATGAAGTCATCAAACACTCTTCCAGGTTACTGTGTGTATAACTATAGATTAGAGTTGCTCTCAACCTTGGCCAAAGAAACTTCTTTCTGCAATGGATAGACTCAGCTGGTTAAAGTGCTGAGAAGAAGTGACTTTGGAGTGCTCAGCATTAAAATGGACATCAAGGCTTAGGGAATCTGGAAAAGAACTGTGAAATGCTGTTTTCTGGACGGCCATTACTGTCATGAACTCATGGCAGCTGTGGTGACCTGCACAAGATCCAGTCAGTCAACCTCCCGGCAGGGAGGGAGAGGGACTTATTCATAACTGAAGAGCTAGTGGCAGTTGATGGCTGCTGGGGAAAGGGAATCATCTTTCTCTGGTGTCATGGCAGCTGATAAGTTGCCCATGCTTCATTGGATGGCTCCACACAGGTAACCCTGATGGGACTCAGTGGGTGTCATAGTTAGGCACAGGTGTCAACTTGACTGTTTAAAGGTTTGAGCTCTGGGCACATTTGTGGGGAATTAGTAGTTAAATTAAGCTACAGCAAACCTGCAGGAGATTGTCTAGCTGACAGGGAAGGCCCAGCCTATGGTGGGTAGGATTAGGCCCTGAACAGATGAATAAAATACTGAGAGCTGGTTGAGGAAATTGGCATCTTTTTGTACACTTGGCCAGACCTGTTAGTCTGGCAAGTAAGGATCGTCCCTCTCTCAGCCATTACGTAGAGATGGTGTGGCCATTTCCCTTGGCCTTGGTGTTGGCGTGAGCTTTCCTGTCAAGCTGGACTGGGAACTGTAACCAGATAATTGTAAGAGACAATGAACCCCTTGTTCCTTTAAAACCGTTTGATGGTCATTTATCAGCAATCATGCAGGCAAACTGCAACAGTGGGTTATTGAAAAACAAACAAACAAACAAAAAATAAATGAAGAGGACATGAAGGTAGGAAGAGAAATATGTTGGTGGGTGTGGGGAGCATTAAGGCCCAGACCTGTTCCCTTGATGCCTCAGATGCCATGGTGCTATCTGAGACAGGAAGTTGCAGGCCGAGACCTCTCCCTATTAGTGAGAGATTGACTTCTCCTGCTTGTTTTGCTCACCACACTGACCCTTGTCCTGGCTCTTGAGGCCAAGGTATTCTTTCTATAATTCCTTCCTTGTTTATCTTGAGATCACCAAGGAATATTATCTATGGATGACAAGACTGCTGACTTAAGTCATAGTCATAATTAACTCTGCCTGGAGACACTAGGGTGAAGGACTCAGAGAAGGTTCCAGCAGCCCAACAGAAGCAGATATTCCAGGGGATGAGAGGGAGGGAGCAGGAGACACCTGGACAGGGAGAGGGAGGTAAGGGGTAAAAGAAGGGAGGAAGGGGGGAAGAGTGCAATGGGGGATGATGAGGGAGGAGGAGAAAAGGGGGAAGGGAGGCGGGAACCTAATGAGCTCGTATGACTAGACAAAAATAAAATGTGGAGAAAAAAAGAAAATAAAAACCTACTATGGAATGGCAAAAAAAAGAGAAGTTTCCAGAACTGAAGAAAAATATTTACATGTAAATGAAAAGCATTTGATGAATTTTATAATAATTAAATTCAATTATTAAGTTTATTTGTAAATTTGCACATCAAAATTTAATGCCAGCAAAAGAGCACTCTCAGTAACCAAGAACCAGATGTTTTCAGTCTTACTATAATTCAGAGCCATAAGAACATTCAAAGGTTCACATTTTGTTATTTTAGCATTACATTAAATTGGTAAGAACTTATTAACAACAGTGAATGTTTAAATTTAATAAAGTAAATAATTCTTTTGAAAAAAAAGGAATCTAGGGTTGTACACTACATCCAAGAGTAGGAGGTAGATGTTCAAGACAATTGATCAAAGTACACATATTTGCAGATTAACGAGAAGCATTGTGTCAGTGTTAGTTTCCTGGTTGAAACAATGAGCATTATACAAAATGCTACACAATGAGAAGCTGTGTGTAAGTAAGAAATTCTGTCTTATCTTCATGACTCTTATAAATCTGAAGTAATTTCAGACTTGTAAGGTAATACCACATCATTAGCACAAAGCTATGTGAGAACTCTAAAGATGCCAGGATCCTTTGCATAACCCTCATGCCTCAATTAGAAGTCATAATTCCCCCCTTTTCTTTGACTATGTAGATCATGTGGGTTTTGGTGTGAGTCAAAAGCAGATAGTTTTGGAATCCTGGGGCACTGCTGGATTACATTGCTATCCACAAGATAAATGGCTGCCTTAGTAGGGCCAGATCTGAAACAAGGGCAGCTGCTCATTCCCAGCCTGTGATGAGTATGATAACATGGGAAGACAGTGATCCCACCCTTCTCTGGGTTCACAGAAATCACTAATGATGATTGACACAGTGCCTGTTGATCAGTCTTACAACATGCCTCTACCCAGACATTGCTGCCTGGAATTTTCGTCATAGTTGAACCCTGCCAGGGACCTGACAAACACACCTTAATCTCATTAAATCAGTCCTAGAGCAAAATCTTTCCTAACAGGGAGAGCTTTGCACAGGACAACCCATGGTCAGAGTGACTGAAAGTGTTTTATGTCAGGAGGAGCACAGAGATTGTGATATCTAAACACAAACAAAATCATCTTACTGAATTCCTTAATTCATGGACCATAAGCCCAAAGTATAAATCAAAGCCACCATGAAAGAGGGAGAGAGAGGAAGAAAAAGAGAGAGAAACAACAAAATTGAGAGAAAGCAGAGCCAGATTACCAAACTCCAAGTCCCTCTCCCCTACCTCGCCTTACTGTGACATGCCTTCCTTTAACAAAGCTCCATCTTCTAAAAGTGCCACATCTTTCCAAACCTTATCACCAGCTGTCTAACGCAAGAGCCTGGCTAGGGAGGGGGGGTGTTACAGGATCCAGTCTTTCCTCTGTTCAAATGTCTCTTCTGGGTTCCCAAATCTTACAGGATAGTCCCATCTGGGTCGCCAAATGCTATGGGAAATAGTCTTGCTAAACGTTACAGGAATGACTGTCCCAATGTTTCAGGATTCTTGTGTTCCTGAGTTGAAGACTGAAACCAGAACACATGTAGAGGATTAATGTAGAGTTTGTTAGAGGAGAGGAAGGCTGGAACTCATGGACTCTGGATGTGGAGTGCTATGAGGGGCTAGGGTGCTGGAGAACTCGTGGAGCTAGAAATGGACTCATGGCACCCTGAGTGCCATGAAGGGCCAGTGCCCCAAGAACTCATGGACCCTAGGCATGGATTCCGTGAGGAGCAAGGAACAAGAAATGTCAAGGAACAAGAGTGCCATTAGAGGCTAGGGCGCCAAAGATGGCTGCCAGGGCCAGGCATATTTATACGCCTAGGCAAGCATAGGAAACTGTCTTTTTCTCATTGGTTAGCTCCCATTGGTGTCCAACCCGGTTGCTCTTGGGCCCAGGTGGGGCTAGAGATGAAATTGTTTGTTGGATATGGAGAGCTCATTTCCATAATCCCTTCATAGGAAAGTTGGCCATTTTATCTCTGGGAGGATTGAAGTCAGTTCCTCAGCAGGGGTGTTCCTTCAGGGAGATTCCAGCAGTGGGGGGATGACCTTCAGGAATTCCAAGACCTTCAAAGACCTTAGAGACCTATCCCAGCATAGCTGCTCTAATCCTACCTCAGAAGGAATTGACTTTTGTCACATTCGGCAATGACACTGGCAACAGCATAACAAGAGAACTGAACTAGGTGTGGTGATGCACATCTGCAATGCCAGTGCTTGAGAGTCTGGGGTTGGAGTTTCACATAAACATAAACACTGGAAACTTTCCTCGCAGATGACTCATTTGTGCTCCTGAGTGTGTCATGGCTCAGATAAGGATCACAGCTCAGAGAATAAATTTTATAGCTCTATTCTCTCAGCCAGGCATATGGATACTGACAGAAAGCAACCTAAACAGCAGGTCTTAGAGGATGGGAGCAGTCTTCAATCCCCAGGGCATGAATGGATTCCCCTCTGCGGCTGCAGAGTTGAACTTACAGGTCTCTGAGGCTAGAACAGTAGGTGCCAGGGCTGAGTGTCCTTGCTTGAGGCAGAAACCTCCAGAATGTCAAGTTTCTGATGAGTCTGTCTTTAGCAAGTCTTGAAGGTGGGAATAGTATTCCTGCTCCCAGGCATCAGAAGCCTGTCAGTCAGCCTCTTTGCCTCAATAGTTGCATCTTCAAGCTCTCCCAACTGCCTGCACACTTCTCTGATCAGTTTCTTTTTTTATTATCATTTTATTATTATTATTATTTATTCAGCTGTGTGCATATGCGTGCGTGTGTGTGTGTGTGTGTGTGTGTGTGTGTGTGTGCGTGTCTGTGTCTGTGTAGAACCACGGATGAATTCGCGAACCACCATGGAGGCCGCCACCTCCTTCTGCCCGGGATTCACAGGCTCCGCCCTACCAGGACCAGAAACGCAGGCTGCCCCCGCTTCCGCCTGGCGTCTATATGTGGGATCTGGGATCCGAACTCAGGACCTTCCGCCTGCAAGGCGGAGGCTTAACCCCTGAGCCACCTCTCCAGCCCTCTGATCAGTTTCTTACTGCTATCTAGTAAGTAGTATGGAGATGGCACTGAAGATGGTTCTTAACATGTCTTAAGAGCGTGAAAAATATATAGTACTGTTGTGGGCACACACTAAGCAAGCCGTTGACCCCATGATTCACTGATACTATAACCCACCTGCACATAGTGAATGTATAAAAATTAATTCCAAGAACATATAAGGAACCTCTACAATTTGGGCTTGGGCTCAGTGGTTAAAGTCTTTGCCTCTCATGAAAAGGAACCTGAATCCAGGTCCCTAAATCCCAGGTAAAAATGCCAGATGGGTGTGGTGGTCCACCTGTAATTCTAGCCCTAGAAGGAAGATCCTGGAAATCCACAGAACAAGTTGGTTATGCAGACTTGTTGCAATGGCCAACTCTGGGTTTAATGGGAGGCCCAGGTTCATAATAAATTGGAAGAGTGATTAAGGATGATTCCTGATATCGTCCTTGGGCCTTCACAGACACACATACTCAGGTGCACTCAAATACATACACCCACCCACTTGTGCCCAGCAACAATACACACACACACACACACACACACACACACACACACACACACACGGAAAAAAAGATGACCAGCTAATGTAGAGACTCCCAACGGAGAATAAGAGACTGTGGAATGCTCATCCTTGAATGGGACATTGTATCAACTACTCAAGGCTCAGGAAACATGGCGAAACATGGGGGTGGAAGGAATGTAAGAGTCACAGGATGTGAAGAAATACATCAAAATAGGGTCTTTTGGATGTGACCCAGCCATTGCACTCATGAACTCATTACAGCTCTGGTTGCTTGCACAAGACCTGCATAAGCCTGTACTGTTACTACTGCATCAGACATAGGGGAGCAGCTTCATGAATCCTCACTGCTCACTGAGTGATTATGGGTATTTGCTGGGTGCTGGGAGGGGGTGCCATAACAACAAAAGGACAAAAACCATCAGTGGGTGAACTGATTGAGGACAGAATGGGATCTGTAGGAGACCAGATGGTGGGGAGGGAGATTATGAGTGAACGAAATATAATGACATGGAGGTCTGTAAGTGACATAAGGAAACTCATAACTTTGTACTAACAGAGAAAATTTATATTGAAATAAAAGACACAGGCTGGGAAGATGGCTTAGTGGGTAAAACATTTGCTGTGCAACTATGAGACCCTAGGGTCAAATCCTCAAAAGCTATGGAAAGCCAGATACATTAGCATGCATCTTTTTTTGCATGTATGTGTGTGTGTGTTTGTGTGTGTACAAGAGGACACTTGAGTATGTGTGCCTGTGGATAGCTGAGGGTGATACTCTGGATTATTCTTTTTATTGTTTTTCTCTGGTGATTCCCAGGCTCTGCCTTCCAGGGCTGGAATTACAGGCCTCTGTCATATCCACCTGGTATTTTTACATGGGATCTGAGGACCTGAACTCAGGTCCTTTGTTTTTTAGGCAAGGGCTTTAATCTCTGAGCCATCTCCCTAGCCCATTAGAGTGCATATTTAACTTCATTGCTTCTATGGCCGGATGGGAGTTGGAGAAGGAAATCTCCAGAAGCTCATGGGCCAGCTACCCTGGTGAACAATAGGAGACTCCATCTTAAACAAGATAGAAGGTGAAGACAAATACCTGAAATTGCTCTCTGACTTCCAACATGCACAGTGTAGCATGCATATGCTTTAACATGGACACACACACACACACACACACACACACACACACACACACACACAACCACAATCAAAAACAATAAAACTAATCAACTAACCAACCAAATAAAAAGGTTAAATATAGAATCATCATGTGACCCAATAATTGTCATGGAAATACATGGAAAATGATTGAAAGTAAGACTTCCACAGATACAGTACATCACTGCTCAAAGCCTATATGGTAGTAGTATTTTTTTTCACATTTTAAGAAGTTACAAAGTATTATTATATTAGCTACTTATGTAAAAGAACTATGTTGCTATATATAATGAATATGTATTTATATGCATTCATACTCATATATTTATCTATCTATTCACATATATGTTCATATATATATAATTTCTTATAAGGATATTCTGGATGGAATTGCTTTCAAAATATCTCTAGAAAACTCCAGAAAGGAGCCTGGAGGATTTGGGAACTTTCACTTCCCACTTGTAGCAGTTACTTTTCTCCGTTGCTATGAGACAACACTCAAACAAAACTTAAGGAAGAAATGGAGATTTGTTTGGCTTATATTTCCAGAGGGGAGACATAGTCCATTATGGTGTTAGGCATGGCAGGTGGCAGAAACTGGAGGTGGCTTAGGTCCCGTTTACTTTCTCAGAAGCAGAGACAGAAAGGAGCAACTACGAGAGCAGATTGCCAACAGAAGTAGAGAACCGCTACCCAACCTTAAGGCCCTTCTGTGACATGCTTCTTGCAGTAAGGCGCTACCTCTTAAAGGTGCCAGAACCTTCTCGAACATTAACAGCTAAGGATGCAAACACATGAGCCTGTGGGGGACAACTCAGATTTAAACCATGAAATCACTTTAATGCTTTTTACATTATTTCAGAGTCTTCATTTTCTTTTAATTTAAATTCCCCAATCCTTGAGGAGAGAGGACTGGATGCTCTATAGTCGTGTCTTTTCTGCTGCCCACCATTTCTTGCTAAGCAAAGCTTCTGGGCTAGAGGTTGCTAGCTGTACAAATTTGAAGACCACATTAGTATCCACATAAAAGATAGAACACGTGCAAGAGGGCACTTAAGTGTATGTGCCTGTGAAGGCATAAGGGTGACTTCGGGAATCATGCTGGATTGCTTTACCTCTTTATTGCTTTGTTCTGTGTTTCCTAGGCTCTGCTCTCCAGGGCTGGAATTGCAGGCTGTTGCCTGCATATGCCTGACATTTTTATGTGGGATCTGGGGATCCAAAATCAGGTCCTTTTGCTTTTGAGGCAGTCTTTAATGTCCGAGCCATTTCCCTAGTTTTAGAATTCATTCTTTAAAAAAATACACCGTATAAAAATTTAACTATATGAGAATGTCAGTAATCCAGGCAAAACCCTCCAGCAACCTGGAAATTCATGTGATCCCCTTGGTGTGTACAATTTAGTTCAAACAAGGTAGCAAGCAGGGAGCAGAAACCCAGCATTCAATCCAATCCCAATTTCAAGAAGTCAATTCATGCAGAAAGGGGCCAGAACTCTACACCAGTAGGCTGCTCCCTGACCTTGTCTTGCACAAAGTTTTGAAGCAAAAGTTTAGTTAGTGCCTTAAAAACTTTCCTGGATTCTTAATTTCTTCAAGAAATTCTGGAAATATCTCAACATCCTGGATGATGGATGGAAGAAGCTTATGGGAGAACCACATCCGGAGGCTGAGCACATAAATCAGAAAGCGCTGTGTTGCTATGGACTGCTAGTACTTGTCCCCCAAGGTGAGACAAGAGCTGTGATGCTGTTCTTTGGTTTGTCCTCCTGCCTGTAACCATACTTTAGTCCTATTGGCAATGATGGAGATTCAGATTTTGCATTGTAAACAAGGGAGGAGCAGTCATGGAGAAAGTCTCATTGTTTGTAAATTTTGGAAACTAACTTAGAGTTTGAGAGAGAGACAGAAAGAGAGAGAGAGAGAGAGAGAGAGAGAGAGAGAGAGAGAGAGAGAGAGAGAGAGAGAGAGAGAGAGAGAGATTGGCTTCTTACATCCGTTTTTCATCAGCCAACAGTGAAAAGTCAAAGCAAGGTACAGTGGAGAGTCTGAGTTAAGTGGAGCGCTCGAGCATTTAAAAACTTCTATACCCACAACTATGTTCATGCAGCTCTATTCACAATAACAAAGAAATGGAATCAGCCTGTAAGTTCAACATTGGATGAATGGATGATGAATATGGTATATATACATAATAGAATACTACTCAGTTGTTAAGAAAATGAAATTATGAAATTTACTGTTAAAATGGATGGAATTGGAAGACATATTGAGCAAAATATCCCAGACACAGAAAGAGAAGTACTGCATATTCTTCCTTATATGCAGAGGTTAACACTGAATTTTCAGAACTACATACTTAAAAAGAAACTTCTATAGTAGCTGCACCTTAGAAAGGAATAAGTGGGAATGGGGGTGAACTCTAAGCATCCATATCCTCTCCAGCATTTGGTGTTTGTATTGTGAGATGATATCTTGGGAAAATTTTGATTTGCATTTCCCTGATGGCTAAGGATGTGGAGCATTTTTTAAGATATTTGTTAGACATTTCAATTTCATCCCTGGTAAAGTTTCTTTTGAATCCCAGGCTCATTTTTTTAATTGGTTCATTTATTTCCTTGTGGTTTAGTTTTCTAAGTCCTTTGTGCACTCTGGATAATAGAGCTGTATCAGATATGTGGTTAGTGAAGATTTTCTTCCATTCTATGGGTTGCCTTTGTGCTCGAGTTACAATCTCTTTATCTGAACAGAAGCTCTTTAATTTCATAAGATCCCATTTGTTGACTATTGGTTCTAGTGACTGTGCTGTTGTATTTCTGTTTAGGAACTGTTGGCCTAATTCAATTAGCTCAAGGGAGTTCCTTACCCTTTCAACTAGGGTTTTTATAATCTCTGGCCATATATTGAGGTCCCTGATCCATGTGGAAATAATATTTGTGCGTGGTGACAAGTACGGGTCCAGATTTAATCTTCTGCATGTGGATATCCAGTTTCGCCCACACCATTTGTTGAAGATGCTGACTGTAATTGTGTGGGCTTATATCTGGGTCTTCAACCCTTATCCATTGATCTGTGTGTCTATTTTGGAGCCCATACCAGGTTGTTTTTATTGCTATGGATTTGTAGTATAGCTTAAACTTTGGTATGGGGATACTTCCAGCAATGTTTTTGTTACTTGGGATTGTTTTTGCTATCCTGGGCCTTTTGTGCTTCCATATGAATTTTGAGATCATTTGGTCAACTTCTTTAAAGAATTGCTTTGGGATTTTGACTGGTATAACATTGAATCTTTATATTGCTTTTGGTAGGATGGTCATTTTTATGATGTTGATTCTGCCAATCCAGGAGCATGGGAGGTCTTTCCACCTTCTGTAATTTCTTTCTTTAGGGTTTTAAAGTTTTCATTATAAAGGTCTCTCACTACTTTGGTTAGGTTTATACCAAAGCATTTCGTTTTTTTAGGGCTATAGTAAATGGGATTGTTTCTCTTAGGGCTTTTTCATTTTTTTCATCCTTGATGTATAGGAAGGCCACTCATTTTTATACGTTTATTTTGTAACCTGCCACCTTACTGAACTTTTGTATTAGTTCCAGGAGTTTCCTGGTGGAGTTTTTGGGATCCCTCAAGTATATGATCATGTCATCTGTAAATAGAGATATCTTGACTTTTTCCTTTCCAATTTGAATCAATTTTGTCTGCCTATCTTGTCTTATAGCTCTAGCTAAGACTTCAAGTACAATATTGAATAGAAATGGTGAGAGTGGACACCCTTGTCTAGTTCTTGATTGAAGGGGGAATGCTTCAAGTTTTTCCCCATTGAGTATAATCTTCGCTGATGGCTTGTTGTATACAGCTTTTATTTTTTTATGTATTTTTATTTTTTTATACATTTTTTATTATTTCCACTCATACAAACTTAATAGGTAGACCAGTTCCCTCCCTCCCTCCTTCCTCCTCCCGAGCTCCCTGCTCTCCCTCTCCTCCCTCCCCATCCCCCAGTGCCTCCCCCCAAATTCCCAGAGAGTCCTTTATTGTGTATGCCTGACTCTCCTCTGGGTCCTCCTCTCCGATGACGTACAAGGACCCAGTGGCGTTTCCCTGAACACTTTCTCGTGTTCCCCTTAAGCATAGGAACACTACTGTGGCCATCAATCCCTTGCCTCCAAGGATCTTGGTGCCTTTAGCAGATGCTAGACTTTGTGAGGTCAATAGTGTGTTGGATATTGCGCAGGGCATGCAAAGTCCAATTATGATTGCTTCGGCCCTAACTAGTGTGGAGAATCTTGCAAATCATTGATCCTCCCATCCTTTTGCTCTTACAATCTTACCGTCCCCTCTTCCGCAAATGTCCCTGAGCTTCAGGATGGGGAGAGATTAGGCTGGCCTAGTTCTATGTGGTTGATATAGAGTCTCTGAAGTTCTGAATTGTGGTTTGTTGATTTTCTTTTGCAGTTTTGCTGCTCCTGCAATGGCCTTCACTCCATCCTGCTGGGCACTGTATGTCACCCCCTGGTCAGAGACAAAAAGCTGTTAAACTGGAGTCTTGTTATAATAGCACATTCAAGGGTAGATGTAATAAAAGTAGGAAACCTCAGTGAGGGAGGGGTCAATCACCCATTTGCAAAATGGTTACTTTTTATCTGCCAGACTATATGCCCTCCCCTTCTGGTGAGATCATACCCCCTCAGTTGTAAATGATCAGGAACAAACGTCTGTGAACTTAACCAGGTGTCACATTACTTACTACAGCTTTTATTATGTTGATATAAGTTCCTTCCATTCCAGCTATCTCTAGGGTTTTTTTTTTAACAATTGACACACAGAATGTATTTGAGTAAGTATTTATAATTTATCATTGTTTTCAGTAACAGTCACTTAATGAATAAATTTATAAATTGCATAAATTTGCATGTATAATATTTTATATATTGTTTATATGCATATATGTATATAAATAATAAATTTGCATTACTCAGTCAGTATTTTGAATAAATGCCAACATATGAAGCAAGACAGAATATAAAGAAGATATTTTTGAATTTTTTTCTGCAAATTTGCTTTTGTCTTTTTTTCCACTCATACAAACTTAATAGGTACCCCATCCCCTCCCTCCCTCCACACCTCCCCTGATCCCTTTGCTCCCTCCCCCTTTTGCCTTCCTTTCACCCCCTCTCCCTTTTTCCCAGTGCCTCCTCCCCCATCCCTGGAGCATCCTTAAGTGTGAATGTCAAACTTCCTTCTGGGTCCTCCTCTCTGATGAGTGTGAGGACTCAGTAGCGTTGCCTAGAGCCCTTTCTTGTGTTCCCCTTTAGTATACAAACATTATTGTGGCTGTTAATCCCTTGCTTCTAAGGATCCTAGCACCTGTGATCCATGCTAGACTTTGGGAGGTTATTTGCTATGCTGGTCATTGCGCAGGTCATGCAAAGTCCTATTAAGGTTACTTCAGCCCTAACTTGTGTGGAGTATCTTGCATATCATTGCTCCTCCCTATCTTTGGGCTCTTACAATCTTACCGCCCTCATTCTGCAAATTTCCCTGAGCTTTAAGATGGGGAAAGATTACGTTGGTCTGGTTCCAGGAGATTAATGTAGGGTCTCTGATGTTCTGAATTATGGTTGTTGTTTTTTTTTTTTCCAGTTTTGCTGTTCCTGTACCGCCCTTGGCTCCATCCTGATGGGTATTGGATGTCACCTCCTAGCCAGAGATAAAAGGCTGTTAAAATAGTCTTACTATAAGAATAGATTCAAAGGTAGATGGAACAAGAGTAGGAGACCGCAGTGAGGGGGGTCAGTCTCCCATTTGCAGGATGGTTACCATCTATCTGCCAGATTATATGCCCTCCCTGACTGGTGAGATCAAACCCCCTCAGTTGCAAGTGACCAGGAAGGAAAGTCTACGAGTTTAACCAGATGTCTCATTATTACTTGCAGTACTTGATGGTGGCCTATTTTCTCTGCTGTTGCATGATCCCCTCTCTCCTTGTTTCTGGTGGGGCCCTCCTTCCCCTTCCCTCCTGTTTATAATCTTTGAAATTACTGTAGGTATTACAGAGATTTATCTTTGAATATGTCACTAAGCGGGTTTGGTACTAGGATCCACATATTAGGGAGTAAATACGGTGCTTAATTTTCTGGGTCTGGGATCCTTCACTCAATATAATTTTTTCTAATTCCATCCATTTCCTGGAAAATTTCATTAATTCATCTTTTTTGATGGCTGAGTAGTATTCCATTGTATAAATGTACATTTTTCTTATCCACTTGTCAACTGTTGGGCATTTGGGTTGATTCCATGACTATGCTATTGCAAACAGTGCTGCTATGAACATGATCGTGCTTGTGCCATTGAGGTGGATTTTTGCTGTATGGGGGATTATTCCCAAAAGTGGGATAGCAGGGTCATATGGCATTTCAATCTTTAACTTTTTTAAGAATCGCCAGACTGTTCGCTAGAGTGGTTGTATAAGTCTGCATTCCCATCAACAAAGTAGGAGAGTTCCCTTCTTGCCACATCCTCTCCAGCATTTGGTTTTGTTTGTATTGTGGATTTTTGCCATCCTGACCTGAGTGAGATGATATCTCAGGGAGGTTTTGATTTGCACTTCTCTGATGGCTGAGGATGTGGAGCATTTTTAAAGATATTTGTTAGACATATTGACTTCGTCCCTGTAAAGTTTCTTTTGAGTTCCAAGGCCCATTTTTTAATTGGGACATTTGTTTCTTTGGTGTTTAGTTTTCTAAATTCTTTGTGCACTCTGGATAATAGAGCTCTATCAGATATATGGTAATGAAGATTTTCTCCCATTCTGTGGGTTCCCTTTGTGCTTGAGTTACAATCTCTTTATCTGAAAAGAAGCTCTTTAATTTCATGAGATCTCATCTGTTGAGTGGTGGTTGTAGTGACTGTGCTATTGGATTTCTGTTTAGGAACTGTTGGCCCAGTACAATCAGTTCAAAGGAGTTCGCTACCCTTTCAACTAAGGTTTTTATAGTCTCTGGCCTTACATTGAGGTTCTTGATCCATTTGGAATTTATATTTGTTCATGGTGACAAATATAGGTCAGTTTTAATCTTCTGCATGTGGAGATCTAGGGTTGCCAGCACCATTTGTTGAAGATGCTGTTCTTTTTCCATTGGATTTTTTGTGCCCCTTTGTCAAAGATCAAATGGCTGCAATTGTGTGGGCTTATATGTGGGTCTTCAACCCTTATCCAGTTTTAGAGCCAGTACCAGATTGTTTTTATAACTATGGATTTGTAGGATCGATTAAAGTTTGGTATGGTGATACCTCCAGCAATGTTTTTGTTACTCAGGATTTTTGCTATCTTGGGTCTTTTGTGCTTCCATATGAATTTTGAGATCGTTTGGTCTACTTCTTTAAAGAATTGCTTGAGGATTTTGATTGGTATAACACTGAATCTTTATATTGCCTTTGTTAGGATGGTCATTTTTATGATATTGATTCTGCCAATCCAGGAACATGGGAGGTCTTTCCACCTTCTGGTGTCTTCTGTAATTTCTTTCTTTAGGGTTTTAAAATTTTCATTGTAGGCCCCAGTCACTGAGCCGCCGCCGAGGACTCAGCTGCCTCCCACTGGAGCCCCCTCGCTTCCCGATGCTCCGTCCCCCACCTCCCCCGCCCGCCTTCTCCCGCAGCCGCCTTTCGCAGGCCGTTTCCACCGAGGAAAAGGAATCGTATCGTATGTCCGCTATCCAGAACCTCCACTCTTTCGACCCCTTTGCTGATGCAAGTAAGGGTGATGACCTGCTTCCTGCTGGCACTGAGGATTATATCCATATAAGAATTCAACAGAGAAACGGCAGGAAGACCCTTACTACTGTCCAAGGGATCGCTGATGCTTACAATAAAAAGAAACTAGTGAAGGCGTTTAAGAAGAAATTTGCCTGCAATGGCACTGTAATTGAGCATCCAGAATATGGAGAAGTAATTCAGCTACAGGGTGACCAGCACAAGAACATATGCCAGTTCTTGATAGAGATTGGACTGGCCAAGGACGATCAGCTGAAGGTTCATGGGTTTTAAGTGCTTGTGGCTCTCTGAAGCTTAAGTGAGGATTTCCTTGCAATGAGTAGAATTTCCCTTCTGTCCCTTGTCACAAGTTTAAAAACCTCACAGCTTGTATAATGTAACCATTTGGGGTCCGCTTTTAACTTGGACTAGTGTAACTCCTTCATGCAATAAACTGAAAAGAGCCATTCTGTCTAGTCTTGAAGTCCCTCATTTAAACAGAGGTCAAGCAGTAGGCGCCTGGCAGTGTCTGGCCTGAAAAAAAGCAATGACTATGTTTAAGCCGAGCCCAGAACCCCAAGATCATAGAAGGCTGTGTCTGGCCAGAAAATGTTGGAATCTCCTGCTGCAGAGTCCCCTGCCCTAGGAGAATGTCACCACTTGAATAACCCACAATCAGGAGAATGGGGCGAGGCAGTGACAGCAGCTGAGCCACTAGAGGGAGCCTCTGACAGTATACAAAAGAAGCGCAGGTGTGACCAGGCCACAGGACTCAGAAAAGGCCACCTTCCCTCCAGTGAGGTGATGGACATCTGGCTGCCCACCCGCGTCATCTTTTTGACCAGACATATCTTAGATGAGGGATGTCCCTGTAAGAATGTGAGGCCAGCCTACATCAGTTAAACTTTTGACAAGGGAACAAACACCAGACTGACAACTGTCGGTTGTGTAGCTAGCTGCAGAGCTTTGTGACAGCTTGCCCATGCCATGTGAAGCAACAATAGCTGGTTTTTGGTTTTCTTTTCCCTTCCAGTTTAAATGTTATGTAATATATTTAAACCCTTATTTAAATAAAACTTGTTTTCAGAAATAAAAAAAAATTTTCATTGTAAAGGTCTTTTACTTCCTTGGTTAGGTTTATACCAAGGTATTCATTTTTTTAGGGCTTATAGTAAATGGGATTGTTTCTCTTAGGGCTTTTTCACTTCTTTCATCCTGGGCATAGAGGAAGGCCACTGATTTTTATATGTTTATTTTGTATCCTGCCACCCAGCTGAACTTCAGTATTAGTTCCAGGAGTTTCCTGGTGGAGTTTTTGGGATCACTCAGGTATACAATCATGTCATCTGCAAATAGAGATATCTTGACTTCTTGCTTGCCAATTTGAATCCCTTTTATCTCCCTTTTTTGTCTTATGGCTTCAGCTAAGTCTTCAAATACAATATTGAATAGATGTGGTGAGTGGACTTCCTTTTCTAGTTCTTGATTGAAACGGGAATGCTTTAAGTTTTTCCCCATTGCCTCTAACCCTTGCTGTTGGCTTGTCGTATACAACTTTTATTATATTGATAAAGGTTCCTTCCATTCCAATTGTCTCTAGGGTTTTGATCATAAAAGGCTGTTGGATGTTGTCAAAAGCTTTTTCTGCATCTATGGAGAGTATCATGTGGTCTTGGAATTTGGACAGGTTTATATGGTGAATACATTTATTGATTTGCTTATGTTGAACCAACTTTGTGTGTCTGGGATAAAGCCTACTTGATCACCATGAATGATCTTTTTGATATGTTTTTGAATCTGATTTGCTAAGACTTTGTTGAGAATCTTTGCATCTGTGTTCATCAAAGAGATTGGCCTATAGTTTTCTTTTTTAAGTGTATCTTTATTAGGTTAGTATGATATTAGTTTCATAGAAAGAATTTGGCAGTGTTCCTTCCTTTGCAATTTGATGGAACAGTTTAAGGAGTATTGGTGTTAGCTGTTCCTTAAACGTCTGGTAGAATTCTGAGCTGAATCCATGTGGTCCAGGACATTTTTTGGTGGAAAGAGTCGAGATTACATCATTGATTTCCTCAGATGTTATAGGACTATTTAAATATTTCAAAACTTCCTGATTCAATAGGTAAGTTGTGCTTACTCAGGAATTCATCCATTTCTTTTGTGTTATCAAATTTCATGGAGTATAAGTTTTTGAAATATGACTTTATAATTCTCTGAATTTCTTGGGTATCAGCAGTGATAACTTCATTTTCATTTCTAATTTTGTTAGTTTGTATTTCCTCTCTCTGGATTTTCATTAATTTAGCTAGGAGTGTATCTATCAATCTTAATGATTTTTTCAAAGAACCAGCTTTTCCACTAGTTGATTTTTTGTATCATTTTCTTTATCTCAGTTTTGGATATTTCTCCCTTGATTTTGCTAATTTCCTCTCTTCTACTTTTGTGATTGGATTGCTCTTGTCTCTCTAAAGCTTTAAGCTGCATTGTTGAGTTATTTATTTGTGATATTTCTATTTTTTTGATACAGGCATTAAGAGCTATAACTTTCCTCTTAGAAGGCTTTCATTGTGTCCCAGAGATTTTGATATGTTGTATTTTCATTATTGTTCATTTCTAGAAAATCTTGAATTTTTTTATGATTTCTTCCTAAATCCAATTCTCATTCAGCATCATAGTATTTAGTTTCCAGGAGTTAGTGTATTTTCTGCTACATGTTGTGTTGCAGATGTCAAGCTTTAGACCATGGTGGTCTGATAGGTACAGGCTAAAATTTCAAGTTTCCTATATATGTGGAGATTTGTTTTGTGGTCCAATATGTGGCCTATTTTGGATAAAGTTCAGTGTGCTGCTGAAAAAAAAATGTGTATTCCTTGGTGCGTGGATGGAAAGTTTGAAGAAGATCTATCCCATGTTGAGAGTGCAGTACTGAAATCCCTGAGTATTATGATTTTGGGATTGATCTTGTTTGAGGCGTTAATAGCGTTTACTTAATGATTGTGGAAGAGCCATATTAGGTGTGTATATGTTCAGTATTGTGACATCTTCCTGGTGAATTGTATCTGTGGCTAAAACGTAGTATCTTTTTGTGTCTCTTATGATTTTTTTTTTTTTTTTGGTTTTAAGTCCACTTTGTCAAATAGTGTAATTGCTCCTCCTGTTTTGTTTCCTGGTTCCATAGCTTACAGAGTTTTTGACCAGCCGTTTACTTTTAGAATGTGCCTATTTTTGTGGGGAGATGTGTTTCCCGAAGGCAGGAGATGAATGTGTTTGGATTTCTAATCCATATTTATAATCTGTGTCTTTTGATTGGTGCATTAATTCCATTGACATTTAGTGTTATAATGGAGAAATTACTTTTAATTCCTGACACTTTTTGTGTTTAGTGGCTTTCATGAGTGTATTATTTAGCTTGTAGGTTTTGGTAGTATTATACTTCCCTTCTGTCCTCATGGATATGCTTGTTCTTTTCTTCAAGTTTGAGTATCTTTTATGGAATTTTTTGAAGGCCTGGTTTGGTGGTCATATAAGCCTTCAGCTTGTCTGTATAGTGGAAAAATTTTCTTTCACCCTCGACCATGACTGATAGTTTTGCTGGATATATTAGCCTGGGTTGATGTTTGTGCTCATTCAATATTTGTCTCTCCAACCTTGTCTGGCTTTTACTGTTTCCATTGAAAAATAAGTTATTTTAATAGATTTACTTTTAAAAGTGACTTTTTTTTTGAAGCTCTCAGCATATTATCTTTGTCTTGTATGTGTAGTGTTTTGACTATTATTTACCTTGATGAGTTTCTATTTTGGTCATATCTGACTGGGGTGCAGAATGCCTCTTGTATTTGGACAGGCCCTCTTCTTTTTGATGTGGAAAGTTTTCCGTTATGATAATTTGATTTTCTTTTTTTTTATTAAAAATTTAATTATACATTTTAAGATTTTTTACCAGTTCCCTCCCTCCCCTCTTCTCCCCCTCCCCTTCCCCCAGTGCCTCCCCCCCAATTCCCAGAGAGTCCTTTATTGTGTACGCCTAACTCTCCTCTGGGTCCTCCTCTCCGATGACATATAAGGACCCAGTGGCATTTCCATAAGCCCTTTCTCTTGTTCCCCTTAAGCATAAGATCACTACTATGGCTGTCAATCCCTTGCCTCCAGGGGTCTCGGTGCCCTTAACAGATGCTAGACTTTATGAGGGCAACAGTGCGCTGGACATTGCGCAGGGCATGCAAAGTCCCATTATGATTGCTTTGGCCCCAACTATTGTTGAGAATCTTGCAAATCGTTGCTCCTCCCATCCTTTTGCTCTTACAATCTTACCGCCCCCTCTTCCGCAAATGTCCCTGAGCTCCAGGATGGGGAGAGATTAGGCTGTCCTAGTTCTATGTGATTGATATAGAGTCTCTGAAGTTCTGAATTGTGGTTTGTTGATTTTCTTTTGCAGTTTTGCTGCTCCTGCAATTCCCTTCACTCCATTCTGCTGGGCACTGTATGTCACCCCCTGGCCAGAGACAAAAAGCTGTTAAACTGGAGTCTTGTTGTAATAGCACATTCAAGGGTAGATGTAATAAGAGTAGGAAACCTCCCTGAGGGAGGGGTCCATCACCCATTTGCAAAATGATTACTTTTTATCTGCTAGACTATATACCCTCCCCTTTTGGTGAGATCAGGAAAGAACGTCTGTGAACTTAACCAGGTTTCTCATTACTTACTTGCAGACCTTGATGGAGGCCTATTTTCTCCGCTGTAACATGGTCTCCTCTCTCCTTGTTTCTGGTGTGGCCCTCCTAACCCATCTCTCTTGTTCATAAGATAATTTGATTTTCTTGGGTGTGGTATTTTGGGATTTTTTTTTCTGGTATTCCATGAATGCACATGTTAGTCTTTGAAGTATCCCATAACTCTTTAGTATTCCTCTCAATTACCTTTTTGGCTTTAACAACGTCATCGATTGAACTGGTTAGTTCTTCCACTTTGTCTTCAAGATCTGATATTCTATTTTCTGCTTCATTAGTTCTGCTGATAAGACTCTCTGTTGAGTTCTGGGTTCTTTTAGTTCAATTTTAACCTCTGCTTGAGATTGTTTTAACTGCTTTATGCCTATTTTGTTTCTTCAACTGCTTTTCTCATCTCCTTCAAGTGCCTGTTGTGTTCCTGTTCAAAGTGGTTGATATAGTTATTTAACTCCTCCTGGATTTCCTTTTTCATTTTTTTGATCATAGAAAAGATCAGGTTTTGAGAATCATTATCTTGGGTATGGCTTTCTTGGCTGTTTTCTGTGAGTTTGTTCTGGTTGGACTCTATCATTATGGGATTAATTCTTTCGGTAGGAGATTTGTTGTCTTGGTTTTTGTTCCTCATGGATTTCAGCTGTGACCTGGGCATTGTTGTTTTATCTCTTATGACTTTTTTGTTTCTGTGTTTTTTTGACTGAACTGAATTAGACAGTATTACTACACTTGACCAGTTATTACTAGTGTTTGCCTTGGAGTTGGGTTTGCTTGTCTGATATTGGTGTTATTTCCTAGATGAGGGTATTGGACTGTTAGTACATCAGTTAAGTCAGGTTTAGTAGACAGGGAATGAAGATTAGTATGGTAGTGCACTTTTTCAGTTTACTTCCTTGGCAATGTGTGAGGGTGAATGGTGTAGTCCCTGAAGTTGTACGAGTTTTTGGGTGGTATATGGAAATGTTAAACTACAGTAACTAGTAATTGAGAGGACCAGGATGATGGTAAAAAGGGTTTACTTATCTTTGAGCTGGATGTGAAGATTCTCTCCCATGTGATGGGATGATTTTAGAGTACTTCAGATGAATGGTGTTTGTCTCTTAGAGCTTTGCTTGGGTTTTTTTTGGACTCTGTTGAATTCTGTGGAGCAGGGAGTCTGCCATGATCTGGGTCCCAGGCAGAAAGGCAGAGTGGCTAGTGGGGCACACAGGTCACCTGGGGCCTGAGACATTGCCTAGGGGCCTTCCCCAGTACTGGAAAGGCAGACTGGGCTGCTTGTGGGGCAGGTGACCTGTGGTTTGGAGTGTGGTCTAGGGGCCTTACCTGAGGAGCACGGAGTCTGCCCTGGTCCGTGTTGGGGCAGAAAGTAAATTAGACTTTAAACTAAAGCAAACCTTTGGACTGGAGAGATGGCTCAGGGGATAAGTTTCTGCTTTACAAGCAGAAGGTTTGGATGCTGGTTCCCACATAAAAACTCCTGGTGGAAATGGTGGCAACCTACATTTCTGGCCATGGAAGGTGTATCCTGGGAAGCTCCAGAGCAAAGCAAAGAGGAGAAAGTGCAGTCCAGGATGATTCCCAAAGTTACTCCTGATCCTCCACAGGCCCACACAGTACCTCTGATACATACAGGTGTGCATACACAGGCAGAAAAAAATTTAAAAAGCAAACTATAAGAGATAAAAATAGTTACTATCTTCTTTTTAAAGGAACTTTTCAACAAGAAGATAGCACAATCCTAAACATATATACACTAAACACAATGATAATAGGAGACTTTGAAATCCCTTTCACTGCATTGGACAGGTCAATGGGTCAAAAACTAAATGGTGATGCATTGAAATTAAAAAATTAAAAGCAGATATAAGACATATATCAAAAAATAAAAAGATAAAAAATAAATGACTTATGTTACCCTGGAAAGTTTTAGAAATACAAGAACAAATGAATCCTAAAAGTTGAACATGGGAAAAAATACCCAGATTGGTATAGAAATCAATGAATTGGAACTGAAAAGACGACACAAAAAATCAATAAAATGAAGATCTGCTTCTTTAAAAAATAAAAAAAATTGGGGAATTCTTAGCCATATTAACTAAGAGAAAAAGACAGAACATCCAAATCAATAAAATTAGAAATGATAAGAGGAAAATTACATCAGATACTGGAGAAATCCAGAGAATCATAGGACTTATTTAAAAAAAATGTAATTCCATTAAATTGGACAATCTAAAAGAAATCAATGAATTCATAAACACATATGATTTACCAAAATTGACTCAAGATGAAATAGACAGTTTAAATGGACCAATGGCAAGTGATGAAGTTAAAATAGTAATTACTAATCTCCTGACTAAAAATAGCCCAGAGCTGAATGGATTCAGTGCACAATTTTACCAGACTTTCATAGAAGAATTAATACAACTACTCCCTATGTTATTTCATGAAATAGAAAATGAAGAAATAGTCTCAAACTCTTTCTATGAGCCTAATGTCACTCTGATTCCAAAGTCAAACAAAGACACATCAAAAAAAGAGAATAACAGGTCAATCTCACTCATGAACACAAATGCAAAAATCTTCAATAAAATAAATGCAATCTGAATCAAAACTCGTATTCAAAAGATGATATACCATGATCAAGTCAGGTTCATCCCAGAACTGCAAGGCTGATTTAACATACATAAATCAATAAATGTGATCCATCATATTAACAGGCTCAAAAACAAAAACAATATGATCCTCTTGATAGATTCAGAAAATTTTTGACAAAATTCAACATCCTTTCATGATAAAAGTTTTGGCAAGAACAGAAATGGGGACATATCTCAACATATTAAAGGCTATCTTCAACAAACCTAAGGTAAACATAATTGTGAATGGGGAACAACTTGAAGAATTCCTGCTTAGATTAGGAGTGAGTCAAGGCTGCTCACTCTCACCACTTCTGTTCAATATTGTGCTTGAAGTTCTAGTCAGAACAACAAGGCAAGAGGGAGAGATAAAAGGGATAGAAATAGGAAAGGAAGAAGTTAAGGTATCCCTATTTCCAGATGACATAATTCTATACTTGAGAAATCCATATTATTCCACCAAGAAACTATTTGAATTACTAAACATTCAGTAAAATGGCAGACTACAATCAACACATAAACCAGTAGCCTTCTTGTATACCAGAAACAAGCAAGCTGAGATAGTAATGAAGAAATCAATCCCATTCACCATAGGCTAAAAACAAAACAAAACAAAAAGCAAATCGAAACAAACAAAAAAAAAACACAACCTTGGAATAAACTGAACCAAGGAAATGAAAGACCTATATAATGAAAACTACAAGATGCTGCTGAAAGAATTAAATACTAGAAGATGAAAAGACCTTCCATGCTCACGGGTTGATAGGATTAATATTATGAAAATGACCATTTTACCAAAGGCAATATACAGATTAAATGCCTTCCCAATCAAAATTCAACATAGTTCTTCACAAAACTGGAAAAAACAATCTTGAAATTTATATGGAATGGCAAAAAGGCCCAGACTCATCAAAATAATCTGGAGCAAAAAAGACACTGCTGGAAGTATCACTGTAGTAGTTACTCTAACTTTTGCTGTGAGAAAGCATTCAAAGTCAAGCAACTTAAGGGAGAAAGGGAGATTTATTCAGCTTATGGTTCCAGAGGGAAGCCACAGTTTCTCATGGCAGAGGTGGCATGACTAGCTGGCCAAAGCTGGAGGAGGCTACATCACTGCAGACATCTTGGAGGCCGAGAGCTGCAAAATTGCTTGCTGCAAAGGCAGACTTCTTCTGGAGGTAGGGTGGGACTAATCCACCTCAAAGCCCACCCCTTGTGACTGCTTTCCTCCAGCAAGGCTCCAACTCTCAAGGTTCCATGACCTTGACAAACACATGAGACTGTGGGGGACACATCTCAAACCATGGCAATCACCACACAGGACTTTAAGCTATACTATAGAGTCATAGTAATAAAAACATGGTACTGGCACAAAAACAGATGCATCAATCAATGGATTAGAACCAAGCACCCAGATATTAACAACTACAACACCTACAGCTACATGAAAATTTTTTACAAAGGTACCAAATATGCACATTGGGGAAAAGACAGTATCTTCAAGAAGTGGTGGTAGAAAAATTGGATATCTACATATAGAAGAATGAAAATTGACCACCACTACTCACTTTACACAAAAATTAACTCCAAATGGATCAAAGACCCCAATGTTAAGCCCAAAACTCTGAAACTTTTTTTAAAATTATTTATTCAATTGTGCGTGTATGTGTGTGTGCACATGTGTATATGTATGTGTGTGTGTGTGTGTAGAACCACAGACGAATTTGGGAACCATCATGGACGGCCTCCACCTTCTCCTTGTCCACTCTGCCCAGGGATTCACAGGCTCCGCCCTACCAGGACCAAAAACGCAGACCGCCCCCGCTTCCGCCCGGCTATACGTGGGGTCTAGGATCCGAACTCAGGACCTTCTGCCTTCAAGGCAGAGGCTTAACCCCTGAGCCACCTCTCCAGCCCCACAAAACTCTGAAACTTTTAGAAGATTAGGAAATATACTTGAATTGATAGGCCTAGGTATAGATTTTCCCCCCAAATGCCCAGGAACTAATATCAATAATCAACAAGTGTGATTCCTGAAATTAAAAAAACTTTTTTTCTCAAAAAATTAATTAAAAATTAATTTAAAATTAAAACTTACAGAATGGGAGAAAATCTTTGCTAGTTATGAATCGAACAAATGATTAATCTCCAGAGAATTCAAAGAACTCAGAAAAACTAAACTCAAAGAAAGCAAATCACCCAATTAAAAAAATGGGCCCTGCAACTAAAAATAGTCTTTCACAAAAGGATATTCAAATGTCAAACAAGTATCTTTAAAAAATGCTCAACTTGTCATCAGAGAAATGCAAATTAAAACTTCCCTGTGATAGCATCTTATCCCAGTTAGGTAAAAAACCACAAATAATAAATGTTGGTGGGGACATGAGGAAAAGGGAACACTTTACATTGCTAGTGGGAGTGTAAACTGGTTCAGCCACTTTGGAAATCACTATGGAGGTTCCTCAGAAAGCTAAAAATATGTTATGATTCATTTATACCACTTCTGGGAATATTCCCCAAATACTCTAAATCTTATTATAAAGACACTTGTTCATCCATGTTCATGGATGCTTTATTCACAATAGCAAGAACATGAAATCAGCCAACATGCCCATAATCAGAGAAATGAAAACGTGGTACATATATGCAACAGAATACTATTCAGCCACCAGGAAGGATGAGATTATGGAATTTGCTGGTAAATGGATGGAATTTGAAAATATAATATTAAGTGAGGCATCTCATACACAGAAAGATAAGCACTGTATATTTTCTCTTAAATAGGGATGCTAGCACTGATCTCCTGATTGAAGCAGTTGGCTTAGAATTCCGTAACAATCAGAAAACTTAAAGGGATTGTGATAGTTAATCCTGGGGGTCAACTTGACCACACCTGGTATTAATTAAGATCAGCTGTCAGACCACCTGAAGAGATTAGGCAGATAAACACATTTACAATATGAAAACCAGCCCTAGATTTAATTGGAACCTTTCAGTAGCAGGCCAGATAAAAGGAATCATGGAACAGAAGACGTAGAAGAGAGACTCTCTGAAGCTGTGCTAGAAAACTCTCTTCCCTCCTGCCGCCTGGCTTCTTCACTTCTTTGACTCTCCAGCCCTCCAACCCTCCAAGTCTTCAACATGACTAAAGATTCTCCAGGAATCCTTCAGCCTTCAGCAGTCACCCACTGGCCTATTGGCCTGAGCAGTTACTGGCCCCATTGTTGGACTATCTTGGCCATTTGTAGTAAGCCAATTAATTCAACATATGTCTGTTCTGTTAATTCTGTGGCTATAGAGAACCCTGACTAATACAAAGACCAAGGAGTGGGAGGAAGAGGAGGGAATGGAAGGGTGAAGACTTGAGAGGAGAAGATACAGGATACTATAGATGGTCAAGTATGTGAGGGAATAGTGGGGAAAAATACTTAAGGGGGATGAGGGAGTAGGGTGCTAGAGAGACTGAAGCAATAATAGGAAGACCTCAAGAATGTGGAATGCAACTGGATAAGAACCTCTCATAAGACAAATAAGTAAAAAAAAAAACACAACTTAGCTTAAAAATGAGAGGAAGACGGGCAAAACAAACAATACCCTCGGTTGTTTCAACTAGAACCCAGAGACAAATAAGCAATACTAGTAGTAACAGACATGTGATACTTTCTGATAAGTTATTGGTCAGAAAGGTCTCAAAGGCCCTCCACAAAATATAGGTTTTCACCAGTGCTCTGAGTTGCCCTCCAGAAATTTACAATAAAATACTATTACCAGCTGGAACTGGTCTGGAAGCTTCCTTCTTGCTGGATAGCTTGCAAAGTACCAGAGAGTACTATGGAAGTTACCAAGGAGAAAAGTAATCTCAAGTCTCATCATTCTGTGAAATCTGTAAGTTGTAATAACAATCACCATGGCAAGAGGTGATGTCCATGTAGTAGTGGCATGAATATCAAAGAGGCAACCAATGACTTTCTGATCAGTTTTAAGGTCCAGTTATCAGAAAGGACCACATTCTATAAACTAGAATAAGAATCTATAAAGGGGCGGGGACAGAGGTCCCAGAGGAAGAGCAGGCTATGAAAGTTTAGCTACAAAGACACTAAATCAAACTGCCTTTTAAACACCTGTTATTATAGCCATAGAACACCTGTTAGTATATCCATAGATTGGAGAAGCACTCAGCACTCAACCTTGAAGCCTCCTTCTACAACTGAAGGTGTTTGTGTTTACTATAGAAAAACATAGCTGGCCAAATTTCAGAAAATAAATGACTACAGACTACTTGGCCTTTATCACACCCCCACCCCAAGGCTCAGGGAAAATTGTGGAAGAAGGGGTATGTAACAGTTACTCTTTACTATTGCTATGAGAGAGCACCCAAAGTCAAGTAACTTAAGGGAGAAAGGGAGATTTATTCAGCTTACAGTTCCAGAGGGAAGGTATTGTCTGTCAAAGCAGAGGTGGCATGGCTGGCTGGCCAAAGCTGGAGGAGGTGAAGTCACCGCAGACATCTTGGAAGCTGAGTACTACAGATTAGTTGCTGCAAAAGTGGACTTCTCCTGGAGGTAGGGTAGGACTAATCCACTTCAAGGCCCACCCCTTGTAATTGCCTTCCTCCAGAAAGGCTCCACCTCTCAAGGTGACATGACCTTGCCAAATACACGAGATTGTAGGGGCTACATTTCAAACCATGACAGGGTAGTAAGATTGTAAGAGCTTGAAGTGGGACAATGGTGGGTCAGACATTATCTCCTGGACATGACAGAATTGCATAGAAATTCTTTTGTCAATCTCTCACCAGGAAAAGGGAAAGATCTCAAGAAGCTCCTTACCTCCCTGAGAGATTCATAAGAACTAATACTAATAGTGAAGAAAAGGAAGATGTTATGCTCAATGGCATATCCACTTATCTATGACACTTGTTGGAGCATGAATCATATCAGGCATATGATATCAAAGACAAACTAAATGAAGCACAGTGGACCACACAAGTAATCTTGACTTGAAAATAGAAGGGAGTGTAACAGGGGAGATGAAAGGTTGTCAGGAAAAGGGGAAAAGGATAAGAATGGAAGTAAGGGTGGGAGGGATGTGGGGGAGAGGAAAAAATAAAAATAAAAATAATTAAAAAATGTATAGGCATTAAAAGGCAAAGTATTATTTAAAGAAAAAACTCTGTTGTCTACATGCTCCACATTTTCCCTATCCATTCTAATGTTAATGGGCATCTCAGCTGGTCTCATTATGTAGGCTCAGTGCCCAGTGCTATAGTAAATGGGAAGGAACAGCTCTTTCTGTAGCACCAACATTATATATAAAATCCCAGTGGTGAAAACATTCCAATTGTCTATCAATAGAAGAGCAAACTAAATACAGTCTATTCATCCAGTGTAGTATTATCCAATCATAAGAACATACATGATGTTCTGGTGTTTGCTAAAGTGTGATGAATTATGAAAGCATATTAAATGAACTATACTAGGTACATTTTTATGTTTTTATTTTTTATTTCATATATGTGTGAATGTGGTATGTATAGGTGTGTTTATGTATGCATGTGCTTGCATATGAGTGAGTGTACATGTGCGAGGGTTTATGTATGTATGTATGTATGTATGTGTGCCCATGAAGAACCAAGGGTGATACTGAGAATCATTCTTGTTTGCTCTTCCACCTTATTATTGTGCATCTGAGTATCTGATTAAGCCCAGAACATACCATTAGAGCTAGTCAGCTTGTTCTTGGGATTAATTCTCAGGCTCTGCCTTCCAGGGTTAGAATTACAGATGGGCCACCACATCAACAGGGCATTTTTATGGAGAATCTGGGGATTCACTTTGGAAGGAGAAAGATCTCAAGAGGCCGTACACCTCCTTAGGAGACTGATGAGGGTTAAAACTGATGGGAGGCAGTGAGTGAAGACGCTTTGCTCAATGATACACTCAGTGATACACGAATTATGCTCCAGCAAGTACTCAGGCACATGCCATCAAAGGTAGTCCAGATGAAATTCAGTGGATTACACTGAAAATGGGAGAGAGAAAATAGAAAATAGGCAGGAAAAAAGAAGGGTTGGAATGGGAAAAGGAATGGGGATAGAGTTTGAGATTAAAGTGTGAAAATATATGGACCACCTCCTGAACATGACAGAGTTGTGTATATATATGATTTCATGGCAGATATGTATACTTGGGCAAGGATTGCATTGGCTCTTTCAAACATGACTCTTTAAAAGCAGAAAGATCTCAAGAACATCTATACTTCTCTGAGAGACTGATGAGGACTAAAGCTGATGGGGGAAGAACAGGAGGATGCTTTCCTTAGTGATATGCCCACTGATCTGATACTTGCTGGAGCATAAAGCATGTTAGGCATATGGCATTAAAGATGAGACAGAATGGTTTACATAAGTGAAAAGACTTAAAAATAGGAGGGAGTCTGGCAGGGGAAATGAAGGTTTGTAAGGGGGAAAAGGAGGAGGTATGGGACTTGGAACTAAGGGGTGAAAATTGAAAAATATTTTGAATATACTATATTCATGTATACGACATTAAAAAATAAAATGGGAAAAGAAAGCAGGACAAAAATGAAACACTAAAAGAACAAAAAATTTTTAAAAAAGAACAACATTCATGATTATCCTGCCTGGGAAGATATATGACATTGGCTGGCTGCCATTGCTCAATATTTCTCATAGTACTTTGGTTATTGTTCAAGTTTATTTTCACTTTCCCCCCGAATCACTCTTCCTTTGATGTTTGTTTCATTTTATAGAGATTTTATCTGAAAGATTGTGGAAAAACATCTGGAACAAACAAACCTTATCAGTGAATGGAAACTGCCTTCCTGTGTCTTTAATGCAAGTTTCATCTTGTTTAGAATGTGATATGCCTTTCCATCTTTGTGTGTGTGTGTGTGTGTGTGTGTGTGTGTGTGAGAGAGAGAGAGAGAGAGAGAGAGAGAGAGAGAGAGAGAGGGCAGGCTATGTCACCTAGCCTAGCTCTGAGCTCCTAGGCTCATAAGCATTTCCTGGCCTCTGTCTCTCAAGCTCCTGAGACTGCCCTGACCACTGTGCCCTGTGTAGTGTCACATTTAGCTAACATGTTTCTTTAGCTCCCTCCCATCTGAGATGGTCCCTCTTTAAGCCTTACCTTCTTGTTTAGTCTTCATAGTTGACTTTTCAGTGCACATTCAGTTTCTGGCCCAGAAATTTGGGAACACCACACATGTGAGGACCTTTGGATTACTTTTGTACCCTTCTTTGATTGCACACCTAAGAAAAGCCCACCTCTACTTTGGTGTGGTGGTGGGAATGAAAACTCTCTCACCTGCTGCTGACAGCTCTGATGGGTGTGGAGACAGTCCTAGACAGAATCTGACAGTGCAAGAGACTACTTCATCACAGGTGTATTTGGCAGTGTTGTCTACAGGAACAGAAGTGATAAAATCAATATCTATTATAAAATGAGATTTGTACCTGGGGAGATGGTTCATTGGTTAAAACCTTTGCTTGTCAAGCAAAAGGACCTGAGTTCAGATCTCAGATCCCATGTAAAAATCCAGGTGCATATGGTGGCAGTCTGTAAAATTCTGACTCTAGAAAGCAGATTCAGGGAATCCCCAGAGTAAAGCAATAAGCAGTAAGCAAACAAGAATGATTCTCGATGTCACCCTTGAGCCTCCACAGGCACACACACTAAAGTGTACTCTTGTACATACACCCCCCCACACACGTACATCCATCTATATGCTACATACTCAGACATAGATACATACACATACCACAAACACAAGCATGCAAAAATAAAGAGGATTCCTTAGGTGGCTTATGTCAAAGAGCCTGGATAGTCCAACAGTGACTGTCTGCTTGTGGGAGAGGCTAAGAACCCAATAGCTGTTCAGTTCATGAAGCATGAATCAACCCACCCAATCTGGTGTCAAAGCTTGAATGATCTTAGGAGTAAGGTTGGGGTAAGACCTCCTTGGAAGGCCAGAGAAACTAATGTTTGATGTCAGTTGAGATATTGCCAACAGCAACAGCAACAGCAGTACATATATTTTTTAGGGAGAAGTGAAGGCTGGCAAATAAACACACGCTATTTTTTCCTCAGTTCCCTTTATATTTGGACATCTGTTGGGAGGTGGATGTACTATGTGAGTGCATCATCCCTCCAACCCTCTGATAATCCTCTCTGGAAATATTCTCATCTACATGTGCAGAGGTAGGTTCCTTGGATGATTTTAAATCTTGTCAAGCTGATAATTGTGGTAGCTTCATTTTTCTGTTGCTGAATGAATATAGGACCTAAGCTGTGGCATTACCGATTCAGAGAGGCCCTAGCCTGGGCTCCCAACTACGGACAAGCCTGGACATGTACAGACATGCCTCAGACATGTCCCAATAGAGGAGCCATATAGGCAGAGGATGAACAACCAATGGGAAGGAGGGATGAACAACCAATGGGAAGTGGCCATCTAACCTGCCTCTGCAATGGACACCTAGTAAACAGCTAAATGATTGGTGGCTGCTTCCTCCCTCCCCCAAGCGGGAGAGGTGGCAACACCTGATTGGACCCAGACCCTATATAAGCCCAAACACTTCTTGAATAAAGCTGAGTCTGCAGCAACCTCATCCCCTGCCTGCTGCTTCTTGCCTGACTCCTGGGGTCTGGGTGGTGATTCTGCGCCTGTTCGCCCCCTTGCCTTCAGCCTGCAAGGCCCCTGCCAAATCTCCCCCCTTTCCTGGCTGGCCTGGCGGGGATTTGCAACATCTGGCACCCAATGTGGGGTGGTGCTGCCTTTGGTGTAGACAAGATACCCTCTCTGGTAAAGTTTGGTGAGTTTGGCCCCTTGTATTCCTTGTGCTTACGGTGCCTGAAGGTTAGCAGATGGCCCCTTCCTCTTCCCCTTTCCCTGTTTGTCCATTGTTGTGCTCTTAAGGTTAGGAACACAATCACTTGCTTGATTTGCTGATGATCAAGGAGTCACTCTTAAGGTTAGAAAAACAATTGCTTACTTGATCTGCTGATGATCAAGGAGTCCCTCTTAATGCAATCACTCGTTTGATTTCCCTATGATCAAAGAGCCCCTCTAAACCAAGGCTTTTCCCAATGAGTTCACATGAGAAATTGGTCCCTTCAGAACTCGGAGCCCAGGTTTGATTACATTGAATTGGCCTGGCCCAGGGGCATATGGCTCAGAGGAGTAACAGACCCCTGAAGTCCCTCACTAAGCATGGGACGCTTAGATCTAAAACACCTTTGCGTATGTCCTGCACTGGGTCTCTCCTTAGACATTGGTTACCCTTTTAGGAGTTGTTTTCACTTTAACATTGGTTCTAGTCATCACTTTTCATTTTCTGCGCTCTTTTGTCTTGTCCACTTGCCTCCTAGTCATCTTTGTTCCATTAGGGAACCTATCCTCTCCATAATGGGTAACTTACTACCCCGTCAGAAGGCATCACAGCTGACTGCTCTGAAGGCTCTACTAGACTTACGTAGGATCAAATTAAAACCAAAGGACTTAGAAGATTTTTGGGAGGAAGCTTTAATCTTAGCTCCTTGGATTTCCACAGAAAATGTCTGGGAGCCACAGATCTGGATAGAATTGCTTTCCCTGGCCTGCAAGGGGGAAGTCCGGGATGGCCATAGGCCTTCCAACCCTTTGTTGATCTTAGGAATGTCCGAAGCCTGAATGGATGCCCTGAGGACCTGGAAAGCAAGCTTTGTTATTTTGGGAATATATGAAAAAAACCTGTAAGAAAACTTGCATGAACGAAAACCTACAATCTACTAGAAAAACAATTGTGATCAATATAAAACTAAACAGTTAAGGCCTTAGATGTTATCAAAATTATTTGTTCTTATTTTTAAGTATGGATACATGTATTTAAAAATGGCATGCCAAAATTTTGATATTAGCATGCAACAGAAATGAAAAAAAAGTTGAAGTAGCCACAGATTTTTTTACATTGAAACACAAGACACACAACATGTAAACACAGAATATATAAACATACAAGCACATAAAGCACAAGAAAGCAGATATCCTGTCCAATAATTGTTTCATAAGAGGGAGGCCAGTATCGTCTGAAGCAGAAAATACAGCCAGGAAAGAGGGGGAGTTAAGAGCTACAGGAAGAAGAAGAGGAGGGAAAGGGATGTCGGCAGGGGGTGGAGTCACCCCCCCCCACGGACCTGTGAGCCCTCTGCAGAGTCCCTGACCAGGAAAGAAGAACAGAAGAAGTCTATTTTGGGTTCTCTCCACAAGTTTCATTGTAACAATTAATCACTTCCTCAGTGGAGGATCCTTTAAGGCTTGCTGTGATGCCGAGGAGGATGGGAACAAAGGAGGTGGGAGGCCTATGGCCATCCTGGACTTCCCCCTTGTGGGCCAGGAAGAGCACTTCTACCCAGATCTGTGGCTCCCAGACATTTTCTGTGGAAATCCAAGGAGCTAAGATTAAAGCTTCCTCTCAAAAATCTTCTAAGTCCTTTGGTTTTACTTTGATTCTACATAAGTCTAGTAGAGACTTAAGAGCTGGGATGCCTTCTGACGGGGCAGTAAGTTACCCGTTATGGAGAGGACAGGTTCCCTAGTGGAGCAGAGATGACTAGGAGGCAAGTGGACAAGACAAAAGAGCGCAGAAAATGAAAAGTGATGACTAGAACCAATGTTAAAGTGAAAACAACTCCTAAAAGGGAAACCAATGTCCAAGGAGAGACCTAGCACAGAACATATGCAGAGGTGTTTTGGATCTAACCGTCCTGTGCTTAGTGAGGGACTTCAGGGGTTTGTTACTCTCCTGGGCCATATGCCCCTGGGTCAGGCCGATTCAATGTAATTGAACCTGAGTTCTGAGGGGACCAATTTCTCATGTGAACTCGCCGGGAAAAGCCTTAGTTTAGAAGGGCTCTTTGATCATAGGGAAATCAAATGAGTGATTGTGTTAAGAGGGCCTTCTTGATCATCAGTAGATCAAGTGAGCAATTGTTTTCCTAACTTTAAGATGGGCTCCTTGATCATGAGCAAATCAAGCGAGCGATTGTATTCCTAACGTTAAGAGCACAATAATGGACAAACAGGGAAAGGGGAAGGGGGGTGCCACCTGCTCACCTTCAGGCACCGTAAGCACAAGGAACACAAGGAGCCGAACTCACCAAACTTACTAGAGAAGGTGTCTCGTCTACACTGAAGGCGGCATCACCACACGTTGGGCGCCAGATGTTGCCGAATCCCCACCAGGCCAGCCGGGAAAAGGGGGTGGGGAATTTGGCAGGGGCCTCAAGGGCTCGAGGTGAGGGGGCAAGCAGGCACAGTGTCACCACCCAGACCCCAGGAGTCAGGCAAAAAGCAGCAGGCAGAGGAAGAGTTTGCTGCAGACTCAGCTTTATTCAAGAAGTGTTTGGGCTTATATAGGGTCTGGGTCCAATCAGGTGTTGCCACCTCTCCGCTTGGGGGAGGGAGGAAGCAGCCACCAATCATTTAGCTGTTTACTAGGTATCCATTGCAGAGGCAGGTTAGATGGCCACTTCCCATTGGTTGTTCATCCCTCCTTCCCATTGGTTGTTCATCCCTCTGCCTGTATGGTTCCTCTATTGGGACATGTCTGGGGCATGTCTGTACATGTCCAGGCTTGTCCATAGCTGGAAGCCTGGGCTAGGGCCTCCCTGAATCGGTGGTGCCATACCAAACAACTAAGAGAAACAAGGAGTTTATTGGAACTCATTCTTGGTTATGTTCATCAGCATAGCAGGAAAGCTCAGGAACTGAGGGAATGGCTATGACATATCCACAGGAAGAGCTGAAAGGGGGAAAGACTTTCTCACTTATCAGTTTGTGAAACTACTGAACCAGTTCTTCCATCTTCAAGCCATTGCTCAGACAATGGTCCTGCCCATTGTGTGCTGGGTCTTCCCACATCAATTAATCTCGCACAGGCTTGTTCAAAGTTCGTTTCAAATTAAACAATTCTTTACAGATAAGTTGGTTTCACCTATTAATTATCACATCAATGAAGACCGATAATAGCAACAGGAAGAACTGTCTGCATAAGAAGCACCTTATGCTTCTTATGTCAGTCTCATTTGATCTCCTGCATGACTTGTTGCTAACACGATGGACTTTGAGTCCCAATGGAGAGTCCATGAATGGAATTTTGGAGCATCTGCTGCATTGGGATGTTTTCTCCATTGCCTGTGTAGGCAGTTCTTGCTGTTTCAACTGCAGTTCTCTCCCTCTGTAGCTGTTACTGCCACATTTGCTGCTGCTGGTGTTAATGTGACGCTTTTCCCAAAGAGCTCCTCCACAAATATCTATCCACACCAAATAAGAATTTGATGATGGATCAAAGTAATGATTACTTGATGGATGAGTCAATGAATTTATTGGGGTTACTTATAAGAGTAGGGATAAGAGTTACTAAAAGAAGCAGAGATGATTCAAAGACAGCTATATCACCAGAAAGACAACCTTATCATGAATAAAAGTGACAGAAGTTATAACCTGGGAGCTCTGTGCTGCATGACTTGCTTGTTGGAGAGTCTCTCCCAGACTTCTGAATTTGAAGTCTCATGGGCATGGTCTGAAGCACGTTGACTACATCCAGGCTCATGATGGTATTGAAGAATCCCTCTAGAATGGTCTTGAGGTTCCTCCCCACCCCATGTGTACAACTTGTAGCCAGCATTGGGCGGAGGGGAGAATTTGAAGTGTGTGGAATGCTTCAGCTGCAACCTTAGGTGTGGGCTTCCTAAGTTAGAGGTGAGCAACTGTCCTTGGTTATGTTGTTGCTCAGGAAGGAACATGAGTTGTTCCTGAGGAACAACTGAGGAAGTTGCTAAAACCTTGAGTGCATGACTTTTGCCTTCTGGAAATGAGTACTCCCTGACAAGGCAGGTGGGGGGCACTGTCCCAAGGGGCTCCCTGCTATTGGCCTAGACTCCAGGAGCAGAAGGAACTGTGACTGGGTGGCCTGGGTGGACTGGGCTGCAGGAAGAAATCCTTCTTTGTTCCCAAAGCTTGGGCGCTCCACCATGGCCTCCCATGCCCTGTCCCCGCCTTGTCTGTTTATGTTTAAACAAGTTTCTTCATCCTTGCCCAAGATCAAAAGAAAAACTTTGAACTGGTAACCATCCCATTGGAATCAATTTCAACTTATATTTGGTGTATCAATGCCAAGAAAACCAGTCTGGTTCTGAAAACATCCCTCCTTCCCCTTTAGCTATAGTCATTATGTATTTAAACATCATGTGCTCATTGACATGTGGTTATAATAATTTTGTACGGCATTTTCAAAGAAAATGATGACATTACACATCTAGCAACAATACTGGCTTTTGTTGCTGTTTTATTTCTTCAAATACTTTAGTTATTGTCTAGTTTTGTTTTCATTCCCACTCCTCACTTGCCCCAAGAACTGCCTTTGACATTTCTTTTATTGTTGTGGATACTTGATCTGAAAGTCCTTGAGAAAATCAGTGTCTGAAAGAGGCGTGTTGGGGAAAGACTTATGTAAGTGGGTATAGACTCATGTGCAAGCTTGTGAAGAGGACACTTGGTGATATGGGGAATTGTTCTGGATTACTCTATACCCTTATTGTTTTTGAGGCAGGATTAGGGGAGCTATGTTGGGATGGATCTCTCAAGGTCTTTGGAATTCCTGAAGTTCATCCCCTACTGCTGGAATCACCCTGAAGGAGCACCCCTGCTGAAAACTGACTTCCATCCTCTCCGATAAGATAGCCAACTTCCCTATGAGGGATTATGGAGATGAGCTCTCCATATCCAACAAACATCTTGGTCTCTAGCTTATGTGAGCCCAAGAGCAACTGAGTTGGGCCCCAATGAGAGTTAACCAATGAGAAAAGGCCAGTTTCCCGGGCATTAGTGCCATGAGTTCTGTTCTTTGCCTGTTTCTCATGCATTCTATGAGTTCTTTCTAGCTGCTCACTTCTCATGAGTTCTCTGCGCCCTAGTGGCACTTGTGCCATGAGTTCCTTTTAGCTCCTTGCCTCTTGTGGATTTCATGAGTTCTCCAGGGCACCTGCCCCTCATGGCACTCAGGGTGCCATGAGTCCGTTTCTAGCTCCATGAATTCTCCAGGGCATCCTAGCCCCTCATGGCACTCCACATCTGGAGTCCATGAGTTCCAGGCTTTTCTCTCCTCCAATAAACTCTACCTTAATCCTCTATACGTGTTCTGGTTTCAGTCGACTCCGGCACACAAGAACCCTGCATCACTTTGATCTGTGGTTTCTCAGGTGGAATTTCAGGCTGAAACCATATAAATCAGGCATTTTTTTGCATGGGGTCTGGAGATCTGACCTTTTGCTTTTGAGGCAAAAGTTTTTAACCATTGAACCATCTCCCCAGCCTAGAAAAGACAATTTTCATTCAATGGCTAAAGAATGGAGAAAGGAAGTTTATCTATAAACCAATTTCTGAACTTCAGAAATCAGAGATATAGGGTAGGTGGAGAGAGAAAAAGCAAGTGAGTGAGTGAGCAAGAGAGAGAGACAGAGAGAGAAAGGAAGAATTTTTCTTTTTCTTTCATTACTGATATTTATTTCTCCCTACAATATAAACATGTATATGGCCGATTCCTCTCATCTCCATCATGGTGAGAAACTGGCTTCAGACTGAGTGGGAGGAGCTGGTGCACAGTGATTCTCTTTCTCTCTCTGCTCTGTTTGGGGAGCTGTGTTTCCCAGTCTGTACTTTATCTGGCTTTGGGTTCTACTCAGTGTAGCCAAGACACTGACAGGAGACTGGAAGAGGATGAGGGAAGGTCCTGGGTGTGTCTATCTCCCAAGTTAGGTGCATGGCTGAAGAAGAATGTGGTATTGAGTTTAGGCCAGTGACTATGAATTTACATGAATATGTGCCTAGTTGTCGCTTTGACAATCACATGGGTATCAGTGACTTTGGTACACACAAAACATTCCATGTTTTCATGGAAACTCATGACTTGGTAAGATCTTTCTGGACCTACAGAGCTATAGAAACATTCTGTACTCAGAATTTAAAACTCTTAAGATTGTAAATCTGACATTGAAATTAAGAGTTGGGGAAATGTTTAATGAAAGTAAACTAGGGTACTGGTAAGATTACTCAGCGGTAAGGTACCTGTTTACAAACTTGGTGACATGAGTTTGATCCCTGGAACCCCACATGGTGGAAATGAAGGAGAGAACTGACTTCTGAAAGTTGTCCTCTGGCCTCCATCCATGCACCATGGTATATATGTTGTCATAGTTAGGCACAGGTGTCAACTTGACTGTTGAGGGTTTGAGCTCTGGGCACATTTGTGGAGAATTAGTGGTTGAGTTAAGCCCAGAGCAAACCTGCAGGAGATTGTCTAGTGGATGGGGAAGGTCAAGCCCATGGTGGGTGGGACTAGACCCTGAACTAGTGAATAAAATACCGAGAGCTGGTTGAGGAAGTTGGCATGACCAGACATGATGGTCTGGCAAGTAAGGATTGTCTGTCTCTCAGCCATTATGTGGTAACGGTATGTGGCCAGTTCCCTCAGCCCTGATGTTGGTGCATGCTCTCCTGTCAAGCTGGACTGAGAACTGTAACCAGATAATCGTAAGAGACAATAAACTTCTTGTTCCCTTAAGCCGTTTAATGGTCATTTATCAGCAACCATGCAGGTAAACTGCAATATATGTTATGTACCTTCTCTCTTCCTCTCTGTTTCAAGTAAATGAATACAATGTCTTTTTTTTTCTTTTTTTAACTTTTTAATTTAAATTATTTATAGTTACAATGCAATTTTTATTGTTATTCCCCCCCCTCCCCTTATCCTATCCCATAACCTCTCCTTCCTTCCCTGGGAGACTTCTTCCTGGCAAATTTTGTTCCTTGCCCAATGTCCCTTCTTGTGTATGTGTCTCAATGAGTTCAATGAGGACTTCTGTACTTGTATGTGCTGTTTCCCAGTGTAGCACAGGCAACATTTCAGTGGGGGTAACGCTGATTCCTGGGGAGTCCTTTCCTTTGACCAGTTTTGCTCATCAGCAATCATTCTGTTAGTGGACAGAGCCATCTGAATTTCTCCCTTTCTCATTGTGCCATATCATTGGGTACAATCTTGCATTGGTTATTTGAGGTGGACTTGGTTGTAGTGTGTCACAGTTACTCTATATTATTGCTGATAAATTCATAACCAGAACTCTTATGGGAACAATAGGTTTTATTCTTGGCTGTGGTAACAGTATGATCTTGTGCAGGCAACCACACAAATATAGTGAGTTCATGAGTATAATCACTGGGTCATGTCCAGAAGACACTGTTTGATGTACTTCTTCCCAACCTGTGGCTCTTACATTCTTTCAACCCCATCTTTTCAATGTTTCCAAGTGTTAAATGGTATGATATAGACGCTCCTTTCAGGGATGAGCATTCCACAGTCTCTTATTCTCCTACACTTTAACCAATTGGGAATTTCTGAATTATCTGGCTGTTCAGATTGCCTGAATGCTGCCAATAAAATCACAACCAAATGCCTTATAGGGGAACAAGGAGTTTTATTTTCTTTTTTGATAGTCTTGTTACAGTTCTTAATCAAACTTGGTAGAAGAGCTCATATTACCACCAGGAGCCAAGGGAACTGACCACACCATCCATACAGCTACAGAACTTCCAAGAGAGGGACAATCCTTACTTACCAGGCCAATATGTCTGACCAAATATGCCAAAGAATATCAACTTCCTTAACCAGCTCCTTCCATGTTATTTACCTGTCTAGGGACTAGTCATACTCACCATCGGCTGGACCTTCTTCTGATATCAATTGGATGATTTCCTGTAGGCTTGCTTGGAGCTTAACACAACTGTCATAGTTAGGCAGAGGTGTCAACTTGATTGTTGAAGGTTCGAGCTCTGGGCACATTTGTAGAGAATTAGTGGTTGAGTTAATTCCAGAGCAAACCTGCAAGAGATTGTCTAGCTGATGGGTATGGCCCAGTCCATGGTGGGTGGGAGTAGGCCCTGAGTAGGTGAATAAAATACTGAGAGCTGGTTGAGAAAGTTGGCATCCTTGTGTACACTTGACCAGACATGCTGGTCTGGCAAGTCAGAATCGTCCCTCTCTCGGCTATTATATAAAGATGGTATAGCCAGTTCCCTCGGCCTTGGTGTTGGTGTGAGCTCTCCTGTCAAGCTGGACTGAGAACTGTAACCAGGAATCAAAAGAGAGAATAAACCCCTTGTTCCTTTAAGTTGTTTGATGGTCATTTATCAGCAACTATGCATGCTAACTGCAACAGAATTTGGTACCTGGGAACAGCAAAACTGAAAACAACAACAAACCATAATTCAGAACATCAGAGACCCTACATTAATCACCTGGAACCAGACCAGCCAAATCTCTCCCTGTTGGGCCTGCCCAGGATTTGCCCCAGGGCATGGCCGAGCACATGGGACTAAAGATGGCGCTGAGGGCAAGGGTCTTGGGCATAACCTGATCACTTCACAGAGAGCCCTAATTGACTTTCAGGTGTCTACCTGCCCCCTGTGCTGAGTGGCATTGAACTTGACCATTAGCACCTGTAGGATGTCTTGACCTTGTGATACAATTGGATGCCTGTTTTGCGCCTTGGTGGCCTTTGTCTATAAAAGTTCCTTTTCTCCCCCCCAATAAAGAGAGATCTGCTTCTGACAATCTCCCTGTCCCCTGCTGAGTCTCTGGGGGTAGAGGCAGAGGTGGGGACGACTGGAACCTGCTTTCATCACAGCCAGCAGCTGTGTGTGTGAGTGAGTGAATGAGTGCGTGAGTGGGAACCGGTTCCCACAAGTGGCGACCACAAAGGGACACTTCTGAAATTGGACGGAGCTAAGCAGGCTTCGGGGTAAGTGAAAACTTAGGAAATATGGGAAATTCAACATGCAAGGATAAAGAGGTGCCAGCAGCACTGGGGGCCATACTACAAAGCCAGGGTTTAAAAGTTGCAAGCTCTGCTATTTCAGAAATGTGGCAAACAGCCCTTGAATTAGCACCTTGGATCCAATCAGACAAAGTGTTTTCGTACACCACCTGGACTGGGGTAAAAAATCTAGCCAGGAAGTGGGAAGAACATTTTGGGGTGTCCCCTTCTTCAGGATTTTACTACATTGTTTCTGCCCTTGAGGCAGCATTCCTTCCAAATCCAATCCAGCCTTCACTAGAGGCAAAGACAAAGGGAGAGGGGGAGAAGCCGACAAGCCATCCCGGGCACCCCGCAGGGGGCTCTGCGACAAGCCATGCAGGGATGCGGAGTCGCATAGGGACCAAGGAGCTGGGGCTAGGTGGGCAAAGCTATGGGCCCGCTAAGCCAGGGCTGGGTGGACATTCTGCCGGACCATGACAGGGTGCAGGAAACCATGGGGATGGTGGACATGCCTGCTGTTTAGAGAATGATAACCCATCACTGTGCGAATGCCGGGAATGTTACACAGAGTTGTGGGCTGCGACAGGGGCACGCGGTACCGGTACTGAAGCTGCTATCAGCGACGGTGGAGAGACTGCCCGTGGCTGCAGTGGGGCAACACTTGGGGATGTAGAACCACGTGGCAGGGGAGCCATACTCGGCTGCAACGAAGCTGTGCACAGCCAGGGGACAGAGATTCGCAGAAATGGACTGGCGGATGGGCCGGCATGCAGGCACACTGGCCCCGGCCAGGCTAGAGCTGGAGCCCACGTGTGCTGAGGCGTATCAAGTACAATTGTATCCTGTTAACTTAAATCCAGGAGCCAATTGCCCTGCAGTGTGGTATCCTTGGGAAGCAAAAGATTTAAAAGAATTAAAGCGGGCCGTGCTGGAAGATGGTCCAAATTCTCCTTGGGTTGAGGCCCTCCTTCAAGATCTAGCTCACCAACCCTGTACTTCTAAGGACTGGATAGACATGGCCAAAGCGGTGCTCCCCAGTCCCACATTCATTAAGTGGGCAGCACTATTTAAGGAAGAATGTAGGGTCCAAGCTGAGTGCAATCAAAACACACATGGTAAACTTCCCCCAGGCTCCCTAAGGGAACAATTTGCTAAATTGCTGGTATGGGAAGGAATGAATGGGGACCACAAAATAGCCTGTCCAGGTCTTAAGGAGAGATCCATGAGCACCTGGATTATTGCTTCACAGGATGTGGGGACTCAAAAGCACCAGAGTCAGACACTCGCTGCAGCCCTGGAGACACAGAGAAAGGTGCTGGCTGACACTATGACCCAGGCATTAGCCTTGAGGCCGACACCCAGTCTGCAGAGGCAAGAGGGGAGGGGAAACAATGGAGGTTGTTTTCATTGTGGCCAGGTGGGGCATTTCAGGAGGGAGTGTCCCCAGGGTGAGGAAGGGAAGCTGAGGGAGGTAAGACGGGCTAAGTCTCCTACAACTCCATGCCCTAGGTGCCGCAGAGGGCTTCACTGGAGAAGAGACTGTAGATGGAAATTTGATCTAGAGGGCAAGCCTTTAAACTAGCTCCGGGGAGGTGGCTCAGGGGTTAAGTCTCCGCCTTGCAGGCGAAGGTCCTGAGTTCGGATCCCAGATCCCATGTATAGACGCCAGGTGGAAGTGGGGCGGCCTGCGCTTCTGGTCCTGGTAGGGCGGAGCCTGTGAATCCCGGGGCAGAAGGAGGTGGAGGTGTCCATGGTGGTTCGCGAATTCGTCTGTGGTTCTACACATACACAGACACACACACACACACACACACACACACACACACACATATGCACACAGTTGAATAAATAATAATAATAATAAAAATTTAAACTAGCTCCGGGGCAGCCTCCAGCCTCCTTAACCAGAGGAGGAGCACGGGGCCCTTACAAAGGAAGACCCCTGAGGATTTTAAATTGGACTGGTCTACAAAAGAAAGGTCTCAGGCTCATTGGACTGTTCCCCTGGTAGAAGGTCTCCGTCCTAAAATGAGCATCTTTATTAATGGCAAGCCTTTCCACTGCCTTATAGACACTGGGGCAGATAGAACAGTCCTAAGGAAAGAGGAAATTCCCCCCTCATGGGGCTTAACAACAGGCCCTAAGGTTCTGGGGGTGGGAAGAAATATATAGTCAGAAGAAACAGCATCCTGGGTAGGGTGGCAGGATGCTGATGGTTCCAAGGGAGAAGTGTGACCCCTTGTAGTCGTGGGACTCACAGCCAATTTACTAGGGCAGGACATCCTGGGGCAAATGCAAGCCATCCTGACTACTGATAATAGAGCCTGCTATGAAAACCAGTTAGATCATGAGGAGACCTCTAGGTTTCCTGAGCCAATAGAAACAGTGCCTAAAGACAAATTCTCTAACTTTCATAACTATCGAGGGGAGGCCCCAAAAGTTCCTCAGGTTCACCCTCAATTCTAAGGGCCACTGTCCCTTACAGCCCCCAGATCGAATGGGAACCGGGCAAACAGGTCTGGGTAGAGCAGTAGCCCCTACCCCAAGAAAAACTAAAGGCCCTAGGAGAAATAGATCAACAGCTAAAACAGGGCCACATCCGCCCGTCTATGAGTGCGTGGAATACACCAGTATTTGTTGTTAAAAAGCCCTCTGGGAAGTGGCGTATGTTACAAGATTTAAGGTTGATTAACAAACGGATGAAGCTAGTGGGCACCCCCCTTAGAGGGATGCCCTGGGTAGCAGCCATCCCTTCGGACTATACCCTTCTGGACATTGATATTAAAGACTGTTTTTTTTTCTATTCCACTACACCCTGCGGACTGTGAAAAGTTTGCCTTTTCTGTCCCATCTATGAACTTTTCAGGCCCTGACCAAAGGTATGAATGGCTAGTGCTCCCACAAGGAATGGCTAATAGTCCAGCCTTTTATCAGAGTTATGTATATAAACTGATTAAACCGTTGCTAAAAGATAAAGATGTTCTTATATATGTCTATATGGATAATATTATCATCGGACATAGAGATCCAACTAAATTACAATCCCTTATGCGAGAGGTAATTAAATATTTAAAAAGGGGAAACTTATGTATTGCCCCTGACAAAGTCCAACAGGTGCCTCCTTTTGCCACCCTAGGGTTACCTAACCAAATTAAGATAGATAATGGCCCTTGTTTTACTAGTCAAACTTTACAGAACTTTTTTCAGACCTGGCATATTACTCATACCACAGGAATCCCATATAATCCCCAAGGACAAGCCATTGTCGAAAGAAATCACCAAACCTTCTGTTAAGGTGCATTGGAAGGAGCCCTTAACTGGGCAATGGAGGGAACCCGATCCCTTGATCACTATGGGAAGAGGATTTGGATGTGTCGTCCCAATTGGGGAGTCTTCCCCGATTTGGATTCTGGCAAGGAATCTTAAATTCTATCCACAGGAGGATCCTCATGAAGGAGACCCAAAAGAATCATCCCCAGCCTAACAAGCCAAACCAAGGGACAAAAAGCCCTTGGGGCAGCTTTCTTTGCTTTTCTCTTTCAGAAACTATCCATGGTGTGCTCAAGGAAGATGTTTAGGTGATCCTTAGGCCTGATTGATACCTTGCCTGGATGGAGTCAATCTGGGTTTGACCTAACATCTAAAAAAAAATTGTTCTTTTAATAACTATATTGCTTAAGTGTTTTCTCAGCATATCTTTCAGCAGTGCTCCATTCAAGACCACGCTACAGGCATCTATGGCCCCTGAACATCCTTGCCACGCCCCCGAAAAGTCACCTGCTGCCATGCCTGGTGCTGATGCCAACCTGTCTTCTCCGCCATATGCATGACTCCTGCCCAATGGAAAAATCTCTCTGGTCTAGTTAACTTGTCAAGTGCAGTACATGTCCAATGTGCGTTACAGGCCTTTAAATACGGCTCAAACCCCCAAGGTTGGTAAAGCCAACCTCATACAGAGGACTGGTAGCCAGAGACGGGCAAGTGGAAGCCCAGCCATGGATCAACCTAAGACAGGACTTGTAGTATTATACCTGGAGACTACAAGATCCCATGATGGGTCAGACCACGGTGGGAGGTTTTTCACGCCTAAGACAGGCACAGTCACTCAAGACAATTTGGTCTGCTCGGTCGCAGGTAGCCTCCTGGACCTTCTCATACAAAAACAAAAGGGGGAGATGTTGGGCCCCGCCCAGGATTTGCCCCAGGGTATGGCCGAGCACATGGGACTAAAGATGGCGCTGAGGACAAGGGTCTTGGGTGTAACCTGATCACTTCACAGAAAGCCCTAATTGGCTTTCAGGTGTCTACCTGCCCCCTGTGCTGAGTGGCATTGAACTTAACCATTAGCACCTGTAGGATGTCTTGACCTTGTGATACAATTGGATGCCTATTTCTCACCTTGGTGGCCTTTGTCTATAAAAGTTCCTTTTCTCCCCCCCCCAATAAAGAGAGATCTGCTTCTGACAATCTCCCTGTCCCGTGCTGAGTCTCTGGGGGTAGAGGCGGAGGTGGGGATGACTGGAACCTGCTTTCATCACAGCCAGCAGCTGTGTGTGTGAGTGAGTGAATGAGTGCGTGAGTGGGAACCAGTTCCCACATCTCCCCATACTAAAGCTCAGGAAAATTTGCAGAAAAGGGGGCGGCAAGATTGTAAGAGCCTAAAGATGGGGAGGAGCAATGATCTGCAAGATACTCCACACAAATTAGGGCCGCAGTAACCATAATCAGACTTTGCATGGTCTGTGCAATGACTGACATGTCAATGACCCCCCAAAGTCTAGCATGGATCACAGGCACTAGGATCCTTAGAGGCAAGGGATTAATAGTGTTCCCATACTAAAGGGGAGCCCAAGAAAGGCTCTAGGCAATGCTACAGAGTCCTTACATCTCATTAGAGTGGAGGACGCAGAGGTTAGATTGACATTCACACTAAAGGATACTCCAGGGATTGGGGGGGGGGGGAAGAAGGGGTCACTGGGAGAAAGGAAGGGAGAGGAGTGAAAGGAAGGGGAAAAGGGGGGGAGGAAACAAGGGGGTCTGGGGAGGGGTAGAGAGAGGAAGGAGACCGGGGTACTTATTAAGTTTGTATGATTGGGAAAAAAATAAACATAAAAAAAGAATTTGGTACCTGGAAAGTAGGATGTTGCTGATAAATCTGACTATGTGGATTTTGTGGCTTTTAAATGGTTTTGCCGGACAAAGTTTGAAATGATTGAAGATTTCGACTTTGTGGATTACCAATACCATTCTGCAGAGTTTGGTGGGCCATATGAAAAATAGTGCTGAGAGAGGTGTGAATTGTTTGGGCCCAGTTTCTGATGAGGGGAAAAAGGACTTTGGTGAAGTTGAATTTACATATGATAGACTAGTTTGCTTGATAGAGGAGAGCTGCGTTGGTAGCCATGAAGCTTTGGATGTGGAAAGGGGAGGCAGCAGAATATTTGCTGCTGTTGGATAAATGAATATCAGTGAAGGAAAACTTAGTGACTTGCACTGGGATGGTGGAAGACGTGAAAACCACCATTTGGCAAGTTCGTGATTTGAAAATCCAGATTCTTTCAGAGGCTGACAGCCCAAGTTAAAGCTGTTCTTGCCCTTTACAAATTTGGCTGCTTAGAAAAGAGGTTTTTCCAGCATCAGCACGTTAAAATTGGTACAGCTGTAGCTTGAGTGGCCCAAGCTACATTTCAACCTTGCTTCTGAATCTGGCAGTGTCCATCAGGTGATACTGGTTTTGGTGTCATTTATCAGCAACCATGAAGGTGAACTACAACAACAACAATTAATTCTTTACAAATGTGTTCAGAGTTCAAACCTTCAACTGTCAAGTTTATACCTGTGTCTAACTATGACACAGTGTGTTGGTGGTTGAGAAATACATTTTTCTTGATATACCTTCCCTTATGCTAAGAGTACACCTGTGCTTGCTTGAGTGTGGGTTGAGAACAGGCATTGTTCAATTTGTTATCAGAGCTGTTTTTCTCACTTACTGGTTTGAGAAAAAATGCTGGCTTTATGTGAATGAATGGTCTCTGCCAGTTGGTAACTGTACTATTAGGATAGTGTTTGGGTTTGCAACTTAGGATAGCTTGTTTATTTCTGGAGATATCTGAGAACATAGCCCCATTGTTAGTGGGATGCATCAGATAATGTGGAGTCTCTTTTGGATAAGAGTTTTATTCCACTGGACTCAGACCAGGATGCATTTCAATTGGCCCTCTAGGTACCATGAAATCTATCATGGGACACTTGATTCCATGCATGGTGTTGGGCAAGAGTGGGGTGGTGGGTGTGAGGAACTGGTGGTCTGCCATAATATTTTCTCATCTCTGTCGTTGGGGGTACTTACTCCTCCAGGCTGTTTTGCAGAATACAAGGTCAGTTGGATCAGGACTTGATTTAGTCTCGTTGTGCCATGAGGAAGAGACTAGAAGGAACATGGAGGAGGAAACAGGTATCTCTTTCCCTTATATTCCTGCCTCATTCAGCATGTCCAGTAGCAATTGAAAGTCCATTTCTCCAGCTGCCACTAGTCAGACCTAGTGATTCCAGGTCTCATCAATAAGCGTTCATTTTTTTAAACCTAATTATACAGGTTCAATAGATAGGTACCGGCACAGGGTTAGCACTCTAGCTACAAGGAGATGCTGGATTTCATTCTGTACTAATGGGATTACACTGCTTCCCAAAGCTGGTGCTGGCAGATGTTACCTTGTCACTCATGGTTTCAAGCTACTTCTCAAGTCTGATAGGCCTACCGAGCTAAAATTTTGCTTCATGCAGGCTCATGCAGGATCATGGGGACACCCCAATTTTCAACTCTCTGTTCTTGAGGTCCTTTACGTCTGTCAAGGCTTTCTGCTTTATACTTCCTTTGTTTTTCACACACACACACACACACACACACACACACACACACACACACACACTTCTTTTTCCTTTCTCCTACATTTTATTTATTTTTCCTAATCATACAGCTCAATAGGTACCCCCATCCTCTCCCTCCCTCCACCCCTCACTTGCACTCTTCCCCTTCTCCCCTACCTTTCATCCTCCTCCTTCCCTCTCCCAGTGCCTCCCCCTTCCTTCCTCCCATCCCCTGGAGCATTCTTTTGTGTGAATGCCAAACCTTGCTCTGAGTCTTCCACCTAGTGAGAGTTCAGGACTCAGTGGCATAGCCCAGAGCCCCTTCTTGGGCTCTCTGTTAGTATGAGAACTCTATTATGACTGTTAATTTCTTGTCTCTAAAGGCCCTACTGCCTGGAGCCTTCTCCCTTGTGATCCATACTAGACTTTGAGGGGGGGGGTCGTTGACATATCAGCCATTGTGCAATCAGGCAAAGCCCAATTTGGCTGCTGCAGCCCTAACTTGCACACACACACTTCTGTAAGGAGTTACCACTTGAGATAAGTCTTTATTGAGCCCAGTGTTAACATGAGAGAGGCAGAGAAGGAGAATGTCTCTCAGCTGACTTTGAGCCTGAGCAGTGAGCTTATGTGGTCTAAGGAGGAGAATTTGGACCAATCCCAGCTAATTATTTGAACAATCACAGACTTGATTCTAGCATCAATCGCAGTCACAAAGGCTTGTGTTTTGGACCAGTCATGACCTTGCCACCAACCCTTGCGATCCTTCCACCAAGAGAAGTATTCCCTGTCTGACCAAAGTGAAAACAGTTCACGGAGTCTGCAAACAAAATAAAATAAAACAAAATAAACAATAACAAAACCCAACCTGATGCTATCTATTTCAAATAGCACTGTTGAGAACAGCTGCAATGTAGAAGGCAAAGCCAAGTCATAAACAGATTCTAGACTAGCAATACAGGAGCAAGGATGTAGCTATGGGTGAAGGCGGCATGCCTGGAGACCAGAGTGAGGACTTGGTTATGGGCAAAGCACTATCTGACTTTTTTTCTCCTCCAGATAAGGTTATTTATGTTTGACTTGGATTTCCCTTTAGAGTACATTGCATGCTACACAGAAATTCACAGCCTCCTCATTCCCACGTTCTTATTGATAGTTTTTCTCTGTTCCACCCTCTAAGCTTGGCTCATTGGTTGCCACCCCTAACAGCAAGCCCACCTTTACATGATCCTTAGTCATGTACTTCATGATGATGGGAACTGGGACAGGGGCTGACAACATACCTCCTGGCCTGGGCAAGGGATCAAAAACTGTCACCTTAAAGAGAGATAGCTCCCTCTCTTGGATCCTTTACCCTACCCAGAAGCCCAAAGACTATAAAACCCTCAAACTTCTTTTGACCGTGTTGTTTCTCCTTCCCCACGAGGACAGCCCAGCAATTGATCCCAGTAGACCATCTTTATTTCCATCTGCTTAGTTTATTGGAATGGTGGCTGGAGAACATTATTCTTATAACCTTATAACTGGTGCAGTGTTATTATTTAGTTTGTCTATAAAATAACAAGGGTCAAGCAGCTGTTACGGAGTCTTCATCAGAGCTAGTAAACCATCTGATCTCAGCTTTTCTGAATGTGTCTTTGGTCTTTTTCTCATTCTTGCATCATCCCAAAAGAACAATGCTGTGTGGGCTGCAGCAGCTGGAGCCTGAACAGGTTCCAAGAACATTCCAGTGGACACTACTAAGGTAAAAATTGGGGGATTACAATCTATAGAGTTAGTTATAAAATATTGGGACATTTGGGTTCTAAGGAGAGAGGCTTATATATACTTACTATTAAAGAAATACTTAAAAACAAAGGCTCATAAGTAAAGACTCACCACTACAATTATTTTTAGCATGACACGTGCCCCTGTTTCCCCGAGGAAGATACAATAAAATTTTGGTCTCTTGAGATGAAACAGGAGACCAGTGAGGCATTGGTATATGATAGAAGGGCCTGAACATATTGTCATTTTTATTTTTTAATTATTTATTTTTTCATATTTTCATTTTTAGTGGACACTCACTGGGTCCTCACAGTAGCTATGGAGTGGTAGAAAAGGCCAAGCAGACACTTGTCTGATGGCTAATAGGCAAGGCAAACATTTCCGCAGTGGCTAGGACAGCAAGAAGGGAATTGGAACTAGAGAAGCGGACCAGAGAGTTGGGAGCTGATGAAAGACTGTGATGAACCAGAGAAGAGAAGCTACAGGTTCTCACCGAAGGAATTTGTGGAACTGACTCGTGACTTCCTAGAGATCTATGACCATTTTCTCACTGAAGGATAGTATCTGTTCTGTCTACAGGATCAGAACCTGGTGATCTTTCTACAGAAGCTGTTGGTTCTCAAGAACGTGAATCCCTTTTCCTCCCAAAAGAAAGATGACAAGAATAGTGATGAGAAGATCAGTGGGCCATGCAAACAAACTAACCTCCCCAACTCCATGTCGTAAAGGCATGTAGATATAAAATCCTGATTCCTATTTAAATTCATTAGGTGATAGTTTAGAGGAGAAATTTATAGATGCTGCTCTTTATCCGAGTTTTTTTCAGGCTTAAAGAACAGATCGCTCAAAAAAGGGTACCTAGAAATAAGAAATGTGAGAGTTAAAGCATTACTAAGCAATGAAATATTTGTTAAAGATTTAAAAAATGATAGCATGAGTATAAACTTGGGAAAAGTTTACTTCAATAAAAAGCTACAATAAAAATTATAGACAGCTTTTTTCATCTTAAAATTTTATTTGAGTGATTCTGTTTTTATTTATTGATTGTTTACTTTGTGTGATCATGATGTGTTTGTATGGGTGTATGCATATATGTGTGACTGCAGGCATGCGTGTGCTATAAGTGGAGATAAAAAGACCAACCTCTGGTAATGTTTTTACTCTCCTCCTGGCAAAGAACTATTACTAAAGTTATAAATAAGGCAAAAGATATCACAAGTTTTAAAGTATTTCCAATGCTTAAATGACTGGACCCACAAAATCAGAGACAAATAAGAACCTCATGTTATCTCTCACATGTACTCTGACAGATTTACCTCAGAGAGATGGGGATCCTCAATTCTTTTCTACTGACCTTTTCAAAGACACTTGAAAGGCTCATGGAAACTTTTGCATTCTGTGCCTTTCTCAGCATTCTTTCTAGTCTCAAGGAATGGTTTTTCCACAGAAAGGATTGCTTAGATTCTGACTTTCCACCCAAATCATTGGGGATGAAAGTCTTCCTCCATTCCAAAGGAGAGTTCTTCAGTCTGCCTCATACTCTGAAAAAAATCAATTCTGGGTGGACCCTAAGGGATTGTTAGTATAAAGGACATAAGCAGCCTGTTGATTCTTGCCTTGGCTTAATTCCACAGAGTCCTGGTGCCTACTGCTTGCTCCCTGTCTACCTTTGCTTCATCTCCACTCTATCTTTGGTGCCTCTACTGTCACTTAAATGTACACTCTTTTTTTTCTCCTTTACTATGATGGTTAGATGTTCATCAGTGCTGTCCAGTGTCATATATATATATATATATATATATATATAGTTATTTACTTATATATAAATATATAACATGTTTTATGTTATCTGTTCATCTTATTTTAAATTAAAAACTAAATAATCTCTATGTCATTTTTTATTTTTGCAAATTTTTATGTTTTAATATCTATGTCATTTTAAAAAAAGTTATTTATTTATTTATTTGTTTGTTTGTTTATTTATTTATTTAGTGTGTGTGCATGTATGCATCAGAGAGCACTGTGTGTCCCTGTGGAGAACCAAGGCTGACTTCATGAATCATTCTGGATTGTTTCTATCTCCTTCTTGTTTTGCTTTGGGATTTCCCAGGCTCTGCCACCAGAGCCGGAAGTGCAGGCTGCTGCTGTTTCCACTTGACATTTTTACATGGGACTTGGGATCTGAACTCAGGACCTTCTGCTTGTGAGACAGAGTTAACCTTGAACCATTCCTCCAGCCCATCTATGTCATTTTTAAGAATATAAAGTGCTAAATACCTGATGTTTAAATGTATAAAATTTATACATACAAAAGGATTTTAACTATAACTAGTTTAAATTCCTCTTTAACAATGTGTTTTGGTATATGTCATGGTTTGAATGTAAATTGTTCCTCACAGGCTCATGTGCTTGAATCTTTAGTTGTTTGGGAAGGTCATGGCACCGTTAGGAAAGAGGGAGCTTTGCTGGAGGAGGGCAGTCACAGTGGGTAGGCTTTGAGGTTGGTTAGCCACACTCATCTTAAGTTATTTAGTCTGCTCTTACAGTTGACAGTTTTGCTTCTCTGTCTTCATGATGTCTGCAGTGAAATAAACTGCCTCCAGCTTCTGCCAGCTAGTCATGCCTTTCCAACCATAATGGAATGTATCTCCCCTCTGGAACCATAAGCCAAATAAATCTCCCCTTTCTCCTAAAAGTTGTGCATGGATGTGTCTCCCAGCATTAGAAAGGAGTAACTGGTAAAATAATTGGTGCCAAGAGTGAGGTGCTAATATAGGACTAAGAGGATCTGGTACCTGAAACTGAAGTGTACAACGAATAGAAGTTGAGAGAACTTGATACCAAGCAGTATGTCCATTGCTATGATGTGGCTTGTAAGCCTTTGGAAAATTTTTTTGGAGAAATACAGAATACTTTAGGACTTTGGGCAGGGAAAATCTTTGCATCTTGGAAATGGGGCTTAGGGCCATTCTAGTGAACTTGGAAGAAAGCAATGCTGTGAGATATGCAGAAAGTGGAAACTCAGCTTGTGATAGTCCAGGGGGAGAACAGAGACTGCATTTAGAACTGTACTAGGGGCAAATGGAATGATTTATTGGAAGACAATTTGGCTAAAATTTTCTGGCATCCTAAAAGCTTACCTAAAGCTAAATTTGAATGTTTGGCAGAGGAAGTTTCAAGGCAATGTAGTCTTAACAAAGAACTAATGCTGATGGGGAAGTAAAGAAAAAACCAACTTAGGTCATCTATAGCTGGTAATGTGGGAAAAATTATTGGCTATAAAGACCTTAATAACTGACCAACTGGCTACAGGTCATCTTGAAAAGTCTAACAGTTCTTTTTTTTTTTTTTTTTAGTTTTAAAATTCTTTTTTTTATAAACTTTTTTTAATTATCTCCACTCATACAAACTTAATAGGTACACCGGTTCCCTCTCTCCCTCCCCCCCACCCCTCTGCTCACCCTCCCCTTACCCTTCCCTCCCCACCCCCCAGTGCCTCCCCTCCCCCAATCCCCGGAGAATCCTTTAATGTGCATGCCAAACTCTCCTCTGGGTCCTTCTCTCCGATGATGTACAAGGACCCAGCCGCATTTCCCTGAACCCTTTCCTTTGTACCTCTTAAGCATAGGAACACTATTTTGGCTGTCAATCCCTTGCTTCCAAGGATCTTGGTGCTTTTAGCAAATGCTGAAAAGTCTAACAGTTCTTATAAAACTTCTGTTTTTTATTCTTTTTTATTTAATGTTGCATACATGCATATAGTGACTTTATAATATTTTCAATCCTTAGTCCCAAGTACCATCCTCCCTCCTTTTTCCCTTATAACCCTTCATTTTCCCTGCCAGATTCTCTCCTATTTTCAAATATTTTTACTTGTGTATCCCACTGTGCTTCATGTAGTCTATGATGATTTGTGTCTGACCAGATTCATACTTCATCAAGATCCTAGATCAGTGGATATACCAATGAGGAAAGTATCCTCCTTTACTTCCCCATCAGCATTAGTCCTCTTCAGTCTCTCAGTGAGGTGTGAAACTTCTTGAAATCTATCTGATATTATGCTGAGATGTTGATAAGGCAGTTCCCAAGCAATTCTTGTCCAAGAAAGCTTCTATTTTTGTCATTAAAAAGAAATCAGGTACCCTTCTGCTCTGGGCCCCAGCGGGCCCTTAGGCCATGCCCCATGCCCCAACTCACCTGCAGTTCCTACTAGCCAGCCAGCCCTTTCTGCTCTGGGCTCCACTGGGCTCCCTACTCTGGCAGGCTCCCTGCTCCTTATGAACTTTAAAGTTTTTAAGAATTCAGAGTCCAGAGAAAACCCAAGCAACAGGTTAGGGGACCAACACCATACATCTGAGGACTTTTAAAATCATCCCATCCAACAGGAGAGAATCTTTGCTTCCAGCTCTAAGTAAACCATTTTTACCTTCCTATTACTCTCAATTGTTGGCCACCATAATTAAGATTTACATATAGTCCACCCAAAAACCCGTACAACTTCAGGGACTATACCATTCACCATTATACATTGCCAAGGAAGTAAACTTAAAAAGTGAATTACTGTACTAATCTTTAGTCCCTGTCTACTAAACCCACTTTAATTGATGTACTAACAGTACAAATAGCCTCATCTAGGAAGCAATACCAATACCAGACAGGCATATTCAACTCGAAGGCAAACACTAGCAATAACTGATCAAGTGTAGTAATACTGTTAATTCAGTTGAGCCAAAAACACACATCAAGAAGGACATAAGAGATAAAACAAAAAATGCTTAAGTCACAGCGCAAATTCATGAGAAACAAAAACCAAGACAACAAATTTATAAAAAACATCAACCCCATAATGATGGAGTCCAACCAGAACAAACTCACAGAAAACAGCCAAGAAAGCCATATCCAAGATAATGATTTTCAAAGCCTGATTTTTACTATGATCAAAACAATGAAAGAAGAAATCTGGGAGGAGTTAAATAACTGCATCAACCACTTTGAACAGGAACACAATAGGCACTTGGAGGAAATGAGAAAAGTAGTTGAAGAAACAAAAATAGGCATAGAGCAGTTAAAACAATCTCAAGCAGAGTTTAAATTTGAACTAAAAGACAAGTTATCTTTAACCCAGAACTTATCAGCAGAACTAATGAAGCATAAAATAGAATATCAGATCTTGAAGACAAAGTGGAAGAAAAAACAGTTCAATCAAAGAGGTTGATAAAGCCAAAAAGATGCTTGACAGGAATATTCAAGAGTTATGGGACACATTAAAGAAACATAACATGCACGTTCATAGAATACAGCAAAAGAATTTCAAAATACTACACCTGAGGAAACTTTTCAAATTATCATAAAGGAAAACTTTCCACATCTAAAGAAAGAGAGGCCCATTCAAATACCAGAGGCATTCCACACCCCAAACAGATATGACCAAAGTAGAAACTCACCATGGCAAATAATAGTCAAAACACCACACATACAAGACAAAGAGAATGTGCTGAGAGCTTCAAGAGAAAAAAAAAGTCACTTTTAAAGGTAAACCTATTAAAATAACAACTTATTTTTCAATGGAAACAGTAAAAGCAAGAAGAGCTTGGAGAGACATACTTCAAATATTGAATGAGCACAAATGTCAACCCTGGCTGATATACCCAGCAAAACTAACAGTTGTGATCAAGGGTGAAAGAAAAGTTTTCCACCATAAAGACAACTTGGAGGTTTACATGGCCACCAAACCAGGCCTTCAAAAAATATTAGAAAAGATACTCAAGCTTGAAGAAAAGAACAATCATATCCAAGAGGACAGAAGGGAAGTATAATACCATCACAACTTACAAAGCAAATACACTTATGAAAGCCACTAAACACAAAAAGTGTCAGGAATTAAAAGTAATTTCTCCATTATACAATTAATTGTCAATGGAATTAAATCACCAATCAAAAGATACAGGTTACAACATGGACTAGATATCAATCCATCCATTTGCTGTTTTCAGGAAACACATTTTACCACAAAAGATAGGCATATTCTAAAAGCAAAATGCTGGTCAAAAATTCTTCAAGCTAATGGAACCAGGAAACAAGCAGGGGTAGCAATTATGCTATCTGACAAAGTGGACTTCAAACCAAAGAAAATTATAAAAGACACAGAGGAAGGATATACTACATTTTAGTCACAGGAACAATTCACCAGGAAGACTTCACAATACTGAACAAACATGCGCCCAATATGGGCTCCTCCACATTCATTAAACAAATAGTATAATGTTTAAAACAAGAAATCAATCCCAAAAGGATAATAGTTGAGGATTTCAATACCCCAGTCTCAACATGGGATACATTAGCAGGCCAAAAACTCAACAGAAACACACTGGAACTAAATTAAACACTTCTCAAAATGCACCTGACAGATGTCTACTAAACCTTCCATCCAAGCACCAAGAAATACATATTATTCTCCGTAGCTCATGGAACTTTCTCCAAAATAGATCACATATTGGGCCACAAAATGAATCTCCACATATACAGGAAAGTTGAAATTATAGCCTGTACCCTATCAGACCACCATGGTCTAAAGCTTGTGCAAAAAAGAACAGGAAATACATGAATTCTCTGAAATTAAACACTATGATGCTGAAAGAGAAATTGGTCCAGAAAGAAATCAAAAAAGAAATTCAAGATTTCCTAGAAGTGAATGATAACGCAAACACAACATATCAAAATCTCTGGAACACAATGAAAGCTGTCCTAAGAGAAAAGTTTATAGTTCTCAATGCCTATATAAAAAAAAACTGACACAAGTAACTTAACAATGCAGCTTAAAGCTTTAGAGACAGAAGAGCAATCCAATCCCAATAGAAGAGAGGAAATTAGCAAAATCAGGGGAGAAATATCTGAAATTGAGATAAGGAAAATGATACAAAAAAAGCAATAGATGAAAAGCTGGTTCTTTGAAAACAATCCTAAGAGTGATACACCCCTAGCTAAATTAACCAAAATCAAGAGAGAGAAAACTCAAATTGACAAAATTAGAAATGAAAATGGGCATCCAAGAAATTCAGAGAATTATAAGGTCATATTTCAAAAACTTATACTCCATGAAATTTGATAACACAAAAGAAATGGATGAATTCCTAAGTAAGCACAACTTACCTAAATTGAATCAGAAGTTTTGAATTATTTAAATAGTCCTATAACAAATGAGGAAATTGATGAATTAATCTTAAATCTTCCCACCAAAAAATGTCCTGGACCAGATGGATTCAGCACAGAATCCTACCAGACATTTAAAGAACAACTAACACCAATACTCCTTAAACTGTTCCACCAAATAGTGAAGGAAGGAATACTTCCAAATTTTTTCTATGAAGCTAATATACCAATCTCAAAACCTAATAAAGATACACTTAAAAAAGAAAACTATAGGCCAATCTCTTTGATGAACACAAATGCAAAGATTTTCAACAAAAAGACTGGGGTGAGATGATATCTCAGGGAAGTCTTGATTTGCATTTCCCTGATGGCTGGCTAGGAATGTGGAGCATTTGTTTGAGATATTGGTTAGGCATTTCAATTTCATCCCTGGAAAAGTTTCTCTTTAGTTCCCAAGCCCTTTTTCTAATTGGGATATTTATCTCCTTGGTGTTTAATTTTTTAAGTTCTTTGTGCACTCTGGATAGTAGACCTCTATTAGATGTGTAGTTAGTGAAGATTTTCTCCCATTTTGTGCCTTTTTGCACAGTTTACAATCTCTTTGGCTAAACAGAAACTCTTTAATTTCATAAAATCCCATTTATTGAGTGTTGGTTCTAGTGCCTGTGCTATCATCTCACCCCGGTGTCAGTATGGCAATTTTCTAAAAAAGTTAAGGATTGAAATGCTATATGACACTGCTGTACTTCTACTGGAAATAGTCCCCAAAATGTAGCTTCACTACAGTGACACAAGCACAATCATGTTCATTACAGCACTATTTACAGTAGCAAAGTCATGGAATAAACCCAACGGTTGACAAATGCATAATGAAAATGTGGTACATTTATACAATGGAATACTACTCAGCCATCAAAAAGATGAATTAATGAAATTGGTCAGGAAATGGATGGAATTAGAAGAAATTATATTGAGTGAAGTATCCTAGATGTGGAAAGTTAGATGCCATATGTACTCCCTAATAAGTGAATCCTAGTTCCAAATCCACTTAATGACATAGCCAAAGGTAAATCTCTGTAATATTCACTGTAATTGCAAAGGATTATAAACAGGAGGGAAGGGGAAGGAATTCTTCAAAAAAAAAAAAAAAAAGAAGAAGGAAGGGGAATAGGTTTCAATAGAAAAAATAGGCCACAGTCATGTATTGAATGCAAGTAGCGAGATGTCTGGTGCACTCTCATTTCCCTTCTTGGTCACTTGGGACTGAATGGATTTCATCTCCCCAGTTAGGAAGGGTATAGGGAATGGCAGTTAGATGGTAACCAACCAGAAAATGGGAAACTGAGCAAATGGGAAACTGACCCCTCTCAGTACTGGGTCCTACTTTTATTCTTCCATCTATTTTTGAGTCTCTTCTTATATTAAATCTTCATTTATAGAGTCTTTTATTATTGGTTAGGAGATGACCCTTGGTACCAATGGGGATGCAGCCAAGGGAAGTGCAGGAGCAGCAAAACTGAAAACAGTAACAAACCGTAATTCAAAACACCAAAGACTTTACATTAATCACCTGGTATTGGTCTCTCCATTCTAAAGCTCAGGGCACTTTTCAGAAGAGTGGGCAGCAAGAATGTAAGAGCCTAACGATGGCAAGGACCAACAATATGCAAGATACTCCACACAAATCAGGGGTGCAGCAGCCAGGATATAGCCATAGAGTGATTGGACTTTACCTAACCTGCACAATGATTCATGTGTCAATGCACCTCCCCTCTAAAGTCTAGCATGATCACAGGGTAGAAGGCTTCAGGCAAGTAGGATCTTTAGAGGCAAGGGGTTAAATAGTCATAGAGTTCACATGTTAGCAGGCAATCCAAGAAGTTGCCCAGAGCTTTGCCGCTGAACTCTTACTCTTGAACTCTTACTGTATAGATGATGACTCAGAGGGAAGTTCAGTTCCCACATAAATGGATGGGAGGAAGGAAGTCGGAGGTACCTGGTGAAAAGGAGAGAGGTAGGGAGAGTGAGAGGAAGGGGTGAGAAAGGGTGTGAGGGTCCCCGGGGATTGCAGCTCTGTCCTGCAGGCCGGTCCCGCGGGTCCTCCACAAGGGGGATCGGGGAAAGGTGAGTGCTCAGGGAATGGCTACATATCGGGGACTCAGCATTGGTCTCTGCTGCTGGCAGATTTGGCACTCAGCAACATCTATAGCCAGGTTAGCCTTGGTGAGTGGAAGTCCATGTTGTTGAGCTTATGCATAACCTCCATCTCTGCCACTCTGTCCACTTTGTTTATGGGCCCATTGGGAAATGACAGGAATGGCTGGCGAAAGAGGCTGACTTTCCACAGAATGGGTTATTTTATCCACCTGATTATTGAATGTTTCTTCTGCTGATGTCATCTTTTGATGAACATTTACATGGGATACAAATATCTTTGTGTCCTTTGCCTATTGGGAGAGATCTATCCACATTCTTCTTCCCCAGGCATCTTTCTTGCCAATTTTCCAATTACATTCCTTCCAAGTCCCTGACCATCCTACCAAACAATTGGCTACCCCCCATAAATCAGTATACAGTCACATCTGGCCATTTTTCCTTCCAGGCAAAGTGTACAACCATGTGCACTACCTGAAGTTCTGCCCACTGTGAAGATTTCCCTTCTCCAGTGTCCTTTAGGGTTGTTGCAGAAAGGGATTGTAGTGCTGCAGCTGTCCACTTCTGGGTGGCACCTGAATAGTGAGCAAAACCATCTGTAAACCAGGTCCTAGACTTCTCTTCTTCAGTCAGCTGATCATAAAGTACACCCCAGGAGTTCATAGGTGCATGCTTGGGAACAGGCATTACGACAGGCTGAGGAAACATAGGCATTTGGGCAACTTCTTCATACAGCTTACTTGTGCCTTCAGCATCTGCTCATGCCCTGTCTTGTATGTACCATTTCCATTTGATAATGGAAATGCACCCATCCAACTTTATTCTGCTGGTTTTTGGTCTTGTTAGGGAATGGTCTTTCTGGATATATCCCCATTCCTCTCTTTTCAAATGACATTTATTTTGTGATATTGTATGTTGGAAGTATGTAACTTGCCTTTTGATTTTATAGGAGGCTTTTGACCTTTGACTTTTGAACTGTGTTGGGACTACTGATGTAATCCATGGGGCTTTTAAAGATGGACTGAATATAGTTTGCATCATGAGGTGGCCATCAGCCTATGGAGACCAGGGATGGAGTGTAATGGTTTAAAATGTGTTGTCCCCATAAGCTCATGTGTTTGATTCTTTAGCTATGTTCAATGTTTGGAATGGCCTTGGCACCTTTAGGAAGTGGAACCTTGCTGGAGGAAGGCAGGTCACAGGGAGTGGGCTTGGAGGTTGGTTAGTGCCACCCTGCTTCTGTCAGTAGTGTTCTCTTGCCTTCACGATGAATGTGACTTGAGCATCCTCTAGCTTCTGCCCACCAACTATGCCTTTTCCACCATAATGAACTGTGTGTTCCCTTTGGAACCATAAGCCAAATAAATCTTCCTTCTCCCTTAAGTTGTTTATATATGAGTGTTGTCTCACAGTAGCAGATAGAGTACTGAGACTACTGCTGCAGTAGCTTAGACCATTACTGTGGCCTCCCTACCCAAACAAACAACACTGATGTTTATCCAGATTAAAATTGCTTATTTGGTTTGACCCTCCTTCAAAGTATATTGTACACCAGATGAAAATTACAGCTTTCTCTTTCCTGTGACCTTGTAACTTACTGATGTAGCATTATTATTTAGTTGGTTTATAAAACAATCCCAGGTTAAACACTGCTACTGAGTCTCAATCAGAGCTGGTAGCCTACTAGATCCTAGTTTTTCTGTATATGTCTTTTCTTTTGCTTATTCTTGTGCTTCCCCAACAGAGAAACACCACATGAGCCATGGAAATGCAGGCATTCTATCAAGAGAGAAAGCATGCCTCTCTCAGCAATTCTTGTGGATCTAGTGTGACCTGTTCCTCTGATTTCTGATGTATGTATGAACTTTCCTGCTAAGCTGAACTATGAACTGTAACCAGAATCATAAATAAGAATAGATTCTTTTGCTCCCCTAAGTTCTTGGTGCCCTCTATTCATTCAGCTACTCTTCAGTAGCTGTATCAATCACTAATATTAGAAAAAAACAAGGCTCTTGGGAGATAGCAGTCCCCTTAATATCTACTTTCTCCAGAAAAGGAACCAATAATTGACCAATTTCTCAGGAAAATGTGATGGGCTCCAAATGCCATAAGGACATCATGTTTATGCCTGTTGACTCCTGCCCTGTCTTGTTACTGCTTATTTTTTTCAAGCGACAGGAGCATATAGTATCTTGTGCACCCCAAGCATTGTGGAAGGCTCTGAGACTGAGACATGAACATGCCCAGTAAATCCACTGCTGTCATTCAGCTCATAGAAAGAAGGAAGAGAGGAAGAAGGGAGAGAAAGATAGTAGAATGGAGACAGAGAAAGAAAGAGAAAAAGAGAGGGAGAGAATAAATGGGAATATCAAATTTTCACATGATTTTGGCATGTAAACTAGAACTATAGAACTAGTTTGGGCAAAATTGAAATGTCTAACAAATATCTTAAAAATTGCTCTATATCCTTAGCCATTAGGGAAATGCAAATCAAAACTTCCCTGACATATCATCTCACCCTGGTCAGTATGACAAAAATCCACAATACAAACAACTCCAAATGCTGGAGAGGATGTGGAGAGAAGGGAACTCTCATATACTGCTGATGGGAATGCAGGCTTATACAACCACTCTGGCGATCAGTTTGGCAATTTCTAAAAAAGTTAAAGATTGAAATCCCATATGACCCTGCTATACCACTTCTGGGAATAATCCCCCATAATGCAAAAATTCACTACAGTGACACAAGCACAACCATGTTCATAGCAGCACTATTTACAATAGCAAGGTCATGGAATCAACCCAAATACCCAATAGTTGACAAGTGGATAAGGAAAATGTGATACATTTGTACAATGGAATACTACTCAGCCATTAAAAAAGATGTATTAATGAAATTTGTCAGGAAATGGATGGAATTAGAAAAAGTTATATCGAGCGAAGAATCCCAGACACAGAAAATTAAGTGCCATATGTACTCCCTAATAGGTGGATCCTAGTTCCAAACCCACTTAATGACATATTCAAAGATAAATCTCTGTAATACCTATTGCAATCGCAAAGATCATAAACAGGGGGGAACGGGAAGGACGGTCCCCCAGAAAAAAGGAGAGAGGGGATCATGCTTCAGTAGAGAAAATAGGTCACTGTCAATTATTATATGTAAGTAGCAAGACATCTGGTGAAGCTCACTCTCGCTTTCCTTCCTAGTCACTTGCAACTAAAGATGTTTGATCTCACCAATCAGGGAAGTTATAGGGACTGGCAAATAGACCATAACCACCCCAGAAATGGGACACTGGCCCCCATCCCAGTGTGGTGTCCTACTCCTATTCCATCTACCTTTGAGACTTCTCTTGTAGTAAGATCTTCATTTAAGCAGCCTTTTATCTTTGGTTAGGAGGTGACCTTCAATATCAATCAGGATGGAGCCAAGGGCAGTGCAGGAACAGAAAAACTGAAAACAACAAGAAACCATAATTCAGAACACCAAAGACCCTATGTTAATCACCTGGAACCAGACCAGCCAAATCTCTCCCCATCCTAAAGCTCAGGGAAACTTGTGGAAAAGGGGGTTGCAAGATTGTAAGAGCCTAAAGATGGGGAAGAACAATGATATGCAAGATACTTCACAGCAGTTAGGGCTGCAGAAGCCATAATCGGACTTTGGATGACCTGCACAGTGACTGATGTGTCGAGAACCCACTCCAGGATCTAGCATGGTTCATAGGCAGTGGGGTTCTTAGAGGCAAGAGATTACTAGTCATAATAGTGTTCCCATACTAACAAGGAGTCCAAGAAAGGGCTCTGGGCTATGCCACTGAGTCCTTACCCCTCAATAGGGTGGAGGACTCAGAGGGAGGTTTGGCATTCATACAAAAGGATGTTCCAGGGGATGGGAGGGGGGGAAGAGGGAGGCACTGGGCGAAGGGGAGGGAGGGAGGGGGTGAAAGGAAAGGGGGAAGGGGAGAGAGTGCAAGAGGGGATGACTGGGGAAGGGTGGAGGGAGGGAGAGGCCAGAGTACCTTTTGAGCTTGTATGATAGAAAAAAAAGAAAGAAAAAAAGAAAAGAAAGCAAAACTGCTTTATTTTATATATAAGAACTAGTCTGGCCGCTATGAAAGACTATGGAGGTTATATAAACAAACAAACAACCTAGAAATAGGCCCACTGAGTGATTCAAATACTATTCCTGGATATTTCTACAAAGGACCCCAAGTCAACATACCACATATATATTTGCACATTGATCTTTATTGTAGCACTATTCATAATGGCTAAGTTTTGGAAACAACCTAGGCTTTCAAAACCAGAGGAGCTGATAAAATGTATATATATGCACAAGCATATATATATATATATATATGCACAATGGATTTTTTCAGTCACCAGGAAGAAAAATGGATCCCACAGAAGATAGTCCTATTAAGTGAAGTGAGACTGTCTCAGAAAAATATTGTTTTTCTCTTGTGTTTGGTTCCTAGATTTTCTGTAAATACTTAAATCATGTATGTGTATATGACATGAAAGTAGAAGCCAAATTGTGTAGAGGGCAAGGGGGTCTATTGGGAAAGGACAGGGTAAATAAAAGAGAGTGTCTGAGGGAGAATGTGCTCAACATAAAATATATACTTTTGCAAAAATTTCCTTATTTGCAATGGATATAAATAATAAAAAATAAAAAAATGGGAAAATGGAAAATTATGCCTTCTATATTGGAAGAAATGGGTGACATTTGCAGTGAGCACTATAGTAATGTCATTTTGCTAGTTTTCTTGCCCTGTGATGTTGTAGACAGGAATGCCCAGTATTACCAGACTCTCAAACAGATCATGTCCCATGGTCAGATCACAGAACCTGTGGCGGGTTCCCTCAGTGGGCATTCCATCTCCTCAGTGCTGTTCATGCTGCTGTGAGAACAGGAGCAGAGCACCATGGGGGCACAGCGAAGGTGTGCTCTCCTGCTAGAGGCTGGCACCACCCACTATGCCATTTTTGCTTTTCCTTTCTCCCTGTGGGCAGTTGAAGTGATGATGTGACATCTCATTTTCTTGCAGCCATAGATTAGTGGTCTGAGGAATGGGGCCAGCTCCGAGTCGCTGCCACTGGCTTCTCAGTCTTCCTCAGCTGAACAGTGGCTTTCACACTGATGGTGTGGCTGGCCTGGAGGAAGGGAGAGTTGAAGATCTGCAGGGTCCAGTTCTTACTGTGGAGAGGAAGATAGCTTGGATCAGACAGGTCCCTGGACACTGTGCTTTAACTCATATCTTACCATTTATTTATTCAATGTGCCTTGAGCAACATGTTTTTGTACATGTATGTATTTTGTATGTGAATGGGAGTACATGTGTGTGCAAGTGTATACACAAGAAGGCACTTGAGTGTGTGTGTCTATGGAAGCTGAGGGATGACATCAGGTATCATCCTGGATAGCTCTTTCTCCTTATTGCTTTGCTCTGTGGTTTCCCAGGATCTGCCTTCCAGGGCTAGAATTGCAGACTTCTGTAAATCCACCTGGCATTTTTTAAAAAAATGTGGGCTCTGGGGATCCAAACTTAGGTACTTTTGCTTTTTGCAAGGCAAAGTCTTCTACCCCCGAGCCATCTCCTCAACCCTTGAACAACTTTTAATCATTCCTGGAGACACATTGTCACTTAGTTCCAGGTTTTGTTCTTCTGGGACAAAAAAAATCTAGTGGGGGTGATACAGATCCTCACAGTACACACATACACACACACACACACACACACACACACACACACACACACACACAAAAGCAAGGCTGGGACAGATACAAAGAGAATCCTTCACCAGAGGAAGGGACAAAGGACAGTCCTTTGCTATCATTGATAAACCCAACCTTTCCCTCTCTTTCCTGTATAAAACCTTCAGATGATGATTATAGAATAGAGCAAGATGGAGACATCCTGAGAGGACTAGCCATGAAGACACCTAAAATTAAGAAATCACAGGCAAGGAGGTAAATTAAAAGACCTGTGTAATTGCTAATGACTGGAATCAGGGGTGAGGATTTTGTTAAAGAGAGGTGTGTGCAGGTAGACTGTCTTCCCAGTTTCCAAATCTAACACTTTCCCCCTCCCCCCACACAGATAGGAACAGGGTCTTTTTCCTTCACAGTCTTTGGGAGTAGGGAACAAATGACATGGGGACCGCTCATCTAGAGGCTTCAACACAAACTTCTTCTGAGGACAAAAAGGACTGAGAACACATCCTGTGAGGATCTACTTCCAATGCTCCCCATTTGGGAGATTCCCTCTGACAGGAGGGAGTTAGGTTCAAATACATTAACATTTTTGGCTAAGGAGATGACTCAGAAAGCAAAAGGTCCCAAGTTTAGACCCCTGTATCCCATGTGAAACTGCTAGGCAGGTATGGTGGCAGCCTGTAATTCCTGAGAAGGTAGAGCCTGGGAAATCCCAGAGCAAAGCTACAAGAAGGTAGAGTTATCCAGGATGATTCTCAGTGTTACCTCTGGGCCTCCATAAGCACATACACTCTTGAACACACACACACACACACACACACACACACACACACACACACACACACACAGGCACGTGACCAAAACAAATATATGAACTTTTGAGGGACATAGTCAAGTCAAAGTAATGACACAGAATCCTGGAGCAAGCCTGCAAAACCAGCTACAGGTGAGAATGAGAAACTGAGAAAGTTCAAAGCCTGAAAGCTTGCAGGGGCTACATAGGAAGACACTGTCCCCAAAGTGAAAATAACAAGCAAAGACATCAAAAGGATTTATGACAAAATATTCTATACTGGGATCAATTCCAACTCTGCTCTGGCGATCTAGAGGAATCAGATCTGGCTGAGAGCTGGTTGGGGGTGGGACTGGGGCAGAGAGAGGAGGAATGTCTTATTTACTGGAGAGGAAACACCAGCCTGTTGTGTCCCTGCTTCCTGCTCCCCCAGCTTGAATGCAATAGAACCCTCACCTGGGGGCAGACCCTGGAGATGGGGGAGGACGTGCAGTCGGGCTTCATGCCTGGAACCTTGAACCTCACAATCGTCTTATTCTGGGAAGCCCCTGATTCCAGGCAGCAGTGCTGGAAGCAGGGCCAGAAGGTGCAGCCGGGACCGCAGAGCCGTGTGCTGTTCAATGGCAGGATGGTGCTGTCGTGGCAGCACTGCTCCAAGGGGTTGTAGATGCGCTCCCCACACAGGGGTGCTGGCTGGCACAGCAGGGGACCAGTGTCTGCAAGAGTCAGAGCTAGCTGCGCTTCAGGGACCAGCCAGGCCACCCCCCCCCCCACACAGTGTGACCTTCCCTTCCCCACTGCACCTATTCTCACCTGAGGCTTCTGCCGAGTCTGAGATCGGGAATTCAAAAAGGAGAACAAGGGCAGCAACTGAGAAATAGAAGGGAGCGAGCATCAGAATGTGAATGTTGGCCTGCTACTCTAAGCACAAGGTGCGGATGTCCACAGAGCTCCTCTGGCTGAATCTAATGAATCAAAGTGGATTCTGAGACTGACTCTGAGTGTGGGTCTGGGGTCAGGTGAGGACATGTAGGGGGGGACTCTAGGAAGAGAAAAGCTTTGAAAGTCACAGACAAGGGAGATGGTGATACAGAGAAGTCAGCAGGAGGATGGGAGGAGAGGCTGAGGAGTGAATAGAGTCGAGAGGGTTGAATTTATGTTCAGAAGTAAAGGAGGCGTGCCCTAACACTACACCTCCCTAGAGTCTCCTTACCAAAGATCCAGAGTGCCATGGTTCTGGCGAGGCTATGGAGTAGGAGGTGGCAGAGCTGCAGCAGTTGAAGATCTGGAATCTTGAGCCACAATCTATATAACAACCATGACCACGCCCATGGAAAGTACCCTGGCTAAAGGCCTGGAATAGGAAGAATATAGGATTTGTTTCCCAGTATGTCCAAGTCTGTTTCAACATCAAGATAAAGGAGATTTGTTGCCTCCTTCAGAACTCTAAGCCAGCAAATCATGTCCACAGGAAAGAGAAATTCCCAGGGAATTTTTAAAAATTATTATTATTTATTCAATTGTGCATGTGCACGTGTGTGTATATGTATGTGCGTGTGTGTGCATGTGTGTGTGTGTGTGTGTGTGTAGAACCACGGAGGAATTTGAGAACCACCATGGACCGCCTCCACCTCCTCCTTGTTTACTCTGCCCTGGGATTCACAGGCTCTGCCCTACCAGGACCAGAAATGCAGGCTGCCCCTGTTTCTGCCCTGCATCTATATGTGGGGTCTAGGATCCAAAGTCAGGACCTTCTGCCTCAAGGCAGAGGCTTAACCCCTGAGCCACCTCTCCAGGCCCCCAGGGAATTTTTGTGGAGGAAAACATAGGATGATGCTGTGGTTGTTTTTTTTTTTTTTTTTTGACTGCTGTGAGATGATACTTGTATATAACCAACAACTTGGTGGAGAAAGGGAAGTTTATTTGGCTTGCTGTTCCAGAAGGGATATCATTCATGATGGTGGGAATCAGCTAGCAGGAAACTGTTTCAAGTCAGTGCAGCTATCAAGATATCAGAGAGAGCAAGAACAAACTGAGAGGAAACAGAGATCAATTACCAAACATCAGGGCTCTTTCCCTGTAATGTGCCTTCCTCCAGCAAGACAGTGCCTGTTAAAGGTGCCGCAACCAAGGAAGCAGGATGCTAGGACCCAAAGAAGTAGTTTATCTGACTTGCTGGGACTCGGGGATTCTTTTCTAAAGCCCCAGACTCCTACTTGGTTATGTTTTGGGTTTTACACTTTTTAGTTACAAGGTGGATTACAGAGTATTTCAGCAATATCTGATTGATCACAGGGTTACAGTTAGTTACAGTGTGATGGTTACAGACAACAGGAGGCTAGTAAGGAAGTTTGCAATGAAGCCAGTAGTTACAGAAGCAGATGAGTGCAGCTAGATGGAGTCCTGATGAAGGGTCCTCTCAGTCCCTTTTACAAAGCTGCAAGTGAGATAAGTAGGGTTAGGGTTTTCCATAACTTTTTCTTTTTTTTTTTTTTTTGTAAATCTATGTATTTTCACCTCTTTAGTCCCCAATAACTAGACCAAACCAAAGGAGGAATTTCTGTTTGCCTTTTAGGAGCCAAAAGACCATGGGGGGCATTTGGGATTGCAACATGGAGAATAACTGCAGCACTTAGCAACCACCACAAGTGTAGTGGCACACAGCAGCCATCTCATTATTTGCATGCCAAGAAATTTGGAAAAGGTGCTTGTGAGCCTGTAAGGAAGGGGACCATGCAAATGAAAAGTTACCAGAATCCCTAACCCTGATTATCTCCATCGCACAGGGTGACTTTCCCAGGAAGTAACCCTTTGATACCCTCAGCAGGAAGTGACAATGAGGTTTTAGGTTGAGTTTCAGGTGGTGCAACTGTGGCGTAGCAATCTCTATATGGTAAAAAGATGCCTAAGAATCTTTTTAAAAGGCTCAGCAGGCAGACAAACAAGCAGAGATGAAATCTAGAAATGTCCCAAGTTCAGAAACCCCTGATCCTCTGTATTTGGGGAATGAGAGGCAGGCATTATCTTTTCAGCACATGACTGCATAACCCAAATAGAAATTCCCAAGGAATCTCAAGATAACTATGACTCACAGAACCTCAAGATAGAAGGTCCTTTGTCATAGAGGTTCACAGTACAGTTTTTGCCTATAGGAGGACTCATTCAGTCAGGACAACAGTACTAAGAAATATATGGATCTCCAATAGTGGTTGTATACCTATAATCTCAGCACTCAAAAGATGTGGTCTGACTTTGAGTCAAAGGCCAAGTTGGGATATACAGTAAGTTCCTGTGTCAAAGCTAGAAGAAGGACAAGAAAGAGGAAGATGAAGGGAGGAGCAAGAAGGGATATATTGTTAATTTAGTCTGAAAACATCAGAGAAATAAAAAAGCCAAATGTCGTCTGTATCATTTGAGCACTGAAAGCAGTGCTCAAAACTTAGGAAGAAACATAGGTTGGAGCTGATAGGAAAGGAAGGATGACTTCAGAGATGTTATTCTTATGTATCATGCTAAATTGAATTCTTAGAAATGTGCTTAGCTGGTAAAGTACCAAATACTTTACTAAAGTACCAAATACCAGTACTAAATAAAGATGGAATCCATCCATCCACCAACCCATCCATCCATCCATCCATCCATCCATCCATCCATCCATCCATCATCACCAACATTATCATACAAATAAAGTAGAAATATATTTTTTGAGAACTAAAGATTACTCAGCAAGAACTTTTTATTTATTGTTTAATTTTGTGTGTACTTGTTTGTGTTTGTATGTAAGTGTGTATGAAGCAGGTACTTGTGAATGTGAAACTGTGGAGGCCAGGGATTGACTTTGGGTGTCTTGTTCAATTGTTATCTCACTTTTTCTTTCTATTCTTTTTTTTTTCTTTTCTGTGTTGAGACAAGGTCTCTCTTTTTTAATATTTTTTTAAAAAAATTTTATTATTTATTCAATTGTTCGTGTGTGTGTGTGTGTGTGTGTGTGTGTGTGTGTGTGTAGAACTTCGAAGGAATTCGGGAACCACAATGGACCACCTCCACCTCCTCCTTGTTTACTCTGCCCTGGGATTCACAGGCTCCGCCCTACCAGGACCAAAAATGCAGGCCGCCTCCGCTTCTGCCCAGCGTCTATACGTGAGTCTAGGATCCGAACTCAGGATATTCTTTTTTTTTTAATTTTTTAACATTTTTTATTATTATTTCCACTCATACAAACTTAATAGGTAGACTAGTTCCCTCCCCCCTCCTCCTCCCCCTGAACCCCCTGCTCCCCTTCTCTCCCTCCCCATCTCCCAGTGCCTCCCCCCCAATTCCCAGAGAGTCCTTTATTGTTGTATGCCTAACTCTCCTCTTGGTCCTCCTTTCCGATGACGTACAAGGACCCAGTGGCATTTCCCTGAACCCTTTCTCGTGTTCCCCTTAAGCATAGGAACACTACTGTGGCTGTCAATCCCTTGTCTCCAAGGATCTTGGTGCCTTTAGCCGGTGCTAGACTTTGTGAAGTCAATAGTGTGTTGGACATTGTGCAGGGCATGCAAAGTCCTATTATGATTGCTTCAGCCCTAACTAGTGTGGAGAATCTTCAGATCATTGCTCCTCCCATCCTTTTGCTCTTACAATCTTACTGCCCGCTCTTCCGCAAATGTCCCTGAGCTTCAGGATGGGAGGAGATTAGGCTGGCTTAGTTCTATGTGGTTGATATAGAGTCTCTGAAGTTTTGGATTGTTGTTTGTTGATTTTCTTTTGCAGTTTTGCTGCTCCTGCAATGCCCTTCACTCCATCCTGATGGGCACTGTATGTCACCCCCTGGTCAGAGGCAAAAAACTGTTGAACTGGAGTCTTGTTATAATAGCACATTCAAGGGTAGATGTAATAAAAGCAGGAAACCTCGGTGAGGGAGGGGTCAGTCACCCTTTTGCAAAATGATCCCTTTCATCTGCCAGACTATATGCCCTCCCTTTCTGGTGAGATCATACCCCCTCAGTTGTACATGATCAGGAACAAACGTCTGTGAACTTAACCAGGTGTCACATTACTTACTTGCATTCCTTGGAGGCCGATTTTCTCTGCTGTAACATGGTCCCCTCTCTCCTTGTGTCTGGTGTGGCCCTCCAACCCCATCCCTCCTGTTCACAATCCTTGCAATTACTGAACTCAGGATCTTCTGCCTGTAAGGCAGAGGCTTAACCCCTGAGCCACCTCTCCAGGTCTGAGACAAGGTCTCTTAATGAACTTAGAGCTTATAGATTGGGTAGACTGCCTGGCCAGTAAGCCGCAGGGTTACTGCCTTTGTAATCTGGTACTGAGATTGTGGGCATGTCCACACTCAGCTTTTTATGTTGTTGCTGGGTATTTGAACTCAGGGTCTCATACTTATAGAGGGTCATAGTTTGAATGTCAGTTGCCCACCACATAGGTTCATGTGTTTGATCCTTAGCTGATGCTACTGTGTGGGAAGATGGTGACACCAGTAAGAGGTAGAGTCTTGCTAGAGGAAGGGACATCACTGGAGGGGGGTAGCCTTAAGATTGGGTAGCCTAGCCCTGGTTCTTCTCCATGTTATTCTCTGGCTTCCTCCTGGCAGTAATGTGAACCAACCTTCTGATTCTGTTTTTAGCAGTCCCTTCTGTTATTTGATTCCTACCATACATACATACATACATACATATATATCCCTTTGAAATAGTCAAAGACCAACCCAACAATGGCCATACCATAATCTAATTTCTTTCCTTGCATCAAACTTTATTTAGCAGGGGACCTGAGCAAACTCATGCTCAAAAAATCCAATCTCCCCTTTTTAAATTTTTTAAAAATTTATTTTATGTGTGTGTGTGTGTGTGTGTGTGTGTGTCTGTGTGTATTAGAAGGCACTGTGTGTCCCTGTGGAGGCCCAAGGGTGACTTTGGGAATCATCTTGGATTGCTTTTACCTCCTTTTTGCTTTGCTCTGGGATTGCCCAGGCACTGCCCACCAGGGATGGTTCTGCCTGGCGTTTTTACATGGGACTTGGGATATGAATTCAGAACCTTTGGTTTGTGAGGCAGAGTCTTAACCCCTGAGCCATCTCTCCAGTCCAAGACCCCCTCTTTAGATTGCAAAAACCACAACTTGTAAGCATTTTAAAAGTTTTTAGCGCAGCTCAAGAAGAGAAAGAAATTGTGTTTTGAATTTATACACCTGTCAGAATATTCTTCTGCTTGTTCCTGAGAAGCAGACAGCTTGACAGGTTGAAGGCAACTTAGGTTTTGTCTGCAGGTGTTTATCAGCTTAGCATAAATTAGTAATTTAATGTAGTCACTTAACCCCTTGTTTTAGCTAACTTTGAAAATACCAAGCATAGACAATATTTTAAAGATGATATCTGAAATCTAAACATAACTTCTTTTTTCTCATTTTTAAAGTGGGCCTGGACTTTTCCAGGGATGAAATTGAAATGTCTAACAAATATCTTAAAAAATGCTCCACATCTTTAGCCATCAGGGAAATGCAAATCAAAACGTCTCTGAGATATCATCTCACCCCGGTCAGGATGGCAAAAATCCACAATACAAACAACACCAAGTGCTGGAAAGGATGTGGAGAGAAGGGAACTCTCCTACATTGCTGGTGGGAATGCAAGCTCATACAGCCACTCTGGTGATCAGTCTGGTGATTTTTAAAAAAGTTAAAGATTGAAATCCCATATGATCCTGCTATTGCACTTCTGGGAATAATCCCTCATAAAGCAAAAATTCACCTTAATGCCGCAAGCACAACCATGTTCATAGCAGCACTGTTTACAATAGAAAAGTCATAGAATCAACCCAAATACCCAACAGTTGATGAGTGGATAAGGAAAATGTGGTACATTTATACAATGGAATACTACTCAGCCATCAAAAAAGATGAATTAATGACATTTGCCAGGAAATGGACGGAATTAGAAAAAATTATATTGAGTGAAGTATCCCAGACACAGAAAATTAAGCGCCATATGTACTCCCTAATAGGTAGATCCTAGTACCAAATCCACTTAGAGACACACTGAAAGATAAATCTCTGTAATACCTACAGTAATCGTAAAAATTATAAACAGGAGGGAAGGAGGAGGGCCCCCCCTTGCCCCAGAAATAAGGAGAGAAAGGATCATGCTACAGCAGAGAAAACAGGTCACCATCAAGTACTACAAGTAAGTAGTGAGACATCTGGTTAAGCTCCCTCACTTTCCTTCCTGGTCACTTGCGACTGAGGAGGTTTGATCTCACCAATCAGGGAGGGCATAGAGTCTGGCAGATAGATGGTAACCATCCTGCAAATGGGAAGCTGACCCCCCTCACTGCAGTCTCCTACTCCTATTCCATTTACCTTTTCCATCAACTTTTGAATCTACTCTTATAGTAAGACTCCATTTAAACAGACTTTTATCTCTGGCTAGGAGGTGACCTCCAATACCAATCATGATGGAGCCAAGGGTGGTGCAGGAAAAGCAAAACTGAAAACAACATCAAACAATAATTCAGAACATCAGAGACCCTATATTAATCACCTGGAACCAGACCAGCCAAATCTCTCCCCATCCTTAAGCTCAGGGAAACTTGCAGAAGAGGGGGCGGCAAGATTGGAAGAGCCTAAAGATGGGGAGCACCAATGATATGCAAGATACTCCACACAAGTTAGGGCTGCAATAGCCATAATCGGACTTTGCATGACCTGCACAATGGCTGACATGTCAATGACCCCCTCAGAGTCTAGCATGGATCACAGGCAGTAGGATCCTTAGAGGCAAAGGATTAACAGTCATAATAGTGTTCCCATACTAAAGGGCAGCCCAAGAAAGGGCTCTGGTCTATGCCACTACGTCCTTACACCTCACTAGAGTGGAGGACTCAGAGGGAGGTTTGGCATTCACAAAAAAAGGATGCTCCAGGGGATGGGAAGGGGGAAGGGGGAGACACTGGGAGAAAGGGAGGGAGGGGGTTAAAGGAAAGAGAAAAGTGGGGAGGGTGTAAGGGGGACTGGGGAGGGGTGGAAGGAGGGAGAGGACTGGGGTACCTATTGAGCCTGTACGATTGGGGAAAAATAGATAAATAAAAAATTTATTTTCTTTTGGGGGCTTTGCACATGTATTCATGTCATTTTCATACCTTATTACCCAATCCCAACCTCCATTTTGTTTCTCACTACAAACTCTCTTCTTCCTCACCTGTCTTCCTCCTATTCTCATGTCCTTGTGTGGCTCAGCATGTACTTCCTTCTCTGGAAGTTTGGAAAACCTCAGAACCTGCACTTCTGGCCTGGGAAACCCCAGAGCAATGCAAATAGGTAAAACAAGTGTGGCTTACTCAACCCCATCTGACTAAATGTTAGTGACATGTGTAAACAAAGTTATATGGGAAATGCCCGATGGCTTATTACACCTTCTAGATAAGTCAAATAAATGTGCCTTTCTCCTCTAAATTACTTGAGTCTGAGTACTGCCTCACAGCAAACACTTTATCTACTGAGCCATCTGGTGGCAATTTTTTGCAATGTCTTGTCCTTTTCTCACAGGTGTTTTCAACACTATTCATAGCAGGTGTCTTTATCATATTTATTATTACATTAGGTTCTGAGATGTTAGGTGGTTGTAAGTCTTTATGTTAAGTTGGAAAATTGCTGGCTCAAATACCTTACATGAGTAATCCCTTCAAGAGAAAAGATATGACTACAGGGATTTCAAGGGGGGGGGGGGACCAGCCTCACTGTCATAGGTGTGCGCTCTCCCGCATTTTGTCGCAATGAAATTTGCATATCTGAGTGTGAGCACACAGATTGGAAAGCTGAACTTCCTGTTTCTTTTTTCTTCCTATCAAGCTGACCTCCAAAGCCTCCTTATCAGAGCAGGTGGGTTCCACTGATTTTGACTGTGTACAATGTGTTCCGAATTTTTTTTTGAGTGTGTGTGTGTGTGTGTGTGTGTGTGTGTGTGTGTGTCACAGGACATTGTGTGTCTGTGAAGGCCCAAGGGTGACTTTGGGAATCATTCTGGATTGCTCTACTTGCTCTACCTCCTATTTGCATTACTTTGGGGTTCTCCAGGTCGGAAGTGTAGGCTCCGGGGTTTTCCAAATTTCCAGGGAAAGAAGTACAGGCTGTGGCCATGGAAAAACTTTTTAATTCTATTTTTTTTCTAGTTTTACAAGCATAATGAGCAGTTAGTTGTTCATTCTCTCTTCCCTTTTTTCCCTTTCTTTTTCTATCGTCCCCTCCCTTCCATCAAACCATCCCACTCTCTCCCACCCTCCTGTCTGTCTACTTCTGTGGACCCCAGGGTTCCTCCTGGATTATCTGCTTCAGTGGGGACTCGGGCCTTTGTGGTAGACCAAGTGGCCCTTCCATGGATAGACCCACTAGCAAGGATGCTCCCCTTTTCCTGTTCAGTCCCATCCCTCAATGTTCCCACTGCACGCAAACATTTCTCCTGAGATCCTCACCAGTCCATGGGGGAATGTTGATATGTCAACCACTATGCAGGTCTGGTGAAGATAAGTCTCACTGAAGTGGATTCCTGGTTGTAGCAACCCTGCCCTGAATTAAAAATCTTGGCTAGTGGTGGACCTCCCCAACTCTAGACTCTTACAATATTACTACCCCCCCTTCTGCAAGATTCCCTGAGCATTAGGATGGGAAGAGATTTGGTTGGCCTGATTCTGGATGAGTGTTTCAGGGTCATAGATACTCTGCATTCTGGTTGGTTGCTATTGTCTATTCCACTGCTCCTCCATTGCACTAGACTGCCTCTTCATATAAATATACATACATATATATTACATTTTTTGCCTATACAAACTCAATAGGTAGCCCTCTTCTCTCTTCCCCCTCCCTTCCTTCTGTTTTCCCCCATTCCACTCTCCCCTCCTTCCCACTCTTCCCTTCCCTATCACTCTTTTTACTTCCCTCCTCCTCTCTTAGTGCTTCTTGTTTTCTCCCTCCCATCCTCCAGAGCATCTGTTTATGTGGGCACTGAATTTCCCTTTGAGTTGTTTACACTAGTGAGGGTTCAGGACTTTGTGGCATAGCTTGGGGCTCCTTTTTGGGCTGCCCACTACTGTGGGAACTCTATTATGACTCTTTAACCTCTTACCGCTAAGGATCCTACTGTCTGAAGCCTTCTCCCGTGTGATCTGTGCTAGACTTTGGGGGGTTGTTGACTTGTCAGCCATTGTGCAGGTCAGGCAAGGTCCAGCCAGGTTATATCCTGGCTGCTGCAGCCCTGACTTGTGTGGAGCATTTTGCATATTGTTGGTCCTTGCCATCTTTAGGCTCTTACAATCTTGCTGTCCCTTCTCTGCAAGGTTCCCTGAGCTTTAGGATGGGGAGAGATTTGGCTGATCTGGTTCTGGGTGAATATTGTAGGGTCTTTGGTGTTCTGAATTATGGTTTGTTGTTTTCAGTTTTGCTTAGACTGCCTCTTGTTTGGGTGTTGAGATCCTCTCTTATCCATAGAAAAAACGAGAGGTGTTTAGATGGATGTCGTAGTTAGTATTGAGACATCAGATCCTGTTTATTGTCAGTTTTCACCTTGTTCACTGTTTAGACTGGTTTACAGTGCTGGTTGTGTGTTCCCAGTCATGGAGCGGGGAGAGGGATAGGGGCTAGTAAGCAGGTTGTTGGTTACTTGAAGACTAACCTCACTCTCTACTGTGTCATATCCTTGTTCTTCACTGTCCTTTAAAACTTCTTTTACATAAAAGCCTTTTTTAATTGTTTACTCATGTTCTTTTATTTTCTGCTTTTTTGGGATGTTCTTTCACAACCCTTTCTCATCAGCTTGTTCTCCTTTTCATTTGTGGGGGTCATAAGAGTTTCTGCTTGATTCTATCAAATTGAGGGTTCAATGCTGATATCCGCTTACAAGGAAGAACATATAGCATCTGTCTGCATCTGAGATATTTTGCTCAGTATTATTTCTTCCAGTTCCATCCATTTATTGAAAAATTTCATTACTTCGTCTTTCCTGACAGCTGAATAGTGTTCCATTGTATACATGTACCACATTTTCATTAACCATTCATCAACATCTAGGTTGGTTCCATTTTTTTGCAATTGTGAAAGGGCAGCTATGAACATGGTTATACATATGTCTCTGATGCAGGATACAGTGTTCGTTGGGAATATTCCCAGTAGTTGTAGAGCTGGGTCACAGGGAATTTTTATTTTTAACATTTTTAGGTACCTCCAAATTGATGAATTTACAATCCAACCAGTAATATATGAGGGTAGTGAAATGGATCCCCTTCTCCCCACATCCACACTAACATTTGTTGTTGTTTGTGTTTTGGATCTTAGCTATTATGACTGGAGTGAGATGATATCTCAAGGTGGTTTTAATTTGCATTTCCCTAAAGACTAGGGAGTTGGAACATGTCATAATTAGGCATAGCTGTCAACTTGACTGTTGAGGGTTTGAGCTCTGGACACTTTTGTGGAGAATTAGTCCAGCTTGATGGGAGAGCATGCATCAATACCAGAGGGAACTGGCCACATCATCACTACATAACGGCTGAGAGATGGGCAATCCTTACTTGCCAGACCAGCATGTCTGGCCAAGTGAACAGAAGGATGCCAACTTCCTCAATCAGCTCTCAGTATTTTATTCACCTGTTCAGGGCCTAGTCCCACCCACCATAAGCTGGACCTTTCCTCATCAGCTAGACAATCTTTGCAGGTTTGCTCTGGGCTTAACTCAACTACTAATTCTCTACAAATGTGCCCAAAGCTCAAACCCTCAACAGTCAAGTTGACACCTGTGACTAACCATGACACTAGTATAGAAGTGCTGGCCAAGACCAATCAATTTGAGGGTATTCCCTACTTTTTCTTCTAAGCATTTTATAGTCTCTGGTCTAACATTGGGGTCATTGATCTCTTCGGAATTGATTTTCATGCAGGGAGACAAATAAGTGTCCAGTTTCATTTTTCTGCATATAGCTATCCAATTTTGCTAGCACTATTTGTTGAAGATGCTGTCCTTTTTCCAATGGTTCTTTTTTTCACCTATGTCAAAGATCAGTTGACTATAGGTGAGTGTGTTTATATTGAGTCTTCAATTCTAATCCATTGGTCTATATATACTTTTTTTTTTAGAGCCAGTACCATGCTCTTTTTATTACTATGGTTTATAGTATAGTTAAGGTCTGGTATGGTGATACCCCCAGTGGAATTTTTAGTACTTAGGATTATTTTTGCTATCTTGGGTCTGTTTCATATGTTTCCATGTGAAATTTGACATTGTTTTAAATTTCTGTGAAATTTTGACTGGCAATACATTGAATCTGTACAATGCTTGTGGTAGAATGATCATTGTAGCAATGTTAATTCTGCTGATCTAGGAGCAAGGAAGGTCTTTTCATTTTTTAGTGTTTTCTGTGATGTCTTTTTTAGGGTTTTAAAGTTTTCATTGTATATATCTTTCACATCCTTGGTTAGGTTTATTCCAAGGTATTCCATTTTTTGTTCTTATAATTTATTATAATAAAATTACAAATATAATGAGTAGTTTTCCCTGCCCCTTCCCTTCAATCCTTCCTCTTTCTCCCTAATTCCCTTCCCTTCACCAATCCATCCCAATCCCTCCAATCCTCCTGTCTCTCTGCTTTTGTGGGCCCCAGGGTTCCTTTTAGATTATCTGCTCTAGTGGGGGTTCAGGTGTCTGTGGAAGACTAAGTGGCCTTTCCTTGGGTAGACTCACTGATAAGGGCACCCACTATCACCTGTCTAGCCCTAGCCACTAAGGTTACTACTGCATGTAATTGTTTTTCTTGAGATCCTCGCTAGTCTATGGGGGCATGTTGATATGCCAGTCATTGTGCAGGCCTAATGAGGATAAGTCTCATTGCTGTGGGTTCCTGGATGCAGCAACTCTGCCTTGAATGGAATTTCTTGGCCAGCAGTGGACCTCCCCATCTTTAGATGCTTATAATCTTACTACCCTTTCTTCCACAAGATTCCCTGAGACTTAGGATGAGAAGAGATTTGGTTGGTCTGATTCTGACTGTAGGTTTCAGGGCCTCCAGTCCTCTGCAACCAAAGTATTTCATTTTTTTTTTTTAAGAGCAATTGTTATTCTAGGTCTTTTTCACTTTGTTTATTCTTGGTATTTAGGAAAGTCATTTATTTTTGAATGTTAATTTTGTATCCTGTCACTCTACTGAACTTGCTTATTATGTTTAGGAGTTTCCTGGCAGAATCTTTAAGGTTCTTGAGATATAAAATCATGTCATCTGTGAATAGGGATAACTTGATTTCTTCCTTTCCAATTTGTATCCCTTTTATCTCCCTCTCTTGTCTTATAACTCTTGCTGAGACTTCAAGTACAATGTTAAATAGATGTGGTGAGAGTGGACAGCCTTGTCTAGTTCCCAATTTGAGTTGGAATGCTTCCAGTTGTTTACCATTTAGGACGATTTATGCCATAAACTCATATATGGCCTTTATTATGGTGATAAATGTTCTTTCCAACCTTATTTTCTCCAGGGTCTTTATTATAAAGAGGTGTTAGATTTTATCAAAAGCTTTTTTGGCATCAATTGAGAGAATCATGTATTTTTTTGTCTTTGCATTTGTTTATATGGTGAATTATATTGTAATTCACCTATAATTATATTATAGGTTTATGTATATTGAACCAACCTTGTGTTTTTGGAATAAACCTAACCTGGTCATAGCAGATGACTTATTTGTTATGTTTCTGAATATGGTTTGCTAGAATTTTGTTGAGAATCTTTGTGTCTGTGTTCATTAATGAGATTGGCCTATAGTTTTCTTTTTTGTTGTGTCTTTATTTGTTTTTGGGATCAGTGTGATATTGGCTTCATAGAAGGAGTTTTGAAGTGTTCCTTCCTTTTCTATTTTGTGGGATAATTTAAAGAGTATTGGTGTTAATAGTTCTTTGATTATCTGGTGGAATTTTGTTCTGAATCCATCTGGTACTGGACTTTTCTGTGTAGGGAGATGCATAATTACTGCTTCAATTTCGTCCCTTGTTATAGGACTATTTAAATAATTCAGTTCTTCATGTTTTAACTTTGGTGTGTTGTATGTGTTTAAAAATTTGTCCATTTGGGGGCTGGAGAGATGACTCAGGGGTTAAGTAAGACTCTACCTTGAAAGGAGAAGGTCCTGAGTTTGGATCCCAGCTCCCATGTAAAAATGCCAAGTGGAAACATCAGTGGCCTGTACTTTCTGCTCTGGTAGCAGATTCTGGGAAATTCCAGAGAGAAGCAAGAAGGAGATAGAAGCATGTGAGCATACACACACACACACACACACACACACACACACACACACACACACGCAGAGTAAACAAAAAATTTTTAAAAATGTATTTATTTCATTATGATTGTCAAAGTTGATGGTATATAAATTTTTAAAGTATAACCTTATGATTTTCTGAATTTCCTTAACATCTGTTGTGATAACTCTATCTTTTCATCTCTAACTTTATTAATTTGAGTTTTCTCTCTTTTCATTTTTGGTTAAGGGTTTGTCAATCTTGCTAAGATTCTTTTCTTTTTCAAAGAATCAGTTTTTAAATATTATTTTTATTTATTTTTTCCTAGTTTCATCCCAGTCGCTGAATAATGACACCCACAAAGCAAACATCAGAAGTTTGGTAACCAATCCCTGTCATATTCAGGCAGTTTTACAGCAGACTTGCTGGACAGCCTTGAAAGTCTTTGAAGGTCATCCCCCACTGCTGGGATTACCCTGAAAGAATACATCCTATCCTGAAGAAACACACCCTATTGATTTGGAGGAACTGACTCTAGTCCTTCACAGAGGCCAGTTTGCCCCAAACCTCTGCTCATGAAAGGATACAGAGATTAGTTCTCCATTACAGATAAGCCCTACTGTGAGGTGGGCATAAGACTAACTGTCTTGGGTTCAATATAAACAGACCAAAGAGATGTTAGAGGACCAAAAACTCCAATCAAGTTTGCAGAAACTGGAGCTAACCAATGAGGAAAAGCCACCCCCCCATAAATAATCCTGACCTGGCAGCCATCTTTGGCTTCCTTTTGCCTTATAGTATTCTATGTCTGGAGTCCATGAGTTCCACCCTGACTTTTCTCTAACCCCTCATGGATTCCATGCCTGGAGTCTGAATTCTCCAGGATTCTCTTTCCCTCAAGGATTCAAGTGTGTGAGTTCAGGTTTTTCTCACCTCTAATAAATTCTGCCTAATCGTCTATATGTGTTCTGGCTTTAATCTTCTACTCTCAAATACAAGAACCTGGAGGTACATAAAGACCCCAGAGGTACAGGGCATCAATGCTAGCATTTCTGAGAACTCTGGAGAAGGTCCCTGCTTTGACAACATTCTATTCTTGGGGAAGTGTTATGCTGCCATCTAGAGATGAGTTACTCACTGATAGATACACTGCTCAAAATTTCTCAAAGGGTAGCTGTCATATTCAGATTTTAGAAGTTGTAGAAAACTATATTGGGTGCACTGATAAAGGTGTCTTTGACTCTCATGATTAAATGATCTAACACAGAATGGTTGCAAAAACTGGCAAATCATACATTATTTAAGAACATATAAAGAACTCTACAACTCAAGATCAGAAAATGCATTTAAAAATCAGATGACCCAGGAGATAGGGAGAAGTCTCAGTGGTTAAAGCTTTTGCCTTGGGCAAGGCCTATAGTGTTCTCTGGGTTTAATTACAGACTTGAGCTCACAACAATAAGGTAAGTCAAGCATTCAAGAGTGGTTCCCAATATCACTCTTGGATCTCCACAGGCACTCACACATGTATATACACCCAACTATACATGTAATACACTCACCCACACATTTTCATACACACATCTTACATACATGAAAAAATTAAAATCTTGTATAGTAGTGGATAGAAACATACACATAGGTTAAAAACTACACATAAACATGCACAATTAATTAAATAGAAAAACGCAAACCAAACTTTAGGCCATCAAGTACTTTGCTCTGCTAGGATGCCTGAAACCAAAGAACCTTAAGATGTTAAGAAGAACCAGCAAGAATGTGCAGATGTTGGAACACATATGGGAATGTAAAATAGTTTGGCCACTGCTAAAAGCAATCTGGCAGCCCTTCAGAAAGTTAGACACAGCATTTCACATAGAGCATTTACAATCCTTGGTACATAAATAATTGAAAATAAGGACTCAACACATGTTTGTGCATTCATACTCATAGCAAGTTTAGCAGTATGATTTATCATAGCCCAAAAATACTGTGTCCATCAATGGAAAAATGAATAAACAAATGTGATTGATATAGTCATGAGATGGAGCAAAGTTCCGATGTATGCTCCAACATGACAAATTGCAAAAAAGATAGGCTAAACAAATAAGGCACAGTAGTTTTTACTGGATTTCTAAAGTAGGAAAGTTTTGTGCAGGAGGATGATGAACATGTTTGGAAGCAGAGTGACATGATGTAGCAACCTTCTGTATATTGGTACCAATGACAAATCCTGTTAAAATGGTACATTTTGCATAATGTATGTTTTCTTGTACTAAAAAGGAAAACAGAAACTATTGGCAGGGAAGGTTAGTCTAGTCAGAATCATGATGTTCCACCATTTCCTAAGGATTTATACACAGTCAATGATTGGGTGAGGGAGGGGTATTTTCTTTAATGGTATAGCCACTGGCAAGGTGCTTATGTTCCTGTAAGCAACTTAATGAATCTTATTGGGGAAAAAAATAACAAAACAACATGACATGGAAGCAAAAGTGGGATTAGCTAGCAAGAGGAAGGAAATTGGTGAGAGAGGACAGAGGAGAAGAGAAGGTAGTGGAAGGTGACTATGATTACAAAACATTTTATATATGTAGACATATATATGAAAATGTCATACTGAAATCCATATATTTAATTAATACACACTAATAAAATTCTATTTAATTAAGAGTGAGAGAATGCATATCATGCCATGGCACAGGGGTGGAGGTCAGAGGATAACATTGAGAATTCAGTTCTTTCTTCCCACCATGTGGACTTTTGGGGATTAAACTCAGTTGTCAGGTTTGTGAGCAGGTTCCTCACCTGCTGAGCCATCTTGATAGCACCTTGTTTGGCTCTTGTAAGAGTTATTAAATCCATTCAATCCTGGAGTCAAAGGTGAATTTAAAATGCATCAGACATAACATTTTAAATTTTTCCCTAGTTTTACAAACATATTGAATAATTGTTCCCACTTCTTTTCCTTTCCCCCTCAGTCTTTCTCCCCTTCCTTCTTTTCTTTCCTCCCTTCATTAATCCATTCCACTGCCTCCCACCTTCCTGTCTGTCTGCTTCTATAGGTCCCTCTGGATTGTCTGCTCTAGTGGAGGTCCAGACCTGTGTGGCAGACCACATGGTTCTTCCTTATACAGAACCACTGACAGTAGCACTCCCCTTCCCCTGTCTAGCCTTAGCCCCTAAGATTCCCATTGCATGTAATTTTTTCTTCTGAGATCCCCACTAGTCTATGGGGTATGTTGGCATATCAGTCATTGTGTAGGTCTGGTAAGGACAAGTCTCATTGTAGTGAGTTCCTGGATGTAGCAGCCCTGCCTTGAGTGGAATATCTTATCCAACAGTGGCTCTTACAATCTTACCACCCCCTCTTTTGCAAGGTTCCCTAAGCCTTAGGATGGGGAGAGATTTGGCTGGCCTGATTCCAGGTGAGCAGGAGTCAGGAATGAGTGATTGCAGGGTCGCTGGTACAATGCATTCTGGTTGGGTGTTGTCTGTTTCACTGCTTTTCCACTGAACTAGGCTGTCCTGTCTGGGTGTTAAGATCTTCTCCTATCCAAAGATAAAATGAGAGGTATTTAGATGGAATTTTACTCTTTGGTGTTTGTGGTTAGTATTGAGACATCTGATCCTGGCCACTCTCAGTTTACTTCCTGTCCATTGCTGTTTAGTCTGCATTACAGTGCTGGGTATGTGTCCCCTGTTATGGGGAAGAAAGGTTTAGGGATTAGTAAGCAAGTCGTTGGTTATCTGGAGGCTAACTCCACCCCCTACTGTGGTTTAATTCTGCTTTTCCCTCTCCTGTCTTTTCTTTTCTGTATTTTTTTTTTATTATTAAGGTAGAGTTTATTAGAGGAAAGAAAGAATGGAATTCACAGACTCCAGCCATCAAGTACCATGAGGGGCTAGGGCGCCCCGTAGAACTCATGGATTCCAGGTATGGAATCTTTTCTTTTTTTAAAAAAAACTCTATTTTCTTTTTGCGCACAGGATATGTGTGTGTGTGTGTGTGTGTGAGAGAGAGAGAGAGAGAGAGAGAGAGAGAGAGAGAGAGAAGGCACTGTGTGTTCCTGTGGGGGTCTAACTATGACTTTGTGAGTCATTCTCCATTACTTCTAACTCCTTTTTGTGTTGCTCTGGGATTTTCCAGGCTCCGCCCACCAGGACCAGAAGTGCAAGCTGCAGGCCTATCCGTATGGAGATTTTTTAAAGTGGGACCAGGGATCCGAACTCAGGACCTTCTGCTTGGGAGGCAGAGTCTTAATCTCTGAGCCATCTCCCCAGCTCCATTAAGCCTTTTTCTTTTTTTAACTTTTTTTAAATTATTTATTCAATTGTGCGTGTGTATGTGTGTGTGTGTGCATGTATGTGTGTGTGTGCAGAACCACGGACGAATTCGGGAACCACCATGGACCGCCTTCTCCTTGTTTACTCTGCCAGGGGATTCACAGGCTCCGCCCTACCAGGACCAGAAACGCAGGCCGCCCCCACTTCTGCCCTACGTGTATACGTGGGGTCTAGGATCCGAACTCAGGACCTTCCGCCTGCAAGGCAGAGGCTTAACCCCTGAGCCACCTCTCCAGCCCCAAGCCTTTTCTTTTATAAAAGTCTTTATGCTCATATTGCTGTCTTCATAAAGCTCCAGGGCCACTGTCTCTGAGGATCTGAAATCAGCATCCTATGAATAACACTAGACGGCAGTAAAAGGAGCTGCAGGGTGCAGACTCCTAGTGCACAGGCGTTTCAGGTTGGGCTGGCACAGAATTCAGAGTGGCCTGCATTGCTGCTGTGATTTCAGGGACAAGAGGTTTTATTTTGGCTTCTTGGGATAATGTTGCCACAGAAGGAAAGTGCAGTGGTGGGTGGGATCTGAGGGGAGATATCATTCTTCTTCCCTTGGGTATTGAGTTTCCAAATTGCTAGCCTTAAAAACAGAGTTCAGAGTTTCAAAACTACCAAATATGGAACTTTTTATCTCCATGACACAAGCGTTGAAGGATCAGTACCACAAAGCATGGATGAGGAAATGTTTAACAAGACACATCTGTGAAGAAGAGCTCTTAATACACTTTTATAAAAGAAAAGGCTTAATGGAGCTGGGGAGATGGCTCAGAGATTAAAGATCTAAATCCTTAAACTCAATTCTTTACTAACATAGTTTTCAGCTAACAATTACGTGCGCTCCTAATGTCTTCACAGAAGGGAATCTAACTTTTATTTTTTAAAACTTGATTTAAAAAAGCATAAGCAACAGTTTTAAATTAAGGCTTAGAGCACAATTTCTCTTAGATACCACAGAAGAACAGATCCACTCCCTTTTGTGAATTTCAAAGGGCGGTTCTACTTAAAATACTTAGATATTAACTGCTAAGCATTTCTTTAAAATTGTACAATCTTTATAGCATCTCTCCTTAGTCTTCAATTTTATACATGAAATGACCAAATGACCATTCCAGCAATGGCCATACCACATTCTAATTTTTCCTTTACTTTACAGTAAGCTTTGTATTGCTAAAAAGCACTTGAGTAAACCATTGTCTAGAAAAACCTCGTCCCCACTTTTAGATTGTTACAGGGCATATAAAAGCAGAAAATACAGGTTTGTAAGCACATTTTTAGGGTTACAGTGGTTTATAAAAAAGTTTAGGGAGAGGAAACTTTTTTTGTGATTGCACACTTAAGAGTGTTCTTATAAAACAAGGCACAGTGTTCATGGGGAGCTTTTTGGGCTATGTTTTTTTTTTTTTTTTTTTTTTTGTGCAAGGGGTTGGGATCAGCACTAACAGGATAAGAGTGATCTAGATTTTTGGCTATGTGTACCATCAGCTGAGTATAGTTCTTTTTGACATCTTAACAAAACATTTTTAAATATAATCTTATCTTTTGCTAAAATCAGAAGTGTTAAGCATAGATAACATTTAATTTTTTCCCAATCATACAAGCTCAATAGGTACCCCCATCCTCTCCCTCCCTCCACCCTTCCCCAGTCCCCTCTTACACTCTCCTCTCATTTTCCCTTTCCTTCCATCCCTTTCCTCCCTCCTCTTCTCCCAGTGCCTCCCCCTTCCCCCTTCCATCCCCTGGAGCATCCTTTTGTGTTAATACCAAACCTCCCTCTGAGTCCTCCACCCTAGTGAGGTGTAAGGACTCAGTAGCATAACCAGGAGCTCTTTCTTGGGCTTCCCATTAGTTTGGGAACTCTGTTATGATGATTAATCCCTTGCCTCTAGAGATCCTACTGCCTGTGATCCATGCTAGACTTTGGGGGGGTCATTGACATGTCAGTCATTTTGCAGGTCATGCAAAGTCCATTTATGGCTACTGCAGCCCTAACTTATGTGGAATATCTTGCATTTCATTGGTCCTCCGCATCTTTAGGCTCTTACAATCTTGCTGTCACCTCTTCCATAAGGTGACCTGAGCATTAGGATGGGGAGAGATTTGGCTGGTCTGGTTCCAGGTGATTAACATAGGGTCTTTGGTGTTCTGAATTATGGTTTATTGTTGTTTTCAGTTTTGCTGCTCCTGCACCGCCCTTGGCTCCATCCTGATTGGTATTGAAGGTCACCTCCTAACCAAAGATAAAAGGCTGTTTAAATGAAGATCTTAATATAAGAGGAGACTAAAAGGTAGATAGAATAGGAGTAGGTCGCAGCAGTGAGGGGAGGTCAGTGTCCCATTTGCAAGGTGGTTACCATCTATCTGCCAGTCTCTATTACCCTCCCTGATTGGTGAGGTCAAACCACTTAAGTTGCAGGTGACCAGGAAGGGAAGTGAGAGTGAGCTTTAATCAGATGTCTTGTTACTTACATGCAATACTTGACGGTGACCTATTTTCTCTACTGAAGCCTGATCCTCTCTCTCCTTTTTTTTCTGGGAGCGTCCTCCTTCCTCTTCCCTCCTGTTTATAATCTTTGTGATTATAGTAGGTATTATAGAGATTTATTTTTGAATATGTCATTAACTGAGTTTGGTACTAGGATCCACCTATTAGGGAGTACATATGGTATCTAATTTTCTGTGTCTGGGATACTTCACTGAATATAATTTTCCCAATTCCATCCATTTCCCAGCAAATTTCATTAATTCATCTTTTTTGATGGTTGAGTAGTATTCCATTGTATAAATGTACCACATTTTCCTTATCGACTCATTAACTGTTGGGCATTTGGGTTGATTCCATGGCTTTGCTGTTGTAAGTAGTGCTGCAATGAACATGGTTGTGCTCGTTTCACTGTAGTGAATTACTACATCTGGGGGAATTATTCCCAGTAGTAGTATAGCAGGGTCATATGGGATTTCAATCTTTAACTTTTTTTAGAAATCACCAAACTGATCACCAGAGTGGTTGTATAAGCCTGCATTCCCACTAGCAATGTATAAAAGTTCCCGTCTCTCCACATCCTCTCCAGCATTTGGTGTTGTTTGTATTGTGGGTTTTTGCCATCCTGACCAGGGTGAGATGATATGTCAGGGAAGTTTTGATTTGCATTTCCCTGATGGCTAAGGATGTGGAGAATTCTTTAAAGATATTTGTTAGACATTTCAGTTTCGTCCCTGGAAAAGTTTCTTTTGAGTTCCCAGACCCATTTTTTAAATTATTATTTATTTTTTATTTTTCCCACTCATGCAAACTTAATAGGTACCCTCCCTCCCTCCGCCCCTCCCTGGCCCTGTTGCTCCCTCCCCCTTTTCACCTCCTTTTCACCCCCTTCCTCCCTATCTCCCCATGCTCCCCTCCCCCCTCCAATCCCTAGAGCATCCTTTAGTGTGAATGTCAAACTTCCATCTGCGTCCTCTACTCTAATGAGGTATAAGGACTCAGTAGCATTGCTTAGAGCCCTTTCTTGTGCTCCTCTTTAGTATGGAAGCACTATTATGACTGTTAATCCCTTGCCTCTAAGTGGCTGTGATCCATGCTAGACTTTGGGGGGTCATTGATATGTCAGTCGTTGTGCAGGTCATGGAAAGTTCTATTATCGTTACTGCGGCCTTGACTTGTATGGAGTATCTTGCATATTGTTGCTCCTCCCCATCTTTAGGCTTTTGCAATCTTACTGCCCCCTCTTCTGCAAGTTTCCCTGAATTTTAGAATGAGGAGAGATTTGGCTAGTTTGGTTCTAGGTGATTAATGTAGGGTCTCTGATGTTCTGAATTATGGTTTGTTGTTGTTTACAGTTTTGCTGTTCCTATACCGCCCTTGGCTCCATCCTGATTGGTATTGGATTTCACCTCCTAGCCAGAGATAAAAGGCTGTTAAAAAGGGGTTTTACTGTAAGAATAGATTCAAAGGTAGATGGAATAAGAGTAGGAGACCCTGGTGAGGAGGGGTCAGTCTCCCATTTGCAGGATGTTTACCATCTATCTGCCCAGGCCCATTTTTAATTGGGCCACTTATATCCTTGCTGTTTAGTTTTTTAAGTTCTTTGTGCACTCTGGATAATAGTACTCTATCAGATATGTGGTTAGTGAAGATTGTCTCCCATTCTGTGGGTTGCCTTTTTGCTTGGGTTACAATCTCTTTATCTGAACAGAAGCTCTTTAATTTCATAAGATCCTATCTGTTGAATGTTGGTTATAGTGACTGTGCTAGTGAATTTCTGTGTAGGAACTGTTGGCCTTGCCCAATCAGTTCGAGGGAGTTCCCTACCTTTTCAACTAGGGTTTTTATAGTCTCTGGCCTAATATTGAGGTCCTTGATCCAATTGAAATTAATTTTTGTGCATCGTGACAAGTATGGGTTTTTGCCGGGAGCCATAAAAAATGACCTTTTGCCCAAGTGACCATCTTGGGTGACTGCCTGTCTCTGTTTCCCCCATAGTTGAGCCCTTTTCAGAGAAACAAGTGACCATCTGAGGTTTAACTCATCTTCCGTAACTACCTCATCCGCCATAAAACCTTATCTACCATAAATACCTCAGTCTCCTAGCAACATTCCTGACTGGCCAAATGGTATTCCCGCCTAAACCCCTGCCCTGGGAAGCCCCTTCCCCCCAAGAACTATATAAACCCTTCCCTCATTCAATAAAGTTAGAGCTTGATCAGAACTCTCGACTTGCTCTCGTTCTTTGTGTCTCCTGCCCTTCATTTGTCCTCCCCCCTCCTAGGTTACCCGGTTCTCAGAGTGTCCCACAGGCTGGGGCAGGTTTTAATCTTCTATATGTGGATGTCCAATTTTGCCAGCACTATTTGTTGAAGATGCTGTTCTTTTTCCATTGGATTTTTTGGGCCCTTTTGTCAATGTTCAAATGGCTGTCATTGTGTGGGCTTATATCTGGGTCTTCAACCCTTATCCATTGATCTACATCACTTTTTGGAGCCAGTACCGGGTTTTTTGTTTGTTTGTTTATTTGTTTTTTTACTATGGATTTGTAGTATAGATTAAGGTTTGGTATGGTGATACCTCCAGCAGTGTTTTTGATACTCAGATACTCAGGATTGTTTTTGCTATCTTGGGTCTTTTGTACTTCCATATGAAATTTTAAATTGTTTGGTCAATTTCTTTAAAGAATTGCTTGGGGATTTTGATTGGTATGGCATTGAATCTGTATATTGCCTTTGGTAGAATGGTCATTTTTATGATATTGATTCTGCCAATCCAGGAACATGGGAGGTCTTTCCACCTTCAGGTGTCTTCTGTAATTTCTTTCTTTAGGGTTTTAAGGTTTTCATTGTAAAGGTCTCTCACTTCCCTGGTTAGGTTTATACCAAGGTATTTAATTTTTTTTAGGAGCTATAGTAAATGGGATTGTTTCTCTTAGGTCTTTTTCACTTTTTTCATCCGTGGCTTATAGGAAGGCCACTCATTTTTGTACGTTTATTTTGTAACCTGCCACCTTACTGAACTTTTGTATTAGTTCCAGGAGTTTCCTGGTGGAGTTTTTAGGATCCCTCAGGTATACAATCATGTCATCTGCAAATAGAAGTATCTTGACTTCTTCCTTGCTGATTTGAATCCCTTTTATCTCCCTTTCTTGTCTTATGGCTCCAGCTAAGTCTTCAAATACAATATTGAATAGAAGTGGTGAGAGTGATAGCCTTGTCTAGTTCCTGATTGAATTGGGAATGCTTCAAGTTTTTCCCCATTGAGTATAATCCTTGCTGATGGCTTGTTGTGTACAGCTTTTATTATGTGGATAAAGGTTCCTTCCATTTCAACTATCATAGATAACATCTTAAAGGTGAATCCTAAAATTTAAAATGGCCTATTACATTTCTTAATGGCCCATCACATTCTTCCCTTTCTCTGGGAACTGAACAAAATCTCTGCTGTATATTCATCTTCCATGTCTATAGGAAAATATTCAGGGCTTTTAAGAGCAACTTAATGGAAGCAAGGTGATTTTGGACAAATTTAGTTATTCAGTTTATGAAGCAAGAACCTATCATTAATCCCAAAAGCAATAACAGAAGGGGCCCTGCCAAACCACTAATCATTGTTGGCAGCTGGCTATGGGGAGCCAACTGCTGAAATTCTCAGAACTTGGCTCTCATGGTTTGAAATGTATCCCCACAGTCTCAAGTGTTTGGGAAGGTCATGGCATCTTTGAGAGGCAGAGCCTTGCTGGAGGAAGGCAGTCATGGGGGTGGGCCTTGAGGTGGATTAGTACCACCTTACCTGTTGGAGAACTCTGCCTTTGCAGCAAGGAGTTTTGCAGCTCTGAGCTTTGTGGATGGGAGTGACTTAGCCTGACTCCAGCTTCTGCCTCCAGCCATGCTGCTTCCTCCATGAAAGACTGTCTGTCCCCTCTGGAACCATAAGCTGAATAAATCTCCCTTTCTCCCTTAAGTTGCTTGACTTTGGGTGTTCTACAGCAACAGGCAAGAGTAATTGGTACAAGGAGATATAGGATTACTTGTTTTCTTAAACACCTTTTCAGGCTAGATTGAAGCTTTTGCTACTCAAAATGAGACTTCATTGATGACTGCATGCCTGCTACTCAAGGAGATAATACCACAATTTGGGCTGCCATTCTCAATTGGCTCTGATAAACGTCCATCCTCACCTAAGCTGTAACCAAACATGTGACTACAGCAGGGAATACAATGGAAACTCTGTTGTGCTTACAGGCTGCAGGTTTCTGATCAGGTTGAATGCATGAACAGGACCTTAAAAAACATCCTGACCCAGGCTAGTAAAAAGTAAACCATGAGAAATTTCCTTTAATGAAATTTGCCAGAACTTGCTTCTTAGACAAAAATACTTTGACCAAATTAAAACTTGAACTGGTGAAAGTTAATCTGCTCTTTTTAACTATCCTCAGAACTAGTAGTACTACCTATAAGGTGGAATTCACCGTATTTGAATTAGTGTTTAGGAGACCCCTCCACTGTTTCCATGCCTTTGAGACCTCATCTTAGCAGAACTCACTAACCGAACTCTCCCTAGGCATCTCCAGTCCTTCCAACAGATCCACTAGACAGTCCATCAACAAGCATGGATAATCCAGCCATCATTATTGGTATCAGTTCAACACCCTTTTAAACCTAGATATCTGGTGTATATAAAGAAATTTAAAAAAGAGAGCTCTGAACCTCTCATATGAGTGTAACATAGCCTCTCTCTACCTTCTGCCAGCCAGCCATGCTGTTTCCACCATGAAAGACTGTATCTCCCCTCTGGAACAGGTGCTGGTATAAAAATATATCCTGGAAGTAAGTGTACCCTAAGTGACAATGGCATCCATCATTCCAAGGAGGGTGTCCTTATTAAGGACTTTTTGGATGAGCACTATGACATTCTCAAATATCATGGTAAATAATTTCATACATAATAATGGTGTTGTTTTGGTGAAACCTATGATTTTTCTGACCTACAAGAAAATATCCAAGATGAAACTGAAGAAAATAAAGTACTTAAAATTTAGACAAGCTCATTGGTCTATGCTTCTGAAGGAGCAGATCTAGAAGAGCTGATTCAGTGTGCAGCTGGGTAAATAAAGTTTTATGCAAGAGCTGACCTTTCTGAACAAGTGGAGGGAAATTGTGAAATTGTAAATGAATTAGTTTCTGCCTCTACACAAAAAGGCCACATGAAGAAAAGATTGGATGAACTTGAGCTCACACAAACTGATGATAACATAATGTCCCAAGAGATGTTAGTTATTGTGGGGAACCAGTTTAGGTGGAATGGAAAAGGAAGTTTTGGCACATTTCTTTACTGACTACAGTGATGTAAATAGATAAAACTGGATTTTTTTCACATGTCCTAAGAATCACTGCTGCTTATGTATTTTGATTCATATCTGTTATGATATTTATATACGTACTGTATATACATTATATACTACATTGGTCTATAGTGAAATGTGTTCATTTCTATTTGTATATACTACATACAAAATATTTCTTTATAAGAGAGCTGTAAAAAAGATTTAAAATAATTCTGGGTATGTAGCTCAATGGTTGAACACTTGATTAGTTTTCCTGAGGTCTTGGGATCAATACTCAGTACCTCCTGTCCCCAAAGAAGAGAGAAGAAGAAAAGAGAAGAGAAGAGGATAAAAGGATTCCTTCTCTAGGAAATCTTGCTTTCTTATATGAATAGCTCTCCTAAACTTAATAGTAACTTCAAGTAAATTTTAGCATTCAACAAAAAGAAAGAAAAGAAATGTAAGAAAGATATCATGAGGGAAGAAATGCAATAAATGTCACATATATATTATCGTAAACTTGTTTTATCCTAAGTATAATGGGCCTCATTTCCACACAATGCTTTCATAACACAAGTAAAAGTTTTGATTGGGAAGTTATCTGCTGAATTGATAAGACTATTGAAAATTTGAGTGGGATGCATTTGTTGAATTGTATAGCCACCAAAATATACGACAGACATAGATTTGAAACAGAAATGTGTTATTCAGAATCAATATGTACATTTTCACTATTTAATATGAATCATTAGAAAAAGTATTTTTCTTTCACTAAAACTGTATTCTTTTTATATTTTCTTTCTTTTTTATTTTTTCTTTTATTCCCTTCTCTCTTTTTCTTTTTGAGACACGATCTTGTAGCCAAGCTAGCTTCAAACTCACTATGTAGTCAAGGATGACTTTGAACTTCTGATCCTCCTGTCTCAACCTTTCAAGTGCTAGTATTATAGACATGCAGCACTATGCCTGATTTTATGTGGTGCTGAGCACTCTATTAAGTTACACCACAGCCCTATGATTATTTTTCTTACATAGTCAAAATGATTACCTGCATAACTGTATCACTTAACAGATTTTGGTATCTCATATTCTAAATGTTGTGGCCAGATTCTAGGGTCCCAAAAATCAACAAGGAGCCATACCGCTACAATTCGCATGAGGGCCTTTATTAACAGATTTGAACCTGGGCTCACAACCGACCAACAGCAGGGTCGAGCCGAAGAGTGTGGCCCTTTGTCCAGGTGAAGTTTTATAGCTTACTGGCAAGGGGAGGGGCTTCCAACTTAGTAGTTACATGATTGGCTAACAGCCAACAGTTTTGGTGCGCAGGGATTTGTGCCCCCCCCTTGTCTGTGAGCATTTTGAATTGCAACTTTACTACCCACAACACTTGAGATTTTCTCTTCTGTTACTGACAAATGGTTGCTGGCCTCTGATTGGCCTATGCCCAGGTTGGCGCTACTGTGGGGCAGTCCATAGATTTTTATGGTAAGGGGAGGGATGGGGGTGGGCAACTCCAGTCTGCTGAAACATTCTTTTCAGGTACTCAGCTAGGCACGTGGGGCCGCATTCCAAACTCCCAGCTTGTCTCTAGTTAGAGCTAATGGCTGCGCTCTGATTGGGCCACATTAAGAAAGATATATATATATATATATATATATATATATATATATATATATATATATATATATATATGGAGAAACATACTTAAAAAGAACTAAAGGAAAACCAAAATCGGGTTCTAGGTCTCCTCATAAACATTCATACAACTAAATAAACTACATATGCCATTAAAAAAAAAATTTCAAAAAGAAAGGCAATCACCTGTCTGAGTGGGACCTGCAACTGTGATTCTGAGCTCTCCCACTGCTATTAAGATGACTGGAAACTGCTGCCTGGATTCATCACTCCCACATAAAGAAGGCTCCCATCACATTAGAAGACCAGCCATGGAAGACTGAATGAACCTGGTACCATTGTTTGGTCCTGATTTTACTTTGACTCCTGTTGGGGTGTAGTAATGCTCCAAAGTATTTTTCTAAGATTGGAGGAAAATTTGCTTCAACTTTAACTAACTTTAACAAGGGATAAACTTTGACTTGGGCCAAATAGATAGTCACTCAAAGAGTTGTACTATTAACTTATGTGAGTTTATTTTATCCTAACAAAAAAAGACCATTATTTTAACTAGGTCAGGGAATAAAATTTATGGTCCATGCCCCCCTTTACAACCCACTGACTTTGTCCTCTACCCTTATACAGCTGATGGAGATGAGGATCTAGAACATAATGGGAGAAGCTGTCCATAGAAGCAGATGAGTACTTTAGTCTCTCTTTGCTTATGTAAATATAGCAACTTACAGAGGAGGGCCCATATAACTAAAAATCTCATAGTCTGTCAGGAGAAACTCTTCATTAATTTCCAACCACTGACCCTAATTCAAGGCCATGGACAAATGGAGAGATATGGAGATATGAAACCAGATGTGACAGAGGCACTTTATTTATCATAAAAAAAGGATACTAGAGGACCCAAAGCTAACATTAATGTACCCAGTGGGAGGAAAGGGAGACTCTTTCTTAATGATCATGTCCCTATGCCCACTAAGCAAACCCAAACTTACATGCTTCAGACCACCAAAACTAGAAAATTGCTCACTCTAACATAACACCCATTCCTGTAATTTCTGCTATGACACCTCCCGGTCCTCTGTTTTACAAAAAATGTAACATTTATTAAGTGTTTCTCAACTCAAACTCACAAATTGTTGGCTTTGCTTAAAGGCCAAACCTCCTTACTGTATAGGAATAGGTCCCTCACAATGGATCACAGTATCAAAGAGACAACAGTTTTCTGATCAGGTTTAGAGGCTTATTTGTCAGAATGGAATACAATCCTGTTACCTATGAAAGGAAAAAAGACATAGATCTCAGGGCAAGAGCAAACTATGAATCTTTAGCTAGGAAGACAATAAACCTAACTGACTTGTAAACATCTGTTCTTATACTCAGAATGGAAAAGAACTTGGCACTCAACCTAGAAGTCTCCTTCTATGGCAGGGGTTTATTACTGAAAAGGACACTTGCCGAAATGCAGAAAAGAAATGATTGTGGACTGTCCAGGCCCACAAACCAGTGTAAACCCAGACTTACGTGCAGGAAAGAGAAGTAGGAGCAGTAGGAATTGATCAGGCATCAGGTCAGAGGGAGCCCAGGATGTCCATCATCCAAGCCAACTTTATTGTAGCATACATAGTATTTATAGGAAAACAATCAAGGAGCAGGACAAAATTCTTTACATGATTATGTAAAATGTATACATTTCAGTTAACAAAGAAAAGGCAGGAGTGACATCTACTTGCTTTGGAATCAGACATGATATTGCCAGATAGAGTAAAACAGGCATGACACCTTGTTGCTAGAAGGGAAGGAATGTATGCCTCAAAACAGAGTTACTTGGTCCGTGCAGATAAGCAGGAAGGAACTGTTGGGGGAGGAACAGCCCAGCCAGTTTCTAAGAGAACCAAAAGCGATCCAAGAACAGATCTGGAGGTGATCGCTACTCCCAAGGGAAGGAGTTAGGCCTGCCATTGTCTTGTAGACAAGAGGCAAACTCTACCTCCCAGGGAAGGAGCTTCTAGTTTCAGATGCTAATGTATCATCCAGAGAGCAGGCTTTGGGCCTGACAGCCCCCACAGTGGACTGCTTGTCCCTAAACAGGACATATATATCTCACTCACTTCCCACCTCAAGACTCAGGGACCATCACAGAAGAGGGGTCAGTAAGATTGTAAGAGCTTGAAATGAGACAGTGGTGGGTTAGACATTGCTTTCTAGACATGATAGATTTGTGATGTGTAAGATTTCATGGCAGATATGTATATTTATACAAGTATTGCATTGGCTCTGTCTCAACATTTCAACATGAAAATAGAAAAATCTCAGGAAGATTCATACCTCTCTGAGAGACTGATAAAGAAAAACTAAAGTTGATGGGAATAAAAAGAAGGATGCTTTTCTCAATGGTATGCCCACTGATCTGTGATACTTTCTGGAGCATAAAATATGTCAAGCATACGTTATCAAAGACAAACTAGATGAAACACAGTGGACAGCACAAATGAAAAGATTTGGAAAAAAGAGGGAGTTTGGCAGAGGAGATGAAGGATTATAAGAGGAAAAGGAAGGGGGATGGGGCTTGGGACTAAGGGTTGAAAATAGAAAAATATTATGAATTCACTATGAATTCATGTATGCAACATTAAAAAATAAAATAATGCATAAAAATTAAAAAATGTAAAAAAAAATCAGGGAAAAAAGAAAACAAGTAAATATTTACATCAAGCTACAGGGGGTTTACCTGAGTAAAATTAGCTTCTTATCTTTCTCCAGGGCTCCAATTCCATAACTGAACTTGGAGGTCTGTGACATGCTTGTCTTACATGCAACACATACCTCTGATAACCCTGTGACAAGAGCCTTGAGATTCAGGTTCCAATATTGAGATCATATTAGTCCCTGTATTTTGGTAGCACTCCAAATGTGTGCTAAAGTATATCTGTTTTAAAAGATCTATTCTATGGTTTGAGAGAAGCAAACTCTGGAATCTGACAGTATCCACAATCCTGTTGAGTCTTCATGTGCCCTCATAATGAGGACCTGTTTTTCTTCTTGTTCACTGTAGTGTGGGCTTTCTGACAGTAGGTGGAGGAGCACACTCATCTTTGGAAGGAAGTGGACAGATCCAATTAGTAGTCCTAGAGCTGCTTTCCCACTTACCCTCCTAACACTAAGATTATAGGCCTATGTCTCTTGGTCTGGTTTTCCCAGAGTAAATATTGAACTATTTTGCATGTTGTAAGTAGTACTTTTCTAGCATCTCACAAGTTCCATTTTTTTGGTCATAGCCAGAACATGGGAGATTCTAGTCCTTGTAAGTCCTCTGAGTGCATTTTATTTTTAAACTTTATTTATTTCACTCACTCACATGGTGTGTATGTGTGTGTGTGTGTGTGTGTTTATCAGAGGGCACTGTGTGTCTTTGTGGAGGCCCAAGGATGACTTTGGGAATCATCCTTTTTACTTTGCTCTAGAATTTTCCAGGCTCTGCCTATCAGGGCTAGAAGTGTAAGCCATTGCTATTTCTGCCTGGCGTTTTTATGTGGGATCTGGGATTGGAATTTAGGACCTTCTGCTTGCGAGGCAGAGTCTTAACTCCTGAGCCATCTTTCTAGCCTATCTGGGTGCATTTTAAAAATGTTGTTTGCAGGTCTCCCTACATATGTATAGAGCGGTAATCTCCGAGGAGTGGGGCTGGAGAATCTGCATTTCATCTATGACCTTTGAGCTTCTGGTGAATACTAACATTAAAGAGCCATGGCAAGAATGCTTGGTGATTATGAAGCAATAAAACATAGACAAACAATATAAATGGAACACACAAAATAAGTGAAATGTGACAAATAACTGGTGTAGGAGGAATGGACCAGGCAGGCCTGTATTAAGGTCTCTGATCAACCATTACTTACAATACCTTCACTTGGGGAGCATGCCACTCAGGGATGATCTGTATGGGCTACATGCGCAAATGCAACTTCCCCAAGCTACACCTGTTGCCCCGCCTGGTGCTGACATCAAACCATCTGGCTGAGAGGACCAATCCGGTCAGGATGACTCAGCAAAAGTTTACACTGAGACTTATAGGAGGCTGAGTGGGGTATATAAGCAGCCTGATATTTACAATAAAGGAGCCTGCAAGCCTGAGAGCCTGAGAGCCTGCTTTGCCACTCACCTGACTTCCGGAGTCTGCGCTGTCCACACCAACTTATCCCCGCCCCCAAGGGTCTCCATGGGCCCCTGAGACTGCTACAAACTGGAAATGTCTAGGGCAGCAGAATTCTTGGATCGAGTTCAATTTTGACTCTCCTATCCTCTGAGACATGACTGTAGATCAAAACACCCACCTGAAACAGTTGCCCTGACTCTGTGGCCTTATCCTGTGTTTGCAGTCAACACCTCCTGGTGGTCAGAATATGAAAGCTTGGAGGAGGTCAGCTGTTCTTAGAAGGACCTGGAAAAGCTTAGAAGATTAAAAAAACTCAGAAAGGGACAGATTTCTCTCCCCTTATCTGCCAAAAAAATTGAGAAAAGCCACTATTATAATTTGTCTGCATGTTACTCATAAATTCATGACCAGACATCAACTTAGGGGAATAAGGAATTTTATTTTTGTTTTATGATTCTGGTTACAGTTTATAATCCAACTTGGCAAGAGAGTTGTCAGACAGCAAGTCTACCAGAATATGCTAAAAGTATGCAACCTATTCAACCAGTTCTCTCCATTTTACTCACTTGTCCAGGGCATGGCCCGCCATGAGATAGATCTTCTCTCATCACTTAGACAATTTACCACAGGCTATCTCATGACTTGCCTCAACTAGTAATTCTTTACAGATGATCTTGAAACTCTGTCTTCGATTGTCAAATTGACAGCTGTGTCTAACCAAAATAGCCATTCACAGCAAAAGGGATGGCAATTTCTCTACCCCTTAGACCCTATTTGTGTAATGAGGCTATGTGGAGGGTTGGTTATTACCCCATTTCTATAACAGAGGACCTAGAGGATCTTGCCAAACAGTTTCCCTGTTGTTACTTAGGTAGGAAGAGATGCTATTTCTGTCTCTCTGTCCTCTAAGTACAATGATTCATTCTTTTGTTTATTTGTGAGTGACTTTCTGTATCTAAGAGACCAATATGACAAGGGTATTGAAATGAGGCTTGCTCTGTCTTATAGTTCTTGTTATTATGTAAAGTAATGGTTTTCAAACTGTACCTTGCTTCAAGGAATTTTTTATTCTTTGAAGCTTTCATATCCAAAAATGATGAATTTGACCTTTTTTGTCCCCTAATACCTTCTTCCATATTCTCTCATTTTACTCCAGGTTTTCCTTTTCAGCCAGTTTTTCTCCCATTCCCATGTCCCTCTGCATGTATTGTCCTTGGGTCTCATTTAAGATGTCTTTATTGACACATGCCCAGCATTCATCCAGGCCCATGTTATCACCCACATTTTACTCAATCATTGAGTAAAAAAATCTCCCCTCTCCTATCGGCATGAGTCTCAATTCATCTCTCAGGGTGGGGCCATAATTTCTGGAAAACTCTCTATTCCATGGTAAAATACTGATAGGTCGGCTATTGTGGAGGATTAGTGGAGTAGGGATCACTGCACTGTGCTCTTGGGTGTGCCAGCTTGATGTGGACAGAGGTTACTCTCTGACAATACCTCTCTCCAACCTTAGGCTCTCATAGTCTTACTACTCCTTCTTCCACAAGGTTCCCTGAACCATGAGGTGGGGGGTTGCTTAGATATCCTGTTTGGGTTAAACTGTCTCTTTTGTTTTGCACTTGGGTCAATTGTGGTTCTCAGCATTACTCATTGCAAGAGGATGCTTCTTGGTAGAATGGTGAGCACTTCCCTAATCTAAGGGTGCAATGATAAGCAATTAAAAGGTGGATTGTCATCAAATATTTATAGTTAACGATAAGAAATCTGTTCCCACTTAGAGCCTTTGATCTCCCTTTTCAGAGCCTTTGACTTGGTTTATAGCACTAGGCATGTTTCCTGCCATGAAACAGAACTTCATGCCACTCAGAAAGCAAGTGGTTAACCCCATATCTTACATGCTACTATTGCAATCACTGGACAGCTCTTGACAAAGTTGTTATTGTAGTTTAAGCATTAAGCATTAAGATAAACATTCATAGCTTAGTGAGGCCATTGATATTTATTCCACTTTGTTTTTCCTGTGTCTAGTGATGATTATGTGTGCTATCTTCTACAGTAGAGTCTTATTATTGGGTTCTGGAGGGTAACCAATAACAATGGAAAGTAACTATTTTGTTTTAGGGGTTTCTGAGGCCTTTCTATCTAACAATTCTTTAGGAGAACTTTTAGGAGGTATCACATTCCTGGTGCTGAGAAGTTTATTGTATTGCCAATGACAGAAATTAGTAACATCTCAGGGCAATTTCCATTTTCTTTTCTCTTGCTCTCTTCATGTTCCCCCGTATGGAGTATATTGTATGATACTACTTTTTTTTTTTTAAAAGATTTTATGTTCTGATAGCTTTGTGTGGCAGAGAATTTATGTCTGGCTATATTTTATGGATTTTGTGCTAATTTTTCCCCCCTTCCTCCTATTTCTTATCTTTTTTTATTTATTCAATTGTATGTGTATGCGTGTGTGCACGTGTGTGTATATATGTGTGTGTGTGTGTAGAACCACGGACGAATTCTGGAACCACCATGGATGCCTCCACTTCCTCCTTGTTTACTCTGCCCCGGGATTCACAGGCTCTGCCCTACCAGGACCAGAAGCGCAGGCCACCCCTCCTTCCGCCTAGCATCTATACGTGGGGTCTAGGATCTGAACTCAGGACCTTCTGCCTGAAAGGCAGAGGCTTAACCCCTGAGCCACCTCTCCAGCCCCTATTTCTTATCTCTTTACTTCCCTCCCCCTTTAAAACTTCCCTTCTATTATAGTCTTTTCCACTTTCTTACTTCCTATGCTTTATTACCTTTCCCTCTTTTGCGGTCTTCCTCATATCGCCTTCCCCCAGTTTATGTTCCTGTCTGCTTTATGGCTATTATAAGAGTTACTATTTAAGCATATCATTCTGAAGACTCCATGCTAGCATCCAGATATAAGAAAGAAAATGTGGTGCTTATCTTTCTGACTTACTGACGTACTAGACTGAGTCCTAAAGGATTCTTTTTTATATATATATATTTATTTTCCCCTAGTCATACAAGCTCAATAGATACCCTGGTTCTCTCCCTCTCTCCATTCCTTCCCAGTCCCCCTTGTACCCTTCCCCCCTTTTCTTCTTCCTTTCACCTCCCTCCTTCCCCTTCTCCCAGTGCCACTCCCTTCCCCCTAAAGGGTTCTAAAGAGAATCTTTTCACTTTTCTTTCTTGTTACATGTAATAAAGTTACATATACTTTATTATTTCTCTAGAAAATGAAAACTATTGTGGTTGCATTAGGTAGAACCCTCTAAAACATAAGTTCTTTTGTTTTAATTGAGTTCTAGTCTCTTCTTTTACAAGATTTGGGTTTGCTAATGTGTCTGACTTAGACCCTATAATTTTCAGCTACTCTGATCACTTCAGGATAAGTACTTCAGGTGCAGCACTTCTAGGTCTTTCTTGGCATGAGGATGCTGTATCCACTTACAGATGTGGCATATACCAGGAAAGCTGCATCGTGTTGCTCTTGCACATGGCCATATTGGCACGGTCACAAAATTGCATTTTTCATCTTTATAAAATTATTTTATTAATAGTCTGTATGCATGGTGTGTGTTTGCATGTATATGTATGCTATGGTGAACATGTTGAAGTTAGAAGAAACCTTTTAAATTATTTTATTTTTCTAATTTTACAAGCATATTGAGTACTTATCCTTGCTTCTTTCTTTCTTTCTTTTTTAATATTTTTTATTATTACTTCCGTTCATACAAACTTAATAGGTACACCGGTTCCCTCCCTCCTTCCTCCCCCTGAACCCCCTGCTCCCCCTCCCTCATCCTTCCCTCCCCATCTCCCAATGCCTCCTGCGCCAATTCCCAGAGAGTCCTTTAATGTGCATCCCTGACTCTCCTCTTGGCCCTCCTCTCCGATGACGTACAAGGACCCAGTGGCATTTCCCTGAACCCTTTCCCGTGTTCCCCTTAAGCATAGGAACACTACTGTGGCTGCCAATCCCTTGCCTCCAAGGATCTTGGTACCTTGAGCAGATGCTAGACTTTGTGAGGTCAATAGTGTGTTGGACATTGCGCAGGGCATGCAAAATCCAATTATGATTGCTTTGGCCCTAACTTGTGTGGAGTATCTTGCAAATCATTGCTCCTCCCATCCTTTTGCTCTTACAATCTTACTGCCCCCTTTTCCGCAAATGTCCCTGCGCTTCAGGATGGGGAGAGATTAGGCTGGCCTAGTTCTAGGTGGTTGATATAGAGTCTCTGAAGTTCTGGATTGTGGTTTGTTGATTTTCTTTTGCAGTTTTGCTGCAAAAAGAGACAAAAAGCAGTTAAACTGGATTTTTATTATAAGAGCACATTAAAGGGTAGATGTAATAAAAGTGGGAAACCTCATGAGGGAGGGGTCAATCACCCATTTGCAAAATGGTTACTTTTTATCTGCCAGACTATATGCCCTCCCCTTCTGGTGAGTTCATACCCCCTTAGTTGTAAATGATCAGGAACGAACGTCTGTGAACTTAACCAGGTGTCACATTACTTACTTGCAGTCCTTGATGGAGGCTTATTTTCTCTTCTGTAACATGGTCACTTCTCTCCTTGTTTCTGGTGTGGCCCTCCAACCCCATCCCCCCTGTTCATAATCCTTGCAATTACTGTAGGTAATACATAGATTTACCTATGAGTGTCTCAAGGTGGGCTGGGTGGGTTTGGTACTAGGAGACACCTATTAGGGAGTACATATGGCGCTTAATTTTCTGGGTTTGGGATACTTTACTTAATATAATTGTTTCTAATGACATCCATTTCCCGGCAAATTCCAGTAATTCATCATTTTTGATGGCTGAGTAGTACTCCATTGTATAGATGTACCAAAGTTTCCTTATCCACTCGTCAACTGTTGGACATTTAGGTTGATTCCATGACTTTGCTATTGTAAACAGTGTTGCTATGAACATGGTCGTGTTTGTGCTATCAAGGTGAACCTCTGCTGTATGGGGGGTTATTCCCAAAAGTGGGATAGCAGGGTCATATGGCATTTCAATCTTTAATTTCTTTAAGAATCTCCAGACGGCTCACCAGAGTGGCTGTATGAGCCTGCACTCCCACCAGCAATGTAGGAGAGTTCCCCTCTCTCCACATCCTATCCAGCATTTGTCGTTGTTTGTATTGTGGATTTTTGCCATCCTGACCGGGGTGAGATGATATCTCAGGGAAGTTTTGATTTGCATTTCCCTGATGGCTAAAGAAGTGGAGCATTTTTTAAGATATTTGTTAGACATTTTAATTTCATCCCTGGTAAAATTTCTTTTAAGTTCCAGGGCCCATTTTTTAATTGGACCATTGGTTTCCTTGGTGTTTAGTTTTCTAAGTTCTTTGTGCACTCTGGACAGTAGAGCTCTATCAGATATGTGGTTAGTGAAGATTTTCTCCCATTCTGTGGGTTGCCTTTGAGCTCGTGTTACAATCTCTTTATCTGAACAGAAGCTCTGTTGAGAGTTGGTAGCAGTGACTGTGCCATTGGATGTCTGTTTAGGAACTGTTGGCCTAGCCCAATCAGCTCGAGGGCTTTCAATTATGGTTTTTATAGTCTCTGGCCTTATATCAAGGTCCTTGATCCATTTGGAATTAAGTCTTGTACATGGTGACAAGTACGGGTACCGCTTTAATCTTCTGCATGTGGAGATCCAGTTTTGCCAGCACCATTTGTTGAAGATGCTCTTCTTTTTCCATTGGATTCTTTGGGCCCCTTTGTCAAAGACCAAATGGCTGTAACTTTGTGGGCTTATATCTGGGTCTTCAACCCTTATCCATTGATCTGTGTGTCTATTTTGGAGCCAGTACCAGGCTGTTTTTATAACTATGGATTTGTAGTATAGACTTAGGTTTGGTATGGTAATACCTCCAGCAGTGTTTTTGTTACTCAGGATTGTCTTTGCTATCTTGGGTCTTTTGTGCCTCCATATGAATTTTGAGATTGTTTGGTCAACTTCTTTAAAGAATTTCTTTGGGATTTTAATTGGTATAGCATTGAATTTGTATATTGCCTTTGGTAGGATGGTCATTTTTACGATGTTGATTCTGCCAATCTAGGAACATGGGAGGTCTTTCCACCTTCTGGTGTCTTCTGCAATTTCTTTCTTTAGGGTTATAAAGTTTTCATTGTAAAGGTCTTTTACCTCTTGGTTAGGTTTATACCAAGGTATTTCATTTTTTTAGGGGCTATAGTAAATGGGATTGTTTCTCTCAAGGCTTTTTCACTTCTTTCATTCTGGGCATGTAGGAAGGCCTCTGATTTTTGCACATTTATTTTGTATCCCTCCACCCTGCTGAACTTCTCAATTAGTTCCAGGAGCTTCCTGGTGGACTTTTTGGGATCACTCAGGTATAAGATCATGTCATCTGCAAATAGGGATAGCTTGACTTCTTCCTTGCCAATTTGAATCCCTCTTATGTCCCTTTCTTGTCTTATGGCTTCGGCTAAGACTTCAAGTACAATATTGAATAGAAGTGGTGAGAGTGGACAGCCTTGTCTAGTTCCTGATCAAAGTGGGAATGCTTCCAGTTGTTCCCCATTGAGCATAATCCTTGCTGTGGGCTTGTTGTATACAGCTTTTATTATATTGATGAAGGTTCCTTCCATTCCTACTGTCTCTAGCATTTTGATCATAAAAGGCTGTTGGATCTTGTCAAAAGCTTTTTTTGCATCTATTGAGAGTATCATGTGGTCTTGAATTTTGGACTGGTTTATATGGTGAATTACATTTATTGATCTGTGTATGTTGAACCAACCTTGTGTGCCAGGGATGAAGCCTACTTGGTCCCTGTGAATGATCTTTTTAATATGTTTTTAAATCCGATTTGCTAAGACTTTGTTGAGAATCTTTGTGTCTGTGTTCATCAGAGAGATTGGCCTATAGTTTTCTTTTTTAAGTGAGTCTTTATTAGGTTTTGGGATTAAAACGATATTAACTTCATAGAAGGAATTTGATAGTGTTCCTTCCTTTGCTATTTGATGGAACAGTTTAAGGAGTATTGGTGTTATTAACTCCTTAAATGTCTGGTAGAACTCTGTGCTGAATCCATCTGGTCCAGGACATTTTTTGGTGGGAAGATCCGAGATTACTTCCTCAATTTCCTCATATGTTATAGGACTATTTAAATAATTCACAACTTCCTGATTCAATTTAGGTAAGTTGTGTTTACTTAGAAATTCATCCATCTCTTTTATGTTGTCAAACTTCACAGAGTATAAGTTTTTGAAATATGATGTTATAATTCTCTGGATTTCTTAGGTATCAGTAGTGATAACTCCATGTTCATTTCTAATTTTGTTAATGTGTGTTTTCTCTCTCTTGCTTTTGGTTAATTTAGCTAGGGGTGTATCAATCTTACTGATTTTTTTAAAGAACCAGCTTTTTGACTGGTTGATTTTCTCTATTGTTTTCTTAATCTTGATTTCAGATATTTCTCCCCTTATTTTGCTAATCTCCTCCCTTCTACTACTTTTGGGATCAGATTGCTCTAGTTTCTCTAAAGCTTTAAGCTGCATTGTTAAGTTGTTTATTTCTGATGTTTTCATTTTTTTGATGTAGGCAATGAAAGCTATGAACTTACCTCTTAGGACAGCTTTCATTGTGTCCCAGAGATTTTAGTAAGTTGTATTTTCATTATCATTTGCTTTCAGGAAATCTTGAATTTCCTTTTTAATTTCTTCCTGAATCCAGTTCTCATTCAGCATCATATTGTTAAGTTTCCAGGAGTTAGTTTATTTTCTCTTGTTTGATGTGTTGTGGATGTCCAGCTTTAGGCCATGGTGGTCTGATAGGGCACAGGTTAGAATTTCAACAGTTTTGTATATGTGTAGATTCGTTTTGTGGCCCAATATGTGATCTATTTTGGAGAAAGTTCCGTGTGCTGCTGAGAAAAATGTGTATTCTTTGATGCGTGGGTGAAAAGTTCGATAGGGATCTGTAAGGTCCATTTCTTTAAGCGTTTGATTAAGTTCCAAAGCGTCTCTGTTAAGCTTTTGACCTATTCATCTATCCCATGTTGAGAGGGCGGTGTTGAAGTCCCCAAGAATTCTCGTTTGGGGGTTGATTTCTTGCTTTAGACGCTGTAGGGTTTTCTTAATGAATGTGGAGGGGCCCGTATTGGGTGCATATATGTTCAGTATTTTGAAGTCTTCCTGGTGAATTGTACCTGTGACTAAAATGTAGTATCCATCCGTGTCTCTTATAATTTTCTTTGGTTTGAAGTCCACTTTGTCTGATATCATAATGGCTACCCCTGTCTGTTTTCTGCTTCCATTAGCTTGTAGAATTGTTGACCAGCCTTTTATTTTTAGAGCGTGCCTATCTTTTGTGGTGAGATGGGTTTCCTGCAGGTAGCAGATTGATGGATTGTGATTTTTAATCCAAATTTGTAATCTGTGTCTCTTAATCGGTGAGTTAATTCCATTAACATTTAGTCTTATAATGGAGAAACTATTTTTAATTCCAGACATTTTTATGTTTAGTAGTTTTTTTATAAGTATATTGCTTCGCTTTTAATGGTGTTATACTTGCCTTCTGTTCTCCTGGATATGCCTGTTTTTTTCTTCAAGCTTGAGTATCATTTCTAGCATTTTTTGAAGGCCTGGTTTGGTGGACATGTATCCCTTCAAGTTGTCTTTGTGCTGGAAGATTTTTCTTTCTCCCTCGATCATGACTGATAGTTTTGCAGGGTAAATCAGCCTGGGTTGACATTTTTGCTCATTCAATACTTGAAGTATGTCTCTCCAAGCTCTTCTTGCTTTTACTGTTTCGACTGAGAAGTCATTTGTTATTTTAATAGGTTTACCTTTAAAAGTGACTTGTTTTTTTCTCCCTTGAAGCTCTCAGCACCAGTTCTTTATCTTGAATGTGGAGTGTTTAACTATTATTTGCCATGGCGAGTTTCTGTTTTGGTCATATCTGTTTGGGGTGTGGAATGCCTCTTGTATATGTATGAGCCTCTCTTTTTTTAGATGAGGAAAGTTTTCCTTGATGATCGTTTGAAAAATTTCCTCAGGGGTGGTATTTTGAGATTATTGCTCTGGTATTTCATGAATACGCATGTTAGGCTTCTTCAGGGTGTCCCATGTCTCCTGGATATTTCTCTCAAGTATCTTTTTGGCTTTAACAACCTCTTCCATTGAGCTGGTTAGTACTCCCACTTTATCTGCAAGGTCTGAAATTCTGTTTTCTGCTTCGTTAGTTCTGCTGATAAGACTCTGTGGAGTTCCGGGTTGAAGATAACTTGTCTTTTAGCTCAGTTTTAAACTCTGCTTGAGTCTGTTTTAACTGCTCTCTGCCAGTTTCTGTTTCTTGCACTGTTTTTCTCAACTCCTCCAAATGTCTGTTTTGTTCCTCTTCAAAGCAATTGATTCAATTATTTAATTCCTGCCGGATTTCCTTTTTCATAGTATTGAACATGGTAATGATCATATTTTGAAAGTCGATATCCTGGGTCAGGCTTTCATGGCCATTTTCCATGGGTTTGTTCTGGTTGGAGTCTAACATTATGGGATTAATTCCTTCAGTGGGAGATTTGTTAATTGAGTTGTTTCTCATGGATTTGCACTTTGACTTTGGCATTGTCGTTTTAACTCTTAAGATCTTTCAATTTCTGTGCGTTTTTCACTAAACTGAATTATTTGGCCTGGGGTTCTGGGGGTGGGCAGGGACGGAGCTTACGTAGGTCGAGGTGAGGCCCAGCTGGACTGCTCGTGTCCCGGGCGGCGGAGTGGGGGAGGGAGGATGGGGCGTAGGCGGGGAGCTATTTAACCTGGGGGAGCTAGAGCGGGGCCTGGGTGCAGAGGGGGTGTCCTCCTCCCACGCCCTGCCCGGCTCCGGCTGGATGGTGGGAGGGGCTGGGTCCCTTGGGCTGCCTGGGGTTCTGGTGGTGGGCGGGGGCGGAGCTTACCTAGGTGGCGGTGAGGCCCGGCTGGACCACATGCGCGTCCCGGGTGGCAGAGTGGGGGAAGGGCTTGTCCAGGGTCTTGACAAGGCCCAACATCTCTCCCTTTTGTTTTTGTAAGTAAGCCTTGGGACCAAATGTGTGATGCCTGTCTTAGGTCGTCTCCCTTTGGAAACCATACCCGTCTCTGGGTATCGCAGTTCAAGGTCTGGGCAAGCCTCTCCATGGCCTGTCTTAGGTTGTCCCTAGCTTTAGGGATCTTACCCATCATTGGTCAGCATGGAGGGCAGAGGAGGTATATGATTGATGGCCATAACCCGAGTTGGTATCCTGAGTGGCGAGTAATGAATCTCAACCTGATGAAGTTTAATAGCCTCTAGTTCTTTGCTGGATGAATTGAGTTGCCCTATTAATGATGCAAGGCCCAATGAGCAAGAAAAAGGACAAGGAGAGGGCCCAAGAGGGGGAGGAAGTAAGGGAGAAGGCCATTCTTGAAGTTTACACTTGCAAATCTCCAAATCCTCTGTCACAGGGCCAGACGAGGGCTGTCAGCACCAGGATGGTCAGGCATAGCAATGTCATCCTCTGGTTCTGGGGAGAGAGCAAAGGGGTGATTCTCAGGGGTACAAGACTCCTTGGAGATGCATTTATCATCCTGTAGGAGGTACTTTAGGTCCCTGGCGGGGATCCAGATGGAGTGTTTTTCACTCTGGGGAAAGACACAGCCAAATCGTCACCCTGCTGATATAAGGGGGTCAGGCCCTCTCCAGGCTCTCGTCAATGGGTCTTTCCAGCGCATCCAGATGGAGCTGTATGTGATAGAGGAGGTCCAGTGCCTTTGGAAAGGAGAAGCCCGATCCATTTTTGAAAAATTTAATATATTTAAAGTAAATAGCGCTCTCTTTAGTTGATCATGAGGAGGTGATGACTCCCCCTGCTGTTTTTGTGGATTGTGGGGATCCCCATGGTGTGTGAGACACGCCATATATTAAGGAAATCTATAAAAGTCTTACTAGTAAAGCATGGGCCATTATCGGTTTTAATTTGAACCGGAAGACCAAGTGTGGTAAAGCATTGACGCATATGGCTAATGGCATGTTTGGATTTTTCTCCTGTGTGGGCTGATGCCCAGCAGGCATGGGAGAAAGATCAATGGTAAGAAAGATATATTTGAGCTTGCTAAAAGGGGGGTAGTTCGTGACATCTATTTGTCATAAATTGTTGGTTCTTAGCCCATGAGGATTGACCCCCATCTTCTGAAGGAGAGAGATTTGTAAAAAAGGTCGGCAGGATTTGCAAGTGCAAATAATCTTTTTAAGATGCCTTAATAGGCACTAAAGGATATTTGTGATGGAGGCCTCTCCAATTAGTGTGGGTGAGGCGATGGAAACTATTGGCCTCCTCAAAAGTCATGCCCTTGCAGAGAAACCCTGGTAGATTTTGGTGACCTCAAAGGTGTTGGAGGAAAATGAGGTTGGTCCTTTGTTTAAGTAGAGACTGAACTTGGATCATTAAGGGAGATATAGGGTTAGAGTCTAACCTGATGTGGAACTCAGCAGGCTGACAACATAAAGGCTGTCAGAGAACAGGTTGAATGACTCTTGTACGGTATCCAATGCTAAGGCGACAGCAAATAGTTCTTTGAATTGTGCAGATCCCTTGACCTCATGGGTGACCGACCTGCTAGGTGCTGGTATTTACCCAGTTTATGGAGAGGGTAGACTACTAAAGATGCCCCCAAACATTCCCCATCAATAAAAGCAGTAAGAAAATCAGGGTTAGACTGGGATAAGAAGAGTTTGGGGGGTACCCAGTTTAATCTATTAAATGGACTCACCCATCTGTGGGGGCCATAGTGACAGTCAATTTTTCCCATAAACGCTTCTAGAGCTATGGTAATTCTATCATTGTACCTCTGGAGCCAGGTGAAATCTGTTAGCTTAAAGGGAACGATCAGGAAATGGGGCTCTATTCCAAACAGCCTGGTGGAGGTATCTCGGCCTTTGATGATGCAATCTGCAACTTGGTTGGTCATAGAATACACTCTAGGGGCTGTATGAAAAGATGTATCCAATGGATGGGGTGGCCCTCCTGGGCCAGAAGGGCAGTACATAGGTGCTACCAGAGAATAAATAAAGGGTTACAGGAAGGAAGTGTTTATGGCACCTTGAACCTTTTGTAGCAAGTGTTTATGTGATGGATCAAGGATCACATGAGAGGAAAGGTCAAGCCCTTTTTCAGATCCTCCAATTCTTTCTCCACTTGGAATTTTCTCTTCTGGAATTGTTTTTAGCTTTCTGAGAGAATTGTCCCTCCAACTCGTTTCTTTTCTTTCTCCACTGTCAGAACAGGAGGCTTAGAACTTTGGCTGTATTTCCTAGCAGCGAAACCATTCATCTTTGCAAAGAGCAATCTTAAAACTTCCTCTTCCTGTTCCCAGTTCAAATCACCAATATCCACATTTACTTGACTACTTGGCCATTCCTGATTTACACTATTTGTGCTGTGTTCTCTGCCATCAAATGTCCTGATTTTGGGATATTCTGTTTTTCCTGCACATGCTGTTCTCATCTTTAAATTGAAGGCAGCTTGTGCTATTTGCTTGTAATGCCTCCTGCTGGTTAGAATCTGTTTCTTTATTTGTTTTAGAGCATTTAGAAAGAACCATCCAGATGTTCTTAGCCAGCCTCTTCACTCTATTCATTTCCCTGTCCTTGTCAATTTCTACCCGACCTGCTTGGTTCTCTATTATTGCTTGTTGCTGAAGTTTTTGAAACTACAGTCTCAAACTCTGTTGTGATTTCTTCTGGGTAAGTTGCAGGATCTTTTCTTTAATGACTCTCTTGCAACTTCTGGAAGCTTTTTGTCAGCTTTTTTGTCCTTCAGGTGGTATGTGAGAGCTTTGTGAAGATTGAGCTCTCTCTGCCTTTAAGAGTCTCCTGATGCCTTTTCTCTGAGTTACAAGGTCATCAGGATGTAGGGGAATAAAACTCTAAGCAAGTCTAGTGCGGGGTCAGGATTGGAGGAAGACTACCCCATAACTTATGGGGGTAGACTCACCTGTAGACCAATTAGCCTGTCAGCAATCATCCGAGGGCAATTCACACATTGCCTCACATGGGACACCAGTCTGCCAGGCTATCGGCAGCTAGTGTGGAAGGGAGTGCTGGTCCAGCCAGGCACAACCTGGGGCTGAGCAGGATGATGAGGTCGCCGGCCCGGACCCCCCTCACCACCGGGGAAAGACACACCAGGCTAGAAGCTCTGTCGAAGCAGGAACTGACTTTATTCCAACAGTCAGGCCCTTATATACCCAACCTGACATCCCATAAGTCCTAGCGTGAGTCTTTGCTGATTGGCCCTCTCAGCTAGGCAGTTTAATGGCACCAACTGTAGAAGGTGTAGTCTTGTGAGATTTGTAGTCTCGTGAGATTATTATGGGCTAGTGGGGCATTACTATGGGCCAGTTGCTGTTGCAACCTAAGGCTGTATGGCATCAGCCATAAGGCTGTGTTGAATCATGCTGGTGAGGCAGTTTAAACAGGTCATGAAATTCTAGCCAGGCTCAGGAAGTTCCAACAGGCCTTGTCCAGGGTCTTGACGAGACCCAACAATTTCTTGCTCTTTAGAAGTTTTGGCTGAATAAAAAAGGCTTTTCCAGAGTCAGCACACAAAAGTTGGTGCAACTGTGGATTGAGTGGACCAAGTTATTTTTCAACCTTGATTTGGAATTTGGCAGCATTCCCCAGGTGGAGTTTTGGTGTATAATTCAGGGGTTCATAGAGAGCAGCAAAAGCTTGACTCCAAGTGGCAGGCATAGAGTTCCTGCAAGGTAATGTGAAGCTTACAGCTGCAGAGGCAAACCTGAAGTATTGTTGGAGATGCCAGAACCGTGGGATGTATGGTGAAGATGGCTTTGAGTGGAGACTCAACCTGGTTCAGAGGAACTCTACTTCTACAACTTTGAGCTGCAAACAGGGGCTGGGAATGCCTAGAATCTTTGAGCCACCATGACTACATGATGAGCAACAGAAGATGGACACTGAAGTACAGGATGTGGTATTTGATTTGCTGGACTTGATTCTAATTTGATATTTTCTTATTGTGTCAATGTACTCTTTTAATGTTTGTTAATACAAAGATAATTCTTTTATTTTTTAATGTTTTCTCCCCCCTTCCTCTGTTTTTCTTTTTCTTGGTCTCTCTCCCCTTTCCTGTCCTTCCCTCCCCTCCCTTTCCTTTCCCTCCCTTCTTCTCCCTCCCTTTCTCTCCCTTCCCCCTTCTCTTCTCTCCTCTTTTCTCTTTCCTCTCCTCTCTTCTTTTTTATCCTTTCCTCTCCTATTTTTAATGTTTTATGTGTGCTAAAGTGTTTAACTTATTGACTTGATAAAATCTCATGGTTCTAGCATCAGCTAAAGGCACCAAGATCCTTGGAGGCAAGGGATTGACAGCCACAGTAGTGTTCCTATGCTTAAGGGGAACACAAGAAAGGGTTCAGGGAAATGCCACTGGGTCCTTGTACATCATTGGAGAGGAGGACCCAGAGGAGAGTTAGGCATACACAATAAAAGACTCTCTGGGAATTGGGGGGGAGGCACTGGGGGATGGGGAGGGAGGGAAGGGGAGCAAGGGGTTTGGGGGGAGGAGGAGGGAGGGAGGGAACTGGTCTACCTATTAAGTTTGTATGAACGGAAATAATAAAAAATGTATTAAAAAACAGATGGGGAGGACCAATGATATGCAAGATACTCCACACAAGTTAGGGCTGCAGTAGCCATAATTGGACTTTGCATGTCCTGCACAATGACTGACATATCAGTGATGCCCCAATGTCTAGCATGGATCACAGACACTATAATCCTTAGAGGCAAGGGATTAACAGTCAATAGTGTTTCCATACTAACTGGGAGCCCATGAAAGGGCTCTGGGCTATGCCACTGAGTTCTGACACCTCACTAGAGTGGAGGACTCAGAGGGAGATTTGGCATTAACACAAAAGAATGCTCCAGGAGATGGGAAGGGGGAAGGGGGAGGCATTGGGAGAAGGGGAGGGAGGGGAAAAGGTGGGAGGGTACAAGGGGGACTGGGGAGGGGTGGAAAGAGGGAGAAGACCAGGGTAACCTATTGAGTTTGTATGATTGGGGAAAATTTAATTAATTAATTAATTAATTAAAAATACAGGTAGTAACTTTCTACTCACAATGGACATCTAATGTGTGAGCCAATGCTGTGAGTCAAAACCATTTGCCTGTGGGTTCTGATACTGCTTCTTTGTAGATGTTGGAATTTCAGAGAACTTCCATTTTTTTATTGATTATAATCCATGATTATGGTGCTTATTTTTGGTATAGGATGTGTTATTTTGATTCAGATATACATTAGCTATTGAATTGTGATAATTATCACAACATTGTTGCATTTTAACATTCCTTACAGAAAATATGCTCAAAATTCATTAATATTTACATATAAATAGACATTTAAGTATATATACACATAGCTTTTTATATTATAATTACTATACTCTACCATCGAATACCAGCTTGCTTTTCCTCCTGGTAGTTTAAATGGATGTGCTTTCAGTGTTTTATAGATGCTGTCATTTAAGCAAAGTAAACTTACTCTAGAAAGCCTTCTATATCTTTGTGCTGTCTATTGCTAGCCTCCTACCATGACTCTTGTTCCTTATAAAAAAGAGTTACCTCAACTTCCAGAAAATACAAGAACCAGATGAACCAGTTGAAATATTCAATGGCTGGCAGTTCTGGATGTCATAGTCCTATATATCCTTATGATTTATTTTAATTTTCTTTTGAGTTTCCTTTCTGGGTGAGAAAAAATAGCTTATATTTTAAGAAAAGAGGAAACATTGTAGTTAACATGAGTGTGTAATTTGTCCCTTATAATGTATTCCCCTAAACTGAATTCTAGCAAACGAACCCTAGATTCCCAAAGGCCCTTCACATTTGGGCTTATGACTCTGTAAAATACACTTTTGTAGCTGAGCTTCTTTCTCAGACCTTATCTACTGCTACAAGATTCAGTATCCCAGTGAACTTGCTGTGTCTATTTTTTAAACCTCTCAAAGTAATAAATTCTGTTAAATATCCTGGTACATAATGGTTTATAAGCATTTTCACCAAAGACAGTTCCTGTTGTTCTTAATTTTTGGAAATTTGTATTTGTTTTTGCTTCCTTGTCTTCAGACAAGAGCCACTGAAGTATTGCGGTCACCCTTAAAATCCTTTTGAGTCATAAAAAAAAAGATTTTAAAATGTTGGAACTGATCTTTTAACGACAGAACACTTTAAAATTATGAGAATTTTTTAGAATTTTAGAATTAATAAAATTAAATGTATTTATGAGATTAAATTTGATATCTGTGGGAACAAGGATTAAAGGTTATAGTTTAAAATGATATATTCTTATGTCAAGTTGAGAAGGGGTTGAATGTCATAATTAAGTACAGGTGTCAACTTGATGGCTGTGTTTGAACTGAACATTTGTAGATAATTGTTAGTTCAGTTAAGCCCAGAGCAAACCTGCAGGGGATTACCTAGTTGATGGGGCAGATCCAACCCATGGTGGGTGGGACTAGGCCCTGGATAGATGAATAAAATACAGAAAGCTGGTTGAGGAAGTTGGCATCCTTCTGTATACTTGGCTAGACATCCTGATCTGGCAAGTAAGGATTATCCCTTTGTCAGCTATTACATGAATATGGTGTGGCCAGTTTCCTTGGTCCTGGTATTGGTGTGAGCTTTCCTGTCAAGCTGGACTAAAAACTGTAACCAGACTATTGGACTATCCATAAGAGAACAAACCCCTTGTTCCTTTAAGCCATTTGATGATGATTTTATTAACAACCATGCAGTCTAACTGCAACAAGGACTAATATCTAGAGTGTATAAAGAACTCAAAAAATTAAACACTAAGTAGATAAACAGCACAATTTGAAAGTAGGCTGTAGAACTTAAAAGACATTTCTCCCAGAAAGAAATTGAAATGTCCAACAAATACCTTTAAAAATGTTCCATCTACCTAGCCATAAGGAACGTGAAAATCAAAACTACCGTGAGATATCATCTCACCCTGGTCAAAATGACAAAAACCCAAAATACTGCAACAACACATGCTGGAGAGGATGTGGGGAGATGGGAAACCTTATACATTGCTGGTGGGAATGCAGACTTGTACGCCACTATGGTGATCAGTATGGCAGTTCCTCAAAAAGTTAAAAATTGAAATGCCATGTTACCCTACTATACCACTTCATTGTAGTATAGAGACACATGCACATACATGTTCATTGCAGCACTATTCACAATAGCAAAGTCATGGAATCAATCCATGCCAGAGAGTTGACGAATGGATAATAAAAATGTGCCACATATACACAATAAAATGCTTGCTGTACAGCTACCAAAAAATGAATTAATGAAATTTGCGGGTAAATAGATGCGTTTGAAAAGCCATGTTGAGTGAAGTATCCCAAGCACAGAAAACCAGACATCACTTGTTCTTCCTTATAAGTGGAACCTAATTCCAAGCCCTCATAATGACATATTCAACGCAAAATCTTTTTATAACCCTTTACAACCACAAAGGATTGGAAGTAGAAAGGTAGGGCAAATAAGACCCAAAGAGAATGAAGACAAAGAAACAAAGTTCAATAGAGAAATAAGGCCACCATCAAGAAAGACCCATAAGTATGAGATAATCGGATCCAAACCATGGTCAGTCTCCTTCTGATCACTGGTGTTTGGATTGGTTTGAAGTACTGACTGTGTGTTCCCCATCATAGGGGTGAAGGTTAATGATTAGAAGACAACCAGATTATGTCCTGGAGGTTGATCCCACTCACTACTGTGCCCTACTGCTGATCCTCCCTCTTTCTGCTTGTGAGGCAGTTTTAACCTCTGAACCATCTCTGCAACCTATGTTTTTATATTCAGTTTGAAAGTATTTTGTTGAAGATTTTTGCATCTGTATTCATCAGTGCAGATGACATGATTCTACCTGAAAGGCCCCAAAAGCTCTACCTGGAGACTCCTAGAATTTATAAAAAGCTTCGATAATGTGGCAGATTACAAAATTAGCATACAGACATTAGTAGCCCTTTCTATATACCAAAGAAAAGCAAATGAGAAAAAAAGAGGGAAATAATCTTATTCACCATGGCTTCAAAAAATACTTTGGAATAAAACCTAACCAAAGAGGAGAAAGACCTATACAATGAAAACTGAAAAACATTGAAGAAGGAATAAAAGAAGACAAAAGGTAGGAAGATAAACCACATGTGTAGATTGATAGGATTAGTATGGTAAAAATGGCCATGCTACCAAAGGATATGAACAGATGCAATGAACTCTTGATCAAAATCCAAATGCAATTCTTCAACAAATTGAAGAAAACAATCTTAAAATTCAAATGGAAGCCCAAAAGACCATTGCCAAAGCAATCTTCAGCAACATAAAAACAGTTGGAGTCACCACTGTACATGACTTCAAGGAATACCACAATGCCATTGTAATAAAAACAACATAGTACTGGCATAAAAATATACACATTGATTAACAAATTAGAATTTAAGACTCAGACACAGATCAACATACATACAACCATCTTTTTTTTTTTTTTACAAAGTTAGCAAAAATACACACTGAATAAAAAACACCTTCTTTATTAATCAGTATTGGAAAATTGGATATAGAAGAATGAAAGTTGTCATGGTTTGAAATGTGTCCCCCACAGTCTCATGTGTCTGGGAAGGTCATGGCACCTTGAGAAGTGGAGACTTTGCTGGAGGAAGGCAGTCACGAGGGGTGGGCTTTGAGGTAGATTAGTCCCATCCTACCTCCAGGAGAAGTCTGCCTTTGCAGCAAGCAGCCTTGCAGCTCTCAGCTTCCAAGAGGTGACATAGCCTACTCACAGTTTTGACCAGCCAGCCATGCTGCCTCTGCCATGAGAAACTGTGCCTTCCCTCTGGAACTGTAAGCTGAATAAATCTCTCTTTCTCCCTTAAGTTGTTGACTTTGGGTGCTCTCTCACTACAATAGTTAAGAGTAACCATTATAAAAGTTAACTTTTATCTTTTACTTTGCACAAAAATCAATTTGAAATGGATCAAGGACCTCAATATCAAACCTGAAACTCTGAAACTTATAGAAAAAAGAAAAGGGAGTGCACTTGAAATGATGGGTCTAGGCAAATTTTCTTAATAGAAGCTTGTCTACACAAGAAATTGAGCAACAATCAAGTGGAATTTCATGAAATTAAAAAAGCTTCTGGTCTGCAAATGAAACTATTAATAGAGCAAAAAACAACCCAATTAAAAAATGGGCCATAGAACTAAAAAGAAACTTTTCACAAGATGAAATTCAAGTATCTAGCAAATAGCTTTTAAAAATGTTCCACCTCCCTAGCCATTAGGGAAATGCAAATTAAAACCACCCTGAGAGCTTGTTTCGAGCAGGCAACAAAGTTATTTATATAACCTTGACTAAAGACTAGTTGTCATGGTTAGGCACAGGTATGAATTTGACAGTTGAGGACTTGAGCTCTGGGCACATTTGTGGAGAATTAGTGATTGAGTTAGGCCCAGAGCAGACCTGCAGGAGATTGTCTAGCTGATGGAGAAGGCCCAGCCCATGGTAGGTGGGATTAGGCCCTAGAATAAAACACAGACAGCTGGTTGAGAGAGTTGGCATCCTTGTGTATACTTGGCTAGACATGCTGGTCTGGCAGGTAAGGATTGTCCCTCTCTCAGCCACTTCTCTCAGCCATTATGTGGTGATGATGTGGCCAGTTCCCTTGGCCCTGGTGTTGGTGTGAACTCTCCTGTCATTCTGGACTATGAACTGTAACCAGTAATTTTAAGAGAATAAATCCCTGTTCCCTTGGTCATTTATCAGCAACCATGCAGGTGAACTGCATCACTGGTCCTCCTCTATTCTGGGAAGATGGTAGTCTTCCATCCAGTGCACAGCTTTAAGAGGGATGCACAGCCAGCCCCAATGGGGTGACAGATGTCACAGTCAGATTGCCTTTAGGGTCTGGGGCTGGACAGGTGAAGAGAAGTGCTCATGTAAGTGAGTCTACCCAGTGAAGGGCTACTTGGTCTGCCATGGAGGCCTAAGTCCCCACTGGAGTAGATAATTCAGGGCAAACCCTGGGGTCCACAGAAGCAGACAGACAGGAGTGTTGGAGGGAGTAGGATAGATTGGTGAAGGGAGAGGAGAATGGCAGAGAAAGGGGGCAGGGAGGAAAGGAGAAGAATAACTACTCATTATGCTTGTAAAACTAGAAAAAATAAAATTAATAAATTTAAAACACTACCCTGAGATATCATCTCATTTCAGTCAGAATGGCTAAGATCTAAAATACAAATAGCAACAAATCCCGGCCAGGATGCATGGAGAAGGGAACCCTCATATGTTGCTGGTGGGATGTAAACTTATACAACCCCTTTGGAGATCAATTTGGAGTTCTTAAAAGAGTTAAAAATTGATATGAAATACCATATGACTCAGCTATATCACTCCTGGGAATATTCCCAAAGAATATGACATCCTTCTACAGAGTCACATGTGCGCTATATTCATAGCAGCTCTATTTACAATAACAGAAATGGAATCAACCTAGATGTTCAACAGTTGGTAAATGGTTAATGAAAATGTGATATATATATATAATGGAAAACTATTCAGCCATCAGAAAAAATGAATTAATAAAATTTGGAAGTAAATGGATAAAGCTAGAAGAAATTGTACTGAGCAAAACATCTCAAATGCAGAAAGACAGACACTGGCAAAGGAACACAAGTCAAGGGTGTGAAGGAAGATTCCAAAAGACTGAAGAGGAAAGAATATGGGGAAATAGAAGAACACGGCATCTATGAAAGAAAAGTTTTACAGGGAAGGGAAGGATGGAGATAAGACAGTAAAGGAGTGGGGTTAGCCTTGGGGTAACCAATTACCTGCTAACTAACTTCTTTTTTTTTTTTTGAAAATTTTTTTATTATTATTATTTATTCAACTGTGCACATGTGCATGTGTATGTGCGCGCGCGTGTGTGTGTCTGTGTGTGTGTGTGTCTGTGTATGTGTAGAACCACGGACGAATTCACGAACCACCATAGACGCCTCCACCTCCTTCTGCCCCAGGATTCACAGGCTCCGCCCTACCAGGACCAGAAGCGCAGGCCGCCCCTGCATCTGCCTGGCGTCTATACGTGGAATCTGGGATCCGAACTCAGGACCTTCTGCCTGCAAGGCGGAGGCTTAACCCCTGAGCCACCTCTCCAGCCCCCCTGCTAACTAACTTCTAATCCCACCCCTCCTTAATGCCAGGGGACTCACATCCAGTATTTCTGGTCTATTTATTTATTTAAATGGTGCACACATGAATGTAGTGACTTTATAATATTTTCAGCTCTTAGTCCCAAATCCCATTTCTCCTCTTTTTCCCCTTACAACCTTTCATCTCTCCTGCCAGACTCCCTCCTACTTCATGCCCCAGTATTTTAAATAACAGTAGAAAGCTATTTATGTCCAAATAACAGTGGAAGGGGCGAAAATAGATAGTAGATAGGATCACTGTCTTAGTATTAACCATAAGTACTTGATAGTAAATCACCACCTAGACACTTCTCATTATATCTTTAGATAAAAAAGTCTCAACACTCAATCAAAATGCAGCCTAATGCAATGGAAGAATAGTGACATAGAAAATCACAACTGACCAGAATGCAGAGTATCAGCGACCTCCAAATATTCATTCCTAATCAGACCATCCTAATCTCTTTCCATCCTAAAGCTCAGAAAATCTTGTGGAAGAGGGGGCAGGAAGATTGTAAGAACCTAAAGGTGGGGAGGTATACTTCAGGCCAGATTACTCCAGTCACGATAGGACTATTGCACCCAGAAGTTCACTGCAGTGGGATCTACCTCCTCCAGATCCACACGATTGCTGAAATATTAATATTCCCCCATGTACCAGTGAAGATCACAGGAGATATAATTACATGCAGTGGGGATTATAGGGGAATGTGGTAGGTAAAGGGGAGCATCCCACCAGTGGGTTACCCACTGAAGGACTGCTTATAATGCTATAGATGCCTAGGTCCCCTACAAGTATAGACAACCCAAAGGGAGCTCTGTGATTCACACTAGCAGAGAGTCAGGATGAGTGTGAGAGGGGACATGGGCATCAACTCATCTTTCTGTAAAATTTTTTTCTGTAAAATTTAAGAAATTTTTAAGATAAATAAATAAATATAAAAGCAATCCATAGAATGGGAGGAAAATCTTTGCTAACTATAAATATGACAGGAGACTAAAATCTAGAACATACAAAGAACTAAAAAAGATAAGCATCAAAAAAGTTAACCCAATTAAAAACGAGCTTTGGAAGTAAATAAGAACTTTCCAAATTAAAAGTCCAAATATCTAAGAAATACCGGAAAATGTGTCCAACATCCCTGACCATAGGCAAGTGCAGATCAGAACTACTTTAAGATTCCATCTTATTCCAATCAGAATGGCTATGATCAAGAACACAAATGCTGGTGAGGATGCGGGGAAAACAGGAACCCTTATTTATTGCTGGTGTGTTGTGTGAAGTACTTTTCCTGGGGTGACACCACGCAACCATCTTCCCTCCCCTGACAGGACTTTCATGAGAGAACAAGTTGATGACAAAGCAACCAGTTTCATAGGCTTGCTTATGGGAGCAGAGGTGAGGGGTACTGTACAGGTTACCACAGCATGCTAATGGCTTCCTTGTTGCTGTCTTGATGGATCTCTCTCTCTCTCCTCGACTGCTCTGGTATCTTCTAGCTGAACAGCTTCCTTGAAGCTTCTTCACTGTGGGAGAGATCTTCTGTCTTCTAGCTGGCAGAATCAGCTGCTACATTTTATCCTAGAGGGAGCTCCTCTCCCTGTAAGCTTGTCAGTTTCGGGAACTGCCAAGCCTGGGGAGTAAGACAGCACAGAGGAAAATGTGCCACACAACACTGCAACCCTTTCCTGTGGCTCTTACATTCTCTCTGCCTCTCTTCCACAATATTTCCTGAGCCTGGGAAGGGGTGGTATGTGTATCCATCTATGATTGGGCACTAGGGCCACTGTGTCAGCAACAGTCACTTGTCCTCGGTAGCTTCACAAGTTGTTATGAGTCTTTTGTCAACAACTACTATCACTGTTAGAACTTTCCCATAGGTAAATGTGGCAGCAACAGTACCGTATAGGCATAAGCACAGATGTTTAGATGGCAATTTCACAGACACACCATATCCATTTAACAAAATAATTTCAGAGACCTCCTCACTGGGGCCTATGGACTCCCCAGCCATAGGTCTTTGTTCTGGCTAACAGTACCAGACATGAACTCTCCCTGTGGAGTGGGCCTTAAACCCAGTCAGAAAGCTGTTAGTTGCACCCAGAACAGTCTTGCCACTATTGCATCAGCATGCCCTTACTGATATCCATACTCTTTGGTCAATGCCCACTTGCTACTAGGGCTGCTGGCTGCCTGGCAAGGGCCATGTTCTCACCCACCTGAGCTTCAATCTTGCCCACAGGGCATCAGGGCTACACTCTTGCCTGCTTGGTACCAGGACCATATTTTGCCCACTTGGCTATCAGGACCATGCTCTCGCCTTCCTGGCTATCAAGGCTTTCTTCTTGTCTGCCTGGCCAGACCCTCTTGCACATATGGCATGTGATGTCTTCAGCATTAGAGTTTTACCAACCAGTTCTGGCATGCAGCGACAGCAGTGGCAGTAGCTTTTACTATTTGTGGGACCTCTGGGGCCTCCTTGGCCAACAAGTCACAGCAGACAATCCACCCCTAGCACTGTGATCCACATTCAACTACCATATGGCTTCCAGGAGTACCTTGTACATTTCCACAAGTATGTGCCTTAGCTTCCTCTTTAACCATTGCTTTAATTTCATTCTAGTGGGTGTTGGCTGTTTCTTACCCAACCTTAAAGTTATCCCAAATCTTGTAGTTTCTGAACTATGCACTCTTTGTGAACTGCTTTCCTATCTTTCCTTCAGACATACTTGTATGATTTCTACATTGATTTCCAAATCCTGTAATGTACTCATGTTAACATTACATTATCTATATAACAAAAATTTTTACAAGGAGTTGACAGGATCTCTGAAATCTCACCCAGTTCATTCCAAGTATCAAATGATCTCAGCAGTCAACAACTGAAAAAGATACTAAAGGAAAACAGTTAACAAGATCCAACATAACATGAAAGTTTTCCATAGCTTTTCTAAATTACTTTCTAAAAAGAATGTTGTGGGGTACCATCTTATGCAGCTTTCTATAATCTATAGATCTTTTTCCTGAGACACCATCCTGTTTCTTCATCTTGGGTCACTTCTGTGGGGATTTCATATATCTCCTTACCTCCAATGTGCTTGATGTGACTGACTGAAGCTGCTGGGGCCTGCCTAGGACCAATGGTCAATAAGGCTTTGCTTTGCCATGCTATAGGTTGCTTCTCTGGATCTAACAGGCTCTGAGTTTGGCACTGTGGCTGTGATTTAACAGTTGACTTTCACCAGTCAGACCTGACTACTTTGAGAGTCCCGGATCTGGTAGACTTCGGACTGGCTCTGCAGCTGCGGACATTCTTATTGTCTCTCACTTAATAATACCTGATGCTGTGGGAGCCCTGGACTAGGCAAATAATTCCCGTTTACAGCATATCTTTTCGTAGGAGAGAAATGTACACAGTTTACTTTGGGGGGGATTATTCCCCACCCTGGGACATGTTTAGACTTCATCTGCATTGCCTTAACATTCATTCCTTCTGTGAACTGTTGTTCAGGTTTCAAAGCCTTCCAGAACCTCACTAGCACAGCATTTAGCTTTTTGTCAATCTTTCTTTTAGAAACTCCAGCCTGACACAAATCCTGCTATATCTGCTTTTGAGAGACACAAACAGACACTTTTTCTGTTTTGTCCTTTTCCTGGCTCTTCTAGGTTGCTTTGCCACTTTATAGAATTGATTTACATGTTGGGCTTGATTTACATGCTGGTCTAAGTCACTCAGATTTGTCAGAGACTCTTCAACCCTGTGAATATCACATCCCACCAAGAGGTTCAGCAAAGCCACTAAATCATTATACCAGTCCTGAGGTTCCAGTTCAATTAACTTCTTTCTTAATTCCCCTGTAAACACAGTTCTATCTGGTCCAGTAAACTGGGCATCAAACTCTTCTCTTATTCCAGGCCCTTCAGCAATTCCTGTCCTTCCTTTATAGTCTTCCACTCCCTGACATTTATGGGGACCTAAGAGGTGATAACCATGTGTTTCTAACTGTACATATGAACCAATTCATCAGGGACTGATCTCCCTCACACTGCCTCAGATTTATGCAACCTTTATCTCGAAGAGGAATAGGTAGTTATGTTACTTAGTTTCTCCGCTTCCTCATACTTAGGCTTCAGAGCATCTGTTTATGTGGACACTGAATTTCCATCTGAGTCATCTATACTAGTGAGGACTCAGAAACTCAGTGGAATAGCTTGGGGCCCCTTCTTGGGGTGCCTGCTAGTATGGGGTCTCTATTACGACTGTTTAACTCCTTACCTCTAAGGATCCTACTGCCTGAAGCCTTCTTCCCTGTGATCTGTACTGGACTTTAGGGGGTTGTTGACATGTCAGCCATTGTGCAGGTCAGGTGAGGTCAATCATGTTGTAGCTGTATCTTGGCTGCTACAGCCCTGATTTGTGTGGAGTATTTTTTTTTATGTGTGTGTATGTGAAGTATTTTGCATATCGTGGTTCTTCCCATTTTTAGGCTCTTAAAGTGTCTCCATATTCACATTAGTCATTCTTAAAACATATCCATATGTGGATCCACTCATCAAGCAGGCAGGCCATACTGTACCACACAGATGAGGACACCCTGGGATTCCCCTCACAAACGCTCTGTCTCCCCCTGCTGATGCAACAACAGCCACACACCTCACTACCCACAGTGGCACCCTTGCAAGCATCACCACAGCCAGAACGCACTCTGTCACACCCCACATGGGGAAGGACAGCCATCTCCCCATGGATGTTTCTTCCTCAGACTGCTCAGCCTCAGCTGCAGGTCTGATCGCCCATGGCAGGAGTCATGGAATCACTCCTCCCCAAGCCATTCTTGGTTCTATCATCAGTGAATATGTTGGGATTTCTTACAGAAGTCTATATTGGGTTTCCCCCATGGATTCTCCTCCTTCACCCAGACACAATGGCACTAATAAGATGGTACCTCCCTTGCTCAGTTGCTGCAAGCATCAGGGAGTTTCACTGATAGGATCCATCAGGTTTTTCCTGCACTGGTGTCCTCCCTGTTCAGCAAGGTTTCCAGACAGGAGACAGTCAGGCCTCACCCCATTCTAGCGCTGCTCTCTTGCCCTGCAGCATGCCAGCTCCTTCCTGGCTCCCCTTTGGTTTGCCATGATCCTGCTGACCTACATCAAATGTTGTGTGAAGTACTTTTCCTGGGGAGACACCACACAACTGTCTCTGCTCCCCAGATAGGACTTTCACGACAGACCAAATTGGGTTTGCTTACAGGGGCAGGGGTGAGAGTTACTGACAAGGGCAGGGGAAGCTCACCACAGCGCTCTCTCTCTCTCTCTCTCTCTCTCTCTCTCTCTCTCTCTCTGTCTCTCTCTCTCTCTCTCCTTGACTGGTCTGAGATCTTCTAACTGTACTGCTTGTCTGTTCAGCAATCTCTCCCAGGGTTCTTCCCTGCTGGGGAGTCTTCTTCAGACTGCCTCTAATTGCTGAGCAGTCCTGTCTGCTTGGTTGATAGAAGCGGCTTCTCCTCTTCTCCCAGCAGTTACTTTTTATCCTAGAGGGAGCCCCTCTCCCTCTCAAGCTTGTCAGTTTCAGGAACCTCTTCGAGTCTCTGGAGTTGTTTACTGACCAAGACCTGAGCAAAGATCAGTGTGAATGCTCATAGGAAAAAGTGTCGTCATTGTTGATGAATCAGTGTGTTTCATTAGGGTTGCTTTTCTTAAACATATTCAACATGAAGACATTAGAATTCTAGAAGGAACATTTTAAATGTCCATAATTTGAATATTTCATAGTATAATGATTATCCAAAGTGAACAGTATATAGTACACTTCAAAGTCATGAAGTAAATTTCAAATTCTTTTCCTGTGAAAACCACAAATAGGACTGAGGAGATGGCTAGTGGATAAGCCTCAATCTTGAGGACTGGTTTAGATACTCAGAACCCACAGAAAAGCCAGACAGGCACCATAACTGTCTATAATCACAGCACTCTGAGGCAGAGATAGCAATGCCAGGGTGAACTGATTAGCTAGCCTGATGATTGGTGAGCTCTGGATTCAGCTGAGACCCTGCCTTGACCAAAAAAAAAAAAAAAAAGGAGAGTGATTGAAGAAGGCACCTGACCTCAACTTTGGATCTTTATGTGCCTGCGTATACATGCACCTATACAAACATGCACACACTCCCTACATATACACACAGGCAAAAAAAAAAAAAAGAAAATATTTGAGATGATAGAGGATATAATACTTTGATTAAACTATTCTATTGTCTTAATGAACAAATAGTTCACCAAAAATACACTTCACACATTTTGGGGGTTTATGTTGTTTATTTTTTGTGTATTTATTTCTAATTTAAATGAATTTCTTTTCATGTATTTGTTTCTATTTTAAATTTTGCAATGTTCCATTGGAAAGTTCCTGGGAACTTTTTTTCTCTGCAGCTCACTCCAATAGTCATAGCCAAAAATCTTCCTCAAGAGGCTTTTGCATAAACAGGAGCAGCACAATGTCAGACACATGGCCGTGTCCATGTGTGTTTGCTTGGACAGGCTGAGGTGATAGGATTTGGGTTCAGAGAAAACATTTTGCACTTAAGAAAACATTTTGCAGGGGTCATGTCTACATGGTTCTGCAAGGAAGAAAGAAAAATAAGCAATTATGAGATAGAGAGAAGGAAAAGGGTAGACTGATCTCAGAAACGGCCAAAGGTAAAACACAGGTAGTTGCGAATGAGTTAGGGGAACCTTACCTGACACAGTTTCCACAAACAGGTGACGACTTGCACTGGGATCTCACGCCTTGGATTTTCAGCCTCACAACAAACATCTTCTGGGGACCAAAGGACTCAGGACAGCAGAGTTGGAAGCAGGGCCAATACTTGCAGTCAGGGCCACAGTAGTAGGTCTGGTTCAGGGGCAAAATGGTGTCATCATCACAGCACTGTTCCAATGGATTATATATCTGATCCCCACACCTGGGAAATGGCTGGCACAGGAACAGCGATGAGTCGGCAGGATCATCTGTAAGAAGTGTTGATAGTGGTGTCCAGGAAGGAACTGGCCATTCAATTGACGATCTCCTTCCCTAAAAACAGCCTCTCCTACCTCACTTCATGTTTCCCTAATCTTTGTTCTCACCTGCAATTGCTTTTGGACACCGGAGGAGGAAGACTGCTAACATCCAGACAAAAACTGGAGAAAGAAACAAGAAGTTGAACTTGAAGCTTGCAATGGTTTCGGGGTGTGGCTTTTGATTTGGGGCCACATTTTTCTTTTTGATTTTTATCAAATATCAAGCAGGCAGGCTCTGGGAAATCTGCCTAGATAAGTTTCAAGATGATAAAGATGGGAAAGGGAGAGATAAGGGGAGAGGCAAAGGGAGGCAAAAAAGAGGAATAGAAGTCTGAAGCAATATCGAAGATGAAGATGGTAAACCAAGTTGTGTTTAATTAATCAAGAGCTTCACCAGACAGGAACAGATGACTCAGAGCTCGGGGTTCTTCTTACCAAAGATGATGCTTTGTGACATCTCCATCTCTGTGGAGATTAAGAGGTAAGAACACAAAGTTATCAAATTTAAATGCATTTACCTGAATGTGATTGGTCAGATTCACATCATGCCACCTCAGCACACATGAACATACTAAGAGAAGACTGGAGCAGAACATAGGGAGATTGACTGTTTAGTAAATGTTTCCATCTCTGTGGAGATTAAGAAGGAAGAACACAAAGACGTCAACTTAAATGTATCACCTGAGTGTGTTGATTGGTCAGATTTGCATCATGCCACCCTCAGCACACATAAATATATTAAGAGAAGACTGAAAGAGAACATTAGGAGGCAGACTATTCATTAATTGTTTCATGGTTTCTCCCTTGGTATATCCCAGACCTTGGAGTGAAAGAATGCAGGTTGACTCATTCCAGGTAAGGGTGTCAAGAATTTTTTATGGGGTTGGGAAGATGACTCAGTAGTTAAAATATCAAGAGTTTGGATCACCAATTATACCTACTGTAATTCCAGCCCTGGAAAACAAGAATCTGAGAATCCTCAGAGAAAGATAGCTAGCCAGACTAGCCTTAATGGCCTGCTGTAGATTTAATGAGAGACCCAGACTCAACAACAGTAAGGTGGAAGAGTGATCGAGGATGATTTTCTTTTTTAATTATTATTTTATTTTTCTAGTTTTACAAACATATTGAGTACTTATCTCTGTTTCCCTCTATCCCCCTCCCTCCCATTTCCCTCCTTCCATTCTCTCCCCCCTTCATTCCATTCTCTTTTATCTTCCTGCCTGCCTGCTTCTATGAACCCCAGGGTTCCCTCTGGTTAGTTTACTCTCTTTGGGCACCAAGGATGATTTTATTTATCACTCTTGGACCTTCACATGCATGTGCATACATACACATGTATGCTCATCCACATTTGAACACAAAAAATACACATGCATATGTATCCCCCATACCACACATACAAATACACATGACAATGGAAAAAGAAGAGGAATTTTTTCAGCTTAGGCATAGAGGTGACCAGCCAAGTTCTAGTCAGAAAGATCGATTTGGTTAATTCCCAATGTGGCTTTAAGTCCTTTCTTCTCAATGTTTGGGGCTTCTACATTTTCCAGGAGCAACATCTCAGGAAGTGTCAAGACCTTATCAAGCCACTTTTTTTTCATTCTGAGGTCATCAGAGATACCATTATCACATCAAGCACATGAACTAGCACCATAAAGACTTAACTCAGAGGAGAGAGAAGAGATGTAATGATGGTCCACATAAGGCCTCTTGTGTCTTAGTCACAAGATCAGAGAAAGTATGAGCATGAGATAGCTATAAACTGAAAGTGTTGATTTTAAACCTGAATAACACCTGAGAAAATGATTTAAGTGCTGGAGATATGACTGATCAGCTAAAACATTTGCCATGCAAGCAGAAATATGAGAATTCAGATACTTAGATTTCACATAAGAATGCGGGTGGATACGGCAGCCCACCTGCAATTCCAGCTTCAGAAGATAAGAGACTGAGAATCCCCAGAGCAACCTAGCGAAGGAAGGCTATAGCCTTATGGGTAAATTCTAGGTTTAGTTAAATTTCAAAAGAATAAGGTAGATGAGTGATGAAAGATGATTCTTGACAACAACCATGAATTTTACATACACATATGTATGCACACCTATGTGTACATATGCTCCTATACACACACATGATACATATACACACATATACATATGAAAATGGAAGAAAAATATTTGACATTATTTCTGCTTTACCAGAGATTCTGGCTGAAAGAGATACCTGGAATCTATTTGCAATTTTTTTTTCTTATTTCAGCTCATACAAACTTATTAGGTACACCAGTTCCCTCCCTTCCTCCTCCTCCACCCGTACCCCCTGCTCCTCCTCCCCACCCCTCTCCCTCCCCATCCCCCAGTGCCTCCCGCCCCAATTCCCAGAGAGTCCTTTCTTGTGCATGTCTGATTTTCCTCTGGGCCCTCCTCTCCGATGACGTACAAGGACCCAGTGGCCTTTCCCTGAACCCTTTCCTGTGTTCCCCTTAGGTATAGGAACACTGCTGTGGCTGCCAATCCTTGACCTCCAAGGCTCTTGGTGCCTTTAGCAGATGCTAGACTTTGTGAGATCAACAGTGTGTTGGACAATGCGCAGGGCATGCAAAGTCCAATTATGATTGCTTCAGCCCTAACTAGTATAGAGTATCTTATATATCATTGCTCCTCCCATCCTTTTGCTCTTACACTCTTACCGCCCCCTCTTCCGCAAATTTCCCTGAGCTTCAAGATGGGAAGAGACTAAGCTGGCCTAGTTCTAGGTGGTTGATATAGAGTCTCTGAAGTTCTGGATTGTGATTTGTTGATTTTTTTTTGCAGTTTTGCTGCTCCTGCAATGCCCTTCACTCTATCCTGGTGGGCATTGTATGTTACCCCCTCTTAGAACAGCTTTCATCGTGTCCCAGAGATTTTGGTAAGTTGTATTTTCGTTATCATTCACTTTCAGGAAATCTTGAATTTCCTTTTTAATTTCTTCCTGAATCCAGTTCTCATTCAGCATCATAGTGTTAAGTTTCCAGGAGTTAGTGTATTTTCTCTTGTTTGATGTGTTGTGGATGTCCAGCTTTAGGCCATGGTGGTCTGATAGGGCACAGGTTAGAATTTCAACTTTCTTGTATATGTGGAAATTCATTTTGTGGCCCAATATGTGATCTATTTTGGAGAAAGTTCCGTGTGCTGCTGAGAAAAATGTGTATTCTTTGGTGCGTGGGTGAAAAGTTCGATAGAGATCTGTAAGGTCCATTTCTTTCAGGGTTTGATTAAGTTCCAAAGTGTCTCTGTTAAGCTTTTGACCTGTTGATCTATCCCATGTTGAGAGGGCGGTGTTGAAGTCCCCAAGAATTCTCGTTTGGGGGTTGATTTCTTGCTTTAGACGCTGTAGAGTTTTCTTAATGAATGTGGAGGGGCCCGTATTGGGTGCATATATGTTCAGTATTGTGAAGTCTTCCTGGTGAATTGTACCTGTGACTAAAATGTAGTATCCATCCGTGTCTCTTATAATTTTCTTTGGTTTGAAATCCACTTTGTCTGATAGCATAATGGCGACCCCTGCCTGTTTTCTGCTTCCATTTGCTTGTAGAATTGTTGACCAGCCTTTTATTTTTAGAGCGTGCCTATCTTTTGTGGCGAGATGGGTTTCCTGCAGGCAGCAGATTGATGGATTGTGATTTTTAATCCAAGTTTGTAATCTGTGTCTCTTGATCGGTGAATTAAGTCCATTAACATTTAGTGTTATAATGGAGAGACTATTAATTCCAGACATTTATTATGTTTAGTAGCTTTTATAAGTATATTGCTTTGCTTTTAATGGTGTTATATTTGCCTTCTGTTCTGGATATGCCTGTTTTTTTCTTCACGCTTGAGTATCATTTCTAGCATTTTTTGAAGGCCTGGTTTGGTGGACATGTATCCCTTAAAGTTGTCTTTGTGCTGGAAAATTTTTCTTTCTCCCTCGATCATGACTGATAGTTTTGCAGGGTAAATCAGCCTGGGTTGACATTTTTGCTCATTCAATACTTGAAGTATGTCTCTCCAAGCTCTTCTTGCTTTTACTGTTTCGACTGAGAAGTCATTTGTTATTTTAATAGGTTTACCCTTAAAAGTGACTTGTTTTTTCTCCCTCGAAGCTCTCAGCACCAGTTCTTTATCTTGAATGTGGAGTGTTTTAACTATTATTTGTCGCGGCGTGCTTCTATTTTGGTCGTATCTGTTTGGGGTGTGGAATGCCTCTTGTATACCGATGGGCCTCTCTTTTTTTAGATGAGGAAAGTTTTCCTTGATGATGGTTTGAAAAATTTCCTCAGGGGTGGTATTTTGAGATTCTTGCTCTGGTATTCCATGAATACGCATGTTAGGCTTCTTCAGGGTGTCCCATATCTCTTGGATATTTCTCTCAAGTATCTTTTTGGCTTTAACGACCTCTTCCATTGAGCTGGTTAGTACTCCCACTTTATCTTCAAGGTCTGAAATTCTGTTTTCTGCTTCATTAGTTCTGTTGATAAGACTCTCTGTGGCGTTCTGGGTTGAAGATAACTTGTCTTTTAGCTCAGTTTTAAACTCTGCTTGAGTTTGTTTTAACTGCTCTATGCCAGTTTTTGTTTCTTGCACTGTTTTTCTCAACTCCTCCAGATGTCTGTTGTGTTCCTCTTCAAAGCAATTGATTCGATTATGTAATTCCTCCCGGATTTCCTCTTTCATAGTATTGAACATGGTAATGATCATATTTTGAAAGACCTTATCCTGGGTGAGGCTTTCTTGGCCTTTTTCCGCGGGTTTGTTCTTGTTGGAGTCTAACATTATGGGATTAATTTCTTCAGTGGGAAATTTGTTTACTTGAGTGTTGCTTCTCATGGATTTGCACTTTGACTTTGGCATTGTCTTTTTAACTCTTAAGATCTCTCAATTTCACTAAACTGAATTATTTGGCCTGGGGTCCTGGTGGGCGGATGGGGGCGGAGACTTACCTAGGGCGCGGGGTCAGGCCCGGCTGGACCACGCGCGCGCGTCCAGACCTGCGGAGCGGGGTGGGGTGAAAAGGGAGGATGGGCGCGTAGGCGTGGAGCTATTTAACCCGAGGGCAGCTGGGGCGGGGCCCGGGCGCAGGGGGAGGTCCTCCTCGTCCCTCGGACCCCCGCGCGGCTCCGGCTGGATGGTGGGAGTCGGAGCCGCGTCCCTGTGGGCTGACCTGGGGTCCTAGGGCGCGGGGTGAGGCCCGCGTCCCGACCGGTGGAGCAGGGCGGGGTGAAAAGGGATCTATTTGCAAAATTGTGGGTGGTATTTTGTCAAAATTAAGAATTATAACTAAGAGTGGAGATGTACACCGGTGGTACATTTGCTGAGCGTGTGTAAGGCTCTGAGTTTAATTCCCAGCGTCACTGGGAAAATGAATTAATTATTCACCACTTTTTTCAGGAGCTTCCTGGCTACTACAAGCCAATATTAATGAAAAAATAGATATGCTGTGAAAGTAAACTTGTAAGACTATGTTATATACTGTTGATGTGCTATAGGTCAAGAAACACATTGTCATGTAGCTTCTTCAGAGACCAGACAGGGGGATGTTTGAAAGTAGCTCGGTAATCTTGGCCTAGATATAGAAGACCCTGGAAGCAAGTAAAATTGTCTTCTAGTATGAATAGGAAGTTGGAAAAAGGAAGAGAATTAGGAGGGACTTGGTTGGAACTAGTGGGTGTATGAATTAGTATTGTGTTTGCTTAAAGAGTATTTGAGGATAAAGACAACCAGGTAACCTACTAGCACCAAGGCATTGCATTGATACAAATGTCAACTTGACAATTGAAGGTCTCTGGGAGCATTTATAAAGAATAATGAATTTAACTGAGTCCCAAGGAAGCCTGAAGGAGATTCTCTAATTGACTGGGGAAAGGATAGATGAAGTTCTACTCTTTTGTCTTCTTACTTCTTACTTCTACTTATGATGAATAGGTATAAGATTCCTACCTAGAGGCCCATGATTTCTTGCTAACTAAAAGGGTAGGTAATTACATTGGGTGAATAAAAGAGCAAATTATACTTGATCCAAAAGTCCTCATAGTTAAGGTTGTTCTTTCAGTGACTGACTCAATCTCTTATATATCTGCAAGAGGTATCTTTGGGACTCTTGTATAATGAATTTTGCTATTAGTTAAGAAGACAATGACTTTAAGCACAAGCAATAAGGACTGGGGATGGCTAGACATTTAAAGCACTTCCTACATAAGCAAAGGGATCAAAGTTTGGATGCATATAAAATGTCAAAAGGTGCAGTCTAAGAAGTCCCAAACTAAGCTGATTAGCCAGAAAGAGTCCTATAAGCAAGCTCTGGGTTTAATTAGAACAGTTTCAAACAACAAAGGGGAAGAGCAATTGAACATAATGGTTTAAGAGAGGGGTTAAGCATCTGTCTCAAAAGCAGAAGGCACTGAGTTTGAATCTCAGATACCACATAAAAATGCTGGGTGAATGGAAATGAGAGTGGCCTGCAATGTTGACCCTGGAAGGCAGAGCCCAGGAAACTCCAAGTGCAAATAGGAGGTAGAGAAACCTAGAATAATTCCTAAATGATTCTTTATGCCTCCAAATACACACACAATGCCCTCTCTCTCTCTCTCTCTCTCACACACACACACACAGAAAGACAGAGAGAAAAAGAGAGAGAAAGAGAGAGAGAGAGAGAGAGAGAACTAAAACTACAGTGACCAGAGGCCCAGGAAGAAGTAGTGGTCAGGTAAGATTAGGGAGAAAGCTACTGATAATATATTAAATGTAATTGGGATCCTGATCCCAGGCTGAGTTTATGGAGCCAAGTGTCTTGACGATTAATCTGACAAAGGTCAGCCTCTATTATTCCTGCATTGTTGATGTAGGGGCAACACGTTTTGTTAATAACAGCATAGATTCCACATTGGTCTGCTAAAAGGTATTTAAAAGCTAACCAACTGTCTGATACAACATTGATTAGTGGTTTGGGGGAAAGTAAGCCTCTTTCTTATGTGCTCAGGTTTGGAAAAAGTTAAAGTGGTCATGTTTAGTGATGTTCCTTAAGGTGACTTCATGATGTATAAATCCACTCCAGTGAGCTGTCAAACCCTCAGTAAACCCAAATTTCACCAAAATTAATCCAGTTCCCTGCTGGTTGTGGGGGTGTTGTTGACATGAATACGGGAACAAAACACCTAAAGGAAATAGAGGGTTGATTTTAGATTACAATTCTTTGTCACACTTTATCAACTTAGCAGGAGAGTTTATAGCAACATCAGGAGCCAAGGGAATAGGCCACACTATATCCACAGAATTGCTGAGAGCGGGACAAACTTTCATACTTGTCAGTCTGCCTGTACACCAAAATATCAAACCAGGAGCTTCAAGCCTATTCAGATGAGGGTGATATGGCTTCTGTAGTGTTGTGGAGTACTCATTTCAGGACTGCTTGACCTCTCTGGACCTGTCCACATTTGCCTGGGAGTCTGCTCACCACATAGGCCTCTTGGATCCAGTATCATGGCATGAGGCAAGAACAAGCCCAGGGAGGGGCCAGAGTGGAGGCCATACTGACAACTGATTATCAGAAACTGCTACAGTAGTTAAATAGCCTGTTGGAACAGGAGTCAAGATGTCAGCCGAAGGTCTGCAGCTTGAAACTTATTGAGTCTACATATGATTGTTGTTTCAGAATGACTGCAAGGCTAAGGGAATTTGAAGTGAAAGATCTTTTCAGCCTAACTCAGTTCCTCAACTTTGATGTGGAGACATTTTCTCTAACTGTGAATTTATCAGATTCCTGTCTAAAAAAGAAGGCACAACTGAGGACTGGAAAGATGGCTCAAGGGTTAAGACCCTGACTTGCAAGTAGAAGGACCAGAGTTCATATCCAGGATCCCAAAACACCAGGTAGAAATGGTAGTGGCTTGTACTTCTAGCTCTGCAAGATGGAGCTTGGAAAACTCCAGAGCAAAGCAATAAGGACATAGAGCAATACAGGATGATTTCTGATGTCATCCTCGGACCTCCACACAATACTCTCTGATACAAACACACACACACACACATACACACACACACACACACACACACACACACACACACACACAAAGGCACAATCGAAGCATTTTGAGTGTTTTGGGCTGAGCGGCCTTTACTTGTCTGTAAAGTCGATAGAAAAGGAAAGGAATGTCCCACTGGCAACTGACTTGATCTGAATAAGTCAATATAGGTTCATGGTTTCAGATTTGAGAATAGAAAAGGTTGTGTCATAGAAAGTGTGTTGGAAAGTCAAAGCTACTATTGTCTTTCAATTTCTCCAACTCCTTTATTTGCTCATTAGGGATCACTTGCCATTTGGAAGAAGAAGCAGCTTTAATTTTGAAAGACCAGAAGCATGACACTACAGGGTCATATTTTCCAAGACAAAGTCTTCTGTGGTGGCATTGTCAATCATTGCTTTGGAGATCTAAGCACTGAAGCATTTAGAGGTAACTGAAGGAATAGGATGTCTTCAGAAACGTTCTAAGGTAAATAACCAAGATTTTACTTCCTAGCAAGAGCTTATATCCAAGTGTTTAACTAAATATTGACCTAACAAGTACTCCCAACCAGAAGTCCAGAAGTTGAATTCTTTCTCTTTTTTTTTATTCAATTGTGCGTGTATGCGTGTGTGTGTGTGTGTGTGTGTGTGTGTGTGTGTGTGTAGAACCACGGGCGAATTCGGGAGCCACCAGGTACTGCCTCCACCTCCTCCTTGTTTACTCTGCCCGGGGATTCACAAGCTCCACCCTACCAGGACCAGAAACGCAGGCCGCCCCCGGGATTCACAGACTCCACCCTACCAGGACCAGAAACGCAGGCTGCCCTGACTTTGGCCAGCATCTATACGTGGGGTCTAGGATCTGAACTCAGGATCTTCTGCCTGCAAGGCAGAGGCTTAACCTCCGAGCCACCTCTCCAGCCCCGAAATGGATTGTTTCTGAATATACTGGATGACAACTGAAGCACAGACATTACAGAATAACTCACCTTCTGACAATTCCTGAAACCATTTGCTAATATGTGAACTTGGTGGCTATTCTCTGTAACTGAGAAAAATTTCCAGTATGGTAATTTTCCTTTGCAACCAAAGAACTGACATATGTTCAAAATAAATAATATGGATTTTGACTAGTAAAGGGATCCTTTACTAATTCTTTACTAGCTGATGCAGTGGGCCAGTATTTGAAGGCATTCCCAAGACACAGCACTTTTAAGAAAATGGAGTTACCCAACTTCTAAATATGTTAATAATTATATTAGCTTAGGGAATAGTATCCTCCAAACTTGATTTTTTAATTCTGGTCAACAAATTTGTTTTTAATTGAGAATATTTCATATATGAACAAAATGTGTTTATGCTGCTGCCCTGATGCCCTTACTGTCCATCTTCCTCCTTGCCTACCCTCCCCATCCACCCTCCTCGTTTCTTCTTTTCCCCTCTCCTCTTCAGTCCAGCCATATCCCTCCCACCTTCTTGTCCTTTGGATCATAGGGTATCGTATGATCCAAATACTGGCCCACTGGATCAGCTAATAAAGAATTAGTAAAGGATCCCTTTACTAGTCGAAATCCATATTATTTATTTTGAAGATGTGTCAGTTCTTCGGTTGCAAAGGAAAGTTACCACACTGAAAATGGGGTGCTTGTGTTGGTAATGGAGTCAGATATCTATTGCAGTATATGTGGCTCTTCAGTAGGCAAAGTCCTAAGTGGAAAGGTTCCTGTTCTCTTGTCCAGTACCTGCTCCAGAGACACTATTTCTTCTGAGATTCTCACTAGTTCTTGGGGGAATGTTGATATGTCAGCAATTGTGTAGAGCTGGTGGTAGAAATTCTCTCTGCAGAGAGCTGCTGGGTACAACAATCCTGTTGTAGCTGGAGTGTGTTGATAAGAAGTATTCCACTCTACTTTTTGGCTCTTTCGATCTTATCGCCCCCTCTTGTGCAAGGTTCCTTGAGCCTTGGGGTGGGGAAAGATTTTGATGGACTGATTGAGACTGACCATTCCAGGGTCAATGATATTCTACAGTCTGGTCAGTTGTAGCTTTCTGTCTCACTACTCTTCTGTTGTAATGAAGTGCGTCTTTGTTGAGCTCTGAGAGCTTTTCTTATCTGAGGTTTAAATAAATGTTTAGCTTGTGTATTATTATCTAGTTTTTATAGTTTACACTAAGACATCTGTTCCTATTTTTTCCATTCTATTGTTATTTGGATGAGTTCACGACAGCAAGAGGTTTAGAACCCAGCTTACTCATGCTGATTTTTAAAAAAAGTGATACTGAAACAGTATTTTGTCATCTTGCTGTGGCTTATTAAAAATTACATAAGCCCAAATAGGGCAAGGACCAAAAGTTTGACTCACAAGCAAACAAATCTATCTTTTAGCTGATAAACAAAACCATTAGGAGGGTTTGAGAGATGGCTTATGGGTTAAAGCCTCTGCCTTTGAAACAGAAACCTGAGTTCAGATCCAGGATCCCACCTAAAAACACCAGGCAGAAATGGTGCAGCCTTCATTTCAGTCCTGGAAGATGGAGCCTAGAAAGTCCCAGAGTGAAGCAAAAAGAAAGTAGAGCAATCCAGGGTGATTCCCGATGTCACCTTTGGGCCTCCACAGGCATACACAGTGCCTTCTTTTACACACATACTTATACACACACACACACACATACACAACTTGCTCTTGTACACTCCCCACACATATACACACCAGCACTTATAAACTTGGATGATTTACTTGCAAAATAATGTAGGAAAGATAATCGTTATATATGGTTTCTGGGAACTGCTAGGGTGGCTCAACCGTATAGCCAACATACGATTGTTAAAGCAGGTGGACTATAGAAAGCACTTATACGCATAAAAACATAAACCTACTCACTGATTTATTCAAATCCTTCTCAACTAAATTTCTTAATTCATATTAGTGATTTACCTTTCTATGGTCCGAAACTAAATTTTTTTAAATTTTATTTATTTTTCCCACTCATACATATTTAATAGGTACCCCGGTTCCCTCCCTCCTCTACCCCTCCCTGGTCGCCCTTGTTCCCTCCCCCCTTTTCCTCTTCCTTTCACTCCCCCCTCTCTCTATTTCCCCATGTCCCCCTTTCCTCCCCAATCCCTGGAGCATCCTTTAGTGTGAATGTCAAACTTCCCTCTGCGTCCTCCACTCTAATGAGGTGTAAGGACTCAGTAGCATTGCCTAGAGTCCTTTCTTGGGCTCCCCTTTAGTAATGGGAACACTATTGTGACTGTTAATCCCTTGCCTCTAAGGATCCTAGTGCCTGTGATCCATGCTAGACTGTGGGGGGTCATTGACGTGTCAGCCATTGTGCAGGTCATGCAAAGTCTGATTATGGCTACTGCGTCCCTAACTTGTGTGGAGTATCTTGCATATTGTTGGTCCTTTCCATCTTTAGGCTCTTACAATCCTGCCTCCACCTCTTCCGCAAGTTTCCCTGAGCTTTAAGGATGAGGACAGATTTGCTGGTCTGGTTCCAGGTGATTAATGCGGGGTCTCTGATGTTCTGAATTATGGTTTGTTATTGTTTTCTCAAAACTAAATCTTTTTTTTTTATTCAATTGTGTGTGTGCGCGCGTGCGAGTGTGTGTATGCGTGTGTGTGTGTGTGTGTGTGTGTGTGTGTGTGTATGTGTAGAACCACGGGCGAATTCAGGAACCACCATGGACCACCTCCACCTCCTCCTTGTTTACTCTGCCCTGGAATTCACAGGCTCCGCCCTACCAGGACCAGAAACGCAGGCCGCCCCTGCTTCCGCCCGGTGTCTATACGTGGGGTTGTGGATCCGAACTCAGGACCTTCTGCCTGCAAGGCAGAGGCTTAACCCCTGAGCCACCTCTCCAGCCCCCAAAACTAAATCTTAACATTGAATATATCTACTCACGGTTATGAATCTTAGCTGTCAACATTTAACTTTCAGAAGCTAGCAATATTTAAGCAGACTTCTGTTAAATTAGATTTTTGTAGTTTACTTACATAGTATTGTTGCAGCAACAATAATGAATCCATCATTGAAACCTATCTCCACAATCCTGAAATATGGGTTCCATAATGTTACAGTGGATTTAAGTTATGCAATCTTAGAACATCACAACTAAACTATAATAATGTTCTCAGACTTGGGGAAATGACTTATGTTGAGTTTTAGAGTTATGGCTAAATTTGAATTCATCTATAAAGAGTTAGAATGAAAGCTAAAAACATAAATGTGAAATAATAAGCCTTCAAAGGTGAACTATGGATCTTCATTTTCAACATGGATCTAACTTTATATATTGGATCAATATATATTAAGTGGTATTAAAATTGTAAACTAATTTAAATGTCACAATTTAAATTGTGAATTTTATATCCAAATTAACAATTTACAAATACACTTTAAGGCACTATAAGAGTTAATATTCTAGGCAGTAAATTGTTTGGCAGCCATAATATGTAACAGATAATAATTCAGAGGTGGGATTTTTGTTGTTATATAAAATTTACACTTAAACATGTAGGCATTTTATAGAAAACAAAACACATAAATCTCACAAGTTTTGTAAATCCATGAACAATCTTTAATATTTCCATTAGAAAATGGATGATGTTTGTATCCATGATTTTTAAAAAAACTTTTATATAAATACTGCCTCAATCTAGTCCATCTGAGAAAATTAGTTTCTATTGACTTAGTTCGAAATGAATTTTTGCTCTGATAACTTGTTTTAATCATATTAAACTAAGTTAGAGTATAGGGGAGAAATATAAAAGGGAAAATCTTAAAAAAGGAATTCTTAAGATTGAGAAATTGCTGGCAGGCAATAAAAATGCTCACTCCCCTATAGTTTTCTGGAATTCCCCTCTGGAATGCCGTTTGGCCAGAGGGCCTAAAAGAAGCCTGCATGCTGATAAGACTGTTAAATACTGCAGGCTAAACTGCTTTGGTGGAGCATGCAACCTTCTTTATTCCTTATGTACAAAAACTTTGTGGAGATGTAATTCCGGGCTGAGCCCTGGTACCTCTCTCTCTCTCTCTCTCTCTCTCTCTCTCTCTCTCTCTCTCTCTCTCTCTCAGAGTTATGGCTAAATTTGAATTCATCTATAAAGAATTAGAATGAAAGCTAAAGATATAAATGGCTCTGTTTTTAATTTTAACTTTTGGTCTATGGTGAATCTTTGGATGACTCCTAAACCCATGACATTCTGGGGGCTCCCCCTAGATGAGGCAGGACTATTTTTCGAGGAGCTGAAGGAAAGGCTCCTCCCTATAGCTGGTCGCTTGAGAAACCGAAGGAAAGGCTTCTCTCTTTTTAGTCGGAGTTGAAGGAAAGGCTCCCCTATAGCTGAGTGTCTGAGAGCTTTGACCAAGCTCTTTGTGCCTCATTGGGTGGATTTTCGGACCCTGCAACAAGACAAATCACTATCCAGGGGCTGGAGAAGTGGCTCAGGGGTTAAGCCTCCGCTTTGCAGGCGGAAGCTCCTGAGTTCGGATCCCAGATCCCACGTATAGACGCCAGGCGGAAGCAAGGGCAGCTTGTGCTTCCAGTCCTGGTAGGGCGAAGCCTGTGAATCCCGGGGGCAGAAGGAGGTGGAGGCGTCCATGGTGGTTCGGGAATTCGTCCGTGGTTCTACATAGACACACAGACACACACGTGCACGCACATACACACGCACATGCACACAGTTGAATAAATAATAATAATAATAAAAAATTAAAAAAAATCACTATCCAGAAACTTTTACTACATAATTTTTAAAAATAAAACTGCCGGGGCTGGAGAGGTGGCTCAGGGGTTAAGCCTCCGCCTTGCAGGCAGAAGGTCCTGAGTTCGGATCCCAAATCCCACGTATAGACTCCAGGCAGAAGCAGGGGCGGCCTGCGCTTCTGGTCCTGGTAGGGCGGAGCCTGTGAATCCCGGGGCAGAAGGAGGTGGAGGCGTCCATGGTGGTTCGCGAATTTGTCCGTGGTTCTACACGCACACACACATACACACAGACACACGCGCGCGGACATACACACGCATATGCACACAGTTGAATAAATAAGAATAATAATAAAAAAATTTAAAAAAAATCTGCCAAAACTTCTTATGTAGAGTTTGTCTTAATAGGAAAGGAATCTATTTACAAAATTCCTCTACTGTCTTAAGTAAGTAGCTTCATAATTATGAGATTGCTGAGATTGTATTCAAGAGTCTCTTTGGTAGCAGTTGAAAGAGAGAAGATGTATAGTTAAAAGTGTTGTAGATGGTTATTCAATGTAATACACAGCTTGAGTTTATCCAGAATGGCTGTAACCAATCTTGACATTATACAATGGCTAAATGATCACTGAAAAAATAACCATGAAGAACCATTTTATCTTTTATCCTTAACCTTTGTAAACCATGTTTTATGGATAACTTGTCGGTTTTTCCAAAGGCTGCTCTACTTTAATATTTGGAAAGATCAAGTGTTATTTTTGAGTAGGCAGAGATAACCTAATCCAATTGTCACTATGTTTGATACTAAGTGATACATCTTTCAATAAAATAATGAAATACAAAAGAAAAAACTGAACCAGCTCTCTCCACTTTTTTCACCTACCTAGAGAATAGTTCTACCCACTGTGGACTGATTCTTCCACTAGATATTCTCCCACAGGTTTGCTCACGACTTGCCTAAACTACTAGCTATTTTCAGATGTGATCACAGGCTCAGGCTTCAACTGTCAAGTTGAATCCTGCATGTAACTGGCACAGAAAGTGCATAATTCAAGAAGAACCTGCTGTGTGTGTGTGTGTGTGTGTGTGTGTGTGTGTGTGTGTGTGTATAAGAGGGTATTTGAGACTCTGTGTGTGTGTGTGTGTGTGTGTGTGTGTGTATGTGTGTGTGTGTATAAGAGGGTATTTGAGACTGTGTGTCCTATAGAGACCTAAGGATGACACTGGGAATCATCCTGGGTTGCTCTACCTCCTTATTGTTAGTTCTTAGGTTCCCAAGCTCTGCTTTCCAGGGCCAGAATTGCAGGTTGCCTACAACTTCCACTTATCATTTTTACATGGGATCTGGGGATCTGAACTCAAGTCCTTTTGCTTGCAAGGAGACCAAGACTTTAACCCCTGAGCCATCTTCCCAGTCTCTTTCACAAACTTTTCTGTAAATATTTTGATCTTTTTTTTTTAACATTTTTTATTATTATTTCCGCTCATACAAACTTAATAGGTACACCAGTTCCCTCTGTCCCTCCTCCTCCCTCCCCCCCCACCTCCCTGCTCCCTCTCCCCTCACCCCTCCCTTCCCATCCCCCAATGCCATCCCCCAATCCCCGGAGAATCCTTTAATGTGCATGCCTGACTCTCCTCTGGGCCCTCCTCTCCGATGACATACAAGGACCCAGTGGCATTTCCCTGAACCCTTTCCTATGTTCTCCTTAAGCATAGGAACACTACTGTGGCTGTCAATTCGTTGCCTCCAAGGATCTTGGTGCCTTTAGCAAGTGCTAGACTTTGTGGGTCAATAGTGTGTTGGACATTGCTCAGGGCATGCAAAGTCCAATTATGATTGCTTCAGCCCTAACTTGTGTGGAGTATCTTGCATATCATTGCTCCTCCCATCCTTGTGCTCTTGCAATCTTACCACCCCCTCTTCCGCGAATTTCCCTGAGCTTCCGGATGGGGAGAGATTAGGCTGGCCTAGTTCTAGGTAGTTGATATAGAGTCTCTGAAGTTCTGGATTATGGTTTGTTGATTCTCTTTTTTGGGGGGGGTTCTTTTTCTTTTTTTTTTTAAACATTTTTTATTATCTCCGCTCATACAAACTTAACAGGTACACTGGTTCCCTCCCTCGCTCCCCCCCCCCCGACCCCTCTGCTCACCATCCCCTCACCCCCCCCCTCCACCCCCCAGTACCTCCCCTCCCCAGATCCCCAGAGAATCCTTTAATGTGCATGTCAAACTCTCCTCTGGGTCCTCCTCTCCGATGACTACAAGGACCCAGTGGCATTTCCCTGAACCCTTTCCTTTGTTCCCCTTAAGCATAGGAACACTATTTTGGCTGTCAATCCCTTGCCTCCAAGAATCTTGGTGCTTTTAGAAAATGCTAGACTTTTTGGGGTCAATAGTGTGTTGGACATTGTGCAGGGCATGGAAAGTCCAATTATGATTGCTTCGGCCCTAACTTGTGTGGAGTGTCTTGCATATCATTGCTCCTCCCATCCTTTTGCTCTTACACTCTTACCGCCCCCTCTTCTGCAAATTTCCCTGAGCTTCAGGATGGGGAGAGATTAGTCTGGCCTAGTTCTAGGTGGTTGATATAGAGTCTCTGAAGTTCTGGATTATGGTTTGTTGATTTTCTTTTGCAGTTTTGCTGCTCCTGCAATGCTCTTCACTCCATCCTGATGGGTATTGGATGTCACCCCCTGGCCAGAGATAAAAGCTGTTAAACTAGAGTCTTGTTATAAGAGTATATTCAAAGGTAGATGTAATAAAAGGAGGAAACCCCAGTGAGGGAGGGGTCAATCACCCATTTGCAAAATGGTTACTTTTTATCTGCCAGACTATATGCCCTCCCCTTCTGGTGAGATCAGGAAAGAACGTCTGTGAACTTAACCAGGTTTCTCATTACTTACTTGCAGACCTTGATGGAGGCCTATTTTCTCTGCTGTAACATGGTCCCCTCTCTCCTTGTTTCTGGTGTGGCCCTCCTACCCCATCTCTCTTGTTCATAATCCTTGCAATTACTGTGTTACATAGGTTTACTTTTGAGTGTCTCAATGTGGGCTGGGTGAGTTTGGTACTAGGAGCCACCTATTAGGGAGTACATACGGCACTTAATTTTCTGGGTTTGGGATACTTCACTTAATATAATTGTTTCTAATGACATCCATTTCCCAGCAAATTCCAGTCATTCATCATTTTTGATGGCTGAGTAGTACTCCATTGTATAGATGTACCACAGTTTCCTTATCCACTCGTCAACTGTTGGACATTTAGGTTGATTCCATGACTTTGCTATTGTAAACAGTGCTGCTATGAACATGGTTGAGCTTGTGCTATCGAGGCGAACCTCTGCTGCATGAGGGGTTATTCCCAAAAGTGGGATAGCAGGGTCATATGGCATTTCAATCTTTAATTCCTTTAAGAATCTCCAGACGGCTTGCCAGAGTGGCTGTATGAGCCTGCATTCCCACCAGCAATGTAGCAGAATTCCCCTCTCTCCACATCCTCTCCAGCATTTGTCATTGTTTGTATTGTGGATTTTTGCCATCCTGACCGGGGTGAGATGATATCTCAGGGAAGTTTTGATTTGCACTTCTCTGATGGCTAAGGAAGTGGAGCATTTTTAAAGATATTTGTTAGACATTTTAATTTCATCCCTGGTAAAGTTTCTTTTAAGTTCCAGGGCCCATTTTTTAATTGGGCCATTGTTTTCCTTGGAGTTTAGTTTTCTAAGTTCTTTGTGCACTCTGGACAGTAGGGCTCTGTCAGATATGTGGTTAGTGAAGATTTTCTCCCATTCTGTGGGTTGCCTTTGAGCTCGTGTTACAATCTCTTTATCTGAATAGAAGCTCTTTAATTTCAGAAGATCCCAACTGTTGAGAGTTGGTAGCAGTGACTGTGCCATTCGATGTCTGTTTAGGAAATGTTGGCCTAGCCCAATCAGCTCGAGGGAGTTCCCTATCCTTTCAACTATGGTTTTTAAAGTCTCTGGCCTTAAATCAAGGTCCTTGATCCATTTGGAATTAAGTCTTGTACATGGTGACAAGTACGGGTCCTGCTTTAATCTTCTGCATGTGGAGATCCAGTTGAAGATGCTGTTCTTTTTCCATTGGATTCTTTGGGCCCCTTTGTCAAAGACCAAATGGCTGTAACTTTGTGGGCTTATATCTGGGTCTTCAACCCTTATCCATTGATCTGTGTGTCTATTTTGGAGCCAGTACCAGGCTGTTTTTATAACTATGGATTTGTGGTATAGACCAAGATTTGGTATGGTGACACCTCCAGCAGTGTTTTTGTTACTCAGGATTGTTTTTGCTATCCTGGGTCTTTTGTGCCTCCATATGAATTTTGAGATTGTTTGATCAACTTCTTTAAAGAATTTCTTTGGGATTTTAATTGGTATAGCATTGAATTTGTATATTGCCTTTGGTAGGATGGTCATTTTTACAATGTTGATTCTGCCAATCTAGGAACATGGGAGGTCTTTCCACCTTCTGGTGTCTTCTGCAATTTCTTTCTTTAGGGTTATAAAGTTTTCATTGTAAAGGACTTTTACCTCTTGGTTAGGTTTATACCAAGGTATTTCATTTTTTTAGGGGCTATAGTAAATGGGATTGTTTCAGGGCTTTTTCACTTCTTTCATTCTGAGCATATAGGAAGGCCACTGATTTTTGTACATTTATTTTGTGTCCTGCCACCCTGCTGAACTTCTCAATTAGTTCCAGGAGCTTCCTGGTGGAGTTTTTGGGATTACTCAGGTATAAGATCATGTCATCTGCAAATAGGGATAGCTTCTTCCTTGCTAATTTGAATCCCTTTTATGCCCCTTTCTTGTCTTATGGTTCAGCTAAGACTTCAAGTACAATATTGAATAGAAGTGGTGAGAGTGGACAGCCTTGTCTAGTTCCTGATCGAAGTGGGAATGCTTCCAGTTTTTCCCCATTGAGCATAATCCTTGCTGTGGGATTGTTGTATACAGCTTTTATTATATTGATAAAGGTTCCTTCCATTCCTACTGTCTCTAGCGTTTTGAACATAAATGGCTGTTGGATCTTGTCAAAAGTTTTTTCTGCATCTATCGAGAGTATCATGTGGTCTTGGACTTTGGACTGGTGTACATGATGAATTACATTTATTGATTTGCGTATGTTGAACCAACCTTGTGTGCCGGGGATGAAGCCTACTTGGTCCCCGTGAATGATCTTTTTGATATGTTTTTGAATCCGATTTGCTAAGACTTTGTTGAGAATCTTTGCGTCTTTGTTCATCAGAGAGATTGGCCTATAGTTTTCTTTTTTAAGTGAATCTTTATTAGGTTTTGGGATTAAGACGATATTAGCTTCATAGAAGGAATTTGGTAGTGTTCCTTCCTTTGCTATTTTATGAACAGTTTAAGGAGTATTGGTGTTATTAACTCCTTAAATGTCTGGTAGAATTCTGTGCTGAATCCATCTGGCCCAGGACATTTTTTGGTGGGAAGATTCGAGATTACTTCTTCAATTTCCTTATATGTTATAGGACTATTTAAATAATTCACAACTTCCTGATTCAATTTAAGTAAGTTGTGTTTACTTAGAAATTCATCCATCTCTTTTGTGTTGTCAAACTTCACAGAGTACAAGGTTTTGAAATATGATATTATAGTTCTCTGGATTTCTTGGGTATCAGTAGTGATAACTCCATGTTCATTTCTAATTTTGTTAATTTGGGTTTTCTCTCTCTTGCTTTTGGTTAATTTAGCTAGGGGTGTATCAATCTTATTGATTTTTTTCAAAGAACCAGCTTTTTGACTGGTTGATTTTTTCTATCATTTTCTTAATCTCGATTTCAGATATTTCTCCCCTTATTTTGCTAATCTCCTCTCTTCTACTACTTTTGGGATCAGATTGCTCTAGTTTCTCTAAAGCTTTCAGCTGCATTGTTAAGTTGTTTATTTCTGATGTTTCCATTTTTTTGATGTAGGCATTAAGAGCTATGAACTTACCTGTTAGAACAGCTTTCATTGTGTCCCAGAGATTTTGGTAAGTTGTATTTTCGTTATCATTCACTTTCAGGAAATCTTGAATTTCCTTTTTAATTTCTTCCTGAATCCAATTCTCATTCAGCATCTAGTGTTAAGTTTCCAGGAGTTAGTGTATTTTCTCTTGTTTGATGTGTTGTGGATGTCCAGCTTTAGGCCGTGGTGGTGTGATAGGGCACAGGTTAGAATTTCAACTTTCTTGTATATGTGTAGATTCATTTTGTGGCCCAATATGTGATCTATTTTGGAGAAAGTTCCATGTGCTGCTGAGAAAAATGTGTATTCTTTGGTGCGTGGGTGAAAAGTTCGATAGAGATCTGTAAGGTCCATTTCTTTCAGGGTTTGATTAAGTTCCAAAGTGTCTCTGTTAAGCTTTTGACCTGTTGATCTATCCCATGTTGAGAGGGCGGTGTTGAAGTCCCCAAGAATTCTCGTTTGGGGGTTGATTTCTTGCTTTAGATGCTGCAGGGTTTTCTTAATGAATGTGGAGGGGCCCGTATTGGGTGCATATATGTTCAGTATTGTGAAGTCTTCCTGGTGAATTGTACCTGTGACTAAAATGTAGTATCCATCCGTGTCTCTTATAATTTTCTTTGGTTTGAAGTCCACTTTGTCTGATAACATAATGGCTACCCCTGCCTGTTTTCTGCTTCCATTAGCTTGTAGAATTGTTGACCAGCCTTTTATTTTTAGAGCGTGCCTATCTTTTGTGGTGAGATGGGTTTCCTGCAGACAGCAGATTGATGGATTGTGATTTTTAATCCAAGTTTGTAATCTGTGTCTCTTGATCAGTGAATTAATTCCATTAACATTTAGTCTTATAATGGAGAAACTATTTTTAATTCTAGACATTTATTATGTTTAGTAGTTTTTATAAGTATATTGCTTTGCTTTTAATGGTGTTATATTTGCCTTCTGTTCTCCTGGATATGCCTGTTTTTTTCTTCATGCTTGAGTATCATTTCTAGCATTTTTTGAAGGCCTGGTTTGGTGGACATGTATCCCTTAAAGTTGTCTTTGTGCTGGAAAGCTTTTCTTTCTCCCTCGATCATGACTGATAGTTTTGCAGGGTAAATCAGCCTGGGTTGACATTTTTACTCATTCAATACTTGAAGTATGTCTCTCCAAGCTCTTCTTGCTTTTACTGTTTCGACTGAGAAGTCATTTGTTATTTTAATAGGTTTACCTTTAAAAGTGACTTGTTTTTTCTCCCTTGAAGCTCTCAGCACCAGTTCTTTATCTTGAATGTGGAGTGTTTTAACTATTATTTGCCGTGGGGTGCTTCTGTTTTGGTCATATATGTTTGGGGTGCGGAATGCCTCTTGTATATGGATGGGCCTCTCTTTTTTTAGATGAGGAAAGTTTTCCTTGATGATCGATCGTTTGAAAAATTTCCTCAGGGGTGGTATTTTGAGATTCTTGCTCTGGTATTCCATGAATATGCATGTTAGGCTTCTTCAGGGTGTCCCATATCTCTTGGATATTTCTCTCAAGTATCTTTTTGGCTTTAACGACCTCTTCCATTGAGCTGGTTAGTACTCCCACTTTATCTTCAAGGTCTGAAATTCTGTTTTCTGCTTCGTTAGTTCTGTTGATAAGACTCTCTGTGGCGTTCTGGGTTGAAGATAACTTGTGTTGTAGCTCAGTTTTAAACCCTGCTTGAGTCTGTTTTAACTGCTCTATGCCAGTTTTTGTTTCTTGCACTGTTTTTCTCAACTCCTCCAAATGTCTGCTGTGTTCCTCTTCAAAGCGATTGATTCGATTATGTAATTCCTCCCTGATTTCCTCTTTCATAGTATAGAACATGGTAATGATCATATTTTGAAAGTTGTTTTCCTGGGTCAGGCTTTCTTGGCCTTTTCCGCGGGTTTGTTCTGGTTGGAGTCTAACATTATGGGATTAATTTCTTCAGTGGGAAATTTGTTTATTTGAGTGTTGCTTCTCATGGATTTGCACTTTGACTTTGGCATTGTCGTTTTAACTCTTAAGATCTTTCAATTTCACTAAACTGAATTATTTGGCCTGGAGTTCTGGGGGTGGGCAGGGACAGAGCTTATCTAGGTCACCGGTGAGGCCCAGCTGGACCTCGCGCGTCCCGACCAGCGGAGCGGGGTGGGAAATGGGAGGATGGGGGCGTTGGCGTGGAGCTATTTAACCTGAGGGTAGCTGGGGCCGGCCCCGGGCGCAGGGGGAGGTCCTCCTCGTTCCTTGGCCCTGCACGCGGATCCGGCTGGATGGGGGGAGTCGGAGCCGGGTCCCTTTGGGCTGACCTGGGGTTCTGGTGGGCGGGCGCGGGCCAGGCTTACCTAGAGTCGTGGGGTGAGGCCCGGCTGGACCACGCGCGGGTCCCAGCCGGAGGAGCGGGGTGGGGTCTGTAGGGTTTTCTTAATGAATGTGGAGGGTCCCATATTGGGTGTATATATGTTCAGTATTGTGAAGTCTTCCTGGTGAATTGTACCTGTGACTAAAATATAGTATCCATCTGTGTCTCTTATGATTTTCTTTGATTTGAAGTCCACTTTGTGCCAAAGCATAATTGCTACACCTGCCTGTTTCCTGGTTTCATTAGCTTGCCAGATTTTGGACCAGCCTTTCATTTTTAGGATGTGCCTATCTTTTGTGGTGAGGTGAGTTTCCTGAAGGCAGCAGATTGTTGGATTGTGGTTTTTAATCCAAGTTTGTAGTCTGTGTCTCTTAATTGGTGAGTTAATACCATTGACATTTAATGTTATAATGGAGAAATTATTTTTAATTCTGGACATTTTTTATGTTTAGTGGATTTTGTAAGCGTATTGTTTGATATTTATGTTTTGGTGGTATTATACTTCCCTTCTGTCCTCCTGGATACGCTTGTTCTTTTCTTCAAGCTTCAGTATCATTTCTAGCATTTTTTGAAGGCCTGGTTTGGTAAACATGTATCCCTTCAAGTTGTCTTTGTGCTGGAAAACTTTTCTTTCTCCCTCAATCATGACAGATAGTTTCGCCAGGTATATCAGTCTGGGTTGGCATTTTTGCTCATTTAATACTTGAAGTATGTCTCTCCAAGCTCTTCTTGCTTTTACTGTTTCCATTGAGTAGTTGTTTGTTATTCTAATAGGTTTACCTTTAATAGTGACTTGCTTTTTTTTCTCTTGAAGCTCTCAGCACCTTTTGTTTGTCTTGAATGTGGAGTGTTTTGACTATTATTTGCTGTGGCGATTTTCTATTTTGGTCATATCTGTTTGGAGTGAGAAATGCCTCTTGTATTTGGATGGGCCTCTCATTCTTCAGTTGAGGGAAGTTTTCATTTATGATAATTTGAAAAATTTCCTCAGGTGTGGTATTTTGAGATTCTTGTTCTGGTATTCCATGAATGTGCATGTTAGGCTTCTTCAGGGTGTCTCATATCTCTTGACTGTTCCTCTCAAGTATCTTTTTGGCTTTAACAATCTCTTCCATAGAGCTAATTAGTTAATTCTCCCACTTTGTTTCAAGATCTGAAATTCTATTTTCTGCTTCATTTGTTCTGCTGATAAAACTCTCTGTTGAGTTTTGGGTTGAAGATAACTTGTCTTTTAGTTCAATTTTAAACTCTGCCTAAGACTGTTTTAACTGCTCTTATGCCTATTTTTGTTTCTTGAACTGTTTTTCTGAACTCCTACAAGTGCCTTTTGTGTTCCTGTTCAAAGTGGTTGATTCGGTTGTTTAACTCTTCTTGGATTTCCTCTTTCATATTATTAATCATGGTAATGATCATACTCTGAAAGTCATTATGTTGAGTCTGGCTTTCTTGGCTATTTTCTGTGAATTTGTTCTGGTTGGAATCCATCATTATGGGGTTAATTCTTTCGGTGGGAGATTGGTCTTCTTGGGTTTTGTTTCTCATGGATCTGCACTTTGACTTGGGCATTGTTATTTTGTTTCTTAGGACTTTTCAGTTTCTGTGTGTTTTTCACTGAACTGATTTAGTTGGTATTATTACACTTGCCAGTTATTACTAGTGCTTGCCTTGGATTGGGTATGTTTGTCTATTGTTATTGTAGTTTCCTAGATGAGGCTATTAGGCTGTTAGTATATCAGTTAAGTCAGGTTAAGTAGACAAGGGGTGAATATTAGTATAGTAGTGCACTTTTACGATGTAGTATCTTGGTGACATGTGAGGGTGAGTGGTGTACTCGCTGGAGTTGTATATGTTTTTGGGGTGGCTGTATGGAGAAGTTGATCTACAGCAATTGATACTAGAAAGGATCAGTAAGGTGAAAAAAAGGTTTACTTATCTTTGGGCTGGATGTGAAGAATCTCTCCCACGTAATAGGATGATTGTAGAGGACTCCAGATGTATGGCCTTTGTCCCTTAGTTTTTAGCTTGAGTTTCCTTTGGACTCTATAAATTCTGAGTAGCAGTTTGTCTTCCCTGGACCATGTGCGTAGGTCCCCAGTGGGCCCCAGAGGGTCTGATGTTGATGGCAGAATTCTTTACCTGGGACCTGGGACTTGGCTTAGGGTCCACCCAAGCTCTAGGGATGAAGGAATGTGAGCAAGTCCTGTCTGGAGGAGGCGCGGGCTGGGACCTGGGACCTGGGGGGTGGCAGCGGCGCGCGGGCGGGAGGAGGCAAGGGGCTGGGGTCCCAAGCGGAGTCCAGGCAAAGCCGGAGGCCGCCTGGGTGCCGCTGGAACCAGCTTTTTGACTGGTTGATCTTTTGGTTTTGTCATGCATCTATTTCCATTTGAAACAATCCTTTGGAACAAAAGTTTTACTTTTCCATACAAAAATCTTTTCTCATGCAAAAATTTTCCTTTTTCCTTAACTTTTTATATCTGGTGAAAACCCAAGAAACTGTTTTTGAGATATATATGGAGGTGATCCCCGTACCTGTTGTTAAGTTTCCATTTTGATTGTAGCAGAGGAAACTTTGGTCTGCACACTATAAGGTTAGGAGTTTCCCATCTGTATATTAATGATAAAATTTGTTTTTTTCCCTTTAAGCCATAAAGATTTCAACATAAGGCACATCTGAACATGTTATTCATCCTTTACAAAACATTTCTAGTTGGCATGGGGCATTAAACATTTAAGCTGAACTGAGTGTGTGCGATCTTCCCTGCTCAGTGAGGGATAATGAATTGTCTCAGCATCCTCAGGTCCTTGCATGGGCCAAGCATCCCAGTCTTTTTTTTTTTTTTCTCCCACATTTTATTTTTTTTTCCAATCATACAAGCTCAATAGTACCCCTGTCCTCTCCCTCCCTTCTCCCTTCCCCAGTTCCCTCTTGCACTCTCCTCCCCTTTTCCCCTTCCTTTCATCCCATCCCTCCCTCTCCTTCTTTCATTGCCTCCTCCTTCCTCCCTCCCATCCCCTGGAGCATCCTTTTGTGTGAATGCCAATACTCCCTCTGATTCCTCCACCCTAGTGAGGGGTAAGGATTCAGTGGCATAGTCCTTTCTTGGGCTCCCCATTAATATGGGAGCTCTATTATGTCTGTTAATCCCTTGCCTCTAAGGATCCTGCTGTCTGGAGCCTTCTCTGTGATCCATGCTGGATTTGGAGGATCATTGACATGTCAGCCATTTGCAGGTCATGCAAAGTCCAACTATGGCTACTGCAGCCCTAACTTGTGTGGAGTATCTTACATATTGTTAGTCTTCTCCATATTTAGACTCTTACAATCTTGCCACCCCCTCTTCCACAAGGTTCCCTAAGCTTTAGGATGGGGAGATATTTGGCTGGTCTGGTTCCAGGTGATTAATGTAGGATCTTTGGTATTCTGAATTATGGTTTGTTGTTGTTTTCAGTTTTGCTTTTCCTGCACTGCTCTTGGCTCCATCCTGACTGGTATCAAAGGTCACCTCCTAAACAAAGATAGAAGACTGTTTAAATGAAGATCTTACTATAAGAGGAGACTCAAAGGTAGATGGAATAGAAGTAGGACACCACAGTGAGAGGAGTTAGTGTCCCATTTGCAGGATGGTTACCATCTATCTGTCCGTCTCTATATCCTTCCTGATTGTTGAGATCAAACCTCGTCAGTTGTAGGAAGGGAAGTAAGACTGAGCTTCACCAAATGTCTCGGTACTTACATGCAATACTTGATAGTGACCTATTTTCTCTACTGAAGCATGATCCCTTCTCTCCTTTTTTTCTGGGGGGGGGACCCTCCTTCCCCTTCCCTCCTGTTTATAATCTTTGGATTACAGTAGGTATTACAAAGATTTATCTTTGAATATGTCATTAAGTGGGTTTGGAAGTATGATCCACTTATTAGGGAATACATACAGTGTCTAATTTTCTGTCTGGAGGCATCCCAGTCTTATCCACAACCTTCCAGGTGCCTCTGGAATTCAATTCCCTAGAAACTGGGGTGAAGTCTTCTTTAGGAGACACCAGTTCCTCAAGAGTACTTGTTCAGTTCTGGAGAGAGTGTTTCTCGGAGCTATGTTATCTTGGAAAGAGAGCAATCCCTGCTACCACTGTCCTCAGAGAGCCATTTATCTTGGGGCTGCTTATCCTGACATTTCAGGATTCCTCCCATCCTATATTAACTATTCTGGGTCAGAATCTTTCTAATGCCAGTTGGTTTTATTCCCTGAGAATCCGGGATAAAGTCCATGAACTTAATTATAATCCATAAGACCTCATTGACTCTAGCATAATCAATAGCTTGTTGACCGCTTGTGTCACTAGAGATAAATTCTAGATTTTATAAGCCCTGACATTTCCATTTGTCAGTGGGTTAGATATAAATTTAAAGAAATAAACGGTATACAATGCTTTGGCATGGAGACTAGTGGAGGACCTTAAGGTATACCAAAAGAAGCCACAGGAGAGGAGCCTGGTGTCAATCTCAGGTACACGACTCGACTTCTGGCATTGGCACATCTAATCTCATTGGGACACAGTGGGCCTGCTGGGAGTCTGTGACCTCTGATTCTCCCATGGCATGTTTTTGAACCCAGACCTTTTGTTCTAACTCCCAGGCAATGACTACAGGCTTGGTAAGGAAGCAAGAGAAAAGGAGATCAGGAAGGAGGGAAATACACCGAACCTTGCAAATGCTGTAGCCTGCTCTAATCTTGCTTTCCTCCCTATCAACATTGGGAGAGGTCCCTATCTTCATGAGGTGAAGTTAGATCAAAATGTAAGAGAAGTCAAATGGGCCAGGGACACTAGGTGGCAGTCAGAGGCTGCTCCCTGCCAGAAGGCCATAGATGGACAGACAATAGTTTTGCAGATGACGTGGGTAAAGAAGAAGGGTCCCTAGACTATGAGCTGGAGGATAGCAGATGGATATGGATTACAGACCTTGTATCTTGCACAGTGGTGGAGCTTGACCCCAGTCCCTGTATATGAAATTATTTGCTCCATCTCCACTGAGGGGTGCGAAGATGCTGCCTGTTGCAAAAAACCCTGGGCACTCATGCTCTCTGAAGTCAGTTAAAATAAGTTCAACAACTGACAAGTGGAACTCATGAACCTAAACTAAAAGTTTTTTTTTCCCCATCAATTATTCTCATTTGTACACTTAACGTACTCATTAAGTGAGATGGAGTATTACATTTTGATTTGCAATTCCTTTTTGCATATATAGGTGTGGGTATATATCTATATCTATATCTATAGATATATATATATATTCTATGAGTATAGGTGTAGGTGTGTAGATGTACAAGAGGGTACTGTGTGTGCCTGTAGAGATCCAAGGGTACTTCAAGCATCATTCTGGATTGTTTTGCTTCCATTTTCGCATTGCTTCATTTTCCAGTGCTGGAAATAAATGCTGCTGGTATTTCTTTTGGCATTTTTAATGGGATCTGGTATCCAAACTTAGGTCCTTTTGCTTTGAATCACAGGGTTTAACTCCTGAGTCATCTTTCCAGTCCCCTGGTTTACAATTCCTTGATGACTTAGAATATTGAACACTTTCTTAAATATTTCTTACCCATATGCACTTTTTTTTTGAGAACTCTGTTCAGTTCCACACCCCATTTTTCATTCAGTTGCTTGCTCTCTCTTGATGTTTAACTCTTTGAGCTCTTTATATGTTCTAGATGCTAATCCTCTGTCTGTTACACAACTGATAAAGATTTTCTAATTTATGAGTCACCTCTTCACTTGGTTGACAGGTTCTTTTGGTGTACTGACAATTTTTGTTTCGTTAGGTTCCATTTGTTAATTGTTGAGTTTATTTCCAGTGTGTGAAACCCTATATGAAGTCCTTACATATGCATATACCTTCAAGGCTTGTCTGTTTTCACCTTTAGCAGCTTCAGAGTTTCAGGTCTTACTTTGAGATCTTTGGTCTATTTGGAATTTTTTCTTTATTCTGAGTGAGAGATATGGATCTAATCTAATATGGCAAAAAATCAGGTGGATGTAGTTATATGGACTTATATCTGGGCCCTCTATTCTATTTCATTGATCTGTGTGTCTGTTTTTGTGCTATTACCATGATGATTTTCTTATTCTGGCTCCATAGTTTAACTTGAAATCAGGTGTGGTAATACTTCTCTTAATACTTTTTTTTATTCAGAAGTGATTTTGGTACTCTTGATATTTGTGCATATTAATTTTAAGATAGTTTCTTACATGAGTGAAGAATGGCCCTGGAATATTATTAGAATTGCCTTGAATCTGTAGATTGCCATGTTCACAATTTTTAGCTTAAAGCAGGATTTATTGATAGTGAGAAAAAAAAAGGAAATCATAGACACTCAATCCACAAGGGAAAAGGGAGTCACCAGAAGGGTAGGATTGGGGTACTTATCGGGTTATGCAGATTTAAAAGGTGACTTTTTCTATTGATTAGTTTTAGTTTCTTTAAATGGACATTTTTAGTCCTTTCACATGTGATAGGCCCATTTATGTTGGGGTGGACTTCTGATAACTAAGCTGTTTCTTTTTCTAGAAACAATGAACTTGTCTGCTCCGGAGGAACTTATCTCCTTCTTTCACAAGAATTCTTTCTTGAATTGTGTGATGGGTGTGGTTCCCACAGGACTGGACATTCTCAGTTTTACTTCTCTAAGGTATTAGAAATTATTCTATTATTTCCCCTTCTATCTATGAGGGTATTTGTCTGTTCCAGGAAGGAGGAACAATGACACATCTGGCAACTTTGCATTGAATGCGGATGAAGAAGAAGGAAGATGTCAGGTATCTTCATTCCAAGTGTCAGGTTGATCCAGGGATCCATGATAGGTGGTTTTATGTTGGACCATCATTTGGAGTCTTATCTCACTTGGTGAGATCTACCTCTTGGTGTCTCACTAGGTATCTCTTTGTGGTCTCCATAATAAAACTGGGTTTCTTTTTTTAAATTTTTTTCCCGCATTTTATTTCTTGACTAATTATACAAGCTCAAAAGGTACCCTTGTCCTCTCCCTCACTCCTCCGCTCCCCAGTTGTCCTTTATTGCACTCTCCTCCCTTTCCCCCTTTCTTTCACTCCCTTTCCTCCTCCTCTCCCAGTGCCTTCCCCTTCCTTCCCTGGAGCATCCCTTTATGTGAATGTCAAACCTCCCTCTGAGTCCTCTACCCTAGTGAGGGTTCAGGACTTAGTGGCATAGCCCAGGGCCCTTTCTTGAGCTCCTCATTAGCATGGGAACTCTAGTATGACTGTTCAATCCCTTGCCTCTAAGGATCCTACTGCCTGAAGCCTCTAAGGATCCATGCTAGACTTTGGGGGGTTGTCGACATATCAGCCATTGTGCAGGTCATGCAAAGTCCGATTGTGGCTACTGCAGCCCTAACCTGTGTGGAGTATCTTGCATATCATTGGTCCTCTCCATCTTTAGGCTCTTACAATCTTGCTGCCCCCTCTTTCAAAAGGTTCCCTGAGCTTTAGGATGGGGAGAGATTTGGCTGGTTTGGTTCCAGGTGATTAATGTAGGGTCTTTGGTGTTCTGAATTATGGTTTGTTGTTTTCTGTTTTGCTTTTCCGGCACTGCCCTTGGCTCCATCCTGATCAAAGGTCATCTCTTAACCAAAGACAGAAGACTGTTTAAATTAAGATCTTATATAAGGGGAGACTCACAGGTAGATGGAAGAATAGGAGTAGGGCACAGCAGTGGGGAGGTGGGCAGTGTCCCATTTGCCGGATGGTTACCATCTATCTGCCAGTCCCTGTATCCTCTCTGACTAGGGAGATCAAACTTGTTCAGTCGAAAGTGACCAAGAAGGGAAGTGACAGTAAGCTCACCAGATGTCTCACTACTTACATGGTCATACACGCTCAACAGGTACCCTTGTCCTCTCCTTCACCCCTCCCCTCCCCAGTTGTCCTTTATTACACTCTCCTCCCTTTCCCCCTTTCTTTCACTCCCTTTCCTCCTCCTCTCCCAGTGCCTTCCCCTTCCTTCCCTGGAGCATCCCTTTATGTGAATGTCAAACCTCCCTCTGAGTCCTCTACCCTAGTGAGGGTTCAGGACTTAGTGGTCTATTTTTTTAACTGAAGCGTGATCCCCTATCTCCTTTCTTTTGAGGTCCTCTTTTCCCTTCCCTCCTGTTTATAATCCTTTGTGATTACAGTGGGTATTACAGAGATTTACCTTTGAATATGTCATTAAGTGGGTTTGGAACTAGGATCCACTTATTAGGGCACACATATGGTGTCTAACTTTCTGTGTCTGTGAAACTTCACTCACTATAATTTTTTCTAATCCTGGCAAATTTCATTAATTCATCTTTTTTGATGGCTAAGTAGCATTCCATTGTATAAATGTAGTACATTTTCATTATCCATTTGTCAACTGTTGGGCATTTGGGTTGATCCCATGACTTTGCTACTGTAAATAGTGCTGCAATGGTTGTGCTCATGTCACTGTAGTAAATTTCTGTATTATGGGGGATTATTCCCAGAAGTGGTATAGCAGGGTTATATGGCATTTCAGTCTTTAATTTTTTAGAAATCACCATACTGATTGCTAGAGTGTTTGTACAAGTCTGTATTCCCACCAATGATTTATGAGAGGTCCCTTCTCTCCATGTCCTCTTAAGCATTTGGAGTTGTTTGTATTGTGGATTTTTGCCATCCTGACAGAGATGAGATGTTATCTCAGGGTAGTGTTGATTGCATTTCCCTGATGGCTAGAGATGTGGAACATTTTTAAAGATATTTGTTAGACATTTTGATTTCATTACTGGAAAAGTTTCTTTTTTGGGTTCTTGCGTCTTAGAGCCAAAGACTGAAACCAGAACATGTGGAGAGGCTAAAGTAGGATTTATTGATAGAGGGAAAAAGAAGAAATTGTACACACCGCATCCATGAGGGGCAAGGGAGCCTCCACAATATTAGCATTTTTTTTTACCAATGAGCATGGAACGTCTTTCATATTCTATTGTCTCCCTCAGTTTCTTTTGTCGGTGTCTTAAGTTTTATTGTAGAGGTCTTTCATTTCCTTAGTTAGATTTTGTTTACAGTATTTTTTGTATGGATCATTATTGTGAATAAAATTGTTTCTCTGATTTCTTTTTTCAGTGTATTTGTCCTTGGCATATAGGAAGGCTACTATTTTTTGTATGTTTATTTTGTAACCTGCCACTTTACTGAAAATGTTTACCAGCTCTAAGAGTTTCCTGGTAGAACCTTTGGGGTCTCTTAATGTGTAGACTCACACCATCTACAAATAAGAATACTTTGACTTCTTCCTTTCCTATTTGTATCTTTTTTAATCTTATTTATTATCATACTGCTCTAGCTAAGAGTTCAAGTACTCTATTGAATAAGAGTGGAAGGAGTGGATATCTTTCTTTATATCTGATCTTAGTGCAAATCCTTCTATTTTTCCTACTTTTAGCATGACGTTGACTACAGGCTTTTCATGTACATCCTTTGTCATGTTTAAGTATGCTCTTTCAATATCTAGCTTTCTCAAGCTTTTTTTTCTTTATCATGGAGGGATGTTGGGTTTTGTTAAAGATCTTTATGGTGCCTATTGAGATAATATGTGATTTCTGGGGTTTTAGTCTATTTTATGTGATAAGTTACAATTATTAATTTATGGATGTTGAACCATTCTTACATCCTTGGAATAAAGTCACCATGATCATATTGGATGATCTTTTTGATTTGATATTGGATATCATGACTACAGTCTATGTGGTCAAGGTCCTCTTGACATGATCTCATAGGGGAGACAGCATTAGGAAATGCAGAATTCTTCCAAGTCCTTTCAGCAACAGATACCTTGAGTGTGGTGTAAAATGGAAGGATAGGAGGAACTGCATGGAAGCTTTGTTAAGTCTTGACTTGGGATTTGTTTTTTTTTGTTTTTTTTTTTTTTTTTGTTTTTTGAATCCTTGACTTTGGAGAATGGTGCCTTCCTTTCCACTGAGCATTGCTACATCCACTGCTTACAGTGAAGGGTGCCTGCTAGGTTTGGGTCATAGTTCATGGGTAAATTAAGTTTGGTTTATGAGGCAGTTATCCATCTCTTAGCTTTGTAAAGGAATGTCTGTGAGTTTCTAGCAGTGGGAATATGCAGAAGATTTATTTGTCTCCAGTCTCCAAATGATTGCTGAAGGGTATCTGTGGGAATTAAGACCAGGCCAGGTTGGCAGGATCCAGAAAGACTGGGATAAGTTTACTTTAAATTATTCAGTTTAAATATCCAAAACCGGGCTGGAGAGATGGCTCAGAGGTTAAGCCTCTGCCTTGCATGAGGAGAGTCCTAAGTTTGGATCCCAGATCCCACGTATAGACCCGGGTGGAAACTGGGGCGGCCTGCGTTTCTGGTCCTGGTAGGGCGGAGCCTGTGAATCCAGGGGGCAGAGTAAACAAGGAGGAGGTGGAGGCGGTCCATGGTGGTTCCCGAATTCACCCGTGGTTCTACATACACACACACACACACACACATGCATACACACATGCACACACATGCACACACGCACAATTGAATAAAAATAATAAGAAAAATTAAATATCCAAAACCAAAAACATCAAGGAATAGCATACTCTTGTAAGAATAAGAAGTAAGGAATGAATAACAGGAAGACATTTAATGGGAAACTAAATTGTTATTCCTAATTAGTACTTAGTAATTTAAGACAAAGAAGTTTTTTTTGCCATAATGTTGGGAACAATTCGGACTGTCCCGGGTCACAAAGGAAAGAATCTTGTGAGCTGACCGGTATTTCTTTCTATCTGAGCTGACCACAGAAAGCAAAATCCCATTAAGCCAGAGAGCAGGAGACAAGAGGTCTCTATTGCTGGTCTTGCTGCTCAGTCTGGTCAGCTCAAGAGTCCCCAGGAAGGTCAATGCCAACCCTTGAATCTATTCCTCAAATCCACCTACCCTTCTACCATCTTCCCCTCCTTTTATCCATCCTGCTCTGTCCCACTCCCTGTCCCTCTGCTTGAGGGTATCACAAACACTCCCTTTGGGTGCCTGTGTTGGTAAGGGAGCCAAATTTCTGTTGAACTTTAGGTGGCTCTTCAGTGGGTAAAGTTATAAGTGGGGAGGTTCCTCTTCCCTTGTCCAGAACCTGTCCCTGAGACACTTCTGAGATCAACTGTTTCTTTAAGATCCACGTTAATCCTTGGGGAAATGTCGGTAAGTTGGTCATTGTGTAGATCTGGTATTAAATGTTTTGACCAATACATTCCAGCCAAGACAGGGCATCTGTACCCAGAATTTTGCCATACTTTTTGGAGAACAACTCACATCAGTGCTTGAAAGTATAGCAATTCTTTAAGTTCAACAAAGTCAGTATTACTATCACCAAAACCTTATAAGGACACATGCTCAGACACCCAGAGACAAAGAGAAATTCTCCATAAAAATAGCTAGAAAATCAAATTTGGTAGTTCACAGCATTCATCATAATAGGTTTGATTTTATCACAGACATATAAGAATGATTAATCATGTGCTAATATATCACATCAATTGGATAAAGGGGAAAAATCCTATGACAATTTCAATAAATGCCTATTAAACATTTGATATAATTCAATATTTCTTTTTGATAAATGCCCTGAACGAATCAGGTATAGAAGGATCATACTTCAACAAAATAATGAATGAAATAATATATGAAAATAATATATGAAAAACCCATAGACAAATCATACTGAATGGTGAAAAGCAGAGCATTTAAGATCAGGGGCAATACAGGATGTATGTTTTCACCTCTCCTGTTCAGTACAATACTAGAAGTTTTAGAGCAATTTTACACCAGAAAGAAAAAGCCTGTATAGAAAAAGGAGGAATATTATTCATTTATAGACAATGTTTCTATATATAGGAAAACTTATGTTCCACCGAGAAGCTGTTAGAACTATTAAACAAATTCAATAAACTTTGAGATGGTAGCTAAAATTTTTGTTTGGTAATAACAATGAACTTACATTCTATATGTAGGAAAACCTACACTCTACCAAAAAGCTGTTAGAACTATTAAACAAATACAATAAACTTTATCTTTTAAGATGGCAGCCAAAATCTTTTGTTTGGTAATAAAATGAACTCATATATATTTGTGTCATGATATCAAACACCAAGCTAAGCACTCTCTCCACACTAGTTAACTTGCACGACAGACTTGTATTTCCTAAGCACCACTGTTAAAATCTTTCCTAGATGTAGAGGTTGGAGTTTAGAAAAATTAAGTGATTTGTCCAAAGTCATGTTACTAATAGATGACAGAGTCTGGAATTTAACCTCAGTATTCCAGTACCATTATCTATTTACCACAGTACCATGCTACCTTAGTTTGTCATATGGCCTCTGTTGGATGGAAAAGTAAAACATCTCCAATCTGCTTTTAAAGTTCTGAATTGAGTAATTTCATTATTAAGAAGTCTGTGTATTATTTTGTTATTAATGTGGTCTCAAATTCATAAGTAATGACAGACTAAAGCCAGAAGTGCAAGTTGAAACAGAATTGCTAGACCTATTAGTTCAGATAACTTACTCTGTGATTTTTCTGAAATACACAGGGCTCATACCTCTATAGTTAAAATACAGGTACTATCTATAACTGGTAAAGGATTGTTGCAAGACATAAGTTGCCATCATGGTCCAGAGTTACTAACTCAGCAGTATCTGGTCTGTGTACCAGATGCTGTTCTCTGTTGCTGTGGGACACTACTCAAACCGAAGCAACTTAAGTAGAGAAAATGGAAGATTTATTGGCATAAAGTTCCAGAGGGGTGATAAAGTCCTTTATGGCAGAAAAGGCATGGCTGGCTGGAAGAAGCTGGAAGTGATTTAAATCACACATCATGGAGGCTGAGAAAACTTGATGCAAACAGCGAGGGCAGACTCCTTATGGAAACAAGGCGGGACTAGCCAACATCAAGGCGCATCTCCTGTGACATGTCTTTTTCCAGGAAGGCTCCACCTCCTAAAGTTGCCATGAATTTCCCAAACAGTAACAAGGATTCAAACACATGAGCCCGTGGGAGACAGCTCACATTCAAACTATGGCAGTTTGAAAGGCTGTCTTTTTGAAAAAGACAGAAAATAGAGTTCAAGGGTTAAGACTCCTTGTAAGCAGAAGAACATGAGTTCAAGATCCCAGAACCCACCTAAAAATGCCAGGCAGAAATGCCAGTGGCCTTTTACTTCTGGAAAGTGGGGTCTGGGAAATCACAGAGCCAAGCAAGAAAGAAGTAGAAGCAATCTAAGATGATGCCCAAAGTCACCCTCGGGCCTCCACAGGGATACACACACACACACATGAGCACACACGAAAAAAAATTGAAAAAGAAAGAAAACGTAACATGGTCACAATGGGGGGGGGGGAGGAAGAGGGGAGGGAGCGGCCTGTGTTTCTGGTCCTGGTAGGGCGGAGCCTATGAATCCCCGGACAGAGTAAACAAGGAGGAGGTGGAGGCGGTCCATGGTGATTCCTGAATTCGCCCGTGATTCTACATGCACACAAGCGCACACAAGCGCACACACGCACAGTTGAATAAATTAAAAAAAAAAAACAAAAAAACAACCCAGAACATCTGAAAACAGATTTCTATGGAAGGTGCCGGTCACTGGAGGTTTTGTGAATATGGCAGTTGTCCTGTGGTGCTCAAAGATCAATATAACTTATGATCTAGTGCCTAGAATCCTATTATAAACAAGCTCAGTGACATTCTGAAAGTTTCTCTGAATGGAATTTCAACATATCTTGTTTGATACCTAAGGACTCCACCCTAAATAGACCGAAACCTTTCCAGATGGAATCAACTCCACCTTCAAACTTTATCTGCATACTCAGTGACATTCTGAAAGTTTCTTTAAATGGAATTTCAACATATTCTATTTGACTCCTAAAGATTCCACCCTAAATCGACTGAAACCTTTCCAGACGGAATCAACTCCAGCTTCAATCCTTATCTGCATACTGGTGGTTTTGAACTCCAGCTGTATACTCACACCTCTTCTTTCCCACTGTATTTGCATTCTCCTGAATCCAGCTGTGGATAGAACCACAGGAAAAGGCAGGAGGGAGGAGAGAAGGAACCTTCCTGGGGGCAAAGTCTTAGTTCTTGAATGCCTTATTCTTTTCTACCAAAACAAGTTATTTGACTTTGATGTAATCCCATTTATAACCTGACAAACATTTCTAAAGATTTCATCACCTACTTTTGCAGCTTGGTCTTAATATGTAGGTAGAATATAAAATAAGCATCTATATATGACCCCAGGATAAATAGCTCTTAATTGTCAACTTAATCACATATATGCCATATTTTTTTTAAAAAGTTTCATCTCTTCTGACCTTTCTTGACATATTTAAACTTTCCAGGCTTTTTTCATTTTGGTGTATTTCCATTTTGGAACAATCTTTATTTTAGAACAAAACTACTATCGAAACTCTTCATATAAAGTCCTTCTCCTTTTCTCTTTAATCTTTTGTGCCAAAATCTATCTCATATCTACAACTTTGCATAACTGCTTTTGAATTTTGATGTGTATGTGCATAGATGTGTACAGATGCACTGGGTACGCATATGTTCATGCATATAGAGGCCTAAGGTTGACCTCAAGGAGTAATACTTGATTCCACTTTACTCTTTTCATTATTAGTATTTCCTGCATATGTGTGTGTGTGTGTGTGTGTGTGTGTGTGTGTGTGTGAGACTTTGGGAATCATCTTGGATTGCTCTACCTTCTTATTACTTTTGCTTTCCAGTTTCCCAGGCTCCATCTTTAAGGCCAAGGTGCAGTCCTCTGCCATTTCTGTCTAGTATTTTTATATGAGATCTGCGATTTGAAATCAAGACCAGGGTTGGAATTTCAGGTCACTGCCATTTCTGCCTGGCATTTTTATGTTGGATTTGAATCTGAACTCAGGTCCTTCTGCTTGCAAGAAGGTTTAAACCTTGAGCTACCTCTCCAGCCCTTCTACCTTATTCTTTTAAGACTGGCTCTTTAATTAAACCTAGAGCTCACCTATAGGACAAGTCTCCCTAGCCAGCTTGTTCTGAAGATTTCCAGGCTCCACTTTTTGAGACTGGAATTAAAGGATGACCACCATACCTTCCAGGCATTGCACATGGAATCCATACTTTGATCTTTTTGCTTGAATAGTAAACCCTTTAACAATTGAGCCAACTTCTTAGTCCAACTTTATGTTTCTTCCCTTACTTAATATTTACTTTCTGTCTTTTCTTTTTCAAAAACACTTTATTTTTATATTCTACCCTCTATGCCCTGGAGATTGGTATGTTTGGCCAGGGGGTTTTGTGGTTGAGTATTCCTCAGTCACTTACTCTCTGCCCTCAGATCAGTTGTGCTTCTTTGCTATATTGACCTATTTTCATTGAGAGAAGTATTCTTGCACACAGGTTGAGAGCTGCAATATTCTATGAACTTAAAGATAAAGGTTTAGAAAATAAGAATCAGATTAGGGGAGGAGCACTGATAAACATTACCCCCAGACCTAAAACTAAGACAACTGTGAACATACTGCAGCCAATTTCACCTGCACAAGACCCAGGCATAATTTGAACCAGTACCATGCACAATGAAGGAATGAAAGCAAAATCAGTTGAATCCCCACCCTCTAGGAGTGACCACTGATGGTCAAAGCTGGAGAGAAGAGGCTTCTTATGAATTAGGTGTACCTCTACTGAAATATTTGCTATGCTGTAGTCAGTATCAACGTATTTGCAAGAATATTCATCCTTTTTTATCACAAATAACATTTATTTATTTTTAATTTATATTTATTTCCCCCCAATCATACAAGTTTGATAGGTACCCTAGTCCCCACCCTCTCTCCATCCTTCCCCAGTCCTCCTTACACACTGTCCCCTTTTCCCCTTCTCCCAGTGCCTCACCCTTACCCTCCTCCCATTCCCTAGAATATTTTTTGTGTGAATGCCAAACTTCCCTCTGAGCCCTCCACTCTGGTGAGGTGTAAGGACTCATTGGCATTGCCTAGAGCCCTTTCTTGGGCTCCCCTTCATTATTGTGGCTGTTAATCTCTTGCCTCTAAGGATCTAGTACCTGTGATCCATGCTAGACTTTGGGAGGTTGTTGACATGTCAGTCATTGCGCTACTGAGGCCCTAACTTGTGTGGAGTATTTTGCATATCATTGGTCCTCCCCATCTTTAGGCTCTTCCAATCTTGCCGCCCCTTCTTCCGCAAGTTTCCCTGAGCTTTAGGATGGGGAGAGACATGGCTGGCCTGTTTCCAGGTGACTAATGTAGGGTCTCTGGTGTTCTGAATTATGGTTTGTTGTTTTCAGTTTTGCTGTTCCTGAGCCAACCTGGCCCCATCCTGATTGGTGTTGGAGGTCACCTCCTAACCAAAGATAAAAATCTGTTTAAATGAAGATTTTAACATAAGAGGAGACTCAAAGGTAGATGGAATAGCAGTAGGAGACCACAATGAGGGGAAGTCAGTGTCCCATTTGCAGGGTGGTTACCATTTATCTGTCAGTCCCTATACCCTCCTTCATTGGTGAGATCAAACCCCTTCACTCACAAGTGACCAGGAAGGAAAGTGAGAGTGAGCTTAACTAGATGTCTCACTACTTACTTGCAATATTTGATGGTGACCTATTTTCTCTACAGGTCCCAGGTGAAGACCGCCGATCATCCTTAGCCTCTCCCCCTCTTCCTTTGGCCCTGAACACACCCTTGCTCACCAGGTCCAAGTAAGGCAGTCTGCTTCCCAGGTACTCCCCACCAGAACCTAGGTCACCCACTCCTCCCAGCTCTTCCCATCATCTAGCCTGAGCAGCACCAAAGCTGCTCAAGGCTTAGGTGGACTACTGGCTATGCCCCAGGTCTCAGGTGAAACCCGCAGATCATCCTTAACCCCTCCCCCCTTCTGCCTGCCAGGAACGCATGCTGGCTTGCTCTCAGACCAGCTAAGGCACCCCTGTCTACTAAACCTGTTTTAATTGATGTACTAACTGTCTAATAGCCTCATCTTGGAAATAACAATAACAACAGGCTCATCCAACTCCAAGGCAACCACTAGTAATAACTGTCAGAGAGCAGTTATACCAACTAAATCAGTTCAGTCAAAAACACATAGAAACTGTAAGGACTCAAGAGACAAAACAATAATGCCCAAGTCAAAGTGTAGATCCATGAAAAACAAAACCCAAGAAAACAAATCTCTCACTGAAAGAATTAACCCCATAGCTACAGATTCCAACCAGAACAAATTCACAGAAAATAGACAAGAAAGCCAGGCCCAAGATAATGATTTTCAAAGCATGATCATTACCGTGATCAATACTATGAAAGAGGAAATCTGGGAGGAGTTAAATAACCACATCAACCACTTTGAACAGGAACACAACAGACACCTGGAATAGTTGAGAAAAACAGTTGAAGAAACAAAAATAGGCATAGAGCAATTAAAACAATCTCAGGCAGAGTTTAAAATTGAACTAAAAGACAAGTTATCCTCAACCCAGAACTCAACAGAGAGTCTTATCAGCAGAACTAAGGAGGCAGAAAATAAAATTTCAGATCTTGAAGAGAAAGTGGCAGAATTAACCAGCTCAATGGAAGAGGTTATTTAAGTCAAAAAGATACTTAAGAGGAATATTCAAGAATTATGGGACACCTTGAAGAAGCCTACCATGTGCATTCATGGAATACCAGAGCAAGAATCCCCAAATACCATACCTGAGGAAATTTTTCAAACTATCATAAATGAAAACTTCCCTCATATAAAGAATGAGAGGCCCATCAAAATACAAGAGGCATCCCGCACCTCAAACAGATATGACCAAAATAGAAAATCGCCACAGCAAATAATAGTCAAAACACTCCACATTCAAGACAAAGAAAAGGTGCTGAGAACTTCAAGGGAAAAAAAAGTCACTTTTAAAGGTAAAACCTATTAAAATAACAAATGACTTCTCAATGGAAACAATAAAAGCAAGAAGAGCTTGGAGAGATGTACTTCAAGTACTAAATGAGCAAAAATGTCAACCCAGACTGATATACTGGCAAAACTATCTGTCATGATTGAGGGAGAAAGAAAAGTTTTCCAGCACAAAGACAACTTGAAGGGATACATGTCTACCAAACCAGGCCTTCAAAAAATGCTAGAAATGATACTGAAGCTTGAAGAAAAGAACAAGCGTATCCAGGAGGACAGAAGGGAAGTATAATACCACCAAAACATAAATATCAAACAACATGTTTACAAAATCCACTAAACATAAAAAATGTCCAGAATTAAAAATAATTTCTCCATTATAACATTAAATGTCAATGGTATTAACATACCAATTAAGAGACACAGATTACAAACTTGGATTAAAAATCACAACCGATCTGCTACCTTCAGGAAACTCATCTCACCACAAAAGATAAGCACATCCTAAAAATAAAAGGCTGGTCCAAAATTCCACAAGCTAATGGAACCAGGAAACAGGCAGGGGTAGCCATTAAGTTGTCAGACAAAATGGACTTCAAGCCAACAAAAATCATAAGAGACACAGATGGATACTACATTTTAGTCACAGGTACAATTCACCAGGAAGACTTCACAATTCTGAACATATATGTACCTAATACAGGCTTCTCCACATTCATTAAGCAAACCCTACAGCGTCTAAAGGGAGAAATCAACCCCCAAATGATAATTCTTGGGGATTTCAACACCACTCTCTTAACATGGGATAGATCAACAGGTCAAAACCTTAACAGAGACACTTTGGAACTTAATCAAACTCTTTTAATATTTTTTTTTAATTTTTTATTATTATTATTATTTATTCAACTGTGTGTATGTGCGTGCGCGCGTGTGTCTCTGTGTGTGTGTATACGTGTGTCTGTGTATGTGTAGAACCACGGACGAATTCGCGAACCACCATGGACGCCTCCACCTCCTTCTGCCCCGGGATTCACAGGCTCCGCCCTACCAGGACCAGAAGCGCAGGCTGCCCCCGCTTCTGCCTGGCGTCTATACATGGGATCTGGGATCTGAACTCAGGACCTTCCGCCTGCAAGGCGGAGGCTTAATCCCTGAGCCACCTCTCCAGCCCCTTTATCAAACTCTTAATGAAATGAACCTTACAGATCTCTGTTGAACTTTTCATCCACATACGAAAGAATACACATTTTTCTCAGCAGCACACGGAACTTTCTCCAAAATAGATCACATATTGGGCCACAAAACGAATCTCCACATATACAGGAAAGTTGAAATTCTAGCCTGTACCCTGTCAGACCACCATGGTATAAAGCTTGATATCTGCAACACAACAAACAACAGAAAATACACTAACCCCTGGAAACTTAACACTATGATGCTGAATGAGAATTGGATTCAGGAAGAAATTAAAAAGGAAATTCAAGATTTCTGTTTTGAAGTGAACGATAATGAAAATACAACTTATCAAAATCTTTGAGGCACAATGAAAGCTGTCCTAAGAGGTAAGTTCATAGCTCTTAATGCCTACATAAAAAAAATGGAAACATAACAAATAAATAACTAACAATGCAGCTTAAAGCTATAGAGACACTAGAGCAATCTGATCCAAAAAGCAGTAGAAGAGAGGAGATTAGCAAAATAAGGGGAGAAATATCTGAAATTGAGATTAGGAAAACGATACAGAGAATCAACCAGTCAAAAAGCTGGTTCTTTGAAAAAATCAGTAAGATTGATACACCCCTACCTAAATTAACCAAAATCAAGAGAGAGAAAACACAAATTAACAAAATTAGAAATGAACATGGAGTTATCACTACTGATACCCAAGAAATCCAGAGAATTATAACATCGTATTTCAAAAACTTATACTCTGTGAAATTTGACAGCACAAAAGAAATGGATGAATTCTTAAGTAAGCACAACTTACCTAAATTGAATCAGGAAGTTGTGAATTATTTAAATAGTTCTATAACATATGAGGAAATTGGGGAAGTAATCTCGAAGCTTCCCGCCAAAAAATGTCCTGGACCAGATGGATTCAGCACAGAATTCTACGAGACATTTAAGGAGCTAATAACACCAATACTCCTTAAACTGTTCCATCAAATAGCAAAGGAAGGAACACTACCAAATTCCTTCTATGAAGCTAATATCGTCTTAATCCCAAAACCTAATAAAGATTCACTTAAAAAAGAAAACTATAGGCCGATCTCTCTGATGAACACAGACGCAAAGATTCTCAACAAAGTCTTAGCAAATCGGATTCAAAAACATAACAAAAAGATCATCCATGGGGATCAAGTAGGCTTTATCCCTGGCACACAAGGTTGGTTCAACATATGCAAATCAATAAACGTAATTCACCATATAAACCAGTCCAAAATTCAAGACCATATGATACTCTCGATAGATGCAGAAAAAGCTTTTGACAAGATCCAACAGCTCTTTATGATCAAAACCCTAGAGACGGTTGGAATGGAAGGAACCTTTATCAATATAATAAATGCTGTATACAACAAGCCTACAGAAAGGATTATATTCCATGGGGAAAAATTTGAAGCATTCCCGCTTCGATCAGGAACTAGACAAGGCTATCCACTCTCACTACTTCTATTCAATATTGTACTTGAAGTCTTAGCTGAAGCCATAAGACAAGAAAGGGAGATAAAAGGGATTCAAATCGGCAAGGAAGAAGTCAAGTTATCTCTATTTGCAGATGACATGATCATATATTTGAGTGATCCTAAAAACTCCACCAGGAAACTTCTGGAACTAATTGAGAAGTTCAGCAGGGTGGCAGGATTCAAAATAAATGTACAAAAATAAGTGGCCTTTCTATATGCCCAGAATGAAAGAAGTGAAAAAGCCTTGAGAGAAACAATCCCATTTACTATAGCCCCTAAAAAAATGAAATACCTTGGTATAAACCTAACCAAGGAAGTAAGAGACCTTTACAATGTAAACTTTAAAACCCTAAAGAAAGAAATTGCAGGGGCTGGAGAAGTGGCTCAGGGGTTAAGCCTCTGCCTTGCAGGCAGGAAGTCCTGAGTTCAGATCCTAGACCCCACATATAGACGCCGGGTGGAAGCGGGGGCGGCCTGCATTTCTGGTCCTGGTAGGGTGGAGCTTGTGAATCCCCAGGCAGAGTAAACAAGGAGGAGATGGAATTTGGTGGTTCCCAAATTCATCCGTGGTTCTACACACACAGTACACACACACACACACACACACACACACACACACACACACACACATACGCGTGCGGATACACACACAACTGAATAAATAATAATAAAAAATTTAAAAAAAAGAATGAAATTGCAGAAGACACCAGAAGGTGGAAATACTTCCCATGTTCCTGGACTGGTAGAATCAATATCATAAAAATGACCATCCTACCAAAGGCAATATACAGATTTAATGCTATACCAATCAAAATCCCAAAGCAATTCTTTAAAGAGGTTGATCAAATAATCTTAAAATTCATATGGAGGCACAAGAGACCCAGGATAGCAAAAACAATCCTGAGTAACAAAAACACAACTGGAGGTATCACTATACCAAACCTTAGTCTACACTACAAATCCATAGTTATAAAAACAGCCTGGTACTGGCTCCAAAATAGACACACAGATCAATGGATAAGGGTTGCAGACCCAGATATAAGCCCACACAATTACAGCCATTTGATCTTTGACAAAGGTGCCCAAAGAATCCAGTAGAAAAAGAACAGCATCTTCAACAAATGGTGCTGGCAAAACTGGTTGTCCACATGCAGAAGATTAAAACTGGACCCATACAAGACTTAATTCCAAATGGATCAAGGACCTCAATATAAGGCCATAGACTATATAAACCTTAGTTGAAAGGGTAAGGAATTCCCTTGAGCTGATTGGACTAGGCCAACAGTTCCTAATCCGAAATCCAATAGCACAGTCAATACAACCAACACCCAACACATGAGATCTTATGAAATTAAAGAGCTTCTGTTCAGATAAAAAGATTGTAACTCGAGCACAAAGGCAACCCACAGAATGGGAGAAAATCTTCACTAACCACATATCTGATAGAGCTCTATTATTGAGTGCACAAAGAACTTAGAAAACTAAACACCAGGAAACAAATGGCCCAATTAAAAAATGGGCCTTGGAACTTAAAAGAAATTTTGCCAGGAAAGAAATTGAAATGTCTAACAAATACCTTAAAAAATGCTCCGCATCCTTAGCCATCAGGGAAATGCAAATCAAAACCTCCCTGAGATATTGTCTCACCCTGGTCAGGATGGCAAAAATCCACAATACAAACAACACCAAATGCTGGAGGGGATGTGGAGAGAAGGGAACTCTCCTACATTGCTGGTGGGAATGAAGGCTTATACAACCACTCTGGTGAGCCATCTAGCGATTCTTAAAAAAGTTAAAGATTGAAATGCCATATGACCCAGCTGTTCCACTATTGGGAATAATCCCCCATACAGCAAAACTTTACCTCGATAGCACAAGCACAACCACATTCATAGCAGCATTGTTTACATTACCAAAGTCACAGAATCAACCCAAATGCCCAACAGTTGACGAGTGGATAAGGAAAATGTGGTACATTTATACAATGGAATACTACTCAGCTCTCAAAAACAATGAATGAATGAAATTTGCTGGGAAATGGATGGAATTAGAAAAAATTATATTAAGTGAAGTATCCCAGACACAGAAAATTAAGCGCCGTATGTACTCCCTAATAGGTGGATCCTAGTACCAAACCCACTTTGTGACACACTGAAAGATAAATCTCTGTAATACCTACAGTAACTGCAAAGATTATAAGCAGAGAGGGAAGGGGAAGGAGGGTCCCGTCAGCAGCAAGGAGAGAGGGGATCATGCTACAGCAGAGAAAATAGACCACCATCAAGGACTGCAAGGGGTGATATCCGATACCCATCAGGATGGAGCCAAGGGCGGTGAAAAAAAAATCAACAAACCATAATTCAGAAAATCAGAGACTGTACATTAACCACCTAGAACCAGGCCAACTTAATCTTTCTCCATCCTAAAACTCAGGGAAATTTGTGGAAGAGGGGGAGGTAAGATTGTAAGGGCCTAAAGATGAGGAGGAGCAATGATATTCAAGATACTCCATGCATGTTAGGGCCCAAGTAATCATAATAGGACGACCTGTACAATTACCAACATATCATTGAACCCCCAAAGTCTAGCATGGATCACAGGCACTAGGATTCTTAGAGGCAAGGGATTAACAATCATAACAGTGTTCCTATACTAAAGGGGAACACAAAAAAGAGCTCTAGGCAATGCTACTGAGTCCTTACACCTCATCAGAGAAGAGGACCCAGAGGGAAGTTTGACATGCACACTAAAGGATGCTCCAGGAAGGGGGGAAGGGAGCACTGGGAAAAAGGGAGGGAGGGGAGAAGGAAAGGGAAAATGGGAGAGGGAGTAAGGGGATCCAGGGAGGGGTGGAGGGAGGGAGGGGAAGGGGTACTTATCAACTTTGTATGAGTGGAAGAAATAAAAAAAAAAAAAGAATGTAAAGCAGGGTTGGGGATCAGGTTGCAAGCTTAAGGGAAGGACTATAATTAATAGAAAGGAAGATAAGATAAGCATTTCTCTAGTTTCCTGTCATTCATGTGTTTAGCACTTATTGCAACACAGGTAAGTTTTGTTGATGGTGAGTTATGTTGTGCTTACATGCCCCAACCATCTCTTATGCAGCCTATTGTTTGGACCCATCCTTTCATTATTGTTTTTTTTTTTTCTAGTGGCATGAAATGGAGGGGAGGATAATACTCCTCAGGCCACCTGTGGCCACAATTATTATAATTATATGGGGAACTCTGTAACCCATCCTATGTGTTTCTCGCACAAGGCATCCAAGTATCCTGTGACTTATAGTGACATTCAGAGGCAGGCTTGATTGTGGGATAACACTCATATGATTATGAGATTGTTTATTTCAGAGGAATATATGTTACTAATATTCATTATATAATTCATGCTCCTCTATTGGACCCTTATACCACACATATGGTAAATGTGTTCTAGGAATTCCAGGAGGGTTTGCTTCTTGGAGATCTTGCTCATTTCCTCAAGACTCTGCAGATAATCTTGATAATACTTCTGTATCAATCTGGTCCATGAATGATACTGATCATTCCCATTCAGCTACAGGGTTTTGGCATCCAGCTATAATTTTTACTGAATATTGCAAAGGTTCACTTTCTTGAAACAATTCAGGAGCAATTTTTTAGCAGGCAGAATCGTAACTTCTGAACCATCTCTCTAGCCCCAGTAGCAATTTTTAAAATTTGTACTTTTTTCTAGTTTTACAATCATAGAGTGGTTGTCTCTGACCCCTTCTTTTCCCTTCCCTCTCTCCCTCTTTTTCTCTCCCTCCTCCCTTTCATTTACCAAGCCATCCCTCTCTTTCCCACCCTCCTGTGTATCTGCTTCTGTAGATCCCAGGATTCCTTTTGGATTGTCTGCTCTAGTAGGGGCTCAGGCCTTTGTGGCAGATTAAGTGACCCTTCCTTGGATAGACCCATTGATAGGGCACTCCCCTTCCCCTATCTAGATTTATCCTACAAGATTTACTGCATGTAATTATTTCTCAGGAGCAATTTGTAAACCCCACATGGAAAATTGTTTTTCCATCAAGAGATTTGTCTCTATTAAATCCTGTTTGTGAACATGAATAATTAAAATGTCATCCATATAATGAATAATACATGCTTGAGGATGTCTACATAGCTTCCAAAGAACAGGAAGGAATACGTAAAAAACACCTCCGCCCTTGAACCCAATTCAAGACAGGACAAGATTCATCCCTGCTCTGTGCAGGAAAGTCAACAGGAGTCAGCCTATAACTATATTTTTATAGGCTGGCAACTATGCTGACATAGGCACAGAACTACGCTGGTATAGGAGGCATACTGCAACTGACACTGCGAGGAATGTCCTTGGCATCCATCTTCAAGAAATAGAAATCTCAGGCTTGAGTGTTTCCTATGGAAAATGACTAAAAGATTCTGAGTGGAGCCAATTTGGTTGTGTGGTTGAATTTTGGAAACTGGAAATTGGTAGCCTTTGCAGCATGGCTAAGCAACTGACTGAAGAGCAGACTGCAGAATTCAAATTAGGCTTTTCACTATTTGACAAGATTGGTGATGGTACTATAACAACAAAGGACTGGAACCTGCAATGAGGTCTCTTGGGCAGAATCCCAGAGAAGCAGAGCTACAGGGCATGATTAAAGAAGCAGATGCTGATGGTAATGGCACAATTGATTTCCCTGATTTTTAACAATGAAGACAAGAAAAATGAAAGACACAGACAATGAAGAAATTACTGTAACAGAGCTTTGTCATGTGATAGCAAACTTTGTGAGAAGTTAACAGATAAAGAAGTTGATGAAATGATCAGGAAAACAGATGTCAATGGTGATAATCAGGTAAGCTATGAAAAGTTTACACAAATAATGATGACACTGAAGAGAAGATATTGTATGGACTGTGTTAAATTTCTTGTAAAATTGGTTTTTTTGCCTTTTCCTTGTTTGTAAAAAATATGCATATATAGTAATTAGGACTTCATTCCTTCATGTTTTCTCCACTTATTTTACTATCATTGTCCTTAAACCTTATTTTAAAAATTGATCAAGTAGCATGTTGCATGTGACTTACTCTGCATATCTTTTTTTTTTTATTCAATTATATGTGTATGTGTGTGTGTGTGTGTGTGTGTGTGTGTGTGTGTGTGTGTAGAACCACGGCCGAATTCGGGAACCACCATGGACCACCTCCACCTCCTCCTTGTTTACTTTGCCCCGAGATTCACAGGCTCTTCCCTACCAGGACCAGAAACGCAGGCTGCCCCCATTTCTGTCTGGTGTCTATATGTGTGGTCTAGGATCAGAACTCAGGACCTTCCATCTGCAAGGCAGAAGCTTAACCCCTGAGCCATGTCTCCAGCCCCCTGCATATCTGAACTTAGATGGAATTGGTCAAATGAGGGAACATTTCGGTTATACTGTTTTCTAAGTAGTTTTAAGGTACTGTCAGCATGTTATTGTTGAAGCGTGGAGTTGTCACTCTGCATGGACTATGGGCAATCAACAATATGTAATAAAAGTTGCGCTATTGCAAAATGGGTGTATTTTCCAGGTACTTGCATTCTATTTTTTTGTATTGCTGGTATTGTATCAGGAAAATTTTCTTTTATTGTTATTTGCCTTTTGAACTTTGTTTAGCCACTTAAAGAAAATCTCTTATGGCACAATTTACTTCAAATCCATTCGAAATTGTATATTTGTTTCCCTCCGAAAAAATTACAATTTAAAACAAGAAAATGACTAAAAGGTTTGATTTTATTATTAACAGAACAAGGAAAAGGCAAATTCTTCTGTATCAGTTGGATGAAGAGGACTGGTTAAATTTTTCTTCTAAGTCTGAATTCACTTCCTGGATGAACTACAAGCCCTTTCAAAGCAGGGCTGCTTCCTGTTAAAATCAATTTTACTGTATTTTCTGGTATAGAATCTTTCACTCCAGTTGAGACAATTTGAATTCCCATAGTAGGGATTTAATACATGGCAGAAAGTGGGACTAAGGTCTAGGCTTCTGTTATCTACCATGGCTCAATAGACTGGATGGGCTGCCCTAGATCTGAAGAGGCCCACCCTGGAGTGGATAAACCTGTTTTCTCTGAGGCAATTGTATCACACATATCCCTATTGTTCTGCCTGACTGGGGCAAGCCTCTGGGAAAATATCCTGAATCTGAATTTAGGAAATGGCCATCTACATTCACTTTAGACATGTAAGGCCTAATCCCTTTCCTGCAATGAGGGCATACCTTTGGGCAATTTTGTTTTTTGTCTCACTCTTTCCTGGGCATCCTTTTTGACTATTTGCAATCATAAGAAAAATATCCAGGTTTGCCACAGTTAAGAAGCATTTCTAGAAGTCCTTCTTTGGGACCAAATTTTCTTTAAAGCAGCAGCCAAAGTAGCAGCCTGGGTATGACTTGGGCCAATATCGGAACAAATCCAGATTATATACAGTACTTGTACTTACAGTACAGCATTTGCTGATACTGCACAGTGCTTCTTCATAATTTTTATTTGCATTTCAAAGCCAGCTGCTTGATACTAATTTGATCTGCCTCAACATCTGACACTGTTCTTTCTACCATTTATCAGGTGACCTATCTAAATATGTCTCCCTGAGGCAGGATTAGAGCAGCCATGCTGGGATGGGTCTCTCAAGGTCTTTGGAATTCCTGAAGGCCATCTCCCACTGCTGGACTCACCCTAAAGGAACACTCCTACTGAGGAATTGACTCCTCCCAGAAGTAAGATGGCCAACATCCCTAAGAAAGGATTATGGAGATGAGCTCTCCAGTCCACCTGGGCCCAAGAACTACTGGGTTGGACCCCAGTGGGAATTAACCAATGAGAAAAAGCCAGTTTCCCGGGTTTGTCTAGGTGTATAAATATACCTGACCCTGCTAGCCATTAGACGGCACCCTAGGCCCTCGTGGCACTCCATGTCTGGAGTCCATGAGTTCCAACCTTTCTCTTCTCTAATAAACTCTACCTTAATCCTCTACACGTGTTCTGGTTTCAATCTTCGACTCCGGAATACAAGAACCCTGCAACATTGGGACTGAGACCATTTCCCTGCAACATCCTCAGGCCCCTGTCTGATATGTGTTAAGTCTAAACTTATTTCTCCAAGGACAGTCATTTCTCTCCAGATTCTTTGCATCATATCAGTTACCTGTGAATAAAGTTGAATTTCATAATGTGAATAATTTGAAATTCCTTTATGTTGGCCAGTGCCCAAAAGCATCTCTAAAGTTACATGCACCTGAGTAGTGGCATTTTTTTATGATCTGCTCCTGACAGAGCTTCATGTAAGAAGCTTTAAATAACAAATAATGACCAGGATTTAAACATGCTTTTGCTAAAATATAATTGTTCTTAGGAAGCCAGGCATCATCGTTGACGATTATAATCAAAAGTCCCTGAGTTTAAGGAGCTGTAAGTCCAGAGGTAGAATATCCCTGCTTAAACTCTTTCAAAGCATTGAGATCAGGATATATATATGTATGTATGTATGTATCATTTTGTTCCAGTCCTGTGGATCAGGGCGTTTCATTTCCAGAAAGACCTTAAATCCTGAAACATCTTCTCCCTATTTGACCCCCCCCAGAGTTTGTAATGGTGCCACCTGGTGGTTGTTCAGTAGAGGTGCAACCACGGGACCCACTTTATCTGTTCAGGGTTACATTTCACGACTGTGATAAGTGACATTATTGGTGAGACCCAGTCTTTGTTCTGATCAACTATGAGACTTCCCTTTGTAGACACTTCCTTTGTCTCGACCTCGTGGAGACAAATGCTGTGTAAAAAACCAGTTCCTTTGGCTGTGACCTTCATAAGTCTCAAGTCTGTAGAAAACTTGTTTTTGTCTATGGGGTTTTTGACAAGATAGGCTGAGCTTTACCATACATTTTTTTTTTCTGTGTCATCTCCCTCTGAGGTACAAATTGCAGGCCCTTTGGATTTGCTAATTTTTAGTTCTCTTAAAGGTAAGAGCTGTGAATCCAAAGATCTTACCAATTTGTAAAGCTTAATGGGGATGAAAGTGGATTTTTTTTCGTGGGGGGAGTTTCTTGTGTCCTGGAGTTGAAGATTAAAGTCATAATATGTGAAAAGATTAAAAGATTTATTGGAAATGAGAGAAAAGGAAAGAAACTTTCAGATGTTTGGTCTGAGAGATGCAAGGAGGAAGCCATAGTTTGGCCTTAAGGTGGGACAGCATTATTGAACACAGGGGATAGCTTAAGGTCAGCGAGAGCAAGGTAAGTCTTCATGACTGCTTTGGTAGCTAGAAAGAGAAGATGGGTGGAGTTACAGTTACTTATAGTTTTGGGTGCTGCTAAGGAGTGGTCCAGGAGTTACTGGGGAAGTGAAGTGATAAAGACTGGAGAAATGGTAGGTTCCCACTGAACTAGACATTCCTAACTACACTAGCTGTCCAATAATACTTATTTATTAAGGACATAGGCCCTTCTTTAGATGGTGATTTTTAAAAAAATATTTCCTTGGTTTTATCCCAGGTTTCGGTATTTAAAATACCTTCCTCAGGTAGGCAGAAACAGGATTCTTACACAAGATTTAGAAATCCCTGCAGTTGTTTTGAGGTGGTCTTATTTCCTTTACTTAGAAGAATATTTTTAAGAGTTTTAGAAAAAGAACTCATTCTGTTGCTGAACTAAGTCCAAGTTTTACATCTGCTGAGTAAACAATCAAATATTACTATATCCCTTTAAATATTCATATATAGTACATGCACACTTTCTGTTTTTTATGGGAATGGGCCCTCAGGTTATTATGATTCTGTGAGCTGAGAAGTAAGTTATTGACTCATGTTAGGTACCAAATCTAAGTTTATAAAACACTCATCCTTTCCCTTCTTACTTAACACTAGAGAAAATTATGTCCCACATGACTCACAAAATTATTACCTTTGGGTGTTGCAGAAAAGAATAATCATGTTTAACAATATCTTTTTCTGAACAGTTCTTTAATTTCATGAGATCCTACTTGTCCTTAACAGACCTGCACAATGACTGACAAATCAACATGTCTGCATAGACTAGCGAGGATCTCAGGAGAAATAATTTCAAAGAGTAGGACCTGTAGGGGTTACAGGTAAAGGGGAATACATCTTTCTGTGAGTCTATTCAAGGAAGGGTCACTTGATCTGTCACAGAGACCTGAATCTCTATCAGAGCAGATGATCTATAGGAAACCCCTGGACCCATAGAAGCTGAGGGAGTGGGAGTGAGGGAGTGAGGGAATGGGTTGGATCCACAAAGAGAGGAGAAGAAGGGAGGAAACCTGGGAGGGGGGAGGAAGATAAAGAAGGGGAGAAGGGATTTTACTCATTGTACTTACAAAACTATGGAAAAAATAGTGATGGAAGGAGCAAAGAATGAAAGGAGAAACAAGATAAGATCAAAGTGGTTAGGGTAGATAAGGGAAGGTCATAGTCTCCAGCTTCAAAAAAGTGAGATTTCCTCACTCATCTATCTCCCAAAAGTTTTATTGATATAGAAATGTAAAACAGGGGTTGGGGATCAGGTACAAGTTCAGGTGAAGGGCTGTGATTAACATAAAGGGAAATAAGATGGAGTTCTCTAGTTTCCAGTACAAGCTCAGACTGTGATGTCACCAGAAGTCAGCATTTCTGAGGCTTGTATTCTGGCCTGAGAGAAAGTGTTGTATGAATGTCTCATGTATACAAACCCTGTCTGACCTTGGGCCTTTGCCTAAGCTCAAGAAGGAACTCCAAAGCATCAATGGGCCAGAACAATGTTTTGTACTTTCTCTTTTATGGAGAATTCATAATTTTACCATCTTTATATGTATAAAATTCCTCTGATAATGTAAAATCCTTTTGCAAAGATGGCATCCTAATTACCACTTTCTACCAGCTTGTGCTCTATAGATCTGTACTTTTACTTTCTTCATTTGAGAGAGAGAGAGAGAGAGAGAGAGAGAGAGAATCAGAGATATGTCATAGCATGCATGTGGAAATCAAAAGACAATCAGAAGTCTATTTTCTCCTTCTTCCATGTGGACTCTGGGGATGGAGCTCAAGTCGCCAGGTTTGTGGGCCAAAGTCTTCTATTCCTGAGGCATGTTGTTAGTCTCAAGATCTGTACTTTTAAAGACATGCTTTTCAATACAATCAAGGTAGAAAAATTGGATTTGAAAGATATAGAGCCTTACTGGTCAAGCTGGTAGTAGTGGTTTTACTTTGAAGTAGGTATTTGTTTTTCTTGATTTTGAGACAGTCTAGGAGCTGGTAGCAGTCTTGTCCCTGCTTGTCCATGAGCAGGGAAAGAACATGGAAGGGAATTACTGATAATGTTAAGAGAGGGGCTGCCACAGGCCAGAGCCACAGCCTCGAGACCAGGGCTCCCCCCGGACCAGGTGAGGCAAAGCTTTGGTGGAATGGAGAACAGAAACACACAACTCTCTAGGCTGAATGAATCTGGACCCTCTTTATTGAAACTTTGTGACAACTTTTATACTAGAAAATTTGGGGTCAAAGAATGTTGCACCTACAAACAAACACATATTCTCTTAGTCAACAGAAATCACCTTCAGGGTGGACATGTTTTCAAGGACCTAACCCATTGCTTGAGGGTAAAGGCACTTAACAAAACCATTCTCCCAGTATTTCCAAATTTATCTAATCTATAAGGCTCCACCAAATAGCCATGGGGCTGAGCCCACATAGTTGTCATTGTTTTAACAGAGACTGCATTTTAAAATACACAGAGGAGGATTGAGCTCCTTTTGATTTCAATAAGGAATATGTTTTTCATTACAATTAACTATACTTGTGCCCAACAGCCCATAAGTCCCAGTGTGAGCTTTTGCTGTTGTCCTCTCAGTCAGGCGGGTTGACATCAGCACCAGGCATGGCAGCAGGTTCTAGTTTGGGAAGTTGCATGCAGTCCATACAGACAATACAGGCCTGCCTGGTCCATTCCTCCTTCATATCCATCCTTTTTGACAGCCAGCAGGAGCCAGAGTTCTTGCTCTGACCTTGTTGACCCCGCCTCAGAGGGAGTCCAGCATAATGGGCTGTGCCTGGCTTAGATCGGACACCACCCTCATGTGGAGTCTTACCCATCATTGACTACCGGCCCTTGAAGGACCTCACCTCTGGAAGGCATGCCAGGATATGTGGATAGTAGATTAGACCAAGGCCTCATGAATCTCTGCAATGCAAGCTTGAACCATGTCTCTAGAGGGGCCATGGCTTGGATGTTCAAGGGCCATAAGCGCCTGTAGCGTGGTCTTGTTGATGGAGCACTGCTGAGAGATGTGCTGAAGGAAACACTTAAGCAATATAATTATTAAAAGAAAAATTCCTCCTATGATAGCGTAAATCAAACAGCCTTTTAAAGTTCTAGTGAACAGATGGCATGGTCTCATACTTCTAGAATTTCTGAATTAGTTCATAGGTGCGAATTTTACCCATCTATGTTTTAAGACTCTTGAAGTTGCTCTCTGATTTCTTTAAAATCACTGTATACATTATAGCTAACAAGTCTACTTACTGTGTGTGACTAGATATGAAATCTCTAGTTGCAATTTGATTTAAGGTTAAAAACAGGTTTTTTTTTTTTCTAGGTCAAAGAGCAGGAAGCTAGTCCCCCAAAAAACCTAAGAACAAGTAGAAAGCACACATTCTTCTTCCCAGAAGAATTCTTCCTGCCAGAGGCAAAGCTTAAATTATTTAGGGAATTCTTAGCACCTGCCCATGAACGTTATTGCCCAGAGAACAGGCTTTAGGCCCCAACTGGGCAGAAACACCAAAGCCTGACAGTTCCCATACTTTACTTATTTTTCTTATTTATTTCAAATAATGCCATATCCTTTTTCCAAAAGATGATTCTTTGAATCCATCTTATCCAAACTGAGACCTAGTCTACCAGATTGGTCAGATAAAGACACGACATTTCCTTTTTATTTTCTAATTTGAGCTTCTCGAATTCGATGTCGAGCTGCCCGAAAGATGATGAGATCAATCTGAAGATGACTGGAAAGAGATTATAACAATGATTATGATAAAAATTGTCATGCCAATATGAATCAACATAGTGAACCAAGTTGTAGGATTAATATATGTTGATATATTATTCCAAAGAGATTTTGCCATCTGTCTTACACCAGTTACGTCTAAGTGAGCTTTACTAATGTCTGATATCTTAGTTTGTAAAGCTCCAATATATGGTCCTAAATCTGTATTATGCCAAATTCCTAATAGGTGAGATCATATTTTTTCCCATGGTTTATCTGTCTGATCATGAGGATATGGAGTAACACAAATAAATTTATAATTTGTATGGCAACATGTCAGAAACAAGGGTAGCAGTTGATAAGGAAAGGGCAGTAACAATACTAATTCCTAAAATAAGTGTAGCTATAAATCTCTTAGGCCCAATCAATGCATTTAGTCTCTTAAGCACCTCCAATTCTGAATTACCATACCAATCTTAATACTAGTAAATGAGTCTGAATTTTTTCCCAAATATAAATTCTATCTCAGTACCCATGTTAAGAGGAACACAATTAGCCATTAAACAATAGATACAGTTGATGGGATAAATGTCACCAAAAGTCAACAGAAAATTTTATATGCTTAAGAACCAAAAGCAAAACAATAGTGAATTTTAAATAGAAAATAAAGTCCTTTAGCATATGGAGAGCAAACTTTTATTTTTTTTATTATTATTTATTCAATTGTGCATGTATGTGTGTGCACGCGTGTGCGTATGTATGTGTGTGTGTGTAGAACCACGGACGAATTCGGGAACCACCATGGACTGCTCCACCTCCTTGTTTACTCTGCCCCTGGATTCACAGGCTCCGCCCTACCAGGACCAGAAACGCAGGCCACCCCCGCTTCCGCCTGGCGTCTATACATGGGGTCTAGGATCCGAACTCAGGACCTTTTGCCTGCAAGGCAGAGGCTTAACCCCTGAGCCACTTCTCCAGCCCCAACAGCAAACTTTTAAAGTGCAGTTTGTGAAAGACTCTCAGAGGCAGTCCAAACACAGATCAGGAATCCATCCTAGAAGGAAATATTTCTGGCTCCTTCAGGTCAAGATCTGGCTCTTTAGAGAATGAAGTGGACGATGACATCCTGTCTCCCTCTGAGGAGACTGGTTTAGGGAAAGAAGTGGATGATGATGTTCTGCATCGATGTCAACTCCCTTTTTCCTGTAGGCTGAGAGCTGTGATCTTGTCAGAGCAATTGTTCATGATTTTCTACTGGGCAGGCTAAATGCTTGGGAATCCACAGGGGAGCCTGCTAATGGAGAAACAAAAAGATATCTGTGACTTCAGTGGAGCCCTGGGTCTGGCTAGAACAGATGTATGTCAAAGGCATTCTGTTACTGTAGAGCCATCTTTTACTATGTATTTTTAAGTGTATAAAATGGAGGAAAGAATTAAATGAGGTGTGTTTGAGGAAGTCTTAAATCTAGCTGGAGGATGGTATTACAAAAATCCTCCTGGGGGGCCATTTCTTATCTAAGATGTATAAAGGCCATGTCTGAAAAATTGAAATTTAAGATTTTGTAGTTCTTATCTAGGCCCATTATCAAAACTTTTGTCTTTAAAGTACATGACCTTTATAATGTAAATATAATAGTTTAACTCCATAAGATCTTAAACAGTTAAGCCCTCTAGGAGTTAGGATTTTATGAGTAATCAAATCTCTGTTTAATTAAGACAGAGACAATAGAAAAACAGTTGAATACATGAAGCTTAATTCTTAATTTCTAATTTCTGAGGCTCAATGCCTTTCCTTCTATAACATGGTAGAAGCATAACATATAACATTTCCTTTAATCATCATCTCTAATTTTCAATCTTCTCATAAATCTAACATCCCACAAACCTTCTATCAAACCTTCTGTATATCTAAGAACTAATATATATATGTATTTTTACTTGATGGTTCCCTGCTGTTTGTACATTAACTATCCCTCAAGAAATGTCTTTTAATGGTAGTGATAATAATAGACCTTATTTTAAAAGAAATTAAGAGTTGAGTCTGACTTGGCAATATTGTAAGAAAAGTTAACTGTTAACACATTATCAAATAGTGGAATGAACAAGCAGCACATGGTCACAAGAGAATACCTGTATGTCTCTGTTTAGATAAGCAATTTTTCCTGGTTGCTAGATTTGATGGGATAAAATTTTATAAAAGAAGTCAGAGAAATGAGCAAATTTAATTAATCCATATCATAACAGGTTTGTTTATTTTGCGAATATATGGAAAAACCTTTAAGAATGCAATAATAATTTTGTTTGTATTCCTATTAAAAATCCAAACCAAGCAATAAACTTTTATGAAAGAAAACGTAAATTATTTAAAGTATTTAAGTAGTTAAGGCCTTAGATATCATTAAAATTATTTGTTCTTATTTTTAAGTATGCACACATATATATAAAAATGGCATGCCAAAATCCTAATATTAGCGCACAATAGAAATGAAAAGAAAAACCGAAGTGGTCACAGATGTTTACATTGAAACATAGACACACATGTAAACACAGGACATATAAACATACAAACACATTAATAACATACAATTCACTGATAACAGCCTTGAAATCACCTGTGAAAACATATAAAGCACATCAACATTTATGAAAACTCTATTATTGAAAACAAGATCTCATATTAGTTAAGTCCAGCAGTTTAGTTTAATTATGAAAAATATCAAAAGCATATTGAACTTTAAAAGCCTGACAATTCCCGTACTTATTTTTCTTATTTATTTCAAATAATGCCATATCCATTTTCCAAAGATGTTTCTTTGAATCCATCTTATCCAAACTGAGACCTAGTCTACTAGATTGGTCGGATAAGGATGCGGCAAGGGGCTCTTGTTCTGACAGATCTGGGAACAGCCACCCAGGAGTGGGTAGGAATGTTGGAGAGTTTCCAGTCTTCCCAGGATTGTACTTGGCAAAAGCTGCTGCTACTGGGTGCTGTGTAAGCTTCTGCAGCTGTGAGTCTATTCTGTACTAGGGCCAGAGGCAGAACCTTCGACTGGACACACCCATTTTCCTCTTGTTCCTTGTATTTATCCAAGGCTGTTCATGGAACATGCTATGATGGAAATACGCAAGAGGAAGTGGGGGTGAGCCCCTCCTGCAGCCAGGTGGTAATAAAGCCACCACTCCATCCATTCTCCTTTTTAGAACTTTGAATTATCCCAGACTGGTCATGGGATTGCTGTAGGGGAAATTCAAAGCGACCAGTCGTTGATTTAGTTTCCTACTAACTCTAACATTTACCCAGACTCACTGCTCCTCCTAGGGCAACATCCCTTCCAGAGGGGTGGCAGTGGAATAGTGGAGAACAAGAAAAGTAGATGGATGGTGGAAGAATTGAGAGGAGCATAAAAACAGTGGGTAAACCTGTCAGGATACAGCTGGGCCAGAGACAGGCAGACTGCATAGACTTCATCTGGCCTCATGAAGACCTATCCCACATGGCCACTGTCATAATGGCCAGTCCAGGCAGGCACCTCTACACATATTCCAGTTTAAATGCTGACTCTGTCTGTCTATCACCTCTCATTTTAAGTTTGGGACCTGCCTGGCCCAACACCAGTACTCATTTTTGCTCTTGAATGAGCACAGTCATCCTTGTAGGGAGAGAGATAGGGATCAGGTATTCCTTTGACCCTTAATTGCAGAACACCATAAAAGGGGATCCATCTACAAGTGTTCAGAGCAAGCACAATGATTCTAGGCTATAATTTTCAAATTCTTTGGGGAACATGAAAGGAAAGGGTTAGATTTGCTAGTAAGATGAATGAGCTTATTAAAGAAGAGAGAGACATTTGTGAAAGCATTGGGTGCTCCTTACAGCTAAAGTTCTGCAGAGCTTAGAAAAGTATAACTCTCTTATACCCTTCCCCCACCTATATTTATGTGTTTATGCAATGCATGTATATGGATACATGTGTTTGCATGTATGTGGGTTCAGGAGTGTGTGTGTGTGTGTGTGTGTGTGTTTGTATGTGTACATGAATTCATGTACTCGTGGAGGCCCAAAGGTCATAAAGAGAATTATGGAGAAAAAAAGGCATTGAGGCTGCAGGTGGAGAAAGACTCCCTTAGATAGTTGTTGAATCTTTACAGAGGCACCACAATCAATTTCTACCTCCAGGGGCCACCAACTGAATCTAGTTCAGAGATTTTATACTTGCTGAAGATGACCTTAGCTTCATATTTCATTAGAGAAAGGCAATTTTCTTCAATGTTTCCTCTTTGGAGACAGCTCTCTGTTCCTAAGGAGAAAACAGGAAGGAGATGAATAAAAAGATTGGCATGATTGCTAGAAATTGGAGAGTAAGATTTTCTCTGAAGGAGAGGTATTGCACATGCAGACTACTTCCCCATTTCCATAGCCAAACCCACATACAGCCAGGGCGAGGTTCTTACACAGGGCATTCCCTGGAGATGGGGGACGAATGGCACTGGGACTTCTTGCCCAAAATTTTCACCTTCACGACAAACTTCTGGGAGCCAAAGGAATCATCACAGCAGAGCTCAAAGCAGGGCCAGTACTTGCAGGAGCCACACAGATTGGTCTGGTTTAGTGACAGGATGGTACCATAGTCACAACACTGCTTTAAGGGGTTGTAGATCTCACTTCCACACCTGGGGGCTGACCAGCAGATGAATAATCTGGTATCTGGAAAAGTCAGAGCCAGATGAGCTGCCGGATCAACCTGGGATCCCACGTTCACAGTGCCAGCACCTCCCATCTCAGTGTTGCTGTCTTTACCTGGGGCTTTTCCCGAGTTTGACGACATGAATGGCAACAGGAGGATGATGAAAGCTAAGAAAAAGAAGAGGATGGCTTTAGCATGGATTCTGAGATGGACTCTGAGTGTGGACCCTGAGTCTGAGCTGATGGGTGAAGACATACAGGGAGGGCTCCAAGAAGAGAGAAGCTTGTGAAAGTCATAGACAGGAGAAGAGAGAAGCTTATGAAAGTCACAGACAGAAAGGTACCCACACAGTCAGAGATACCAGCAGGGATGATGGGTGGGAGGCTGAGAAGTGAATAGGGAAGGAAGGATAGAGTTTGAGATTCAGAAGTAAAGGAGGGATGCTATAACACCCAGGTCTTCCTGGGCTGAAATTTCCTTACCGAAGGTCCAGGAGTTCATGGCTCTGACTACACTGCGGAGCAAAGTCGTCGAGCAGGAACCCTGCAGTGTCTACAAGGAATCTGGAACCTCAAGAAGATACATCTACGCATAGCCACACCCATGTAGGCACAAAGCCACCTCTTTTCTATAGGCACAGAGCAAGAAAGGATGAGGCTATGAGAAGGGAAGAAAAGTCTGAGCCTAAGGGTCATTCCAAATTCAAGAAACTTTCAAAGTTGAAAATCTGGTTAATAACTGTCTCAGAATGCAACAGAGGGAAATCACATTAAAAGATATCCTTGGAACTTCCTTGTTCCTCATTGACTTCCTAAGTGTCTATGACTGTCCCCCCCCCTTTTTTACTATCAATCAATAATCTTGCTTCATCCTCAAAAAAATAAATAAAAACAAAAGCCATCTTTTCTTGCCTGAAATCAGATCTCTCACAGAAATAAAGGCCTTTTAGATGTTCTTCACCTTTGGAGGTGTTAATGGCTCTCTCTAACTTAGTCCAATTCTGATTTCTGCTATATAAAATTCTTCAGAGCTATTTGGAGAACATTATGAAGTTCCAGTGTGATATAAAAGAAAAATACTTTAAAAACTGTGCTAGCAAAACTGAAAACAACAACAAACCATAATTCAGAACATCAGAGACCCTAAATTAATCACCTGGAACCAAACTAGCCAAATCTCTCCCCATCCTAAAGCTCAGGAAAATTTGTGGAAGAGGGGGCGGAAAGATTGTAAGAGCCTAAAGATGGGGAATAGCAATGATACACAAGATACTCCACGCAAGTTAGAGCCACAGTAGCCATAATCAGACTTTGCATGACCTGCACAATGACTGACATGTCAGTGACTCCCCAAAGTCTAGCATGGATCACAGGCATTAGGGTCCTTAGAGGGTAGGGATTAACAGTCATAATAGTGTTCCCATACTAAGGGGGAGCCCAAGAAAGGGCTCTGGGCAATGCCATGAGTCTTTACACCTCACTAGAGTGGAGGACTCTGAGGAAAGTTTGACATTCACACTAAAGGATGCTCCAAAGAATGGGAGGAGGGAAAGGGGGAGCCCTGGGAGAAAGGGAGAGAGGGAGGTGAAAGGAAGGGGAAAAGGGGGGGGAGATTGCAAGGGGGACTGGGGAGGGGTGGAGGGAGGGAGGGGACCAGGGTAACTATTAAAATTATATGATTGGGAAAAAATAAGTAAATATAATAAAATTAAAAAAAAAACTGTGCTAGCAATAGCAAAGAAATGGAATGAACTCAGAAGTCCAACACTATATAATGAAAATGTGGTACATATGCACAATAGCATACTATTCAGCAGTTAAGAAAGTGAAATTATGGAATTTTACTCTAAATTTTTAATGGACTTGGAAGATATAATATTGAATGAAATATCCCTGACACAGAAAAACAAATGCTGTATGTTCTGTCTTATATATAATATCTGCAAACCACAAAGAAACATAAGTTGGGGTGAAGGGATGAGTGGAACCCCAAAAGAGGGGAATTAATACAAGGCAAGGAGTAAGAAGATACAAAGGGTAAATAATGGGAGGGATACTTTAAATAATTGGGGGGAAGAAGTAAAGGGAAGGACATAGAAAGGGGAAGTAAAAAGTAGCATCAAGCATATAAAACAAAGCCAGATAGAAGCATCGTATTTTACAAATCCACTAAAGAAGAGTGCCGACTAATATTCCTACATGCTGGGCCTGCCCAGGGATAATGGTCTGGGAGGGAGTGAGCAGGGCATGGCTTAGTACATGGGACCAAAGATGGCGCTGGGAGTTAGTGTCCTAGGCCTAACTCTGATCACATTACAGAGAACCCTAATTGGCTTATAGGAGCCAACATAGATATATGTTTAGTTTGACCTATGCAGCCTGTGTGCTGTGCTGACCATTAAGGTAATTGGCTGCCTGTTTCACGTGCTCTGATTCTTTGTCTGTATAAGCTGATTTGTTACCCCCAATAAACCGAGATCTTGTCTGACAAACTCCCCGTCCATTGCCAAGTCTCTGGAGGGCTGAGGCGGAGGTACGGGAGGTCAGGCTTTACTTATCTTCATCATCACAGCCAGCAGCTGTGTAACTGAATGAGTGAATGAGTGAGTGAATGAGTCTCGCCTTGACAGACTCCCTGCTGTGTTCGGAGTCCCCTAGATTTGGGTGAGGGGGTAAAGGGCCTGCAGCACGTTTGCCTTTCTCCGCCCCAACGGCCTGGAGTCGTCACAGTGTGTGCCTGGGAAAATCAGCCCAGCACCTACACATGGGAACCCAGAGAGGGGAGAATAAGAAAAAATTGGCCCAAGATAACCCTGCCAAAAGATTTGGATGATTAAGTAGCTTTTCCTACTACCAGGAAAGTGATACCCCCCCAAAAAAAATTGATGGGGAAAAAGCTGCCAAAACAAAATAAGCATTTTCCTTTGAAGTTCCTATGGTAGCAACATTTTGAAATGTCACAGAAATTGAACACTAGCACAATTCAAGATGGAAACATCTTAGAAATTTCCTATAAAATTCAACATTCAGTGACCACATGACCAGCACTTATATTCCTGGGCATTTGTCTTGAGGAAATGAAAATGGATGGGCCTATGTAGGTACAGGGCATAGTTGCAACAACTTCACTTGCCATGAATCCAAACCAGAAACAGTAGACATCCACAGTGCAGGCAAACTGATTGACAGGTCATGCTCTATCTATGCTATGAGATAATATCCAGCAACAAAAGACAAAACATAAATGTATACAAGAGTGTACCCAGATCACAAGTGCATCATATCTGGGAAAGAAGCCCATCTCAAAGTTTATATTCTTTCTGTGAACTGTTCAGGTTTCAAAGGTTTCTAGAATCTCACAAACAAATTTTGCCATATATGTCTTCAAGACACATAAATAGACCCTTTTCCTGTTATGTTCTCTTTTTTTTTTTTTTTTTGAGTACTTCAGGCTTCTCCTTAATAAAGCAAACTTGTGCAACTGCTCCAAGGTACAGCCTCACGTCAGTCTTTCCACAGAAGAAATGCTTTCTTTGATCACAGTGCAGATTCTGGGGGCATCCCCAATGTACACATCTCTTTCAGCCGCAGAAACAAAGGCATCATTCACCAGTCTCAGGGCTCTGTCCAAAAACTGTGATACATGCTCCCTGTTTTGCCAGTTCTTGAAACCGACCTGTTTGTCAAGCAGGGACTGCAGCATGGCACTTGCTGAGCCTCCAGGCTTGAAGGAGTTTTTCTGGTAGGAGCCCACTGGATCAAAGACAGCTCCCTTCCCTTCTTCATTGAGTCCACCGATGACGTTGTAAACATAGTAAGGGAAGAAGCTATGTAAGTATAGGATGGTAGACAGCATTGCAGCGATCGTTGTCATAGCCTTGTTATTGGAATGCTTGTACATTTTAAGACTTGCTTCTATAATTGTCAGAGTGAGACAATCTCCACGAAAAACGCTGCATCCAGTTTTGTCTGTTAATTGGTAACATTTAGGGCTGTCTTGGGTGTGAATCAAAAAGCCTTCACTCAATCGTGTGTCAAAAGCAACAGCTGAAAAATCTTCACCAACACAGTACCTCCTTTGAAAGCACATCGTGGAGTCTTGCTGTCTCCTTTTCTTTTTTTTAAACTTTGTTTATTTTTTTTGCGTGTATATATGTATTTCTGTGTTTTCTATTACTATTTCTGTTTTGGTCAATGGAGTGTGTGCATGTGTGCATATGTATCAGTATCAGAAGCACTCTGTAAGCCTATGGAGTACCAAGGTAACTTTGGCATCATCCTGGATTGTTCTACCTCCTTTTTGCTTTGCTATAAGGTTTCCCAGGCTCCACCTGCCAGGATAGGAAGTGCAGGCCCCTGTCATTTCTATCTGATATTTTTACATGGTATGCAGGATTTCAACTCAGGCCCTTGTGGTTGCGAGGCAGAGGCGTAACCCCAGAGCCATCTCTCCAGTCACATGTTTTCTCATTTTCTTATCTCCTCTATCAATAACACACCCCACCAAGGGGCTCAGCAAAGCTACTAAAACACTATGACAGTACTGAGGTCACAGTTGAATTGACTTCTTTCTTAATCGTCCTGTAAGCACAGTTCTATCAAGTGCAGCACACTGGGCATCAAATACTGCTTCTTTTATTCCTACTTCCCTCAGCAATGCTTGTCTTTCTTCTGTCATCTTCCATTCCCTGACACTCATGGGGACCTAAATCAGCAATAATCATGTATTCCTGTTTGTATGAGTCAGTGCATCAGAGACTGATTCCCTTCATATTGTCTCAGTTTATACAACTTTGCCTCTTATTGCTATAGCATTCAGGTTAACTCCATTTGTTCCCCACCCTATTTCCCACAACTTCACAAACCAGACTGTGACAGACTCTTTTGCCAATTGCCTGAAAGTCTTCCCAATTCCAGCAGTCCAGGGTATGTGTGTGTGTGTGTGTGTGTGTGTGTGTGTGTGTGTGTGTGTGTGTGTGGTGTATGTGTCTGTCTGTCTGTCAGAGGGTGTTCCTGTGAGGACCAAAGGTGATGAGGAATCATCCTGGATTACTTCTACCTTCTTTTTGCTTTGCTCTGGGATTTCTCTGGGTCTGCCTACCAGGGTCAGAAGTGCAGGCCACTAACGTTTCTGCCTGGCATTTTTATGTAGGACCTGGTATCTGAATTCAGGACCTTCTGCTTGAGGCAGAGTCTTAACTTCTGAGCCATCTCTCCAGCTCCCACCAGCTGTTCTTAAAGCATCTCCATACTCATGTGATGGGCCCTGCTCATCAAGCAGAGGGGCATCTACACTATACTACATAGACAAATCTTCCACCCTAGGATTCCATCCACAACATCCCCATCTCCTATTGACTCAACTCCAATTACATGTCTCACTATCAATAGCAAGACCCAAGTGAACATCACCATAGCAAGACAACACACTGCCGCACACCACACAGGTAAGGACAACTATGTCAGGATTTCCCCTGCAGATGCGACACTCACAGAAAGTCTCTGCTGCTGGTCTTATCACCTATGACAGAGGACACACAACCACTCTTCCCCAACCCATCCTTGATTTTTATCACCTATGAATTTGTTGAGGTTACTATAGGAGTCTGTATTAGGCTTTCCCCTGTAGATGCGCCTCCTTTACTCAGACAAGGTTTTACCACAGGAATCCACCAGGCTTTTCTTGCTCTAATGTTCCTTCCTCGCCCACTCCAGCTTCAGTTGCAGGTCTTATCACCCATAACAGGGGCCATGCAATCAACTAGTCCTTCCCAACTTATCTTTGATTGTGCTGTGAATCTAGCTGACTCACACCAGGGAAATGGGAAATATACACAACTGTCTTTCCATCCCAGATAAGAATTGTATGAGAGATCTAAGTAACAATTACACCAAGACCCAACCTGACAAACCAACAAGTTCACTGGGCTTACTTACAGGAGACTAGGGGTGAAAGACACTTACAGGAGAAGGAACAATTCAAAGGCAGCTAATTCCCTAGAAAAATTTCCCCCAGCATGGGAGAGACTCACAGAAGCTGCACCCCTGGAGCTCTTTGCTTCATGACTAGCTAGGATAATCTCTATACTTCTAGATTGTTTTAGACTCTCTTTCTTGTTCTTTGGATTCACAGCTCTCTCTCTCTCTCTCTCTCTCTCTCTCTCTCTCTCTCTCTCTCTCTCGACTGCTCTTGGATTTTCTTCAAACTGAAACCTCACTTGTATCTGCTTGGCTGGTAGGAGAGGTTTCTTCTCCTAAGACATTGTTTTCCTGGAGGGATACCTCCCTCCTCCAAGCTTGTCAGTTTCAGGAACCTCCTGTGCCCCATGAGTTGCTTACTGGTCGAAATTGGGGTGAAGCCAAAGGGGCCTGTCCAAAGGAGAAAGTGCCCTACATTATACAACATGAGAAAAGTAGCTCCCTTCCCTCTACCCAGCAATAATTCTTAATAGTCTCTCAGAGCGGTATGGAGTCTCTTGAGATATTGTCCCTTTCTATGGTGAAATGTTGACAGGTCAAATCCTCTGCCAATCTTGTTGCAGTGAGTTTATGGATACAACAGCCATGTCAGGTTTGGAGGTCTGAATGTACCCTTTCAGACTCTTATATTCTTGCCACCTCTTCTTACATGATGTTCCGTGAATTTTGGGGGAAATCATGATTTTAATCCGTGGCTAGATTTTTCACTCTTTCAAAATCAGCCTAATACAGACTTCTATAGTAACCTCAACAGATTCATTGGTGATAAAACCAAGGATGGGTTGGGGAAGAGTGGTTGTGTGGCCTCTGTCATAGGTGATAAGACCAGCAGCAGAGACTTTTTGTGAGTGTCGCATCTACAGAGGACGATTTGTGATTCTGCCATGTCTTCCCACGTACTTGGGATGATGAGTCACCACCACAACAAGAGAATTCCCAGTCACACACCCACACAATTTTGCTATTTTCTTTTTTAAAAAATTTATTTATTTATTCAATTGTGTGTGCACGTGTGTGTGTGTGTGTGTGTGTGTGTGTGTGTGTGTGTGTGTGTGTGTAGAACCACGGGCAAATTCGGGAACCACCATGGACCCCCTCCATCTCCTCCTTGTTTACTCTGCCCTGGGATTCACAGGCTCCGCCCTACCAGGACCAGAAACACAGGCCACCCCCGCTTCTGCCTGGCGTCTATATGTGGGGTCTAGGATCCGAACTCAGGACCTTCCGCCTGCAAGGCAGAGGCTTAAGCCCTGAGCCACCTCTCCAGCCCCTGCTATTTTCTTTTTTTTTAAAATTATTTGTTATCTTTTACCCAGTTCTATAAGCTCAATGGGTAAGTATCTACATCCTCCCTTCTTCCCCCTCTTGCCTCCCTTCCCTCCTATGGTCCCCAACCCCACTATCCCCCTTCTCTCTCTTTCCCCCTCTTCCTCCCACCTTCTCTTTTGGTGTTTTCTGCTTGCTCCCTCCCACTCTCCAGAACATCTGTTTTTTTTTTAAATTATTACTTTTTTTCTACTTTTACAAGCATATTGAGTATACATCCTAGCTTCCACCCCTCCTCCTCCCTCTCATTCCCTCCCTTCTCTTTACCATTCCGTCTCACTCTTCCATCGGTATGTGTCTATGGACTTTAGGATTTACTCTGGCTTGTCTACTCCTATGTGGGTTCAGGCCTCCATAGTGTAACAAGTTACTTCTCGTCAGGCCACACTGCTGATATGTGCATTTCCCTTCACTCACCCAGCTTTAGACCCAAAGGTTTCCACTGTGAGTTCCCATTCTATGAGTATAATAACAGCTACTTATAGTGCAGTTTGAAGAACACCTGTTTCTTTAAATATCTACTTACATAAAGACAATCATAGAGGAGCTGGAAAGGTGACCCAGAGATTAAAGCCTTTACCTCGCAAGCTAAAGGACCTGAGTTCAGAACCCCAGGTCCCATGAAAAAATGCCAGGTGAAAATGGCAGCAGCTTTCAATTCCAGCCTTGGAAGACAGAGCCTGGGAAAACCCAGAGCAAAGTAAATAAGGAAGTAGAGCAATCCAGGCTGATTCCTGATGTCACCCTTGGGCCTCCACAGGCACACATACACTCAAGTGCTCTTTAGTGAACACATGTGTGCATATGCAAAATAAAATAATAAATAATCATAGGGGTGCTTTATTCAGTTGTTAAAAAATTCAATTCGGGTTTTGGGTGGGAGGCTTCTCAAGGGTTGCCTTCATGTCTGCGGCTTGGATCAGGTGAGCTGATTTCTGAGCCTGTTTGCATTCTGGGTGGGAGACTTCTAGCTTGTCAGGACCTCCTGGGTTGCCTGTGTGCCAGTATGTTCTCCCTCCTCCCCAACTAATCACACACATACAGGAAATAAGTCCAAGTAGAAGATTTTGTACAGCACCAAACTTCAAAGAATAAAGAGAGAAAAGGCTTCTGTAAAACAACAGTATAGTCACCTCTGAAAACCCATCTAAAAAGCATCAATACTATATTACAGCCAGAGAACACTGGAATCTTTACCTCTTCTTACAAGTGAAGGCCCTAACACAAATAAAAACATAGACACTACTAAAATCATCTAAGTGCTAAAGAATAGCACTCCAGATAGAAGACCACCACTCCACCAAACATCAGTACCCAGAAATTTTAAATAAAACTTCAATCACCATCTACTCATTTTAAAAACAATACACACAAACAAAAAACCTAACTCAAAGAGCAGACATAAGCAAGATAACAATATAAATCAAAGAAAATAAGCAACAACTCAATTCCAGATGCCAACATCTCACAGGAAAAAAACACACAAAAATCCAAGTAAACATGTCTCCCCTCAAGATCCCCAGTCCTGAGGCTTCTGATTCCACAGAGGATAGCCCATTGGGAAGCACCCATGACAGCAATAACCAAGGCAATGACTTTCAAAGACTGGTTATAAATATGTTCAAACAGCCCCCAAGAGAATATATATAAATGCCTAAACAAATTTGAAAAAGAACACAACAAATGCAGGAAAGAAAACCAGGAAAATACAAGGAAATAAGACACAACTAGAATGAAAATAGAAAGCCTGAAAACAGATCTAGAAACACTGACAAAAACCCGAAGTGATCTGCAAACCATCATAGAAACACTGAAAAAAGCCCAGACTGAAATAACACTGAAATTAGAAAATCTAAACAGCATAATGAAAAATTCAATAGAGAGTCTCAAAAATAGAACTGATCATGTAGAAGACAGAGCCTCAGAACTGGAAGATAAGACAGAAGAGGTTCATAAGTCAATGAGAGAAACTGATAATCTGAAAAACACACTTGAAAGAAACATACAGGAACTCTGGGATACCATCAAAAGGCCCAACATACAGATCATGGATATCCAGAAGCAGACACACAAGAGGAAAATCTACCATGTGTAATTAATGAAATCACAGAGGAAAATTTCCCTGACCTAAAAAAAGAGTTACCCATCCTGATTCAAGAGGTATATAAAACACCAAACACCCAGGACAAAAGAAGAAACACCTCAGGGCATGATAGGACAGACACTAAATATAAACATTAAAGACAACATCTTAAGAGCTTCAAGACAAAAAGAGTTAGTCACATACAGAGGTAAACCCATCAAAATAACAACTGACTTTTCAATACAAATGGTAAAAGCCAGAAGGGTTTGGAGACACAAAACAAGTTCTGAATGAGCATAAATGCCGACCCAGGTTATTATATCCAGCAAAACTGTCAGTCATAATAAAAGGTGAAAGCATGACAGAAACAAACTAAAAGATGATATGATCCCTAAGCCAGGACCACAGAGATTCCTGGAAGATATGTGGAAGATGGAAGAGAAGGATAAACATAGCAAAAAAGCTAAAGGGAATAAATAATACCAGCACAAGAGTTGAATGAGGGACTAAAAAATGCAAACACCACAAGATCAACAAAATGTCAGGAACCAATCAAGAGACACAAACTTATAACTTGGATGAGACATCATGACCCATTAATTCTGTGCTTTCAAGAAACACACCTCACCGTGAAAGATAAACACTTTCTCAGGGTGAAAGGATGGTTGAAAGTTCTCCAAGCAAATGGAAAGAAGAAACAAGCAGGAGTTGCCATCTTAAGATCAGACAAAATATACTTTAAACTAAAGCAAAGCATAAGAGATACAAATGGATACTACATCTTAGTTGAAGGAAAATTCCAGCAAGATCTTACAGTCTTAAATATATATGCACCAAACACGGAAGCATCCAAATTCATCAAACAACCATTACAAGACATGAAACAACTAATCAACCCAAACATAGAGATAGTAGGAGACTTCAATACCTACTCATACCATTGGATCAAAAATGGGTCAAAAATTAAGCAGAGACACATTGGAGTTAAATGAAACCATAAATCAAATGGGCCTTACAGATATCTACAGGACATTTTATCCAAATACTAAAAAATACACATTCTACTCAGTAGCTCATGGGATACTCTTAAAAATAAACCAAATACTAGAACACAAATCAAACCTCCATATATACTGAAAGATTGAAGTCATTCACGGCAAACTATCTGACCATCATGGAACAAAGGTAGGTATCTACAACAAAGGAAACAATAGAAACCACACAAACTCATGGAAGCTAAAAAAAATGCAATTATATCATTTCCAGAAAAATGGAGATCATCGACTCAAACGAAATTAAAGAAGATAATTATCACATATGTGGAATCTAAATTATACACATGTAACATATATGTCATACATACATTACATATATGTTATACATACACATTACATATATGTCATACACTACATGTATGTCATATATTATATACACTATGCATATATTACATGCATGTCACACATATCACATATATGTTATGCATGCACATTACATATATGTCATATATTACATATATGCCATATGTTGCATATATGCTATGCATATATTACATATATGTTATACATATATTACATATATAACATGCATATACATATATAATATACCAAGGGAAGGAAGAGGAAGGGATGGAAGTAAATATAATCAAAGCATATAGTTTCTTAAATGGAAATATCATCATGAAACCTATCATTTTGTACAAGGAATATATGATAATTTTTAAAAGGAAATAAAAAGAATAAAACAAGCACACATTTGAAGGACAAGCCAATCAGGTTCACTGCTTATGAGAGATTTAGATTTCCTACTCTGGGTATCTGTTTAGATGTCTGCCATGTATGCTAGCTAGCATCTGTGGGAAGTTTGTACAAGAGGGTGAAATTCTACAGTTGTTAACACTGTGGATGGGAAGGAGAAAGAAGAGGCTTTCCATTGTCTGAGACCTAGAGACCTTGCTTCTTCTGATGTGGAAAGAAGTAGGATTTTAAGAGTAGCATTTGGCATTGGCAGTCATGCTGGGAAATTGACAGACATGGCCCTGTCATAATAGATCTGGACCTGCAAGGCCAAAGCTAAGATCTGACTAAGAGCATAACTCTGTCTGCCTGAGTTGTTTGTTCATGGTACCTGGTATGCTGCAAAAAACTGCAATACCCTCTTTCTTCATAGCCCATGACACCTGCTGAGGTGGGGCTACTATTGGCTTATCTATATAATAACCAGCTTCAGCTGGTCTAGGCTGTGGCTGAAACTTCATCTGAGCCAATTGCCCATCTGATCCAAACTTTTCTCTAGGTGTCCTGTCTTTTTCTTCATTATTGTATTTTTCAATAGAGCAACACTGTGGGATGTAACATTCTAAGAGATCAAGAGTGTATGTGCTGAGATAGTACCTTGCTATCTCAGTTCACTTACAGGCCTTGAAAGCTCATTTTTTAAAAAAGTATTTATGAAAATATTCTTGTTAACACCTTTCTCCCAGTACTAGAATTAGAGGCATGCATCAACACAGCTAATTGTTTCAGTACATGTTATTTATGCTCTTTGGAAAAGAAAAGGTATTTGTGCTGACCTTCCTGCTACCTGATGCCATAGGTAAAGAAAAGCAGTCATATATAAGGAATTATTAATATGACCCAAGTTGAATACATGCTGACTGCTTCATGAGGATATTGTTTTTGTTTTGTTTTGTTGTGTGTGTGTGTGTGTGTGTGTGTGTGTGTGTGTGTGTGTGTGTGTGCGCGTGTGCATGCGCGCGTGTTTATATATCAAAAGGCACTTCAGTTGTACTTGTGGTCCAGCAGGAATCATCCTAGATTGTTCAACCTCCTTATTGCTTTTACTCTGAGATTTCCCAGTCTCTGCCTTTAGGGCAGAAGTGCAGGCTGCTACTTTTTCTGCCTGGCATTTTTACATGAGATCTGGAACCCCCAAACTCAGGTCCTTTTGCTTGGTAGTCAAGGCTTTAACCCCTGCTCTATCTTCCCAGCCTGGGGATATGATTTGTATATCATGATGCTTACTAGTTTAAAGTATTTAGTCCAATGGTTTGATTTTACCACAATGTAAGATTTCACATTTTTTGTCTGAAGAACATATTCAGAGATTCCTAGGAAACCTGCTTGCGGTTCAGACTTCTTTGTGTTGTTGATCTAATCAAATCATCCATCCAGAAACTCCAGGTATCCTTGGTAGCATCTAGACCAGTGTTGTACCCCAGAACTCTCTTCAAGAAAAGAGACACTGTCCATCTGCATCGTCCAGTATGACAGTCACTAACCACCATGGCCACCAAATGCTTGAAATATGGGGAAGCAAAACTGAAGCATCAAATGTCGTTTTACTCAGTGTTAATTGATGTAGGTGGTCATGTACCTCTAGAAACCATCACAATGGAAAAAGAGTTCTAAGATCCATTATGATAGATTTCGGAGAGACACTCAGGATGACTGGCCACTCTCCAGGCATTCCAACACCTCCTCATTCTAGAGATAGTTCTGAGACATGACTAAACCAGGAGGTTCTGGGAGAACGCTGGGTTTAGGAACTCGCTGGAGGTTTTGGTCCTGTGGTTTTCCCATGGATTGATTGCAACTCAATTTGATTATCTTGGCTCAAGAAAGCAGTGAGCATCCTTGATACATGTTTCACAATCTGAGAAAGTCACACAATCCTTATTGAAATGAGGTCATGATTCCTGTCTTAGCTATGCTACACGTAGCTCTCCCAGCAAACATACCTGGGTTCTTGGGTTATGTTCTCCATCACAGAAAGGAACCTAAAATTTGAGGCCATTTGATTCTTTCTTTTCCTTAATTTCAACAAGATTTCATTCTAGAAACAAACCAAAAATAAATAAATAAACAAACAAACAAACAAACAAACTCCCTGGTGGGCATGACTCATTTTTATCCACTTAGAGATTACTTCTTGATTGTTTTCTTCACAATGGCAAGAAATGAGAGCTTCCTTACATTCAACTCTTTGCTTTAATCTCTTAGCTTTCCTGCCCTCTGACCCTCAGGGAGTTTAATGAACCAGCCTCTTTGTAAGATGTAAAAGCTACTCTCTTTCTTTCTATGAACTTCAAAGTTTCCTCTCCCCTCACTCTTTTTTTCTGTCCAGTGTGGTATATCATGACTTGACCACAGGCTCTGATACCTGTTGCTTCCAGGCCACTGCTGCTGCTACCACTGCCTATGAGTTCTTTAGGTGGGGATAAAAAAGGGGCATAGTGAGGACAGTACGGCTGAGCCACCTAGCCACCATTGCTCAAAACTCTCCTATAGGCCCAGAAGTTGATTTAGTGGGTAAAGTTCCTCCTCCCAAACTTGGCAACCTGAGTTTAATCCCCCAAAATTCACATAGTGGAAAAGAGAACTGACTTCTGCAAATAGTCCTTTCAGTTCTAACCACATACCAAGGTATGCATGTGAGCATTTTCTCTCCTCTGCTGGAGACCCAGTTGGATCCAGCTCCATGACAGTCATCACCCTACCATGAGAACTCAGGAACAGGACTCCATCACCCCAGCCTGAAACCTTTCCCATATGACTCATCCAGCAGAAGGAACAAAGAGGAATATGCCACTCTTTATTACTAACTCAAGGCTGCAATGATAGGATACTCATCCCTTGTACTCAGGGCAGAGTTTCTGCTTGATGGTCACTGCTCCTAATGGTCAGTCCCAATGCTTGTCTGATTCTTAGTGCCATTGGGGTCAAGATCATAGATTGGGCTGGGCAAAAACCCAGATATCACCTTCAGACCTGCTCTCATGGCCCACCTACAAACCATGAGGGCATAAAAACCTACCCATCTCCTTCTTCCAGGCCTTTTCTCCCTTTTTCCATGATTGGCCCAGCAGTTCTGGAACTCCATTAGAACTTCCATCTAGTCTATGGTGTGATATATTTTGGGGGTAGTATTTTATAACCATCACGTGGTAATTGACTACATTAATTTTATCCCAGTATTTGAATAAGAAACTCTGAGGTCAGTATGAAGAGAGACTAAGAGCAACATATGATATGATGAACCTTTTCCCCCATCACCTCTGTGTACTTAAGCCTCCAGTACCTTACTATAAAGGAGCATCAGTGGGACTTTTATTTTAACCAATTGGCCCATTTTTTAGTCAGTTAAATTTTTTAAATTATCTTCAAAACAATGACAATAATATGAATTTTTATTATTTGTGGTATTGAGATGGAAACCTAAGAAAGTGCCTTGCAACTAAGCTACCTCCAAGTTTGTAATACTCAAATGCGGGATCAGCATTGAATTTAAAATGCATCAAACAGTTGGAAACCACTGCATTGTTTAAACTTTGTGTGAACATATTCGGTGGATATGCAGATACCTTCCTATGAAAAATGTTTATCTTAGACTAAGTCAGATACCTAAGAATATTAATGTACAATCTTAAGGCTCTTTATCTAGTTTAAAGATCAAAACAGCCTTAAACCACATTGTTCTGCTTTGAAAACTGTCACATTGTCAATTACATAATCCCTTCATATACTCTATGGAGAACTCACAAGAATGTTCTTTTGCATAATTTGTACTTTGTCTCAGAACCAGCCCTTGCTGAATTGGAGTAAGACTCATGACTTCTACCTCTTACAATGCTGAGCAAGATAGAATGCTTCCTAGCTCTCTACTTTTATAAACCCTCAAATTTTGTGTATTGTGTATCTGTTATACCTCACTGTCCTCTTTTAGATTCAACTGATACCCTCAGCACTGGAGGCAGCATCAAACACTTATATCTCATTCATATTGTCCCTGAAAACCCATGAATTTTTAAATGGGTAATCCAAGTATCCAACATTACATGATAATATCATAATGAGCTGGGAAGGTAGACATTGCCATTCATGTGCATAGGCTCTTCTGACAAAACAGGCACAAGAGTGGCCTGAGTTGGGTCTCCTGTTATTGTAGTAGTCACATAAGGAAACTACAATGGAGGTCTGTACCCTAGAGGAGTGGGCATTGAACGTCAGTCACAGAAATTCTCCTTTGAAAATCAAATCCCAGAGTTTTATAACCACCACAGTGCACTTGGGTATGTGCATTGTCCTCCTAGGTTGCAAACAGCAGATATAACCCATTGTATTAGGTTCACTCTGGAAGCCAAAGAACCTGAATTGTGTGATCAATGGAGTTCAGCAGCACCATCCGTAGACACAATTGCTTGGGAAGAAGCAAAAGCAGGTGGCACAATTGCTTTCCCTTCACATATTTATATCCACCTACATAGCATGCTGTGACTTTCCCGCCACCATGGACTAGAACAGGGAATTGTGAAGAAACTGAAAAAAAAAACTTTTGCTCCCCTAAGTTGTTTGGGTCAGAGTATTTTATTGCAGCATTGAGATAGAAAATTAAAACAGAAGTAAAGGAACACTGATAATATTGAATACAACAATATGTTAATTACTGGGATATGAATAGAAAGGGGTGTGGCTGCAGGCAGCACCATGAGTTGATTCAGCATAATCAGAGAACCTCACATATGGCTGTTCTGAAGTGACTTACAGAGTTCTATGAATGCTTTTATCAGCAAGTACAGGCATCACAAGCATAGGATATAGTGCCGAATACAAAGCATGGCACAGAGGGGTACCCTATCAAACAGAAGGCAGCTGGGTTTGCTTCAAGGTTAGAAAGCACCAGACTTCTTAGAACCACAGATGGAGAGGAGGGTTGTTATATATTGTTCCCAACATTTTTGGATCAGGTATCCAGGCATTCCCTCCCCCCTTGAGTCTCCCACCAGTCAAGGTCTAAGGAAGTTTATTAACTAGTATAGAAGATGTCATTGTTTCTAAACATGGTGTGGGAGGACAGGTAATGTGTCCCCTACAAAGGGGAACAAGCAAAATAAAGCTAGCGATTAGCTTTGAGTTGATAGAGGAAGAGAAGAGGCAAAGAAATTAAATAGATGAGAGAATGGGAGAGAATGGAGAGTGAAAGAGAGAGAGACTGATAGGCAGACAGACAGATAGACAGATAGACAGACAGAGACAGAGACAGAGAGGTAATGAGAAAACTTAAAATAGTCTCAGATTGAGACACATGAGTATATAAATAAGGCCAGCTTAAGGGCTCTAGCTTTAATAAAACTCGTATTTCTTAAGCCTCTCCCTTGTGTTAGTTTCTCTACTTTGTCAGGTCTTCATGTCAATTTCTGCTTGGTCAGTGACATGATGGCCTCAGAATCTCTGAGAACTCCACTCTTAGGAACTATAAAGCAACTACTTCGAGGCTACTGAAACCTGGCCAGTAGAATTTAAATCAGAATCTCGCAGTGAAGTAGAAAATCTTGTCTGGACCAGGGTCTGTAAGGGACCATCATAGATTCAGATATGAAGTGATATGAGGAGAGAAAAGCAGTGACAAAAGCATGTTAGATTTGTAATTCTTTTAAAGTTAAAATACAGGACAAAATACTTATAAGCATATATCGCTGGGCATACACTATTTAAAGAAATAATTCACGTCTGGCCAAGTATACAGAAAGATTCCAACTCTCTTAATCAGCTCTCTGTGATTTATTCCAGGGTCTAATCCCACCCGTCATAGGCTGGGCCTCCCCCATCAGCTAGACAATCTCTAGCAGGTTTGCTCCGGGCCTAACTCAACCACTAATTCTCTACAAATGTGCCCAGAGCACAAACCCTCAACTGTTAAGTTGACACCTGTGCCTAACTATGAGACTCCACCCCTTGTCAACTTGACACAAAAACTTTTAAACTGTAACCTTCAATCCTTGTCCCCACAGATGTTAAAAATTATCTTAAAAATATAAATACATTTCATAGAGAAATTTAAAGTGTTCTTTCATTAAAACTTCAGTTCCAACATTTTAAAAGTTCAAAGTTTCTTAATCTTAAGTCTTAAATCAGAATAGGTTAAATACTTTAAAACAGATAGAATATTAAAACAGAAGGATCTTAAAACAATAAGAAAACATTAAAAAAATCAAAATCCAGCTCATTACGTAGTCATGATGTGTAGGGCGCCGCCCTACATGCATCCTCCGTTACAAGATGGCGCCGACTCCGGCAAGCTACTGCGCAGGCGCCGGGTAACTGACCATCCTTGGTTTCCCGCCTCTCCCTTTGACGTTGTACGAGCAACAGCCAGTCAGAAGGCGACACGTCCTAGGCGAAGACCGTTATAAGGGTTGGGTTTTTCCTGTTTGGGGTCTCCGCTTCTACTCTGAAAGCTTATGCTCTCCCTCTCAAGACGCATTAAAGCTTTACTGCAGAAGGATCCTGTGTGTGTGCCGCGTTGTTCTTGCTGGCGAGACGGTTGCGCGGGACATTTGGTGCCGAAACCCGGGAATTTGAGACCTTGTCATCGTCAGCACCACCGGAGACCCCTTGATTACAAGGAGGATTCAGAACTGCAGGCAGGTACGTTCGGAGAGGTATGTTTTTCCTGGACTTTGGTTTAAACTTATCCCTACCGTGGGCGGGCAGTATTGAAGGTTTGGTAATTGTATTGGGAGCCCTCTTGATCTTTCTTGCTAGTATGTTCTGTTTCCACCGTTTTCATTGCTAGGTACATTAGGACCGACGCACATAGGCGGCGGCGCCTCGGTGCGTGTGTTAGCCTTTTGTAGATAAAGGAGCTACATGCAAAAGGTTATACTTTCATTTTGTTCACACTGGTAAGGCGGACGTATAAGCCGCGGGTGTTGAATCATCATGGGCTCCTCACAGTCTGTTATTACAGCACTAGAGACGGTGTTAAAACAGCGAGACATCAGGATTGCAAACCGAACATTGAAAAACTTTGTTAAGGAGGTTGACCGAGTGGCCCCCTGGTACGCTTGCTCTGGGTCCTTGACCCTTGCCTCATGGAACAAATTAGGCAAAGATCTTGACTGCAAATTGGCGAATGGAGACTTGAGACAGGGGACAAGAGCCATTTGGAAGCTTGTCAAAAATTGTTTAGAGGACGAGGCCTGTAAGAATGCCATAGCAGAAGGCAGAAATACCCTTGAAGAAGTCCAGGACCGCATGTCAGAAACCGAACGTAGTGAGAGGTTGGGTGCGCGCAAGAAAAACCCCATCCCAAAGAAAGAAAAAGGCCCCCCCGGTGAGTCTAAAGACAAGGGGGTGTTTTTGCCAGACTACAGGGACCCCCCCCCCTGCTACTACATCAAAGGGAGGGGCTAGTTTATACCCTATAAGTGAGCTTAAAGCTTTAAATCTAGATAGCTCCACTGACTCCGAGGAGTCAGGAGATGAGGTACTGAGTACCGAAGAGAAAGCTGCTAGGTATGAAGAAGAGACCTACCATCCTGATGATTATAGACAAAACAATAAGAGGCCACAGAGGCGACAATGTCAACCAGCTGCCTCACAGGTTGTTCCTTCGGCGCCCCCTCTTTATGAGCCGCGACCGCCCCCTCTTTATGAACAGCGACCAAAATCATACTCTTTCTTTCCAGATAAGGTCAAAAGGAAACTATGCCTCGCGTACCCTGTCTTTGAGGGTGCCGAAGGGGGACGAGTCCACGTGCCCGTGGAATACAGCCAGATAAAAGAACTGGCAGAGTCAGTTAGAAAGTATTGGGTCACAGCCAACTTTACTCTTGCACAACTAGACAGATTGGCCATGACAGCCATGACGCCAACTGACTGGCAGATGGTTGCGAAAGCAGCGCTTGTCAGTATGGGTCAATATATAGAGTGGAAAGCCCTTTGGCATGAGGCAGCTCAAGAACAGGCCAGATCTAATGCGATGGCCTTAACTCCTGAACAGCAAGAATGGACCTTCGACCTTTTAACAGGCCAAGGTCGCTTCGCGGCCAATCAAACAGAATACCATTGGGGTGCCTACCAACAGATCGCCCATACGGCTATTAGGGCCTGGAAGGCATTATCTAGGAAAGGAGGGGCTGATAATCAACTTACGAAGATTATTCAGGGAACACAAGAGCCTTTCTCAGATTTTGTAGCAAGAATGACAGAAACAGCAGGGCGAATCTTTGGCGACCCTGAACAGGCCGCACCCCTTATTGAACAACTTATTTTTGAGCAAGCTACTCAAGAATGCCGCGCAGCCATTGCCCCAAGAAAAAACAAAGGATTACAAGATTGGCTTAGGGTTTGTAGGGAGCTCGGAGGACCCCTTACGAATGCTGGATTAGCAGCTGCCATCCTGCAATCTCAAAAGCGCCCCCTAAAGGGGCCTGACAAAAGGACTTGTTTTAGGTGTGGTAAGACAGGACATTTAAGAAAAGACTGCAAAATGACAGAAAAAGAAAGAGAGCCACCGAGCCTTTGTTCTCGGTGTGGCAAAGGATATCACAAGGCCATCCAATGCCGCTCTGTGAGAGATATAAAAGGCAGGCTTCTCCCTCCCATAGAGGCGGCAACCAATGGGATTTCAAAAAACGGGACAGTGGGCCCCCGGTCCCAGGGCCCTCCAAAATATGGGAACAGTCTCATGATGGACGAGGCCCCCTTAAAGACAGAGCAGGAATGGACCTCTGTGCCGCCTCCGACTTCCTATTAATGCCTCAGATGGGTGTGCAGCCCATTCCTGTCCAAGTCCCCGAACCATTGCCAAATGGGAGTATAGGCCTCCTTCTCGGTAGAGGATCACTCACATTACAAGGTCTAATTGTTCACCCAGGCATTATTGACAACCAACATTCTTTAGAGGTTCAGGTTTTATGCTCCAGTCCGAATGGAGTCTTCTCTATCCGCCAAGGAGATAGAATAGCCCAGATGATATTCCTTCCAGGCAACCCATATCAAGAGGCAGGAAATAAACAGATGGGCTCTTCGGGGCAAGATTCAGCCTACCTGGTTGTTCAACTCCATGATCGACCAAAATTGACTCTATGGGTTAATGACAAAAAGTTTGAGGGCATCTTAGATACAGGGGCAGACAAGAGTATAATTTCCTCACATTGGTGGCCGAAATCCTGGCCTGTTAAAGAATCATCACATTCCCTACAAGGGTTAGGCTACAGTTCTCATCCTACTATTAGCTCTTCTACACTCACCTGGAAATCAATGGAGGGCCATCAAGGACAGTTTGTCCCATACGTACTCCCTCTCCCCGTTAACTTATGGGGACGAGATGTTTTACAAGATATGGGGCTTGTTCTATCTAATGAGTACTCACCACAGGCTATCAATATCATGGAAAACATGGGATATAAATCTGGAAAAGGATTGGGACGATTAGAACAGGGGCGGATACAGCCCATTTCCCCCAATCCAAACCTAAAAAGACAGGGCCTGGGTTTTTCCTAGGCACCACTGGGGCAGCACGACCCATCCCATGGAAAACAGAGGATCCAGTATGGGTTCCCCAGTGGCCACTCACCTCTGAAAAACTAGAAGCTGTGACCTATCTCGTTGCAGAACAGTTGGCTTTGGGACACATAGAGCCGTCAACCTCCCCATGGAACACTCCCATTTTTGTTATTAAAAAGAAATCGGGGAAATGGCGTCTGCTTCACAATTTAAGAGCCATTAACGAACAAATGCATCCCTTCGGTGCAGTACAGCGAGGCCTTCCGGTGCTCTCCGCTCTGCCCAAAAATTGGAACATGATCATAATAGACATTAGAGATTGTTTTTTCTCTATTCCCCTACATCCTCCTGACAGGCCACGCTTTGCGTTCACTGTCCCCTCCATTAATCACGTGGAACCTGATAAACGGTTCCAATGGAAGGTGTTACCTCAAGGCATGGCAAATAGTCCCACTATATGTCAGTTATATGTACAAGAGGCCCTCAGACCCATCAGAGAACAATATCCAAGTTTAATTATAATCCACTATATGGATGATGTGCTCATGTGTCATAAAGATTTAAAGATTCTTCAAGAGGCCTATCCTTTACTACTAAAAGCATTACGACTCTGGGGTCTCCAAATCGCTACAGAAAAAGTCCAAATTGCAGATACTGGATATTTTTTAGGCTCTGTGGTTCTCCCAGATAAGATTCTCCCACAAAAATTAACAATTTATCGAAAAGATTTGCACACCTTGAATGATTTCCAAAAATTATTGGGAGACATAAATTGGCTACGGCCGTTTTTAAAGATTCCTTCTGCTGATTTAAAGCCTTTATTTGATATCTTAGAAGGGGACACCCATATCACCTCTCCCAGATCATTGACACCTGAGGCAGAGGTGGCCCTCCGCTCAGTAGAAGCAGCCATTGAAGAGGCACAATTGTGTCGCATTGATTTGCTTCATCCATTTTCCCTTTGTGTGTTCAAAACAAAAAGATTGCCTACTGCAGTATTATGGCAAGGGGGACCGTTGTTATGGATTCATCCACATGCGTCTCCCCAAAAGATTATTGATTGGTACCCTGCAGCGATAGCTCAACTTGCCCTTAGGGGCCTAAAGGCCGCTGTCAGCCATTTTGGCAGACACCCCGCGACTTTAGTAGTTCCCTATAACTCTTTCCAGGTACAGACACTGGCTGCTACCTCCGATGATTGGGCCATACTTGTCACCACCTTTTTAGGAAAAGTTGATAATCATTACCCTAAACACCCTATATTACAGTTTGCTGCATCTCAACCTATCGTGTTCCCTCGGGTGACTTCTCCCACTCCATTAAAAGAGGGGCCAATAGTCTACACGGATGGCTCCAAGACTGGCCTAGGAGCTTATGCTGTAGGATCCCAAGTGTTCTCACGACAATACACCGAAACTTCCCCACAAGTAGTGGAATGCCTAGTAGTCTTAGATGTCTTTAAAAATTTTCCAGGCCCCCTTAATATTGTTTCCGACTCCTCTTATGTGGTTAATGCTGTTAATTTATTAGAGACGGCCGGAATCATCAGATCCTCCAGTAGAGTAGCATCCCTGTTTAAACAATTACAAGACTGCTTGCTTGCCAGAAGGGCGCCCATGTACATTACCCACATTAGGGCTCATTCGGGCCTTCCTGGTCCTATGAGCCTAGGTAATGATTTGGCAGACAGAGCCACAAGACTGGCAGCGGTCGTTCTTGCTTCTCCGTTACAAGCTGCTAAAGCCTTTCATAACAATTTCCATGTGACGTCTGAAACATTACGCAAGCGCTTCTCTCTTACTAGAAAAGAAGCCCGTGACATTGTCACTCGATGTCATGATTGCTGTCAGTTTCTCCCTGTCCGACATACAGGAATAAATCCTAGGGGAATCCTACCGTTACAAGTCTGGCAGATGGACGTCACTCATGTTTCTTCCTTTGGGAAGCTCCAATATGTACATGTCTCAATAGATACTTGTTCTGGCATTATCCATGCCACACCACTAACTGGAGAAAAAACCTCCCACGTCATTCAACACTGTCTTGAGGCATGGAGTGCCTGGGGAAAGCCTAAATGTTTAAAAACTGATAATGGACCTGCTTATACTTCTCAAAAATTCAAACAATTTTGCACACAAATGCAAGTCACCCATATTACGGGTCTGCCGTACAACCCCCAAGGGCAGGGCATTATTGAACGTGCCCATCGCACACTCAAATCCTATTTAATTAAACAAAAAGGGGGAATAATAAAGGACTTGCCCCCGGTGCCACGCGCTGCTATAGCGACAGCACTCTTCACCATAAATTTTTTAAATTTGGATGAACATGATCAGACTGCGGCCGGGCGACATTGCTCAGACCTGCATCGACCCAAAGAACCGGCAAAATGGAAAGATGTGTTAACTAATGAATGGAAAGGCCCGGATCCTATTCTGATAAGATCCAGGGGAGCCATTTGTATCTTTCCACAGAATGAAGAGAATCCTTTCTGGATCCCTGAAAGACTTACCAGAACGGTCCTGGAGCAAAGAGACACAGCAGCTGATTCTTCCGATGCTGCTGACGATGCTCCAGACCCTACCTGCCCAGGGGGAACCACGCTGGGGAATTATGTCAACGTTCCCACTCCCGATGCCGGTGATGTATAACGCCCGAGTGTTCCCTCGCCTTTTTACTTCTAATAGAACACCCCTGTATTTTGTTATTTAATCAATCCTATGCTTGGTTGGGAAAGACAAAACCAAGTCTGTATCCTCCAGGCTTGGGAAATTTGAGGCCAACGCCACAATATTGTACGGATGGTGGCCTCTTATCAATTCATCAGACGCTGCGCGTTCCAATCCCCCTAAACAATCCAAGCTAGCACCTTTTTGTAAAGGGACCTCAATACCCCTATCACTTCTGTTCCTTGGACTGGATGTCAGGCGCGCAGGGCGTCCCCGCTCAATTCAGGGCTCTTTTCATTCTCTCCACTGGTGGGAACAGGAGGCAACCACACTACTATGGACCCATGGAGTTATGATATTAATCCTTTCGATCTGTGGCTACTTTGTGGTCTCAATGGTAGTTGTACTGATCTTACACCCATGGCAACGCTCCTTGGGGGGAGTCTTGAAAAGGGCCTCCTGTGGTATAATCAATCTGACACTGACAAAGTCCACTATAAGCCAAAGAAGGACCCAAGGACGAGCTTTAAGTCTTCTCCAGTTTGTGTTTGGCCACCGTTTGTGTGGATAGTTAGCAATGATACCGACGATAAAGAATTAAATTGCTCAATAGGATCTTGCTTTTATACCATATGCTGGAATGCCACCACACATCCTCTAACATTAGTAACCCGCATGCCCCGCTTTGTCCCTATACCCGTTGATGCCCCAGGATCCATGACCCTGTTTAGACACAAAAGAGATTTTGGGATCACCGCTGCTATTGTCAGCATTGTTGCCACCGTGGCCGTTACCGCTTCACTCACGGCCTCGGCCTTGGCGTTGTCCGGCCAGGTCCAAACGGCTAAGGTTGTTAATGAACTATCATCCTCGGTGTCCACAGCCATGGACAAACAAGTCTCGGCTAATACCCAAGTACAGGGAGGGCTTATGCTGGTTAATCAGCGCATAGATCTGGCCCAAGAACAAATAGATATTCTATGGCAGCTGGCCCAGCTAGGATGCGAACAAAAGCTTCCAGGCCTATGCGTTACATCTGTTCAATATACGAACTTTACCCAGGCCGCTAACTTGTCAAAAAGCCTCTCTCAGTTTATATTACAGAATTGGACCGCCAACTTTGAACAGACCCTCCGAGAACTAAGAGTCGCCATCATTCAAGTCAATTCCACACGCCTTGATCTGTCCTTAACTGAAGGACTGTCTACATGGATCTCCTCAGCCTTCTCTTACTTCAAAGAATGGGTGGGGGTGGGATTGTTTGGAACTGCTCTTTGTTGTGGACTAGTATTACTTCTTTGGCTGGTATGTAGGCTCAAGGCACGAACAAAGAGAGACAAGGTGGTTATTGCCCAAGCGCTTATGGCCCTAGAACACGGGACCTCCACTGATATTTGGCTAACTATGCTCAAACAGTAGGCCGCCAGTCAGACAGTTCTTGCACACCCAGGGCATGGACCCATTGCACGAGGTAGAATGTCTGGCCAGAGCAGCCCATGAGGGATGTCGAGCAAAGCATCGCACAGAGGATTACATGCTCCTCTGGGAGGCATGTTGTCCAGCATGAGGGTTGCCTGCCCTAGTTTCCCTCTCCTGGAAAAACGGCAGAGGACAGGTCGAGAGCACTCCGGGTCATATTAAGACCTAGTAGCAGCGCTCGGACACAGTCTTAATGTTTGTAACAGGAGGCACAACCTCTGCCTCTATCCCTCATCACATGGGTGACCTACTCGCTTGGTTATAGTTGCTTGGCTATATCATTATATATAAAAAAAAGGGGGAGATGTAGGGCGCCGCCCTACATGCATCCTCCGTTACAAGATGGCGCCGACTCCGGCAAGCTACTGCGCAGGCGCCGGGTAACTGACCATCCTTGGTTTCCCGCCTCTCCCTTTGACGTTGTACGAGCAACAGCCAGTCAGAAGGCGACACGTCCTAAGCGAAGACCGTTATAAGGGTTGGGTTTTTCCTGTTTGGGGTCTCCGCTTCTACTCTGAAAGCTTATGCTCTCCCTCTCAAGACGCATTAAAGCTTTACTGCAGAAGGATCCTGTGCGTGTGCCGCGTTGTTCTTGCTGGCGAGACGGTTGCGCGGGACAATGATGGCTCAAAGATTCTAGGCATTCCCAGATCCTGTTTGCAGCTGGAAGTTGTAAAAACAGAGCCAGGCTAAATCTCCACTCACAGCTGTCCTCAGCATACATCCTACAGTTCTGGTATTTCCAACAGTATTCTGGGTTTGCCTGTGCAGCTATAAACTTCACTTTCTCTCACAGGAACTCTACACCTGCCACTTGGTGCCAAGCTTTTGCCACTCTCCATGAACTCTTCAGTAGTACATCAAAACCAGTATCACCTGGGGGACACTGTCAGATTCCAAAGGCACGTTGAAATGTTGCTTGGTCCACTCAAGCTACAGCTGTACCAACTTTAACATGCTGACATTGGAAAAACCTCTTTTCTAGGCAGCCAAACGTGCAAAGGGCAAGAAACAGCTTTAACTTGGACTTTTAGCCCCTGTGGGGAGCATATTTACTGATGACTGTTATAAATCACATGGCCGGGACATGAGTCCTGAATGCTGGTGCATTTTGAATATGCTTGGTGGATCTTTCAGTTTCTGTGGGACATAAGGACATGTTCCCATAATTGTGGGAGCCTGAGCAATTCCATCTTGAAGACTTTTGGGCCCTGGGTAGTGAGGTCAAGAGTACAATCTTGCTTATTAACCTTGAAAGAAGTGAATATTCTGCCAAGAATGTGTTTTGCTCATTAATTGTTTGGGCCTCAAAGAAGTGTTATGGCTATTCCTTGAATTCTGTGGATAAAGAAGGGAAATAATGAGCTGGTTTACACAGCTGCATTTTCAACTGCGTTTATTCCCTCACTCTTTTTTAACATATTCTCTTTCTGTATAAACACTGCATGAAATAAAGATTCGAGGCTGCCTGTTGTCTGCTTGCAAGGCATGCCCTCCTGTGAAAAAGACATTTGTGTCTGAATTTTAATTCTCACACCTCCCCTCAGGTTCGGTTCACAGTCGCTGCAGGACAGCAACAGGCCCCTGAAGGAATCTGGGTTTTCAAACCACGAACTCACTATACTGTGGTTTTTACGTCTTCCATCATCCCAGTGCAAGTCACTAGGTTTTCCTTCACCGATACTCATTTCTCCAATGGCAGCAAAATAGCAGCAGATATTCTGCTGCCTGCCCTTTGCACATCCAGAGCTTCACGACCCCAACACAGCTCTTCATTATCAAACAAACCATTCCATCATGTTCAAATTCAACTTCAACAAAGTCCTTGTTCCCCTCATCAGAAACTGGGCCCAAAACAATTCATTAGTCTCTCAGCATCACTGTTTTCCAAATGGCCCACCAACTCTGAAGAACAGTTTTTGTAACCCACAAAGTGAAAATCTTCAAGCATTTCCAACTTTGCCCAGCAAAACCATTCAAAACCCACAATATCCACATAGTCAGCAACACCCCACTTCTCTGGTACCAAATTCTGTTGCAGTTAGCCTGCATGGTTGCTGATAAATGACATCGAATGGCATAAGAGAACAAGGGGTTTATTTCCTTACAACAGTCTGATTACAGTTCTCAGTCCAGTTTGATGGGAGAGCATGCACCACACTAGGGCCGAGGGAACTGACCGCACCATCAGCACATAACAGCTGAGAGAGGGACAATCCTTACTTGCCAAACCAACATTTCTGGCCAAATAGAGAAGAATACCAACTTTCTCAATCAGCTCTCTGTGATTTATTCCAGGGTCTAATCCCACCTACCATAGGCTGGGCCTTCCCCATTAGCTAGACAATCTCCTGCAGATTTGCTCGGGGCCTAACTCAACCACTAATTCTCTACAAATGTGCCCAGAGCTCAAATCCTCAACTGTTAAGTTGACACCTGTGCCTAACTATGACAAGAAGTGAATACAATCCTGGAACGGACAACTGACCCTTGACAGACCTGTTCCTCACTTACTCACACCTGTAGCATGAAAAAAGGAACTAGATAAGCACATGATTCATTGTCCTTTTGTCATATTACAATATGAGAGGATTCAACAAGATATTTCTTGGTTCTTTGTCATTTTTTTATTTTTCTTTTATTTTTTATCTTTTTTATTCTTTGTCAATTTTATACATGTGTGCAATGCATTTTGGTCATTTTCACCTCCTGCTACCTTTTGTCATTCCCCCATTCTTGTTAAAATATTTCTTCTTCATCACAAACCTCTTGCTATTTTGATGTGTTTTGTGTGTGTGACCACTGAGTTTCATTATTGTTGCTTGCATGAATGGGGAAGTGATTTACTTAATATGAGCAACTTAGTGGCTACAAAAGAAAGTGATACCTTCTTTCCACAGAAACCATTAAGCCTTTCAATCCCTCCATGAGGGCTGGGACTTCATGAGCCCCTCTCCAATGTCTGATGTAATGTTGATGACAGACCCAGTCCTGTGCAAATCTTGAACATGTAACCATAGCTGCAGCCAGTTCATGAATATAGTGACTATGTCATGTCCAGAAGGCATTGTCTCAGCAGTCCTCCCCATTCTGTAGCATTTGCATTCTTTCTCACCCCTCTTTCATGATATTCCCAGAGTCTTGTCAGGGAGAAGTGATGTAGCTGTCCAGCTTAGGACTGAGTACAACATAGTGGCTTAGTTTTTGGCACCTTGACCCGTTGTGGGTCTCTACATTAATCTGTGCCTACTGCAAGAAGAAAATTGTCTGAGGAAAGATGAAAGCAACACTAATCTATGGGTTAAGCATAAGTATTGAAAAGGCAGGTGAACACCATGTCATGTAACAAAACAACAGTAAGGTCCTATGAATCACCCTGGTACTGATTACTTCCCTAGCAATGGGAATGAGTTCTTCTCTGTGGAGCAGGCCTCAAATCCAATCAGAAATATTCATGCACTATTGCACAGTGAGATCATCTTGCCAGGAAAGTTGTTATTGTACTTCATGGAGTTCATAGCTGGATCGGATCATTGTTGACTTCCCCAACTCCAGCAGCTTACATGGCTCCTTCCAGTGATTTGGCATTTTCTTTTTCCTTCTTTTTTCCATTTTCCTTCCTACTATAATTTTAGTATTTTTAACTTCATTTTTAAATCTTTCATGATTTTGTCTCTTATTCTTCATCTTATCTTTATTTAAATGTATCTGTTTTGGGGCTGGAGAGGTGGCTCAGGGGTTAAGCCTCTGCCTTCCAGGCAGAAGGTCCTGAGTTTGGATCCTAGACCCCACATCTATAGACGCTCGGCAGAAGCGGGGATGGCCTGAGTTTCTGGTCCTGGTAGGGCCAGGAGCCTGTGAATCTCTGGGCAGAGTAAACAACGAGGAGGTGGAGGTGGTCCATGGTGGTTCCCGATTTTGCCCGTGGTTCTACACACACACTCTCACACACACACACACACGCACACATACATATACACACACACACACAATTGAATAAACAATAAAAAAACCTCTTAAATGTATCTGTTTTCCCAGATGCAACAAAATACTAAAGCTAAGACATATGAAAAAGGTTATTTACTATGACCAGGTTCAGTTTATTCCAGAAAAACAAGGTTGGTTCAGTATACACAAATCAATAAATGTAATTAGTTATATAAACAAACGGAAAGGCAAAAATCACATTATCCTCTCAATAGATATAGTAAAAAAGATTTCGACAAAATTCAACAGACATTTTTGATAAAATCCCTGGAGTCAACAAGGATGGATGGAACATATATCAACATAATAAAGGCCATATTCAACAAGCCTATAGCAAAAATCATCATAAATGATGAAATATTTGAAGCATTCCCACTTAGATCAGGAACTACAGAAGGCTACCCACTGTTACCACTTCTGTTTACCACAATACTTGCCATCTTAACTAGGGGTATAAGACAAGAGAGGTCCCTCCCCTTTCCTCCCCTCCCAGGCAGTGAACTCAGCACCTATGGCAGCCGGCACCTGATGGCATGACCGACCCAGCCAGAGGTGCAACTTCTTTTGCTTGGAATATGGATCAAAATTGCCTAATTGATTAAGGTATGGAAAATGTTGGACAGTTAGTCTTCAAAACGGACACTTTGGAGGCCAACATGGTGGCAGCACCTGAGCGCCCTGCAGCCCAGGCTCAGGCCCTGGAGCCGCTTCCCGGCGCGGAGGCCCGAGCCGTGGAATGGGAGGAGGAGCAGCACAGGACCACGCCGCAGTGCGTGGGCTTCTCGGACCCGCCACCACCCGCAAGGCCTTGCGCCTGGCCAAGAACAGCATCAACGAGGACGCGGCGCTGCTCACTAGCGCCCGGGCCTGGACTACGGCAGCTATGAGCCCATGGACAGTGGCCTGGGCACAGCCCCGGGCCCGGTGATGGTGGTGGGGACGGCGGACCCTGGCACAGAGGGAGCACTGGGGGCAGCAAAAGCTTTGACCCGCCACCCGCCTACCACGAGGTGGTGGATGACAAGGGGTCACTTGCAGAGGACGATCAAAGACGGCTGCGCCCATGTGATGCCGGCAGCAGACGTTGACCTCTTTTCTGGCTCATCACCTGGCCCCGGCGGTGGCAGTCCGAGTATGAGGACTAGGCTGGGCCGGACTCTCCAAGAAAAATGCAAACAAGAGAAGAGGATAGATGCTCCAGGATGCTCCAGCCATGTGCAGGTCAGCTGTGACTTAGCCTGCCTGCCAGCTCCAGCCAGCCATGCCACTTCTGCCGCCTTAAAAGACTATTTCCCCTCTGGAACTGGCATGGCATTAACTACCAGCAGCTGTGCGCCCACTCGTGCCTTGCCTCGGAGACCTCCTTCCCCGGGGAACCCCGCTGCCCGCGCCCGCTGAGGAGCGACGGGACCCGTGAGACGCCCGACCGAGAAGGGCAGGGCCGACTTGCGCGTGAGGATGGCAGGGACGCTGGAAGCCGCCCCACGAGAGCCCTGCTGAGATTCACCTTCATGGTCGCCAACAACCTGGTCGCCACCTCTCCTACTTCTGCTGTGTGCTCCTCCCGCTGCTGGACAGGAAGCACTTCTGGCACCTCGAGGGTCTCATGTTCAAGTGACTGTTAGGACTGGTGGCTTCGTGGGGCTGGTATGAGGGCTACACCGGGGATCCTGTCTACAGTGCTGCCTAAGCAAAGATTCTTGTTTGACACCATGATTACAATTCAGATCACTCTGTTACTGCCGCACTGAATTCTGTTGAATGTTGTAAAGTGGAAACACAGACAGTGGCAGAGAATGCCAGACAGTGGCAGAGAGTGCCAGACAGTGGCAGAGAGGAGGTGAGACTAGTTCTACAGTCAGTGTCTGACCAGCGGACAGCTGAATGATCAGTAGCCTGACATGCCACACTGCTGCAGAACCCTGAATTCCATGTGTGCTCACAATACCGATGGCCTCCCGGTGGCCGGGGCTCCCTGTGCTCACACCATGAACTTAATCTCACAGAAGATGGACAAAACTGCTCTTCCTCAGTTTTATCATGTATTCTTAACCATGTGGAACTAGGAGCTCAATCATAACTATCTACATCCTTAATGTATTTTCTTTTATTGCTTACATATTATTTTATATTGTTCAATTTAAAAAAATTTGGACATAAAGGCAGGAGGTGGACATGCTAGGAAAATATCCAGGGGAAGTGGGAGGGAGATAGGGGAAGCTATGTTCAAATGCATTGTCTGCGTGTATGAAATTGTAAAAGAGTAAAAAAAAAAAAAAGACAAGAGAGGAAGATATCATCTCAGTCTGGCTAAAATCCAAAACCTTAAGAATAAGAAATACTAGCATTAATTTCAGGAGAAGGGCATCCCTCATTCATTGCTGGTAAGAACACAAATTTATATAACCCCTTTGGAGATCAGTATGAAGATTCTAAAAAGTTAAAAATCCATACCATATCATACTATTCAGCTATACCACTCCTGGGAATATTCTAACTTACTAAAGAATGCTCTAACTTACTAAAGAAAGATGTATACATCCATATTCATTACGATTTTGTGCACAATAGCAAAGAAATGAAATCAGCCTAGATGTCCAACAACAGGCGAATTAATTATGAAAATGTGGTGTATATATGCACAATGGAATACTATTCAGCTATCAAAAATGAATTAACAAAATTTGCTGGTAAATGGATGGGTTTGGAAGAAATTATACTGAGCAAAATATCCCATGGTCTCCCTTATAAATGGATCATAGCATTAAATCTTCAGAATGATCTACTCAAAGGATATTTACTTTATATCTTTGTGTGTGTGTATGTGTGTGTGTGTGTGTGTGTGTGCGCGCGCGCGCGCGTGTGTGTGTTTGTACTTCTTTAACACCACAAACTACAAGTGAACATAGCTTGGGACGGGGGAAGATTCCAAAAGTGTGGAAACAAAAGAACACAGGCCAATAGATGAATAAGACAATTATAAAAGAAAAGTCTTAAAGGCGAGGAAAGTAATGGGATGGGACTTAGTAAAGGGTAAGTGATCAAAAAAAAAAAAAAAAAAAAAAGCAAGTGGCTCATGGGAAAAAGAAGGATCAGTGGCCTCATCCAGGTATGAATGCTACAAGCTGCAACAACTTTAGTAAAAAGATTTCAGAGGAGCAAGGATAATATGTAAGACCTATGGGTAACCAGTTACTCTCTGAATAAGTTCTAAACCCTCTACCTTATTGTGAGGGAACTTATGCCTGATATTATAAACCTGTTCAGCAAAAGGGAAGAAAAATAAAAACTAGAAAGGAACAGATGTTTTAATGTTCACTGCAAAAAGTCGATAGCAAACTACCATATAAACACCTCATATTATACCCTTAAATGAATAAAAAGTGTCAGCAGTCAACCAAGATGCACCACATTACAATGGAAAAGTAGAGTCAGAAAACCACCATTGGCCAGAATGTACAATATCGGCATTCCTGGATTGCTCATCCCTAATTGGGCCATCAAAATCTTTTCCCACTCAAAGGCCAGGGAATGTAAAGAGGCAGCCAAGTCATTCAATCACAGCAGGACTGCTACATGTAGACGCTCACTGCAATGAGATCTGCGACCACCAGATTTATACAATGACTGACATACCAACATTCCCTCAAAAGAACAGAACTCTGTAAAAAGAACATGGTCTCCTTAGCCTCTGCCAGGTCTTGTGAGAACTTTGCTAAAACAGCCATTGTGCTGAATGATGGCTTCTCACAGGACTGCTGGAGAGGCCCTGGGTCTCCCAAAACTCACAGGGATACAGGAAGGGGAGGAGCTGAGTGAGAACATGGACAGGTGAGGTCAGGACTAACAACTAGGAAACCGTTGATCTAGTTTTCACTGCAACCAATAGGTGGTAAATCTAAATGCTTAGTGTTTAAGAGGAAAGATTTTCCTCTCCCCGTAACCTCATTGACCACTGTATAATATCCTCCAAACAAAAAAATTGCAGGCTCACAAACTTGACCCACAAATATATAAACACATGATGACTACTTCAGATAAGAAGTAGCTGATGTCTTCTTTGTAAAAAAGGGCATACCAGCCTGTGGCCAAATCTGAATATGCTTTTTGTCTTCAGAAAAAGATTTTTCAGAACAAGACCTGGTATTTCTGTAGCCATAGATAGACAAGCTACTTTGGAAAACTACACTGTCCTAGCTGGAATATGGCAATTCCCTGATTCTACCATGGAAGCCACCCTAATCCACTTCTGACTTATCTCCCCAGATCCCTGACCTCCCTACCCTAATGGCCTTGAAGAGGGCTGTTTTTTTTTTTTTTTTTTTTTTTTTTTTTTTGTATGACACTCTTTCACATACTTCCAGCCCTGCACTGCCCTACTTCCCTAACAACTTCTTAGCAACATTTGAAGATCTGAAAGACATGAAAGATTTGTCTAGATTCTCTTTCTCTCTCTCGCTCTCTTTCTCTCTCTCGTCAGGCTTTCTTCAGACTCCCTCACACCATGCTATCCACGAAAGCTTTCCTTTGTCCTCTCTGACCTATGGCTATTTCTTTTATCTAATACTCTCTCTCACCTTAAGGCTAAACTATGATTCTCTTGGCCACCAGGCCTTTACCTCAAATAAATCTTGCATTTTGTAAGTTCCTAAGTCTCTTCCTTGTGGTGTTAGCTTCTCTTATCACCAGACCTTGTATTAGTTTGGGTTATCTAGATGAACAGAAGCAATAGAATGAATTATATATATATATATATATATATATATATATATATATATATATATATTTCTTTGGATTAGTTTAAGAGATTGTATGTGTGTGTATGTGTGTGTGTGTGTCTGTCTGTCTGTCTGTGTCTCTGTGTGTGTGCATATCAGAGGGCACTGTGTGTCCCTGTGGAGGTCCAAGGGTGACTTCAGTAATCATGCTGGATTGTTCTACCTCTTTTTTGCTTTGCTCTGGGATTTCCTAGGCCTGTTTTACAAGGCCAGAAGTGCAGGTTGCTGCACTCAACCTGGAGTTTTTATGTGGGTCAAGGATCCAAAATCAGGTCCTTCTGCTTGTGAGTTAGAATCTTAACCCCTGAGCCATCTCTCCAGGCTTGGATTTATAGATGAAATCAAGGTAGTCCAACAATATCAGCTAACAATATTAATTAAAAGAACAATTCATTAAGTAGACTTCACAATACTGAACATATACATACCTAATAAAGGCTTATCCACATTCATTATAAAAGCACTACAACATCTAAAACAATAAATCAACTCAAAATGATAATAATAAGGGTCTTCAACACCTCACTCTCACCATTGGATAGGTTAACAGGCCAAAAACTGAACAGAGACACACTGGAGCTGAATCAATCCATAACCCAAAGGGACCTGACCAACCTCTACCAAATCTTCCATCCTAACATCAAGGAATACATATTCTTTTCAGTAGCCTATGGAATTTTCTCCAAAACAGACCACATATTGGAAAACAAGCAAATCTTCATATATACAGGAAAGTTGAAATTATACCCTGTACCTTATCAGACCACCATGGAATAAAGCTAGACATCCACAACAAAGCAGATGCCAGAAAATACACAAATTCTTGGAAAATAAACAAATTCATGGTATCTTGGAATACCATGATACTGAATGAGTAACCAGTTCAGGCAGAAGTCAAAATGTAAATTAAAAAGTTCCTACAAGTGAATGGTAATGAAAACACAACATACCGAAATCTCTGGGATATGATGAAGGTTGTCCTAAGAGAAAAGTTTATAGCACTCAATGCCTAAATAAAAAAAACAGAAAATCACAAGTAAATAACTTAACAGCACAACTTAAAACTTTGGAGAGACAACAAGCCTATAACAAGGATCATTCTAAACAGGAAAAGCTTGAACTATTCTCACTTGAATCAAGAACTAGGCAAGATTGTCCACTCTTACCACTTTTATTTAATATAGTCTTAATTAGAGCCACAGGACAAGATAGGGAGATAAAAGGCATACAAATAAGAAAAAAGAAGTCAAGCTATCCCTATTTGCAGATGGCATGATCCTATATTTGAAAGACCCCAAAAACTCCACCAGGAAACTCTTGAAACTAATGAATAAGTTCAGCAGAGTGTCAGGTTACAAAATCAATGTTCAAAAATTCAGTGGTCTTCCTATACACCAAGGATGAAAAAAAATGAGAAAATCCTAAGAGAAACAATTCCATTTACCATAGTCCCTAAAAGAAAAATTAAATACCTTGGTATAAATCTAATCAAGGAAGTAAGTGTACAATGAAAACTTTAAAATTCTAAAGAAAGAAATCTCAGAAGGTACCAGAAGTTGGAAAAACTTCCCATGCTTCTGGATAGGTAAAATTAACATCATAAAAAATGACGATCCTGCCAAATACAATATACAGATTCAATGCTATACCAGTCAAAATTCCAGATAATTCTTTACAAAAATTGACAAAGCAATTTCAAAATTCATATATAAGCACAAAAGGCCCAGGATGGCAAAATCAATTCTGAGTAATAAAAACCCTGCTGGTGGTATCATCATACCAAACCTTAAATCCATAGTAATAAAGTCAGCATGATACTGACTCCAAAATAGGCACACAGGTCAATGGATAAGAGATGTAGACTCAGACATAAGCCTATACACTTACAGTTATCTGATTTTTGACATAGGAGCTCAGAAAATTCAATGGAAAACAGAACAGAATCTTCAACAAATAGTTCTGGCAAAACTAAATATCTACATGCAGATTGAAAGATTGCAACTGGGCCCTTGTCACTATAGGTAAAATCAACTCCAAATGGATCAAGGACTTTAATATTAGATTAGAGACTATAAAATTCCTAGAAGAAAGAGTGGGGAATTCTTTCAGACTCACTGGACTAGGCTGACATTTGCTAAACAGGACCCCAAATAGCACAGGAAATAGAACCTATTCTCAATAAATGGGATCTCACGAAATTAAAGAGATTATTTCCAGCAAAAGATATTGTTAACTGTGCAAAAAGACAACCTCCAGAGTGGGAGAAAAATCTTCACTAACCACTTATCTGATAGAGGACTAATATCCAGAGTGCACGAAGAACTCAAAAGAAGGAGGAGAAGGAGGAGGAAGAGGAGGAGGAGGAGGAGCAGGAGGAGCAGGAGGAGCAGGAGGAGCAGGAGGAGCAGGAGGAGCAGGAGGAGCAGGAGGAGCAGGAGGAGGAGATAAACACCCCAAATAGAAAATGTATTGTTGAACTTAAAAGAATTTTTTTCCAGAACAAAATTGAAATGTCAAACAAATACCTTTAAAAATGTTCCGCCTCCCTAGCCATCAGGCAAATGCAAATAAAACTACCATGAGATATCATCTCACCTCAGTCAGAATGACTAAAACCCAAAACACGTACAACAAATGCTGGAGCGGATGAAGGGAGAAGGGAACCCTCACACATTGCTGGTGGAAATGCAGACTTGCACATCCACACTGGAGATCAGTATGGCGGTTTCTAAAAAAGGTAAAAAATTAAATGCCATATGACCCTGCTATACCTCTACTGGAAATGGTCCAAAAATGTTCATTGTATACTATAGAATATATGTACATCCACATTCATTGCAACACTCTTCACAATAGCAAAGTCATGCAATCAACCTAAATGCCCAACAGTTGACAAATGGATAATGAAACTGTGGTACAAAGCACAAAGGAATATTACTCAGCCATTGAAAAAAATGAATTAGCAAGATTTGCTGGCAAATGGCTAGAATTGGAAGTTAAATGGAGTGAACCATACCATGCACAGAAAGTCAGATGTTGCATGTGCTCCCTAATAAGTGGAACTTAGTTCTAAGCCTTCACAATGACACACTCAAGGGAAAATCTCTATAATACCTATTCAAACTGCGAAGGATGATAACTGAGAGGGTAGGGAAAAGAAGACTCTAAGAGAATGGAGACAAAGGAACACAGTTTAATAGATAAATAAGGCAATTGTCAAGAAAATATTCAAACACACAGATGGTATGCAGCCTTGTGCAGTGCAAGTATAGCAAAATAGACAACAGCCAATCAGAGTGCAGAATACTGCTGACTCAAATCTCTCCCCATCCTTAGTCTCAGGGAACCCTGCAGAAGAGCCTAAAGATGAAGAGGTCCACCCCTGGACAGGAGAGTTCACTCGAAACTGGGCTGCTGAAGCCAGAAACGCACTTCAGTGAGACTTGACCTTACCAGACTGGCACAATGGGTGAGGTATCAATGTGCCCACATAGAGGACATCAGATAGTGAGGATATCAGAAGAAATAATTTCAAGCAGTATGATTCTTAGGGGTGAAGGGTTGGACAGGGTAGTGGAGTACCCACATCAGTGGTTGGCCCAAGAAGGGGTCGCTTGGTCTGCTAAAGAGGCCTGAACCTCCACTACAGCACATGATCCAGAGAGAACCTCAGGACCATATAATCTGATGGACAAGAAGGTGGAATGGAGCAGGTTGGATCCACTAAGGGAGGGTAGGGTTGGAAGGAAGGGGGGCAGGAAGTAAGGAAAGGGAAGGAGGAGGGAAAGTAGTAAGGATACCCACTCATTGAGCTTGTATAACTAGGAAAAACAATAATGATAATAAAGAAAATACTCTTCAAATAGTAAAAAAAGGGGAAAAAATGAAAATTCTGCTTAATATATGTGCAGATGTACAAGCATATTTTTAGCAAAATAGAATGGAAATACTCAATAGCAGTTGAAATCTCCTTTCTATAAGTAGTCACTTGACTGTAGCTGCCTTTATTAAAAATTTAATTCTATTTAGTGTGTGTGTGTGCGTGTGCATGTGTCTCAGAGGGCACTGTGTGTCCTTGTGTATCATAGTTCATTGTGTCTGCTTGTGAAAACCCAAGGGTGACTTTAAGAATCATCTTGGGTTGCTTTTACCTAGTTTTTGCTTTGCTGTAGGATTTTCCAAGTTCTGCCTTCCAGAACCATAAGTACAGGCCACAGCCATTTGTGCCTGGTGTTTTTCCATGGGATCTTGGATCTGAGATTTGAACTCAGGTCGTTCTGCTTTTAAGGTAGAGTTTTAATCCCTAAGCCATTTCTCTAACCCCTTTAGCTGATATTTATAACTACATTCCTCTATTGCCCATTCTGTATTTCTTCTACCCTCAGCTAGCACTTCAGTAGGTCTTATCTAGAGGAATTACCCATACCTTCATTCCTGAAGGATCTGAGCCATTTACTATCCTGCCTAGTACTAAGTTGTTGCAGTTTCCCACTGATCTTAATCACAGGGCACGGTAATATCAAGAGACTCCCTAATGGATCTGTTGCACTCAGATATATTCTTTTTTTACCGCCATCGTAAGGTAAACATTTCAATTTATCCCTGGTAGCCTCAATGAATCACCTCTCCTAACTCTTTTTTTCCTTAGTCTGTTGATTCAAGGGCATCAGGAAGAGCCAGAGTGAAGTCTTAGCTTCCGATTTAATAGAATATTTATTATGCCTCCTGGCAGAAGCATTACCTGCTCTGGAACCAAATCTTTTAGACCAGTAGAACACACAAAGGAACAGGAAGCAAATTTTTTCTTAATGGGTCACTAAGTGATGGTTAGGGGTATCATTCCTATTTCCACCTCTTGAATCCTGGACCTGTGTGACTATAAGAGGATAGTACCATATATTGGATGCTGATTCAAAGTATACATTGACTTCTGAAGACCTTGCCCTAGCCTTCCAGACTATTACCACCTAATTGGCACTGTGATTGTATCCATAAAAGGAAATTCTTCCATTCTATCAATTCAGTTTCTTTAATATAGTAGCAAACATGGTATGATCAGTGTATTCCATGAACATGAGCCCACTACTGAACTTCTTTAGCTGTGAAGTGAATACCTTGGTCAGAAACAATGCTGTATGAAATATTACGATAGTGGATAAGGCATTTATGAGTCCATGGATAGTAGTTTTGGCAGAAGCATTACATGCAGGAATGGCAAATCCATACCCAGAATGAGTATTCCTTCCAGTAAGGACAAAGCACTTTCATGGTGGAAGTGGCCCAATGTAGTCAACCTGCCACCACGTTGCTGGCTGATCACCTGGGAAATGGTTCTATAACAGGGGCTCAGTACTGTTCTCTGCTGCTAGCAGATTTGACACTCAGCGGCAGCTGTACCCAAGGTCAGTTTTGGTGAGTGGAAGTTCATGTTACTGAGCCCATGCAAAATGGGCCCATTGGACAATCATGGGGATGGTTGAGGAAAGAGGTTTGCTCTCCACAGAATGAGGCATCTTAATTACTGAATGTCTCCTCTGATTAAGTCACCTTTTGATAAGCATGTACACAAAACACAAGTATCTTTGTGTTCTTTTGCCCATTTGGAGAAATCTAGCCAAATCCTTCTTCCCTAGATGTTGTTTCCACCAATTTTCCAATTATGCTCCCTCTAAGTTCCTGATCATATAGCAAAACCATTGGATACAGCCAATAAATCAGTATATAAACACTTATCTGGCCATTTTTCTTTCCAAGCAAAATGTGTGACCATGTATATTGCCCCAAATTCTGTCCACTCTGAAGATTTCCCTTCACCAGTGTACCTCCAGGTGTTCCAGAAAGGGGTTGTAATGCTGCACCTGTCCACTAGGTGGTACTCGAATAGCATGCAGAACTATCTGCAAACTAGGCTCTAATCTTCCTCAGTCAGCTGATCATAATGCACACCTGAGGAGGTCATAGGCTTGCTTGAAGACAGGCATCACAACAGACTGAGAAACCATAAGCATTTTGGCAATATTTTTGTTGAATATACCTCTTCCATTTGATAGTAGATTACCACTGTGTCTGTCCAACCCTATAGCTTGGTGATCCAGAGAACACCCAGCTCATAATGGGCAGTTCAGGTTGGTCTAACGGCAACTTGGTGATCCATTGTCAAACATTCAGTTTCCACCACGGTACAGTAATAGTCCAAAAACTGCCTCTCAAAAGGAGAGTAGCTGGGCTGGACAGATGGTTCAGGGGTTAAGACTCTGCCTCACAAGCAGAAAGTACCAAGTTTGGATCACCAGGTTCTATGTAAAAATGCCAGGCAGAAATAGCAGTGACCTGCACTTCTGGCCCTGGTGGGTGCTGTCTGGGAAATCCCATAGCAAAGCCAAGAGGAGGTAGAAACAATCCAGGATGATTCTTGAAGCTACCCTTAGTCCTTCACAGGGACATAGAGTGTTCTCTCTCTCTCTCTCTCTCTCTCTCACACACACACACACACACACACACACACACACACACACACACATACACACACACACACACACACACAAACACATACAGAGAGAGAGAGAGAGAATAGTTGTCTGCCAATGATGGCAGGGCCTTGCCCCCAAATCTCAAGGAACTTGGATGTGATTCACACATGGGAGCCTGTCAAAGACCCCAAACAGCATCTCTATTCATGATAGACACCTCCAGTACCATTGGATCTGCTGGATCATATGGTCCAAGTGGCAGGGCAGCCTGTACAGTTGCTTGGACCTGTTGAATGGCCTTCTCACAAAATTAGCAATTGTTCAAGTTATTTGGTCTATGGGTTCTACAAGGACTGAGGAACACACTTAAGTGAGGAATGTGCTGCCTCCAAAATTCAAACAGGCCAACTAAGCATTGTGCTTCTTTTTCAGCGGTTGGAAGGGCCAGGTGCAACAACTTACCCTTCACCTTAAAAGGAACATCTCTTCATGCACCACGCCACTGAATGCTTTGAAATTTTGTTGAAATAAAAGGTCCTTGGATTTTGGTTGAATTCATTTCTCATCCTTTGATACACATGTGTCTTATCAACAAATCTAAGTGGTTGCTATCTACTGCTCATTTGATTCAATCAGCAAAATTTATTATTATAAATGAGCCAGTGTGGTACGGTGGGTACATGTATTACATGTATTTTGCTTTCTAATCAGAGGCCTAACCCCTGAGCCATCTCTTCAGCACTCCACCCCATTGCCCTTCTGAAGACTGGAAGAGCCCCTTGGAGAGATACTGGCTTACAAACTGCCTTATCCCAACTAAGAGAAAGTGGTACTTCATTTGACACTAAAGATCATTTTCTCTGAAACTATGTATTTAGATTGTCTTCCACTTTATCTTCCCCCAGACGATGTGGATTACTAGCCCAGATGCCGCCACTTGACTTTTTCCGTACATCAGATTGACCTCCTCATGAAATCTTTGATGGAATGATAAACTTGAACCTGTCTAGGCCCTTCCAAGTCCTGTTGGTTACTTACCAAAATGGCTATTCGTACTGCTGAATGAAACTGGCCACATCACAGTCATATCAAATCAACTCGTCCCTTTGCAAAGGACCTGTCAGTCAACTGGATGATGCAAAAGGATCCCCAATCAACCTTTAAAACTGACTCAAAAAAATTGAGGCTCTCTAATGAATCAACCTACTCTGTCTGACTAGTGTCATTTCCAGCCTCCTGCTATATAGTATATAGTATAGTATTGTCCATTATCTTTGCTGTGTTCTTGCTTGTACTCCTGTGTCAAATGAAGTTGCTTAAATGATTTTAAAGATAGGACCTTCCTTTTTAAAAAATAATTGGGCTTTTGTCTGCTCAGGTTGTTGGAGCTATTTCATGGTAAATATCACCAGAACTCGACCTCTTTAACCATTGTTTGATGCTTGTCTTGTCATCTCTGTAGAGACTTACACAGCCTGAGATGGCACTCTCAAATGGACAAATACATTTGTCCTTTCAAAACACAAGGAGTTAATTATAAGGGCAGAACTTTTAAGGGTCCTTGTCATCTCTAGAGTGATGTTTGGTAGACTATTCAATATCACGGCAGACTTACAATCCACCTTCTCAGTGTAATCCTCTGCTTCTAGTTATAGATGACCCCAAAACTATGATTCATGAGCCATCTATTATCAGGACTTATGGCTTGGGTGCTGCTATCACAGGCACTGAATCCCTAGGACATTTCTTCTTTTATTTTCATTTATTTTTATTTTATATGTGTGTATGTGGTATGTGAATGTATATGCAAGTCTTTAATGTAGGTGGGCGTGTGGGTGTGTGTGTGTGTATATGTACATGAAGGCTCAAAGATGATATTGGGAATCCTCCATTTTTCCTCTCCTCCACTTCAATATTTTGAGGCTGAATTTCTGAATCCAGAGCTCACTTCTAGGGTTATTCTGGTGAACCAATTTGCCCTGGGGATTTCCAGGATCCCTGTTCTAGAACCAGTAAATCACCACACCGCCCAGCATTTATTACATGAGATCTGGAGATCCAAGCCCTGGTCTTTTTGTTTATGTGCCAGAGGCTTTAATCGATGAGCCCTCAACCATTCTATTTATGATTAATTAAAAACAATTCTCCTCCCCCATAGGATGTTTATAATAATCTCCTGCTTCCACTTCCAGTTTGACAAAATCTCCCCTAGAACTACCCAAAAATGACCCTAACAGGGTGACCATAATGGAGATCAGAAATTTGTAGGATGTTATTTCCATTGAGACTGGACTTGGAGATATAGATATTTATCTGGAATGGATAAAATATTCTTTTTGTTCATTAAATAAATGCAGTGATTACTCATATCCAACAGAATGGCCACAGGCTCAAATTGTCCCTTTCCAATTGGAATGGTTCTCAGACTCGGATGGAATGGGATGTGTAATTTCTCTCTTCTAAGACCAAAGGTCTTAGGGCAATGAGTCCCATGGGACTCTGTCAGCACTGTATCCCCTAATGGAAAACATGAGGCACTCACTGTCCCAAGGGGCCATAAAACCCCCTGATGCCCAGAAGTACTTGCAACCTGATGTCTTTTTAGTTGGAGGGAACACTTGACTCTGGTGGGCAACATTACTGGGTGCAGGAAGGTGAATCTTTCAAAGAGAGGACCAGCCAGTTGGCTTGGTGGTCCAAGTGAATACATATGGTGGTATTGTGGAGGACCTGTACTTTAGATCTTTAGAGGGATTGTGCTTTAGACCAATTGGTCATTTCTTTCACTCTAGAATTTTGATATTTTACTCCAACCTCTTCTTATCATACGCCAAATGAGATCTCCAATTCCCAAGTGGTCCTTCGACCCTCATATCCACACAGAATCTACTGGACTCCAAGGTGGAGGGGATCTCTGATTTAAGTCAAGAAATTATAAAGCAGCAGGATTTTGAATCAGTTTTTTTCTTGTGGTTCTTAATCAACAACACTGTGGACTGGATTAATTTCATTTCCTATAATAATCAACAGAGGTTTGTTAATTATGCTAGAAATACAAAGGAATTGCTGAACAACTAGATGCAAATAACAGAATGATCTGGGGAAACCAACTGGCCTTGGATGTGATAAAAGCTGAAAAAGGAGCAGTCTGTGTGATGATAGGGAGTCAATGTTGTACATTCATTTCAAATAATTGGGTTCCTGATAGGAAAATTGCAAGAGCACTTCAGGGGATAAATACCTTGACAAATGAGCTGGTTGAGAGCTCATAAATGACACTCTTTCCTCTTTAATGGAACAATGGTTTATAGCACCAACAGTGCTTTCTAGCTAAAATCATTGGTTTGGAGAGACAAACACTTTTTGATATTTATCAGTTGTGACAAATATTTCCATTCTGGTGCACAGTGCTGGTTACAGGGGATCCTATGCATGAGTAAAGGAAGGAAATATATGGAAATTCTCGACCATTTCCTTCTCAACTTCTCAAGAATTAAAAACTGGCATGAAATATAGCCTTTAAATAAAGAAAGTTCATGGAAGATTCAAAGGTAGATTCTTTCCTGGTAGGTGAAATCCCTGCAATATACCTGTTACATTTTTCCAAGGACCATTTAGGATCAGGCTTGGTCTTGGGAGTCAGCTAAGATAGGAAAGGGGACTGACTCTCATCCACAAGACACATCCAGAGAGCACTTGGTGCTAAAGCCTTCCTGGTCCATCTGCTTCTGACTGGGAACTCCTACAGAGCACAACAGCTATTTGTGATCTACAAATAGCTCTTGACATAAAGTCTCTAGAACAAACAGCACCTTTCCTTGACACTTCCCCTCTGCACCCCTGGCTTTTCAGTCCCAAGCTTGGTCACCCTTAGGTGCCACTCTATAAGTTTCATGAGGAGAAATTTGCTAGAGGAGCAGAGATGTCATGCAACAGTATCCACTGGAGTCATGGAATGAAGCTTCAGCCAAGAACTGTGAAAGGCACAATAGCCCAATAGGAAAGCCCCTGTCGTGGGTGTACACCAGCAGGGCAGCCTCTTGGGATGTGAACAGTCATTGACAATGGAGCTTTCTAAGGCTTTCAGTATCCTTTCCTTACTGTAATATTGCCCTGGATTCCAGAAACGGAGGGTTAAAAATTTCCATTTCATACACTGAGTGACCGTATCTGTTTTCTTTGGCTTATCATTACCTGTCATGTTGTGGAACTCTTCCCAAGGCATTACTTTGATGTTTTCTGACCTGCTATGGTTTTGGTGTGGTAGAACTTTCAAAAGTTCTTATGCTGGAAGCTTGTTCCCCATTTCAGTAGTACTGAGATGTGGAATGTATATTGTTATTAGAAGCTATTAATGTAGCTCTCGAGGGAAGTGGTGTAGTGCTTGAGTAAGGAAGTTATTATGTATCATGGTTTGAAATGTGAGTTGTCCCCTACAGGTTCATGTGTTTGAATCTTTGGGAAGCTCATGGAACCTTTCAGAGGTGGAGACTTGCTGGAGAAAGGCAGTCACAGGGAGTAAGCCTTCAGGTTGATTAGTTATATCCTACTTTTGGGAGAGGTCTATTTTGCTCTGAACTTCATGATGGACATGTCTTAGGCTGCTGCAGCCTTGTAGTCAGCCCCATGCCTTTTCTTCTAAAGATGTGTCTCCACTCTGGAACTATAAGCTTAATAAATCTCACCTTTTACTTTCCTTAAGTTGTTTCAGTCTTAGTAGTATTTCACAGCAGCAGAGAAATGTAACTGGTTCAGAAATTGGTACCAGAGAAGTGGGGGGTTGCTGTGAGACTAAGAGTATATGCTACCAGAAATTGCTGAGAGAAGTACGTACCAAGAAATAAAGTAGTATAACTATCACTGTGGTGTGGCTCATGTGTCTTTGGAGCTGTTTGTTGGGATAAATATGGAAAACTTTGGGGTTTTGCAATGGGAAAGCCTTCACATCTTGGAGATATGGCCTAAAAGGGCCATTTTAGTGAAAGCTTTGATGACAGTGATGCTATTAGAGACACAGACAATGGAATCCCAACTTATGATGGTGCAGAGTGGAACAAAGACTATATTGAGAGCTGGATGAGGGGCAAATGGAGTGATGCATTGGCAGAGAGTTTGATCACGTTTTGCCCTTGTCCTGAAAGTTTACCTGAAGTTAAATTCAAGTGTTTGGCAGAGGAAGTTTCAAGGCAATGTAGTCTTGATAGTGTGGCATGGCTACTTTTTAATGTTTTTGTCAAGAAACATTGTTATGAAGAAAAAAGGGCAATGAATCAGGCAGAAAGAGACAGAAACTGTGAGATTTGAGAAGGAAAAAATGTTTTGGTAAACTTTAAAAATTAAAAAAAAAAGAAAAAAAGAATTGAACCAGAAAAGGCAGATAGCAAAATGGTAGTTATTGTAAAACACATAAGTCCCATTAATGAATCAAAGCCTGGTCTCATTTTGCATAGTAGAAGAGACCCTACCTTGAGGGCAAGATCCTCAGAGAAGGCTACTATCTATAAGAATGTAAATTCTTTTGGAAGGAAAATGCTAAAAGGTGAGGCTCCAAAGGAATTTTCTGCTTCTGCTCAACTAAACCAACTGCCCAAGAGAGATTCTGAGATTCTGAGAACTGGAGAACCAAATCAGCTATGATTCAAGGAGGCAAATCTCCACCTAGAGGTTATTAGTAGAATTTCGCAAAGTCATCCATGTGGTCCTGATGCAAGAAGGAGGAGGTCATAGACTCTTCCAAAGTTTCAGAGAATGGTAGAACCCAGTCAGTGTGTCAGAAAGCATCCAAAGAGGCTCAAGAAGGGCATTTTGTGCTACATAATTGAAGTCTGTCATAGTTAGGCACAGGTGTCAACTTGACAGTTGAGGGTTTGAGTTCTGAGCACATTTGTAGAGAATTAATAGTTGAGTTAAGCCCAGAGCAAACTGGCAAGAGATTGTCTGCCTGATGGGGAAGGTCCAGCCCATGGTGGATAGGACTAGGTCCTGAACAGGTAAATAAAATACTGAGAGTTGGTTGAGGAAGTTGACATCCTTCTGTACACTTATCCAGACATGTTGGTCTGGCAAGTAAGGATTGTCCATCTCTCAGCCATTATGTGGTGATGGTGTGGCCAGTTCCCTTCGCCTTGGTGTTGGTCCATGCTCTCCCATCAAGCTGGACTAAGAACTGTAACTGGACAACCGTAAGAGACAATAAACCCCTTGTTTCCTTAAGCCATTTGATAGTCATTTATCAGCAACCATGCAGGCTGACTGCAACAGAATTTGGTACCCAGGAAGTGGTGTGTTGCTGATAAATCTGACTAAGTGTATTTTGTGGCTTTTGAATGGTTTTGCTGGAAAAAGTTTGAAATATTTGAATATTTTGACTTTGTGGATTACTAATACGTTCTATAGAGTTTTATAGGCCATTTGGAAAATACTGATGCTAAGAGAGTTGTGAATTGTTTGGCTACAGTTTCTGATGAGGTGTCATGTTTTGAAATGTGTCCCCCACGTTCTCATGTTTAGCAAAGTCATGACGTCTTGAGAGGTGGAGCCTTGCTTGAGGAAGGCAATCACAAGGGGTGGGCCTTGAGATGGATTAGTATCACCCTACCTCCAGGAGAAGTCTGCCTTTGCAGTAAGCAGTCTGAAGCTCTCAGCCTCCAAGATGTCTGCAGTGATGTAGCTTCCTCTAGCTTTGACTGGCTAGCCATGCCACCTCTGCCCTGAGAAACTATGCCTCCCTCTGGAACTGTAAGCTGAATAAATCTTCCTTTTCCCTTAAGTTGCTTGGCTTTGAATGCTCTCTCACAGCAATAGTTAAGAGTAACTGTTACATGAGGGGAACGAGGATTTTGGTAAAGTTGAATTTAAAGATTATAGACTGGTTTGCTTGATTGAGAAGAGCTGTGTTGGCAGCCTTGAGGATTTGCACGGGGAAAGGGCAGTCAGCTGAATAGCCGGCATTGTTAGAGAAATGAACATCAATGAAGGAAAACCTAGAGACTTGACTGGGATGGTGGAAGACGTGAAAACCACCATACGGCGAGTTCGTGGTTTGAAAACCTAGTTTCCTTCAGAGGCCAAAAGCCCAAGTTAAAGCTGTTTCTTGCCCTTTGCAAATTTGGCTGCCTAGAAAAGAGGCTTTTCCTACATCAGCGCATTAAAGTTGGTACAGCTATAGCTCCAGTGGGCCAAGCTAAGTTTCAACCTCACTTCAGAATCTGGCAGCATCCCTCAGATGATACTGGTTTTGGTGTACTACTGAAGTGTTCATGGAGAGCAGCAAAAGCTTGGCATCAAGTGGCAGGCATAGAGTTCCTGCAAGAGAAGTGAAGCTTATAGCTGCAGAGGAGAACCCAGAGTACTGTTGGAGATTCCAGAACCATGGGGTGTATGCTGAGGATGGCTTTCAGTGAATTCACCCTGGTTCAGAAAAACTCTGTTTCTACAATTTAGAGCTGCAAACAGGGACTGGGGATACCTAGAATCTTTGAACCACCATGACTACATGATGAGTAACAGAAGATGGACACTGAAGCACAGGATGCAGTATTTGATTTGTTGAACTTGATTCTAATTTGATATTTCTTGTTGTGTCAAGATGCTTCTGATTTTTTTATCTGTGTTGGAGTATTTAACTGATTTTTACTTGATACACTCCTACAGCTAAAAGATTTGGGATACTTGAAAGACTTTCAGTTCCAACATTTTAATAATTGAACTTTTTTTTTAGAATGTGGCAGAATGATTTATTTATGATTTTTTTTGAGACTTTAACATTTCTTATTATCTCCGCTCATACAAACTTTTTTATTAATACCTTTTTATTATTATTTCAGCTCATACAAACTTAATAGGTACACTGGTTCCCTCCCTCCTCCTCCTCCCCTCACCACTCTGCTCGTCCTCCCCTCACCCTTCCTTCCTCACCCCCAGTGCCTCCCCTCCCCCAATCCCCGGAGAATCCTTTAATGTGCATGCCTGACTGTCCTCTGGGTCCTCCTCTCCGATAACATACAAGGACCCAGCAGTATTTCCCTGAACCCTTTCCTGTGTTCCCCTTAAGCATAGGAACACTATTTTGGCTGTCAATCTCTTGCCTCCAAGGATCTTGCTAGACTTTGTGGGGACAATAGTGTGTTGGAACATTGCGCAGGGCATGTAAAGTCCAATTATGATTGCTTCGGCTCTAACTTGTGTGGAGTATCTTGCATATCATTGCTCCTCCCATCCTTGTGCTCTTACACTCTTACCGCCCCCTCTTCCGCGAATTTCCCTAAGCTTCCGGATGGGGAGAAATTAGTCTGGCCTAGTTCTAGGTGGTTGATATAGAGTCTCTGAAGTTCTGGATTATGGTTTGTTGATTTTCTTTTGCGGCTTTGCTGCTCCTGCAATGCTCTTCACTCTATTCTGATGGGTATTGGATGTCACCCGCTGGCCAGAGATAAAAAACTAGAGTCTTGTTATAAGAGTATATTCAAAGGTAGATGTAATAAAAGTAGGAAACCACAGTGAGGGAGGGGTTCAATCACCCATTTGCAAAATGGTTACTTATTATCTGCCAGACTATATGCCCTCCCCTTCTGGTGAGGTCACACCCCCTCAGTTGTA